>CM035438.1:11221581-11936581 GCA_020310875.1 Ceratopteris richardii
CTTGGTTTTAAGGAGTAATCTTCTCTTTTCTATAGATGTCCAATGCTCTAGGAGTTTTCTAGTAGTCAAAAAAGTGAGAATTCCATCATACCAATCAGTCTGAGTTGCTACTAGGAAGAGATTACTATCCACCAATCCATCATTAATACCTGTTGCCTTCTCGCTCATTGCGGTCCTAGATACTTGATTTGCCATGTAGTGCTCTCTTCCTAGGTTAATATGAATATCAAAGTTGAATTCTTGAAACAAGAGTAACCATCTCCAAACCCTTCTAGCTACTCGAGGCTTGTTTATCAAGTACTTCAAAGGCTGATGGTTAGATATGACTATAAAATGTACATCGAGAAGGTAATGTCGAAACTTCTGAAGAGAAAATACAATGGCCAAACCTTCCCTTTCGGTCAACTGTAGTTCCTTTTTGCCTTGGTGAGTAGTCTGATGGCATAGGAGATAGGTCTATCAACCTTGTAAGATGATGGTTGAGCTAGAACCGCACCAACAACATGAAGACTGGCATCTGTATGCACATGAAACTCTAATGACCAGTTAGGAACACTTAAAAGTAGAGCAGTACATAGCCTCAATTTTACTTCACAAAATGCTTTCTCAGCCTCAACACTCCATGAGAAGGAGACATTTTTACTGGTAAGCCTTGACAAGGGCTTAGCTATTTCTGAATACATTCGTATGAATCTTCTATGGTATCCTGCATGGCCCAAAAAACTTTGCACTTCCTTTGGGCTTTGTGGAATAGGCATAGAAAGAATAGCAGTAACCTTTGAAGGATCCACCGTTATCCCTTCAGCAGATACTATATGACCAAGAAGAGTGCCCTTAGTAACCAAAAAGTGACATTTAGCAGGATTTAACTTCAAACATGTTCTGAGACATTGCTCAAAGATTTCCTTTAGATTTTCCAAATGGTCATGGAAATCTTGAACTGTTGGTCTTCTATCTGTGCCTGAAACACTGAAAAGTCATCCATAAAAATGCACAAGAATGTTGTTAACCACTTGCCCAATATCAGATACATTGTTCTATTAAATGAAGTTGGTGCATTCTTCAAGCCAAAAGCCATGCGGGTATAGACATAAGTGCCCCATGGAGTAACAAAGGTTGTCTTGTCCCTATCATCGGGATGGATCACTATCTGATTGTAGCCACTAAAACCATCCAAGAAGTTATACAAAGTGTGACCAACTACTTCCTCAAGTATTTGCTTTGTGAAGGGCTAAGGAAATCTATTTTGAACAATCACTTTATTTAAGGCATGAAAATCAACGCAGAATCTTATTTTTCCACTATTTTTCTTGGGTACAATAACCATAGAAGAAAGCCACCTGGAATGTTCTACTGGAACAATTATACCTGCTTCTTCTTGTTTCATAATTTCCAACTTTACCGCCTCTGCATACTTTGGATTGAGTCCATACGGCCTACTTCTTGCAGGCGCGGCTCCCTCAACTAAGGGTATTCGATATAATCCAAGCTCCTCTAGTATCCCTGTTAGATCTTTGTAGGACCATGCGAAGACATTTTTGTAAGAAAAAAGTAAAGAAGTTACCTTCTATAGTAAAGGGGGATAATGTCATAGCAAAGAGGCCAAGTGGACTACTTGAGGGTTCTCTTCATCCCCTAGATTTACTTCTTGAACCAGTGTTTCAGGACTAGTCCCTCTTGAGAAATCATCTCCACTATATGCGGGAGTGGACTTTAGCTTATATTTTGCAATATGTTATGTGGTCCGTCCTTGAGGTATATCTGAAAAAGGAAGATCTTCTCTGCACTCATGCTCATAAATTTCCTTCTCGAATACTTCTATATTTGTTGCCCCTTCACAGTTTATATTCTCCTGCAAACTCTCATTCTCCAACTCCTTGTGAACTTCATGGCCTTTTCCTGCAACTCCTTCATCTGCAACTTCTTCCTCTATTTCATTGATTTCCATCGTGCAACACTCTGCACTTTCCATCATCCAATTCAATAATGATCTTCTTCTCGAGGTAGAGAGGGCATTACCTGAGTGTCCATAGTATACCCAGTAGTTTTCCTTGAGTCAAATCCTTCTTCCAAATGTAGTTGCAGTTGGCTATTGGTGCTTGTTGAAATGCATAGTTTGTTTTTCCCCCAATCTTGCAAAGCTTTTGCTTGCCTCAGCCAAGGTCTTCCCAGGAGTAACAGATAAGAGGTCTCCTGTGGAAGTACAATAACAACAAAATCCAGAACAAAGTGACAACCCTGTACTATCATCAGTACCTTTTCAACAATGCCAAGTGGCGCAACCCGATGTTGATCTGCTAGTGTAACTGTGAATGGTGCCATCTTGGTGGGGTTCAAATTCAGTTTCCTCATTGTGAAATCTGGCATTAAATTAATTACAAAGCCTCCATCTATAATTACACCTGTGAGAGCTTCATCCTTTATAAGAACAGATAACCTTGAGCTTTGGTAGTCTGCCAGCGGTGAAGGGGGAAAATCAACCATGAAACCATCTATGCTAGGTGGTTGGCTCAAGTAAGTAGAATGTACAATCTTTAATACGTCACTTCTTATTTTTGAATCCATCTATATGAGTTTGTATAGACTAGCCTTGTGATGAATGCCTTTCAAGATCTGCTCAATGTTTACCTCATGTGTGTTTTCTTGCAGACTTGTTGGTTGATCCCTTAGTGAAGTAGCCATCTTTTCATAAGCTCCTTCAATTTCTGCTTGGCCCATCCACCTAGCCTTCTTTTCCTCCTCTTTATCCTGGAGTCCTTATTGTTCCTCTCTACGGATTGTTGCTGTTTGTCTCGCTCTAGTCATCATGGGCATTGTAGAGGACGAAACAACATAAGACTTAGTGGTCATACCTTCTTCTTGTGGAGAGACTACAATAATGTGGATTGGAGCAGGACGGCTTCTTGGGCAGTCTTTGGTATAGTGATCCTTAGCCTCTAGACAATGCTGACAAGGAGGTGCATCTTCTGGAAGGGAACACCTATTTTGCATATGGCCATACTCACCACAACGATAACACATCAAATGCCTATTATATATAGGCTTCGTTCTACGATTCTCCTCTCTATTAGGTGCATATGAAGTACTAGCATAATATGAATCTAGAGCTTGAGGGTTATGTCGCTGTTGTGTACCTTTGAGGTAGTAACAGTCTCTAGCTTTGTGGCCATCCTTTCCACAAAATTGACAGCTTACCTTTTTAGGACAATTAGCATTGGAATGTCCATTGTTGTTACATATTGTGCACCAAATCTGCCTTCTTATATCTTGAGTGGTCTACAAATCTTCTAACTCACAGTGAAGTTGGGCTACTTCATCATCAGTGTGATGCAGTGGTGGCAAGACATTCTCTTCTTGTTGATTTTGTTGCATTCTCAATACCTCCAGTTCCTTCCTCAGTTGCCCAATAGGGTCTACTTCTGTAGCATAATTCGGTTGTGTATCCCCTTCAAAATGTTGCCTAGCTTCTTCAATGCGTGATGATGCTCCAACAAAATCATTGAGGTTGCATCCAATCTAAGAGACTCACGTAACTTCTACTGAGATGACTTGGGCATAGCTTTTTCTATCCATTTCTTAACCAAGAAATCACTTGGAGCATGTGGAAGACGTGCAACAAGTGCTTTTGTCCTAGTGTGAAGTTCATGGAAGGATTCACCTGATCATAGCCTTAGATTCTCGAGCTGGTCTAGAGCTCCTTCCGAGAAGTCACTAGGTCCAAATGTCTATGAGAATGTTGTCTTCAAAGCCTCCCATGTAGCAAAATGGCCATCTGCATATTGACTGTACCATTTGTCTGCAAGGCCTTCCAATGTGGATGGAAAGAGTATGAGCATTGCATCCTCTCTATTCTGCAAACCTCGTCGACGGCATAAGGAGATGAATCTCCTCACATGATCATCAGCATCCTCATAAGCTTGTCCCTTGAAGGTAGGGAATTTGATATTGAGTCTGGAGAGTAAATGAGAGAGATCCTCCATTTGCACTGGTGTTTCTTCAGACGTATCTGAAGAGAAGTCTAATGTTCTCCTATGCTTCTCCTTTGACAGTGGTGTTGCACCCAAATCAATGGATAAATTCAAGGAGGGTGCAAGGGAGCTAGGTTCACTAGTCGAAGATATAGTTGACTTGCTAAGGCTCCTTCATACACGAAGAGGCTCCTTATTTGCTCACGTATGGGTCATGTACCTACTTGCCATTGCAATAGGGCAAAAATACTAAAAAAAAGACTATTTACTACCCTCAGGGCCTCTCAGAGAAATGCAAGGGTCCCACCGGGTGTGCCAAACTGTAGAGGAGGTACTAGGGTATCTACTTTTAGCAGGAGCATGCACCATGCACTCCAATACTTCACCTACTCAACACGGTTCTCCTTAGGGAAATATACCCTTCAACACTTCTGTGAGCAAGCAGATAACAATATTTGAACAGAATTGAAAATACTTAGGGAAAAGATTAATGACAATTGACAATAGTGGGACACCAAACCACTCCTTAGTTGAACAGATGATTACAAAGTACGCCAAGCAAATGCTACAAAAGATGATGCTCTATGCTAACATAACAATCCAGAACAACGAAATCAGTACAAGAGATTCGTCCAATATAATGAACACAAGTAGATGAAGACTTGCTCTGAACACAGCTAGATGAAGACTTGCACTGCTCCGTACAAAGGCATGAAGACTTGCTCTAAGGGTAAGAGCACAAAAATACCACTGACTCACACTTAATGACTAAACCAAACCACTCTCTTCACACTATAATGCTATTAGCCCTCCACTGGGAAGCCCACACTCTGTATCCTCACCACAGAGTGACTTCCTATAGTAGGCTTGTAGCCATAGGATGCAAAGAGAGGACGCGTGTATGTATGTAGGTATATGTATCCCAAATGAACACAAGTCCATTGCTTTTATAGGCTCGAATAGGCCAAAAGAGCCATGCCGATTCCTCACATCCACTGATCATGCGCCAATTGATTGCCCAAATTGGAGGGGTAGATCAAATATGCCACTAGTTTTGAATTGGATCCTCAAAAACAGCCAGTCATCATGAATGGTTGGTGGCAACAGTCATTTCTCCACTTTCACTTTTACCACTTACACTTTTACTATCACTTTTGCATGCAAATTGAAATCCTCATTTTGTGCCGCCCATGATATTCGAATGACCCTGAGAAGCACATCCTTCGCATAATTTCTGTAGTAGCTTTTGACCCTTACATATTGAGTAGGAGAGATGGTAGCTGGTGGTGTGGGAGGTGTGAGTGGAGTGGTGGGAGGTTGTGGGGGGTGTGGGAGTGTTGAAAGTTTTTCAAGCTCAAGAGTGTGGGAACATGCCCCAAATTGAACCTTCCACATCATCCACAATCAAAGGAGGCTGATTTCCACGAGTTGGAGGCATCAAATCATGCCCATAATGGAAAGAATTTGATTAGAGAAGATTTAGCTCACCTCTTGATGTGATTGGACCTCACTTTTGACATGTATATGCTTTTGATTGGTTAAAGAGGTTAGTATGAGGTCTTTAAAACCTCTAATGAGTTTTATTATGACTTAGAGTCGTGGAAATACGTGCCCAAGCTGCCCCTTGCTTAAGCACACCCCCTACTAGCTGGTCTCTGCATGTTTTGCAGAAATTTCACTTTTACACACTCTATCTATCTAGATGTTTTTGGCAGACCCCCCGGTCTTGTAATTGTTTTTTCTCCTTCATCCGGAATCCATTTGCAATGATTTTTGTCTTGTTGGAAAGCTTATAAGTTCTACTTTGTCGGGTATGAGTCTCAGGTTCAGTGCCTGCACATGTGCAGAGAAATGTCCAGAATAGTGTCTGTCTAGTTAGCTCATACTCTGTGAAGAGATCAAGTTATCTGTTTTGTTGCAGCTCGTTGAGGCATCATCCAGTATCCAAATGGAGTGATTTTACTCTCATTTGAAAGCTCTTAAAGTCTAGTTTATGCCTGCAAAATTTAATGTTCAATCTCTGCATATACTCAGAGAAACTCAGAAAATACAGAACCTATGGCTGAAAAATTTCAGGATCCTAGGAGGGTTCATTTGCTTTTGTTGTGCACATAGGAGTGTTTATCCTCCAACAGTGGTATCAGAGCTATAAGTGGAGTATCAAAGAGAGAAGAAGGAGCTACTGAAGTGAAGTGAAGACTTCATCGAATTTTGAAGGAAGGAAGCAAAGAACGGGCACGTCAACAACAAGGGGAAGCAAATACATCATCAAATCAAAGACGAAGCTTCATCAAGAGGAGTAGCTCTATTTTTTGAGGTAAAAGCCATCCTTTTCAACTTCATTGCATCAAGGGGGAGGTTCAAAAGAGTTAGGAGGCACCATGGATGATCTCAATGCTCAGATTGAGAAGCTCGAAAAAGGAAACTACCAACCGTGGCGATTTAGAATAAGCAATTTTTTGATGGGGAAAGGTTTGTGGGGACTTGTGAGTGGTGGAGAGCCAAAACCCTACATAGATGAGGTAAATCCAACCAATGATCAGATAAGAGCAGTAAGAGAGTGGGATGAAAGGGACAAAAGGGTCATTTTCATTTTATCTCAACATATTAGCAACTCTATGGTAGGGCATATTCAAGATTTGGATACATCGAAGAAGGTGTGGGAGTGCTTGGAGAGATTGTATTCAACTTCCACAAAAGCTAGAAAAATTCAGCTCAAGAATGAGCTAAATAATCTTAGAAAAAGCCCCTCTCAAGGTGCTAATGATTACATATTAAAGGTTAAAGAGCTTGCAGATGCACTAGGGTCAATCGGTTGTGCCCTAGATGATGACGACCTTGTCGCCCACACCCTAAAGGGGACTTAGGGATGATGAAAAATGGAGGGCTTTCACAACTTCAGTGTATGTAAGGGACTCTCTTCCTGATTTTGATCAACTAATCACTCTCATGGTGACAGAGGAGATGAACCTTGGTGGTCATAACGCCAAGGATAGCCAAGGGCAATTGTTGTATGCAGGTAGAGGAAGAGGAAGACACAACCGAGGTGCTTCAAGAGGAAGAGGAAGATATCAAAGCAACCAAGGAGGTCAAGGACAACAAGAAAATGCAGGTCAAAGAGGTGGAAGAGCCACAAATAGAGGAAGAGGTGCAAGATTTGGTGGAAGAGGACAAGCCACTTCAAATGGATGCTTTGTATGCGGTAAGCCCGGTCATTTTGCAAATGAGTGCTATCATAGAGCTCAAAGACAAGGGAATCAAATCAACAACAACAATTATAGAGGGCAAGGTAATTATGCAAACACATCATCTAGCCAAGGGAATGATTATTTACTTGCCATGAGGTATGGTGAAGATACAACTCAAGCTAGTGAAGATGCATGGTATGTAGACAGTGGATGTAGCAATCATATGTCATGTTGAAAGGATTTTTTTAGTAATTTGCAGGTCCCAAAGCATCAAGGGCATGTGGAAACAGGTGATAACTCAAAGCATATCATTCAACATGTGGGAGATATCAGTTTGGAAGGAAATCAAAGAGCAAAGTGCTTATCAGAGGTATTACATGTCCCTACTATTACCAAAAACTTGATTTTGGTAGGCCAAATGGTAGAAAAAGGCTATCAAGTTAGGTTCAATGAAAGAGGATGTTTTGTTGAGGATCCAAGGGCAAGTTTCAAGCTCATAGCAAAAGGAAAAAAGCAAGGGAGTATGTTCACAATGGACATAAATCAGCCACACCATTCAATGTATGTCACATATGGAGACAAGAGGATAGCAGATTTGGATCTATGGCATAAACGAATAGGTCACATCAACCTAAAAAAGCTCAAGGACATGCAAAGGAGGAGCTTGGTAAGAGTTCTACCAAATTTTACATCTAAAATGTTGCATGAAATTTGTGTAGCTTGCCAACAAGGAAAACAATCAAGGCTGCCCTTCAAGAAGAGTACCTATGTAAGTGCAAATGTTTTAGACCTCATTCACACGGATGTTTGGGGTCCAACAAGAGAAGCATCCCTTGCTGGAAATAGGTATTTTGTAACCTTCATTGATGACTTTTCAAGGAAAGTGTGGTTGTATTGCATTAGAAACAAATCAGATGTGTTCCACTACTTCAAGAAATTCAAAGCACAGGTGGAGAAGGAATCTGGCAAGTTTATCAAAACTTTGAGATCCGATGGAGGGGGAGAGTATTTCTCCCATGAATTTTCTGAATTTTGTAGGTCAATGGCATCAAAAGGCAATTTACATGCAGGTATACCCCTCAACAAAATGGGGTAGCAGAGAGAAAGAACAGACACATAGCAGAGGTAGCAAGGTGTATCATTAGGAAAAAAGGTGAACCTTGGATGGGCCTTTTAGCTCAAGGAGTGATTAGTGATGGACCAATGAGAGGAGGGTGGTGGCCACAGTCTAGGGCCTCAATCAAGTAGGCTAGGCCTAGTTTTCCTTGGTTTTGGACTAGTCAAAACAACCAAAATGTGATGGTAGACGTTACTTAGTGGTTTCAAAAACCACGAAATTCGAATTTTGTCATCAAACTTTTATTTAGGCCGTTGGATGTGCAAGAAATCCAATGGTCAAGATTGAGAAAAAGAAATGCATGTGCCTTTCAATCGCCATCGTTCGATAAGCCCATTGATCCAATGCTCAAGATCTCTTTAAGATTGGATTGAGGGCTTTTCAATTTGAGACGTTGGATCGATACAAATCTAGTGGACTACATTCATTCGCGTCCCCATACATTCTCTCTCTTGCTTTTCCCACTTGCCATGCATTTAAGAAGGCTTACTTTGTCGTTTTCTGCCAGGAAAAGAGCCTCAATCCGCTTCGTTTGTGAGCTACATCCGACGGATGTAAGGTACCCACGCGATTGCACTCTCTCACTTCCTTTTTCCCATATCAGACAAGTCAATGATTGCTATATTTTGTCTTTTTCTGCCAGACCCACATTGCTCAATCGTGTCCATCCATCTCCAAGATCCAATGGCCTGAAATACCCACGATCCCAAGGACACTGTGCGTTCAATTTTGTCGTTTTTTGACAGATGCATCGTCTAGATCTCAGCCGTTCGTGAGAATTATCCAATGGCTCTTAATAGCCACAAATCCATCATGGGGAAAAATTCGAATCTAGTCCCTTGTGAATAGTATTTTTATATTAAAAACCACCAGTGGTTTTTTTTTCTTCCTCAATACCACACAAGATTAATTTTAATCCCTAAAAATTAGGGATCCTTACAAGGCCCATGCAGGGTTCACCTTTTTTCCTAATGTGCTCAACGAAATGAATATGCCGCATTGTTATTGGGGAGAGGCTACATATACAGCCACATACATCATGAATAGATGTCCTACATCAGGTATACATCATCTAACCCCTGAGGAAGCATGGAGTGGAAGAAAACCTTGCATTTCACATCTTAGAATCTTTGGTTGTATATGCTATGTACATGTACCTCAAGAGTTGAGGTCAAAGTTAGATGTCAAATCTGAAAGGTGTATTTTTTGGGATATTCTATGGAACAAAAGGCGTATAAATGCTATAATCCCATCACCAAGGAGCTGAAGCTAAGTAGGGATGTTGTCTTTGATGAGTTGAAGCCTTGGTATGCATGCACAAGTCCATTGCAGGTTGAAGACATAGGTGAGACAGATTTGAAGAATGATGATAGAGTTCAAGAAAGCATGGATTTGAGTGGTCCAAGCAACTCATGCAACACAAGGACACCCTCACCATGGAGTGGAAGGCTTAGGGAAAGAGAGACCAGCTCTGAAGAAAGCAAAGTCAAAGGCAAAGAGAAGATTTCAGTTGAAGAAGGAAGCTATGTGGACGAGAGCATGTTGGAAGATGAAGAGATAGAAGAAATTCAAACTCCAGGAGTGGCAAAACAAAGAAAGAAGATGGCAACCACACCCAAAGGAAGTGAAAGAGGATCTTCAAGAGTAAGATATCCAGTACAAAGGTTAACATATGATAATTTCATTGCAAAGCATTATGCATACATGACTCAGGTAATCAAGGACAAGGAACCAACTAGTTATGAAGAAGCTAAGGATTGCAAGGAATGGCAAGAGGCAATGAAGGAAGAGCTCAAAGCACTTGATGAGAACCATACTTGGAGCTTGGTACCAGCTCAAGAAGGCATGAAGGTGATAGGTAATAAGTGGGTTTACAAAATTAAAAGAAATTCAGATGGTTCCATTGCTAGGTACAAAGCAAGGTTGGTGGCGAAAGGCTTCTCCCAAAGCTACGGGATAGATTATGATGAAACTTTCAGCCCCGTAGCCAAGATGCCAACAATTAGGACTTTGATTGCAGTGGCCACATCAAGGAAATGGAGCTTATATCAGTTGGATGTGAAGAATGCCTTCCTCAATGGAGAGCTTGAAGAAGTAGTCTACATGAGCCAACCTCAAGGATTTGCTAGTATGAGGTACCCAAATCATCTTTGCAAGCTAAGGAAAGCACTATATGGACTAAAGCAAGCCCCAAGGGCCTAGAATCAGAGGTTAGTGGATTATTTATCAAGTTGTGGATACAAAGAAAGTGTTGCAGATCCATCACTTTACATGAAGAAGCAAGGAGACAAGGCGGTATATATATGCATCAATGTGGACGATTTGATCATCACAGGAAGTGATATTGCAGGTATTAAAGATATCAAATCAAAGCTAGGAAAGGAGTTCAAGATATCTGATCTTGGAACACTAAAATACTTCTTGGGAATAGAGGTAATCTATGCACACAATGGCATCTTCTTGATTCAAAGAAAATACTTGTTGGATGTGCTATACAGGTTTGGTATGAGTGGTTGTAAGCCACTTTCTCAGCCCATGGAGCCCAATACAAAGTTGGTTGCAGGTCAAGGAGAGGCTATACAAGATATTACACTATATAGAAGCATAATTGGTTCATTAATTTATGCTACATTCACTAGACCTGATCTTGCATATGTAGTAGGTGTTCTCTCTCAATTTTCGCATACACCTACTCATGATCATCTTATGGCGGCAAGAAAGGTGCTTCGTTACATCAAGCACACCATCAACCAAGGTCTATTTTACTCATATGATGCTGATCTAAGTGTCAAAGGATATAGTGATGCTGATTGGGCAGGTAGCAAGGATGATCGAAGGAGTACATTGGGTTATGTTTTCATGATAGGTACAAAAGTGATCTCTTGGAGCTCTAAGAAGCAACCCACTGTTGCTCTTTCATCCACAGAGGCAGAGTACAGAGGTTTAGCATTGGCTACATGTGAGCTATTATGGCTTAAGAAGCTACTTAAGGACTTGGAAGTGGAAGTGCAGGAGTTTCCTCTTTATGGACACAACATTTCAAGCATCTATCTAGCTAACAATCCCATGTTTCATGCAAGGAGCAAGCACATAGAGGTTCATTACCACTTCGCTAGAGAAAAGGTGATGGCAAAAGAGCTAGATATAAGGTATGTGAACACTAAAATGCAGGTTGCAGACATGATGACAAAGTTTCTTGAAGGTACAAAGCTTGGAGGATTCAAGGAAGCTATCAACATAAGAGACATAGGCTGAAGCAACAAAGGAAAAGACTTGAGCTTGAGGGGGAGTGTTGAAAGTTTTTCAAGCTCAAGAGTGTGGGAACATGCCCCAAATTGAACCTTCCACATCATCCACAATCAAAGGAGGCTGATTTCCACGAGTTGGAGGCATCAAATCATGCCCATAATGGAAAGAATTTGATTAGAGAAGATTTAGCTCACCTCTTGATGTGATTGGACCTCATTTTTGACATGTATATGCTTTTGATTGGTTAAAGAGGTTAGTATGAGGTCTTTAAAACCTCTAATGAGTTGTATTATGACTTAGAGTCGTGGAAATACGTGCCCAAACTGCCCCCTTGCTTAAGCACACCCCCTACTAGCTCGTCTCTGCATATTTTGTAGAAATTTCACTTTTACACACTCTATCTATCTAGATGTTTTTGGCAGACCCCCCGGTCTTGTAATTGTTGTTTCTCCTTCATCCGGAATCCATTTGCAATGATTTTTGTCTTGTTGGAAAGCTTATAAGTTCTACTTTGTCTGGTATAAGTCTCAGGTTCAGTGCCTGCACATGTGCAGAGAAATGTCCAGAATAGTGTCTGTCTAGTTAGCTCATACTCTGTGAAGAGATCAAGTTATCTGTTTTGTTGCAGCTGGTTGAGGCATCATCCAGTATCCAAATGGAGTGATTTTACTCTCATTTGAAAGCTCTTAAAGTCTAGTTTATGCCTGAAAAATTTAATTTTCAATCTCTGCATATACTCAGAGAAACTTAGAAAATACAGAGCCTATGTCTGAAAAATTTCAGGATCCTAGGAGGGTTCATTTGCTTTTGTTGTGCACATAGGAGTGTTTATCCTCCAACAGGGAGGTTGTGGGTGGGAATAGGAGGTGGGTTGCGGGAGGTTGTGTTGGTGCAGATCAATCACCAATTGAAGCTTGGAGGAAAGATACATTCAGAGGATATGAGGAATGTGCACATATGTACATTAGTATAGTTATAGTTCAGTTAGATCTTTGATTAGTCATAGACTTGTACAAATTTCTCTATAAATACCTTGAAAATGTCGAGGCGAGATATGAGAGCATATGAAAGAATAGATGAGTGAGCATAGATGTCAAGAAAGGAGAAGTTAGATGTCTTGAGACATGTGAAATGTTAGTTGAGTTTTCCTCTCATCACTCAACTGTATTTTTCTGAGTAATTGAAGAAATATTGCGCCCGATCTTTTCGTGTCTGCTCCGTTTGTGTTTGACCATTTGTAAAATCCTTTTGAGGATATCTAAGTTGATAGTTAATGAGTCTTTGACTTGAGTTTCAGAGTCTAATTGTAAACAGGCTAGGAGAATTGTGTGTAGGAACATTAATATGTGATGAGTGTTCACAGTTCTCTAAAACAGGCGCAGATTTCGAGTCCGAAGAAATGAGTAGTGCTCAGTGCACAGTGTAAAGTTTTACACATATAATAGCTCAAAATCTAAGTTGAGAGATAAGCTATCTACAGCAAAAAGGATTTGGTAAAACGGGTTCGACATTGTGAGAACCAAAGTTAAGAAGTTAGGGGTGTCAAATCGACTTCTCAGAAGTGCAGATTTGGACATAGGTAACTTGTGAAGTTGATTTCTCAAGTTATACTAAACCTTTTGAAGAACTTTAACTTGGAGAAGGTGCGCAACTTTTAGACAACACTCCATACAAAATTTCATAGAAAACTTTACATGTTTGATAGGTCAATGAGAAGAAATTGTGCAGCAGACTTTCTGTGTTTTATCTTCTTCACAGAATTTTTCAACTTTTGATAATTTGGAGGTTGGACTTCTAATTTGGTGAAAGTTTTGACTTACTCTTGATATAGAGGTGTTCTAAATTCAAGATTAGGTTGTTCTTTTGGAGATTAACACTCTCCATCAGTGGTATCAAAGCAGGAGACATCAAATCAAGGAAAGGAGGATCCCGACTGCTGCAGATTCAAGAAATTCAACAATTGAAGAACTAAAAGGTGAAAGTTTGAAGGCAAAGCTTGAGGAGGAGACCATACGACATCAAGAAGGACAAAAGGAGTCTAATTTGAAGTAAAGGTATATATATTGTTTATAAAGCTTGAAGATTTCAATACACAGGTGGACACAAGATGGGAGATTCTCTACAGATAGAGAAATTGGATAGGGAAAACTATCCTGCATGGTCAATGAGGATGGAAGCTCATCTTATGAGCAAAGATTTAATAGCCTACATTACAGGAGAAGAAGAGAAGCCACAGTTCAGAGATCCTAGTGTTCCAACTACGGAAGAGTTAGCAGATTTGAAAAATTGGATGAAGAAAGATGCTCAAGCTAGGAGCATTATATATATGGCAGTCAATGATTACTTGTTACCTCACATTCGAGGTCTTGAAAGTGCAACTGATATTTGGAATGCTTTGGAGGAGCATTTCCAGAATACTACAAAGTCAAGGAAGGCATCCTTATGGGCAGAATTTACAACCTTCAAGAAGAAGGCCTCTCAATCTATTTCAGACTATGTAACAAGGATGAAAGACATTGCAGATGCATTAGGAGCTGTTGATGAAGACATTGAGGAGGATAAATTGGTAAGGCAAATCCTTACAGGTTTGAGAGGTGATGACAAATGGAAGCCATTCATTTTGTCTACAGAGTTATCACTTGATCATTTCACTCCTGATTTAAATTAGTTGCTAGGTCATATGCTAACATTTGAGGAGGATGTTAAAGGAGATGGTGACAAGAGTGCAGGTCATGCAATGTAATCAAAGGACAAGAAGAAGAATAGCAAAGGAAAGCAACAAGCAGGTGAAGATGAAGGTACAACTAGTCAAGCCAACTTCCTAAGAGGAAGAGGAGGTGGCAAAGGTAGAGGAAGAGGCAGGAACAACAAAGATGGAGGCAAAGCTTGCTGGATTTGTGGTAAGGCAAATCACTTAGCTAATGATTGTTGGCACAATAATCAGAGTAATGGTGGATATAATCAGAACTATAATTCAAGAGGAAGAGGAGGCAGAAATCAAAGAGGTAATTTCAGAGGCAGAGGTGGTAGGAGTTACTTTGGAAGAAATGCAGGTAGAGGATTCCAAAGTCAACAATACAACAACACCTACTACAATTATGCTTCAGATCAAAAGGAGGATTCAACATTGATAATGAATGCAACTTGTGAAAGCCAGAGTGAAGATCAGAGAGTCTTCTACATTGACTCAGGGTGTAGCAATCACCTGAGTGGTAATATATCTTTGATGACTGATTTGGAGAGTAAGGTTTTTAATCATGTTGTTCAAACAGGTGACAACACAAAGCACAATGTGAAGTCAATTGGATCAGTGAAGGCCAAGGATGGTAGTACCTTATTGAGTAAGGTCTTGTATGTTCCTACAATTCCTAAGAATTTGATAAGTGTAGGACAAATTGTTGAAAAGGGATATGAAGTAAGGTTCACTAATGATGGAGTATATGTGGAAGACCCTAGCCAAGGGTATAAACAGATTGTTTCACGGAAGAAAGAAGGAAGATTATTTACATTGAAGATTCAAGGCAATATTGGTCATGTTATGTTCACATATGGAGGACATAAGATCTCTGAGCTAGATCTTTGGCACAAGAGGCTTGGACATTTCAATGAAAGAGGTATTAAAGACATGATTAACAATGGTTCAAAGCTTGGATTGCCTAATGTTGCAGGTCAACATATGACATACAGATGTGAGGCATGTCAATTAGGTAAGGCTCATAAGCTTTCCTACTCCAAGCATGGTTTTATGTACTCAGAGAAGCTTGAATTGGTACACACAGATGTGTGGGGACCATCAAAGGATTTCAGTATAAATGGGTCAAGGTATTATGTGATTTATGTTGATGATGCTACTAGATGGATCACTATCTATGTGATCAAAGATAAGTCAGAAGTGTTTAATACATTCAAACACTATCATGCATATGCAGAAAGAATTACAGGACATAAGTTGAAGAGACTAAGGTCAGATGGAGGGGGAGAGTATTTTTCTAATGAGTTCAGTGATTACTTGTGGAATGCAGCTATAAAAAGGGAAGTTACTTGCAGGTACTCTCCTCAACAAAATGGTGTAGCAGAAAGGAGAAATAGAACACTTGTTGAGTTTGCAAGATCCATGATGAAGGAGAAAAATTGCCCTAATTATTTGTGGGCTAAGGCTGTAAATACAGCCACTTATTTGGTCAATAGGTTACCATGTAAAGCCTTGCAGGGTATGACACCATATGAGGCTTGGTGGGGTAAGAGACCTACCTTGGATCATTGCAGAATTTTTGGATGTGTGGCATATGCATATGTGCCATCACAATTAAGGCACAAGTTGGAGCCTAAAGCTGAAAAATATGTTTTCATTGGTTATGATGATAAGCAGATGGGCTATAGATTGTGGAGTCCATCTACAAAACAATTCATGGTTTCTAAAGATGTTACATTTGATGAGCAAAGTACTTGGTATGCAGGTACAGTCAATATCAATACAGGTGATGAAGAAGAAGTGAGCCAAAGGAAAGGTAAATCAAAGGTTCAAATATTTGATGAACAAGAGAATAATGAAGTGCAGGTTGAAGTGGAAGAAACACCAAGATTTGATCCTGAATATGAAGAACCAGAAACCTCAAGAAGTGGAGAGCTTAGGAGGTCTACAAGGAATAAATGGCAACCTACAAGGTATAGCTATGATACTTCATTTTTTGCCACAAAAGATTATGCTTATATGATGAAAACAGATGAAGACCCTTCTACATATGAAGAGGCAAAAGGTAAGGAAAAATGGGAGAAAGCTATGCAGGAAGAATTTGATGCACTATTGGAGAATCAAACATGGGATTTGGTTCCAAAACCAAATAGTCAGAAAATCATTGGATGCAAGTGGGTTTACAAGACCAAGAGGTTTGCAGATGGAAGTGTGTCTAGATATAAAGCTAGACTTGTTGTCAAAGGGTTTGCTCAAACATATGGTGTTGACTATGATGAGACTTATAGTCCTGTGGCAAAGATGACAACCATCAGGACACTTATAGCTATTGCTGCATGTAAAGGTTGGAAGTTATGTCAACTTGATGTGAAAAATGCTTTTTTGAATGGTTATATTTCAGATGATGTGTTCATGGAGCAACCTCAAGGGTTCAGAGATAAAAGGTATCCAGATCATGTGTGCAAGCTCAAGAGAGCTTTGTATGGCTTGAAGCAGGCCCCAAGGGCATGGAACTATAGACTTGTAAAGTTCTTGAAAGAACTTGGATTTCAGGTGTCTAAAGCAGATAGTAGCTTGCTTGTCAAAGCAAGTGATAATGGTTTCATATACATGTGCATATATGTTGATGATATAATCCTTACAGGTACAGATGAGGAAGGAATACAAAGACTCAAGAAGCAAATGGAAAAGGAGTTCAAAATAAGTGACTTGGGAGACTTGTCATACTTCTTGGGCATGGAGATTACATATACTCAACATGGAGTATTTGTGACCCAAGAAAGGTATTTGAAGAACTTGTTAATCAAGTTTAAAATGGATGATTGCAGGGTAGCACCTACACCAATGGAGGTGAATCATAAATTGAGTAAGTTTGGAGGTGAAGAATTCAAGGACATGAGACAATATCAGAGTTTGGTTGGTAGTCTTATCTATGCTACTTTAACTAGACCTGATTTATCATATGCAGTAGGGGTTTTGTCTCAATTCATGCATTGCCCAAGGAAAGAACATTGGATTGCAGGTCAAAGAGTGTTGAGGTACATTAAGGGTACACTCAATGAAGGTTTGTATTATGGGTTCACCTCAGATACAAATATCAAAATTTATAGTGATGCAGATTGGGCAGGTAATCTAGATGATAGAAGATCAACTTTTGGATACATGTGTTATGTGGGAGATAAACTTATCTCATGGTGTTCCAAGAAGCAACATACAGTTGCTTTGTCTTCTACAGAAGCAGAGTACAAAGGCATGGTTGAAGCTGCAAAGGAAGTGATTTGGCTCAAGACTTTGATGAAGAGTTTTGACATTGTGCATGGGGTACCAATTATATATGGAGATAACATGAGTTCATTGTATTTAGCTGCTAATCCTGTTTTTCATGCCAGGACCAAACACATTGAGATACAGTATCACTTTCTAAGAGAGAAGCTGATGGATAAAGAGATTGAAGTCATACATACTTCAACCAAAGATCAAATAGCTGATATGCTTACAAAGAGCTTGGATGGACCAAAGCTACAGAAGTTTAAACACATGGCAGGTATAAAGAAGAAAAGAGAAACCTCAATTGATGATTGAGGGGGAGCTGTTGGTGCAGATCAATCACCAATTGAAGCTTGGAGGAAAGATACATTCAGAGGATATGAGGAATGTACACATATGTACATTAGTATAGTTATAGTTCACTTAGATCTTTGATTAGTCATAGACTTGTACAAATTTCTCTATAAATACCTTGAAAATGTCGAGGCAAGATATGAGAGCATATGAAAGAATAGATGAGTGAGCATAGATGTCAAGAAAGGAGAAGTTAGATGTCTTGAGACATGTGAAATGTTAGTTGAGTTTTCCTCTCATCACTCAACTGTATTTTTCTGAGTAATTGAAGAAATATTGCGCCCGATCTTTTCGTGTCTGCTCCGTCTGTGTTTGATCATTTGTAAAATCCTTTTGAGGATATCTAAGTTGATAGTTAATGAGTTTTTGACTTGAGTTTCAGAGTCTAATTGTAAACAGGCTAGGAGAATTGTGTGTGGAACATTCATATGTGATGAGTGTTCACAGTTCTCTGAAACAGGTGCAGATTTCGAGTCCAAAGAAATGAGTAGTGCTCAGTGCACAGTGTAAAGTTTTACACATATAATAGCTCAAAATCTAAGTTGAGAGATAAGCTATCTACAGCCAAAAGGATTTGGTAAAATGGGTTCGACATTGTGAGAACCAAAGTTAAGAAGTTAGGGGTGTCAAATCGACTTCTCAGAAGTGCAAATTTGGACATAGGTAACTTGTGAAGTTGATTTCTCAAGTTATACTAAACCTTTTGAATAACTTTAACTTGGAGAAGGTGCGCAACTTTTAGGCAACACTCCATACAAAATTCATAGAAAACTTTACATGTTTGATAGGTCAATGAGAAGAAATTGTGCAGCAGACTTTCTGTGTTTTATCTTCTTCACAGAATTTTTCAGCTTTTGATAATTTGAAGGTTGGACTTCTAATTTGGTGAAAGTTTTGACTTACTCTTGATATAGAGGTGTTCTAAATTCAAGAGTAGGTTGTTCTTTTGGAGATTAACACTCTCCATCAGGTTGTGGGTGGGAATAGGGAGTGGGCTACACGAGGTTGTGGGGCGTTGTGGGAGATTTTGGGGGGGTGTGGGAGGTTGTGGGGATTTGTGCTCGATTGTGGAGGTTGTGGGGGGTTGTGGGAGATTGTGGGGGGGGGGTGTGGGAGGTTGTGGGTGGGAATAGGAAGTGGGCTGCGGGAGGTTGTGGGAGATTGTGCGGGAGGTTGTGGGTGGGAATAGGGGAGTTGTGGGAGATTGTGGGGGGGTGTGGGAGGTTGCGGGTGGGAATAGGGGCTGGGCTACAAGAGGTTGTGGGGAGTTGTGGGAGATTTTGGGGGGATGTGGGAGGTTCTGGGTGGAAATAAGGGGTGGGTTGCGAGAGGTTGTGGGGAGTTGTGGGAGATTGTGGGGGGGGGGTGTGGGAGGTTGTGGGTGGGAATAGGGGGTGGGCTGTGGGAGGTTGTGGGGAGTTGTGGGAGATTGTGGAGGGGTGAGGGAGGTTGTGGGAGGGAATACGAGGTGGGCTGCGAGAGGTTGTGGGGAGTTGTGGGAGATTGTCGGGGGGTGTAGGAGGTTGTGGGTGGGAATAGGGGGTGGGCTATGGAAGGTTGTGGGGGTTTGTGGGAGATTGTGGGGGGGTGTGGGAGGTTGTGGGTGGGATTATGAGGTGGGCTGGGGAGGTTATGGGAGTTGTGGGAGATTGTGGGGGGGGGGTGGGTTTGGGAGGTTGTGGGTGGGAATAGGAGGTGGGTTGCGGGAGGTTGTGGGAGATTGTGGGGGGGTGTGGGAGGTTGTGGGTGGGAATAGGAGGTAGGTTGTGGGAGTTTGTGGGGAGTTATGGGAGATTGTAGGGGGGTGTGGGAGGTTGTGGGTGGCAATGGGGGGTGGGCTACAGGAGGTTGTGGGGAGTTGTGGAAGATTGTGGAGGGGTGTGGGAGGTTGTGGGCTGCGAGAGGTTATGGGGGTGTGGGGGAAAATATGAGGGGATGGGGAGCAAGGTGGTATGATGATTGTTCCCCTTCTCATAGTGTCGTGACTTATAGAGACGGCCATGTCTACAGTGTCCAGCTGACAGACTATGTTGCAAACCATAATCTACCCTTCCTCCTTTTAGGAAGTAAAATAGTTCCCTTGCCTGTCATGAATGCTCATTAAAAGACGAAGGTCCGGGACAAGAATTCGATCATTTTTTTCCTCAGCATCCAGCCCAGTGAGAAAGTTTTCCCATTTTCCTTTTCCAAATCCAAATATTCCATATACAAGGACAATTGGTGCATCATCGTGCCCTTCACATATTGTTGGCCTAGCTTTAGCGCTATACAAAGTGTCACCAAAACCATTCTCCGTGTCGCTATTTGTCTCTCTTCCTATGGTTTCTTTGAATGCTATCAATGTTGAGAATTTCCTGACTATTCCTCAATAAATGAATTCATGTACATCTGCAATCACAACTGAAGAGAGAATGGAGACTGCGTACATAGCGTGTATGAACGCGTTGACTGAGAGCTCTGAACAACCAAGTGGGGAGAGGAGGGGGCTGCAGGGGAAGGAGTTGCGGGAGGGGAGGGAGGGAGTGGGTGGGGAGAGTATTGGTGCATTTCAAGCCTTCACACTTGGCTTGGAACTTTGGAAGATTAGCTTGGACAAATTTCATCAAGGACTCACTTGAAGGAAATGGCATAGGAACCCATACCTATGATTTATTACTTTTTTCACTTCATTGTAAAAGTCTTAGTGACTTGACATTTAAGAATACACACCTACTTGATTAGTCGTGGAAATTGGATGATGTAAATGGAGAGAATATCTCCCTACTTTTAGAGGAGAGATTCTAAGGAGCCTTAGTTTAATTTTTGAAATTCAAATGTATCTCCATCACTTATAAAAGTCAATGTAAAAAACTCGCGGGCAGGCTAGTCTCATTTTGAGCTCACTCCCCGAGGCATTTCACTACTGTAACTCTGTGTGTGTTAGTGCTACTTCATAGCCTAAACCACAACACCTCATTTAGCTATGCTTGTCATGCTAATGAGTCTGTATAACTACATCAATCAATAGAAGTATACACATTCATCATCTCTGGTTTCTTTGAGTTATCTACTCCAAGTCTGTCAATTTCAACAGGGCATATCTCAGGATCCACTGAACCAAATCAAGTGATTCAAAGCACATTGGAACCAGCTCTAAGCATACTACATGCTTACAAAATTTCAAGGTCAAAGGATCAGCTATCTCGGAGAAATCTTGCTCGAAGTGACCTCTGGTATTTTTCTGCAGAGCTCCTAAAAAGTCGGGGGTACTTATAGTTTTGCTAAACTTCTTTCTCTGAGTATAGTTCATCATTTTATCTCATTCCACTTGCAAATGGTAGCTTGTTAAGCTAATTTAATATGTCTAGAAGGAATTTGATCAATTGTAAGTGTGCTGGTCATACTGAGTGAAAGATTGAGCAGGTGTCAATACCAAATTAGCAAGTTTTCTTGGATTTTTGAAGTCTCAAGGACTCTGTTTTGATTTGATCATTACACATATCATTTGCAAAGTACATATATGCTTTCTTGGTATCATTTGGAAGCTAATCAAGTGTACTAAGCATATCTGAAGCAAAGGAGGGCTGGAGCAAAGCAGGTCTAGCAGCTTCAACTCAATCTCTTGAGTGCATCCAACCATCTCTCCCAACAGTGGTATCAGAGCAAATAAGGTAAACATGGGAGATGGTTTTCCTTCATTCATTGAAAAATTGGACAGGAACAATTACCAAGCTTGGTCTCTAAGAATGAAGACCTATCTACAAGGAAGAAGCTTATTTGGATACATATCAGGAGATGAGGAATTGCCCTCATTCAAAACTAGAGGACTACCCACCAAGGATGAACAAGAGAGACTCAACCAATGGTGTGCAAAGGATGCTTTGGCAAGGTCTTACCTTCTTAACTCTATATCTGATTTCCTTTTACCTCATATAAGGAACTGTAAGACTTCCCAAGAGACTTGGGAAACCCTGTCAACATATTTCTCTTCCAACACAAGGGCCAGGAAGAATCAACTATGGATTGAATTCACAACCCTTAGGAAGCAGCCCAAGCAATCAGTCTCAGAGTATGTGACCAAGATTAAAGATGTGGCAGACCAATTAGCAAGCATTGGAGAGGAGATTGAAGAGGAGCAAATAGTCAGGCAAGTAACAAATGGACTCAAAGCAGATGATAAGTGGAAAAGCTTCACCACTGCAATGGACCTCTACATGGACATGCATACCCCAGATCTCACAACACTCATGGGCCAACTATTCACACATGAAGCAAAGTTTACAAAGGCAGGAGATCAATCAAAAGGTAACAACCCCTCTGCTCTATATACTGATAAGAAAGTCAAAGATAAAGGTAAAAGTAAGAAGGTTGATGAAGAAGGTTCTACCTCCCAAGCAAACTATGCAGGGAGAGGTAGATCCTCAAGAAGTAGGGGCAGAGAGGTAAGTCAGGAAGGGGGAGACCCTACAACTCATCACCTTGCAGCATTTGTGGATTGTCCAATCATACCACAGATGAGTGCTACAGAAATTATAAGAATCAGAGAGGAAGAGGCTATTCAAGAGGTGGATACTCTCAAGGCAGAGGTAGATTCAACCAACATCAAGGCTACAGTGGATACAACAATCAGTACAACAACAATTACAACCACAACCACAATGGTAACTACCAAGGTGGATTCAAAAATAGAAGAGATTACAACAATTACACAGAGGAGCAAGATGACTCCCTATTGATCATGAATATGACCTCCAAGGCAGGTACAAATGATGATCATTTATTTTATATTGACTCAGGATGTTCTAACCATGTAGCTGGTAATGTGGCACTACTCTCTGATTTGGAAGAACCCAAGGGCAAACATCAGGTACAGACAGGTGATGATACTAAACATTCTGTTGTAAAAATTGGAAATGTAAAGACATGTGATGGTAACCAGAATCTATTGAGCAGGCTACTCTATGTACCAACCATCACCAAGAATCTAATGAGTGTTGGTCAGATTGTGGAGAAAGGTTTGCAGGTCAGGTTCACTCAACATGGAGCATATGTGGAGGATCCAAGACATGGTTTCAAAAGAATTGCCAAGGGGGAGAAATCAGGTAGATTGTTTACTTTTGAGCTAGACGACACCAAAAACATTGCTTTATACAATTACAAGGATCAAACACTTTCAGAGTTAGAAATATGGCACAAGACGTTAGGTCACATAGGTGAAAGAACCCTAAAGCAAATGTGCAGGGATCAATGTGTGCTTGGGATACCTAATGTATCCAAGCAACACATGATTTACAAGTGTGGAGCATGTCAGTTTGGTAAGTCTCACAGGTTGCCCTATTCAAGGAAAGGTTTCACGCATGAAGACTACCTAGACTTGGTACACACAGATGTTTGGGGACCTAGCAAGGATCCCTCCATTTCAGGATCAAGGTACTATGTGTCCTTCATTGATGACTATAGCAGGTGGACTATCTTATACTTTATGAAACATAAAGATGAAGTGTTTAATTGTTTCAAGAAGTATCTTGCACTTGTTGAAAACCAAACAGGAAGGAACTTGAAAAGTCTAAGGTTAGATGGTGGAGGAGAATACTTCTCAAATGAGTTTGAAGATTTCTTGCAGGAAAGAGGCATCAAGAGGGAGATAACCACAAGGTACTCACCTGAACAAAATGGAGTAGCTGAAAGAAGGAATAGATTCATTGTAGAAACAGCTAGGTCTATGCTTAATGAAAAGAAATTGCCAAATTATCTTTGGGCAGAAGGTGTATCCACTGCCACCTATCTCATTAACAGGTTGCCATCAAAGTCTCTTGATGGCATGACACCTTATGAAGCTTTGCATGGTAAGAGACCTTCTCTAGATCATTGCAAAATCTTTGGTTGTGTAGCATATGTTCATATTCCCTCTCAGGTAAGGGGAAAGCTAGACCCTAAAGCTAAAAAATGTATCTTCATTGGTTATGATTTGAACCAAAAGGGATACAGATTCTACAACCCAACAAACAAAGGCTTCAAGGTAAGCAGAGATGTCATATTTGATGAGAATGACTCTTGGTATGAGAATGAATGCAGGAAGGTTAGTCTACCCTATGATATGGAAGAAGACTTCCCAAGGCTCACCAAGGAGGAACCAATCCAGAAAGAAGACTCAAGCTCAGATGATGATGATACAATTAACCTTGAGGAATTCAAGGCATGGAAGTCTAAAGGAAAGATGAAGATGAAGAAGCTAGAGGATATACCAGAATCCTCAACTCAAGCAATGAGGAGATCTCAGAGAGAAAGTAAGAAGCCTATCAGATATGGGTATGACACATCACTTGTAACTAAACATTCTGTATATCTTGCAAAGGATTTGTTGAATGAAGAACCAGGTACATATGAAGAGGCAATCACAAAGACATAATGGAAAGAAGCTATGGATGAAGAAATGGAAGCTCTCAAGGAGAGTGATACTTGGGACTTGGTACCCAAGAAGAACTCTATGAAGGTGATAGAATCCAGATGGATCTACAAGCTAAAGAGGAATTCTGATGGAACAATAAACAGGTACAAAGCTAGGTTGGTTGCCAAGGGTTTTGCACAAACCCAAGGCATTGATTATGAGGAGACATTTTCTCCTGTGGCTAAGATGCCAACTATCAGAATATTGGTGAGTGTAGCTGCATCCAAGAATTGGAACATGTACCAATTAGATGTCAAGAATGCTTTCTTGAATGGATGGATATCTGAAGAAGTTTACATGTCACAACCACCTGGCTATGAAGATCCCAAGAAGGTAAACTATGTTTGTAAATTGAAGAAGGCTCTATATGGATTAAAACAGGCACCCAGAGCATGGAATTACAGGTTGACAACCTATCTTCAAGACCAAGGATTTGTAATGAGCAAAGCTGACACTTCTCTATTCATAAGAGGAGTAGCACAGAGGTAATCTACTTGTGTGTTTATGTTGATGACATCATCATTACAGGCAATGATGTCAATGGGATTAGACACATCAAAGGACAGATGATGAAAGAGTTCAAGATTAATGATCTTGGATTATTGAAGTACTTCTTAGGTCTTGAGTTAGTCTACACCAACTCAGGTATATATATCACTCAAAAGAAGTATGTACAGGATATGGTCAAGAAGTTTGGCTTGCAGGATGCTAAAGTCTCAACTACTCCAATGGAAGTCAACCTAAAGCTTAGTGCTCATGAAGGTGATGAAATACAAGACATTACAGGATATCAAAGCATGGTAGGTAGTTTGAATTATGCTACCTTGACAAGAATTGACATAGCATATGGAGTTAGTGTGCTAAGCCAATTCATGCACAAACCAAGGGTACCTCACCTAGAGGCTGCAAAGAAAATATTAAAGTACCTCAAAGGAACTCAAAGCCATGGTTTGTACTTTCCTTATACATCACATATTGACATTAAGGTATATTCAGATGCAGATTGGGCAGGATGCAAGGATGATAGGAGGAGCACATCAGGATACATATGTTTTGCAGGTGATAAACCAATTTCTTGGTCAGCCAAGAAACAACCTACAGTGGCATTGTCATCCACTGAAGCAGAGTATAGAGGGCTTGCCAATGCCACTCAAGAAGCTATCTGGTTAAAGCTTTTGTATACAGAGCTAGGCCTCCAATCATCTTTGGAGATAACACAAGCTCTCTTCACCTTGCAGCAAATCCAATATATCATGCTAGGACAAAAAACATAGAGGTTCATTACCACTATGTGAGAGAAAAATTGCTAAGCAAAGACATTCAATTGACTTATGTGTCTACTAATATGCAATGTGCAGATTTACTCACTAAAGCATTGGATGGAAACAAGCTATGCAGATTCAAATCCATGATTGGATTGCAGGATGTGATTGAAGACTAAAGATGAAGACTTAAGCCAAAGTGCTTGGCTTGAGGGGGAGCTGTTGGTGCATTTCAAGCCTTCACACTTGGCTTGGAACTTTGGAAGATTAGCTTGGACAAATTTCATCAAGGATTCACTTGAAGGAAATGGCATAGGAACCCATACCTATGATTTATTACTTTTTTCACTTCATTGTAAAAGTCTTAGTGACTTGACATTTAAGAATACACACCTACTTGATTAGTCGTGGAAATTGGATGGTGTAAATGGAGAGAATATCTCCCTACTTTTAGAGGAGAGATTCTAGGGAGCCTTAGTTTAATTTTTGAAATTCAAATGTATCTCCATCACTTATAAAAGTCAATGTAAAAAACGCGCGGGCAAGCTAGTCTCATTTTGAGCTCACTCCCCGAGGCATTTCACTACTGTAACTCTATGTGTGTTAGTGCTACTTCATAGCCTAAACCACAACACCTCATTTAGCTATGCTTGTCATGCTAATGAGTCTGTATAACTACATCAATCAATAGAAGTATACACATTCATCATCTCTGGTTTCTCTGAGTTATCTACTCCAAGTCTGTCAACTTCAACAGGGCATATCTCAGGATCTACTGAACCAAATCAAGTGATTCAAAGCACATTGGAACCAGCTCTAAGCATACTACATGCCTACAAAATTTCAAGGTCAAAGGATCAGCTATCTCGGAGAAATTTTGCTCGAAGTGACCTCTGGTATTTTTCTGCAGAGCTCCTAAAAAGTCGGGGGTACTTATAGTTTTGCTAAACTTCTTTCTCTGAGTATAGTTCATCATTTTATCTCATTCCACTTGAAAATGGTAGCTTGTTAAGCTAATTTAATATGTCCAGAAGGAATTTGATCAACTGTAAGTGTGCTGGTCATACTGAGTGAAAGTCTGAGCAGGTGTCAATACCAAATTAGCAAGTTTTCTTGGATTTTTGAAGTCTCAAGGACTCTGTTTTGATTTGATCATTACACATATCATTTGCAAAGTACATATATGCTTTCTTGGTATCATTTGGAAGCTAATCAAGTGTACTAAGCATATCTGAAGCAAAGGAGGGTTGGAGCAAAGCAAGTCTAGCAGCTTCAACTCAATCTCTTGAGTGCATCCAACCATCTCTCCCAACAGAGAGGAGGGGGTTGCGGGGGAGGGACTTGCGGGAGGGAGGGAGGGAGTGGGTGGGGAGAGGAGGGGGCTACGGGGGAGGGAGTTACGGGAGGGGAGAGAGAGAGAGAGAGAGAGAGAGAGAGAGAGAGAGAGAGAGAGAGAGAGAGAGAGAGAGAGAGCCACTACGGGGAGTGAATGGCGGGGGGGCTGCATGCTAGTGTGTGGGCAAGGGCGGGTGGCAGTGGGAGGGGAGAGGAGGGGATGGTGGGGGATGTGGGGGAGAGAGAGAGAGAGAGAGAGGGAGAGATGATCACGCGATGCAACATCATCTATAACCAAATCTCTAGCTGAGAGACACATTTTCTCTACCATAACAAACAAGTCAATCTTAGTTTCAACAGCGTTAGCAACCTCCTTGCCCTTGCCATGTTTTTGAAGAGCCACTCCTCTCCTCTGCTTTCTTAATGTGACAGTCTTGAATTCTATGGCCTTTCTTCTTGCAGTGGAAACACTCTCCCTTGAACTTCTTCTTGTCCTTGTTCTTTTTGTCCCCATCTTTCAAAGCATCGGTTTGGTATCTTTAGAATTTACCATGAATGCAACTTATCCTTTAACATTTTGATTCCTTGCCTTGAGCCGGTGCTCCTCCTCCATGAGTAAGCCACCAAATTCTTCAAAGGTTAGTGCTTGAGATTTGATTTGGGCATTAAGGGCAGTGACGAAACTATCAAACTTCTATGGACAAATTTGGAGACAACGCCACTTTATTCCTCACTTGACCTCAGCACACCTGCTCCCTCCATTTGATCTCCTAGATTCCTTATGTGAGTGATGAATACTTTAGTAGTCAAGGCCTATTCAGGAAAAATGGGAATTACACAAGATTTTGAGACAATTCTTTGTGTCCCAATGTTTTACTTTTTGACTCATTCACATACTAGAACATGTTATTTTCTCTTGATTGGAGTATATTAAATTGATAATTTATTATTAAGGATAATTTTTTAGTAAATGGGGTATCAAGGTTGGTCTCAAACTTAAGAAGTTAACATAGTAAGTAATACAAATGGGACTTGAATAATTCCCAAATTTCTTGAATAGGCCTTAGTCTCCCCTTCAACAAAGCTCTCTACTGCTAGCTCATTCTCCAAGTTCTAAATCCGTGTATGATTTTGAGTTTCATATTGATTTCGCAATATGTTCCAAGCCTCACATGCCTTTGTAGTGTGTTGAATAAGAGTCAAAATACTATTAGAAGTACTTGTAACAAGAGTACAGAGTGCATCCGCATTCCTATGCTTCCAAGCATGTAAAAGATCCCCATCATAAGGAATCATTCATCCATGATCATTTGAGTCAGGTGTTCCTTGGGGCTCACTATCATGTTAAATAAGGAAGCAAGATCATATATATTTTGCAAAAAGGATTTTCTCCAAATATAAGGAAAATACAAAAATGAAAAATTGAAGCATTTACTTAAACAAGTAGTGGAGGCCAAAAGAAAATCAAATCTGTGAGCGGTCGGAAAGGAACTCATAATTTTTGTAATATAACCGTCAAAAGTTGCATGCATACCGAAAATGCGTAGCGCAATAGTTGTAACCTTTTACGAACTAATGAAAGAAGAGTCACATGTGAAGCAGAGGGTGTGTGTCCCCGGACTGTTCGTCTGGGCAAAGAGCCTAAAGTGGAGCACAGCATTGCCAAAATCCTGTGTAGTCTGAGTACTTTGTCCATTCTATTGATTAAGCTTAATAATTAGTTAAGTCTTAATGAAGTATTAAAGTTAACAAGTTAATATGATAAGTGAAGAAGTTACACAGTTAACTGTATGGTATTGAAGTGTGTCATAAAACATATTCCAACCAATAGTGAGAGGATAATCTAACTCAACGCTGTCGGAGAGGAGGTTAGGCAGGAAGCCTGCGCTGGGGTTGGATCAGGCCCCTTACTGGTGTACCGTTCTTGCTGTCCTGCGAGCGGCGTCTGCGTGCTAGGCGCCTTGCCTAAACTCTCTGGAGTGTGTGTGATCCTTGTAGGGCCCCCGCCCCTCGGAAGTGACGAGACGTGCGTGCGTACGCGTGAGACCGTAGGCTTCGGGAAAGAGACAATTGGATATAGTAGTAATACACGGGATGCAGATGAAGCTCAATGATACGATCAAAAAGTAACGGTGGTCGACCAATAAAATCTGAATGATACAATGATGCCCGCTACAGTGCGGGTCGGCGATACAAAAATCCGCTACAGTGCGGAACAGGTAAATACAAATAAATGTTGCCGCTATAGTGCGGATTCGCTGGATATGATATGCCTCCCGGTACAGTGTAGGAAGTCACCCTCGTGTCTCGTCCGCCTTCAGAACCTTTGCGAATAGGTCTTTCTTCGAATCTTCGGTCCAAGCTTTACTTCAGGTCTTTTGGTCTTCAATCTTTACTTCAAATATTTGCTTCAAATCTTCATCAAATGATTTATTTCACTTCATAAATCGCAATAGCCTGGAAACACTCAGTAACCTGTAGAGTAGATGCACCAAGAAGATCAACGAGGGTACTCTTTACTTTAGGCTTCAATCTTCAATTCTTCACTTCATATAATCCTCCAATATCATCAACCGTAACCTAGAAAGGCGATCCACATATGAGATCCACACAGGGGGGGAGGGGGTGGGGGAATAATCATTAATACCATTCTAGACACATTCATTATGCTTTGATCTCTTTATCTTAAAGTTCTTATTTCCGTTTATTGAAAACAATTGTATTGATTTGCAAAACATGAAGTAAAGTCTGACATATCAACATCTAAAGTTGAAATTAAAGTATTTGGCATTTTATGGTAATAATCATAGTAGCTGAAGATAAACTCGATTTTCTTCAAGAGTAAATATCTTGGTCTTATGATACTAGGAAGTCATTCATTAGATCTGTTGGACTCAAGGACAGATGATCATTCATTTAGAGAGAACATATTAGTGTACAGTTCCAAAACTAGTAATCCAAATCTCTCAACAGTTATAGATGAAAGACACAACCTACACTTAATCCCGGATTGGGTTTACTAGGTGAATGTTGGAGTTAGATGTCTACGGAAGCACGCGAACAGCACAAGGAAGAAGAAGACGCTTGGAGCACAACACACAAGACTGAATGTATTACTAGAGAATGTACAAAGATAAGTAGCCCATTAGGGCAATAGCCGTATATACAAGCCGGGGGAAAAAAACCTCCTAAAGAGGGAAAAAAGTGCCCCGGCGGTCCTAGAGTGTTCACACACATCACTACCTAAATATATCAACAAATCCCCCCTGGGATTGATGCGGTGAACAAGGAGCTAGCACTCATGTATAAGGAAGTGCCAAGCTATGTGGAAATCACTCCACAAAAGGAAGTAAGCCCAAAGCTTTGCGGAAAGCTTCAAACTTCTCCCTAGGCAGAGCCTTTGTGAAAAGGTCTGCAATGTTCTCCTACGTGGGCACATATGCCAAGCTAGTCTCCCTAGCAGAGAACCTCTCTCTGACATAGTGTTAATGCACCTCAATGTGCTTAGTGCGAGCATGGAACACAAGGTTCCTCGCAACTGCCAATGCGCTCTGACTGTCAGTGAAGATGGTGGTGGCAGAAGACTGGCCAACACCCAAATCAGCCATAAGGCGTCTGAGCCACACACACTCAACAGTCGCTGTGAAAGCTGCCCTATACTCAGCCTCACAACCGGAAGTGGCCACAATAGGCTGCTTCTTGCTCAACCAAGATATACATGAGCTACCAAGCATGAAGCAAAAGCCACTGGTGGACACACGAGTGTCATAGCAACCAGCCCAATCTGAGTCAAAAAAAGCATGCAAATCTGGCGGTAGTGATCCCCCCTTGGGATAAAACAACCCAAGTAGCCGAGTACCACTCAAGTAGCAAAAGATGCGCTTAACCGCCTTCCAATGCATGACTCCTGGGCAATGCATAAACCTGCTCATCTGTGAGACAGCAAACTGAATATCTGGCCGAGTAATGCATAAGTAAATCAAGCATCCAACAGCCTGCTGATAGAGAACAACATCAAATGCATCTCCAGCATCATGAAGACTCAATCGTAAACCTGTCTCCATAGGAGTGGCAATAGGCTTACAGTCTTCAAGGCCAAAACGCTGCAATAATGTGTCAATATATTTCGTTTGACACAAAGCCATTCCACCATCAACTTGCATAAACTGAATGCCCAAATAGTGATGCAAATGCCCCAAATTAGACATCTCAAATGAGGCATGCAAATCAGCCTTGAAATCAGCAATATGCTTCTCAATAGGACCAGTGAGCAGCATGTCGTCTACATAGACAACAATGATCAGAAGCACATCATTAGCACGCTTAACATATAAGGTGCTTTCAGTTGGACTGTTCTCAAAACCATGTGCAATCAGATAGGCATGTATCTTCTCATACCAAGCACGTGGTGCTTGCTTTAAACCATATAACGCCTTCTTTAACCTGCACACCTTGTTTTCATGCCCTTTCTACACAAAGCCACGAGGCTGACAAACATACACTTCTTCATGCAAGTCACCATTCAGAAATGCTGTTTTAATGTCCAATTGATGTACATTCCAACCATGATGGGCTGCAAGTGCACAAATGCTCCGAACAGTAGTCATACGGCATGTAGGTGCAAAGGTCTCATCAAAATCAATGCCTCTTTCCTACGCATAACCCTTTGCAACAAGCCTAGCCTTATACCTATCAGTTGTACCATCAGGTTTACACTTCAGCTTGTATACCCACTTAGTGCCAATGGCCTTCTTGCCAGGAGGTAAGTCACATAAAGACCATTTTCCATTCTTCATTATAGCATCATATTCAGATTGCACGGCAGCCATCCAATTTTTTGAATTCTATGCTTCATCAAAAGAAACGGGCTCGTTCTCATCATAGAGACTCGACGCAGCCATAGCATAGCAATCTGATGCAAAGGAGGCACTATGAGAGCCTGAATGAGTACGATATGACAAAGGTGCATCTAATTTGCTGTCACACAGAGTCTGCACCAGCCATTTTGGCATAGTTTTTGCCTGCTCAATATCAGCTCTCTCATCAACAAGTGCATAATGTAAATCTGCATAAGAAATAGAATGATTTGCATCATCATATGAAACCTGCAAGGGCTGAGAAGTTGCCTCATTAGGACCAGCACTAGATTGTCCACCTGTAAAAAGAGGCATCAACGTATCATACATGTCTTTGGAGCTAACAGATGTCTCCTTAGTACATGAAAGCAATGGCTGAATAGCATCTTCCACAAAGACAACATCATGGCTAACCAGAATGTGTTTAGTCTGTGGATGATACAGACGATAGCCTTTACTTTCAGAATTGTACCCAACAAAAATACATTTTACTGCCTTATCATCCAATTTTCTGCGATGTTGTTTAGGCACTAATGCATATGCCAAACAACCAAAAACATGCAGATGAGCAACAGATGGCTTGCGGTCATGCCAAGCCTCATATGGAGTGATAGACTGCAACGCTTTAGTGGGACACCTGTTCAATACATATGCTACACACATGACAGCCTCAAGCCAGAAACTATGTGGTAAAGACTGACTTTTGACCATGCACCTCACCATCTCCATGAGTGACCTGTTCTTTCGTTTAGCAACTCCATTCTGTTGAGGTGTATACGGCACTGTACACTGGTGTTTTATCCCACGTTCAGCCAGAAATGCATTAAAATCTAAAGACATATATTCCCCCCCTCGATCAGAACGGAGGGTGCCCATTTTACATGCTGACAGATTTTCAGCCAAAAGCAAAAACTGTTTGAAGCACATGAACAGTTCGGACTTTGCTTTGAGTGGATATACCCATGCATGCCTGGAAAAATCATCAATGAAAGTCACGAAGTAAAGGTAATTTCCAAAAGAGGGTGTCTGCATAGGACCACAGACATCACTATGTACAAGCTGCAATTTCTGCGTAGCCCGAACTGAACCATCTTTTGGAAAGGAAGAACGCTGCATTTTGCCCAAAATATAGCCTTCACAAACATGTTTTCCAGGAGCCTCAAGTTTGGGCAAAGAGGACACCATTTCAGATTTCTGCAGGCGTAGCAAACTAGCAAAATTCAGATGACCAAAGCGTGCATGCCAAAGCTTTGCATCTGACATAGCCTGAGAATCATGAATTGCACATGCCGAATCATTCACAGATCTTTCATAGTCTATGAGCTTATACAACCCACGACATAAAATGCCAGAAGCAATAATCACATCACGATTTGAGAGATCATGGACTGTACACCTGTCATCAATGAATTTCACAACCAAGCCAATCTTGGCTAATGTAGAAACTGATAACAGGTTCTTTTTTATCCCTGGCACAAATAAAGCATCTAACAAAGTGAAAGAACTACCATCAACAGTAGTCAGAATGATCTTACCAACTCCCATAACAGGATAAGAGGAGTTATTGGCGCATGTGACAGTATTCCCTGTAGGGGCAGGCTCGAGTGAAGAGAAGAAACTGCGCTGCGAGGTAATATGTTTGGTCGCCCCACTATCAAAGTACCAAACATCTGAGTCTACTGCAGACATGCACTGATCATGAGAAGATGGGTCAAAACTGCAGACAGTAGTAAACGCCCATTCTTCTTCCTGCACAAGATTTGCAGACTCTGTTTTTGGTGTAGAGGCCTCTGCAACAACCATTCCAGCCTCTTTCTTCTTTGCCTCTTTAGCAGCCAGTTTTGGACAGTTCTTTATGATATGATCATTGCCTTTACAGTACTTAGAAAACAATTTCTACTTTTCTGATTTTTTCTCATCTTTGTCTTGGTTCTTTGAATGTGCAGCATTTGCATATTTCTGCTTACTAGTAGAAGAGCTCCATTTTCCTTTGCCCTTCTGACTAGCCAGGAAAGCTTGATCTGCAACTCGCATAATGGACCTGTTCTTCCTGGACTGATCTTCTTGCAACAGAACAGAGACTAACTCCTCAAATGATAAGGCATTCGGATTGCCTTTCATCATCAACCGAAGAGTAGAAGCAAAACTCTGATATGAGTCAGGAAGACCATTCAAAACGGTCTGCACAAGTGAGCTATCTGGTATAACCTCATCAGCAGAAATCAACTGTTCCTTCAAATCTTTGATCTTCGTTAGGAAACTGTCCATAGAATCACCTTCATTCATGTGCTCACTCTCCAACTGTTTTCGGAGATAAGCAACACGAGCCTCATTCCTAGCTTGGTACAATGTGGTAAGTGTATCCCAAGCATCCCTAGCTGTTCTGCAAGAGCGTATGTGAGGAATAATGGCACGTTTGACAGACAAAGCTATCAATGCATGTGCCTGGGCATCTCTGCCATCCCAACGAATCTGCTCTGCAGTAGGTGCAACAGAAACAGCAGCACGAACAGGAATCTGCACAATATCATCTTCGACACCATCTTCATCAGCTCCAGCACCTCCAGCACCTGTATTTGTAGTACCTGTAGTTACAGGTGTAACAGGACGTCTTTCAACACCCTGCACAATGTTCCACTATCCTTTTGCAACCAGTACATGTCGCATCATATAAGCCCATAATGGGTAGTTGGTACCATCCAACTTATCCTCAACAGCCAACATACGGAATACATCACTACTTTCAGCCATGGCTGGTGACTAAAATACCTTGATGCAAAAAATTGAGTGTATCTCAAAAAATTGATTGGAACTGCCCAGACGAGTTCTACTAGACCTGTAGCAGACTTCGAGACGCTTAAACTAGCAAACAGAAACTGTTATATACCTTTGGCACAAAAGGACAAAATAGCCTGAACAAGTGCTGCGATAGTGCATTCGGAGGCCGAAACGAGCTCAGATCGCGATTTCGGCACCACAAAGCGAAGCCGTTTTGATCTCGGAAACACCCTGAGTATGCTCACCAAATTTCGTGCGAATCTGAGACTACAAACAGAGGAGTGTCGACGGCGCCCTAGAAGAAGCGACAACCTGCTCTGATACCAATTGTTGGAGTTAGACGTTTGCGGAAGCACGCAAACAACACAAGGAAGAAGAAGAAGCTTGGAGCACAATACACAAGACTAAATGTATTACTAGAGAATGTACAAAGATAAGTAGCCCATTAGGGCAATAGGCGTATATACAAGCCGGGGGAAAAAAACCTCCTAAAGAGGGAAAAAAGTGCCCCAGTGGTCCTAGAGTGCTCACACACATCACTACCTAAATATATCAACAGTGAATGAATATTCTAACAGTCATTCCATATCAGCACCACAAATCATCACTCTCTCTCTATCTACAAATTTACCACCGCCTTCTCTCTCTCTCTCTCTCATCATCAGTGGCAGATAACTACAGAGTGCAAGTAGCCACGTCTCTCTCTCTCTCTCTCTCTCTCTCTCTCTCTCTCTCTCTTTTATATGGCTGGGCATAAGCCGATTGCATCTCTAACGGCTCTCTCTTCCGATTTTTCTGCAGCGCCCAAGCCACTTACTCAATGAAAACACCACACAAAACCCATAAAATCAATCAACTTTGAAAAAAAACATGCACACTCCCTGTGGGATTTCATCTCGACAACGCGTTAAATTCCATGAAGTAGTATACGCTGAATTTGTAGATTTGGGAAAATATAAACACGGCTTCTCTTTACAGACCCCTAACCATCCCAAGAACCCAAAATTTGATAACAGATTAAACAATAAAAGTTTAACACTGGCGCCGTCTATGGGAAATGGAGTAGTCAGGTGAAGAAGACGATTAAAGCTCGAAGAAGAATCCTTTGATATATGCTGGTAACACGTTCTAGTGAATCTTATCCCAAATATCGAAGTGACCCACATCCCTGGGCAGTTCCGAATCTGTTAGGTTCACCCTCTGGTGTTAGAAGTGAAGAACAATTAAGTTCAGTTGTAGAAGGTTCAATTCAACAAGCAAGTGGCAATTTTGGTGGTAGTTCGGTGTTGTGTTGAAGTAGTTCGATAGAATGCGCTGATAATCCGGCATGTTCCACTAACAGTCCAGTACATTCCGAAGACAGTACGTTAGTTTCTGGTGGTATTTCGACGTTGTCCGATGTCAATTCATCATTGTCTAGAGACAATTCGATGATTTTCGATGACAGTTCGGTATTGTCCGATGACAATTCGGTGCTCTTCATTGACAATTCGGTGCTTTTCGGTGATGCTGCAATTCTATTCGGCAGGAATTTACTGCATTCATCATTTTTAGGTGCAAGTTTAGCCAATTTCGATACGAAGGTTGAGAAAGGGCTGCTGGATTTCGAGTTAAGTAATCAACTCAGAGACATTTTTGGATCGAAAAGTTGGCAAAGTGACCATACGGTCTAGGGACATCAAGAAGTCCATTCCCAAAGTTCAGGCAACATGAGTAGTTCCCAGTAGCAGCAACAACAACAACAGCAACAAGAGCAGCAGCAACAACAACAGCAACAACAACAGCAACAACAACAACAACAGCAACAATAGTAGCAATAGTTTATTCCACCACGTCCGATGCCAGCTGGAGTTAAGTACACAAAATTTGGAGGTTTCCTGGGAGATGATCCCGGTGCGCATGTGCGGACATTTGAAATTAATTATTCAGTTTGAATTACCTAGCAGACTCTACTTATAAAGCCATCGTGTTCTAGTCAACCTTGGTCAATGAAGCTACTCGCTTGTTAACCGAGTATGACCTGAATCATTTCCGAGAGTATTATGATGTGAAGGATGCCTTTCTGCAACAATTCCGGTTAAAGAAAAACCCAGAAGAAATTTTCAATTACTTATAGAATAACAGGCAGAAACCACACCAGAATGTCCAAGACCATGCCACTCTATTTTGGACTCATTTACAACAGTTGCCACTATTGCATGCCAATTTACCAGATGGCATTATTACTCAGTGGTTCATAAATGGATTAAATCCCCAATTGAAACACATCATGATTATTCGTTGTGTGGGAGGAATGACCCTGGATGCCATAATTGTTATGGCGTTACAATTAGAAAATAAAGTGGCTGGATTCACTGAAGATCTAGAGTGGCTGAAGGCATCCAAGCAATCCAACAAGGATCCTCTAAAACAAATTTACTATAGTAAATGCAAAAATCCAGGGCACAATAGCTCAGCATGCGCTCTGAATCACATGTATTGCGCCATTTGCCATACAATGGACCACACTACGGAGACTTATCCGTATAATGCAAAGGTACAGAGCAGAGCCACTGTTAATGCCATCATTCAAGAACAAGGGCAATCGGCCAGTCATTATGTACTACCACATATGAGGAATACCCCGTACCAGGGATACAAGAATTATCGAGGAGCACGGTCAACTAAATTTGGACAAACTCGGTGGAATGCAGTTCCATCAGGTGAAGATGCATCTCCTCCACCACCTGAATGTCATTTTTGTGGTCAAATAGGGCATATCTGAAGGTTTTGTAAAGATGCAGCTGAGTATGACAAGAGGAAAAAGGAACGACAAAATCTGATGGCGAATATGGTGTACATTTTAGCAATAGACACGCAAGCAGCAATGGTACAAACACATTCGAGCAAGCAATTACAACCTGTTGTGGAGATCTTTGAACCAGGAATTCGTGAACAATAGAAGGTGTTTACAAAAGCAAGAAAGTGGGCGGTGCAGGAACAAACCGTGCTTCTTGACCCAGTTCCAGTGATGCATCATAGCCTACTGCCGGAAGTACTAGAAGGGCAAAATCTAACTCATACAGTACCGGAGTCCCTACTAGACTCCATACTGGAAACAATCAAGACTGATTCGGTATGGGATGTCTTGTCCAAGGCATCAATAACATTGCCCTTGGGACAATTATTGGCTTTGGTCCCTGGAGTGCGCCAAGAGTTCCAACAACAGGTCAGTCCAGGACCCTCAAGTGCTCCTTCAACACCCACAATCCAACCCAAACTGGACCCGATGGTGGACCATATGGTACCCTTGATTACGGTGTAGTACAAGAATCATAAAATAACACAAGTCTTAATTGATGGCGGATCTGGCGTAAACATTTCAACAGTAGCACTTTGCAAACGGATGAGGTGGATGCAAATTGAACCTGTTCAATTCTTTGTACGCATGGCTGATCAATCTCGAGTTCATCCGGTGGGGTTGGTGCGAGACATTCCGATTACCTACAAGGAGCTGTATTCAAAATGACCTTTCTTGTTGGACTTACCAGAATCTAGTCTAGACTATAATCTACTCTTTCGAAGACCCTAGTTAAAACAAGCTAAGGTAGTGCAGGATTGGTCAGTGCATGAATTAGTTTTTAAAAATAACCACCGGAATTATGTTGTTCCATTGGACGACATGAAACCTTGTGACTTACATGCAGGACCATATGTAGCGAAGCCTGTACACATGTTGGATGGTCTCTCCGATGATGAAGAAGAAGTTTTTCTTAAAGCCAATAAGGATTTGATGGTGCTCGGAATGGTGGACTTAGAAACGGTTGTAGACAACTAGAGTCCGGCAACATGTATGGTCGTACCACTGATCGGAGCATCCGAATACAGTGTAGCACAGACTTTGGATGATACAACTCTCCAACAATTGCTTTAGCCACCTGATGATTTTTCCATGCCCTGACAGTTCTACATACCAGAAGACCAGTTGGTGACTTACAACTTAGGTGATGAAGCCAATCTGCAGCCAGTGAAAATCAAGGCAAGCTTATCAGAGACCTTTCAAGATAATTTGTTACAGTTACTACGAGAGTTCTCTGATGCATTCGCATGGGATTGCCGGGATATGAAGGGGTTGGATCTGCGTATCTATCAACATCGGGTTATGCTGAAACTAGATGCTCGGCCTATCAAACAACCCAGTTACAGAATGAATCCTCACTATGCGGCACAGGTCAAAGCAGAACTTGATCGATTGTTGAAGTTTGGGTTAATTGTGCTTATTGAGCATGCAGAGTGGATTTTCCCCATTGTCATAGTCTCGAAGAAGAATAAGCAATTACGAATATGTGTGGACTATCGAAAATTAAATGCCGCAACCGTACCCGATCCATTTCTGCTGTCGTTCCTAGATACAATGTTAGATGATGTGGTCGGCCGTGAGATGTATTCGTTTATAGAAGGATACAGTGGTTATAATCAAGTACGAATGGTAGAGTAAGACATTCCTAAGACAACATTTATAACTAATTGGGGCGTTTATGCATGTATAGTGATGTGGTTTGGTCTGTGGAATGCTCCAAGTATGTTTCAGCATTGTATGCAGGAAATTTTCTCTCCTCACCACATTCATGAGAGTTTACTTGGATTACTTCTCCTTATCCGGTGATACTTTGGTGCATTTGTACCATTTATGGTGCTGTTTTTCAAAGTGTCGGGAATACTGTTTGTGATTAAACCCAAATAAGTCTATATTCTCTGTCTCTTGCGCCAAGTTTATAGGGCATATCATCTCAAAACAAGGAATTCAAGTTGATCCAGATAAAGTGAAGGCAGTATTGGAGGCATCTGCTCCACAGACACCCAAGGAAGTGATGCGCTTCTTGGACCAAATCTGGTGGCATGGACGACACTTGCGATGTCTTGCTCATCTCGCTACACCACTCAATCGACTCATAACTTGTACTCCTCACCAATTTGAATGGACTGAATCTTGTCAGTTGTCTTTTGACCGCTTGAAATTGCTGTTAACACAAGCACTTATTCTCCAAGCATCGAATTGGGAACTTCCATTTCACATCTTTGTGGATGCTTCCGACATTGCCATTGGCAACATGCTGATGTAGCAAACAAAGAAGTGGTTTCGTCTAGTGTATCATGCAAGTCGCAGATTAGCTCTGACAGAGCGTAATTACTCAGTCACTGAACGGGAATGTTTTGGATTAGTGTATTCAGTGAAGAAATTTTGACATTATTTTCTAGGATGATGCTTCATCTTCCACGTAGATCATGCAGCATTAGTGTACCTTGTGCACCAACAGCATCTAGGAGGACAGTTAGCACACTGGGTATTGTTGCTTCAAGAGTTTGATTGTTCCGTCATACATCAACCAGGTTCAGCACATGTGCTTGCTGACTTTCTCCCGCGGTTGGATTCCGGTGAACTTTCAAAAGGAGTTGATGATTTAATACGTGCTACTTATGCATTAGAGACAGTACAGGATAATCAGCAAGAATTGCCGATACCCTCCTCTTACTATGACACCTTGCTTCTGTTCTTGACCAGTGGATGTCTGCTTGGTACGACCTCTTCAGCTGCTCGACGAAGACTAGCCATGTATAGTCGATGATTTTGACTAATTGTAGGGCAATTATATTATATGGATCACTCGGGCGTGTTCCTAAGATGTGTTCCCCCACATGAAATTGCTTCAGTAATTACAATGGCCCATTTTCCGGAGGACATTTGCAGGTGACCTGACACACTGAAAGATCCTATAGAGTGGATTATGGTGGCCTACGATGTACCATGATGTAACCCAGTACGTGCGGCAGTGTGATATGTGTCAGCATTCCGGTTAGCCTTTACAACGACATCTCTTTTCGCTCCAACCAGTTGTGCCTCTTGAACCCTTTCAGAAATGGGTTTTGGATTTTATTGGCCCCATTACCCCTCTTGCGACAGTTATTAGTAACCGATACATTTTGACATGCATGGATTATGCGATGCGGTGGGCCGAAGCTTGGGCTCTTTGGTAAGCTACAGCTGTTGTGGTAGCTAAATCTTTGATGAAAGATATTTTTCCACAATATGGGCTACCTTTGGAGATTGTAACAGATCAAGGTATGCACTTTGCTAACACACTAATGCAAGTTCTTACTGATACTTTCCAGATTATGCATAAGTTCAGTTCCCCTTATTACCCACGAGCAAATGGACTTGCTGAGAGCACAAATAAATCCCTCTTGAACATTTTAAAGAAATTGGTATTGGATTGCCTGGAACGATGGGACCAATTCCTCCTTGCCGTACTATGGGCTTACTGTACACCATATAAAGTGGCATCCGGGACAACTCCCTTCAAGTGTGCTTATGGTTTGGAGGCAATTTCTCCTATGGAAATGGTGGTTCCTAGTCTGCAAGTGGCATTAGAGCAGAAATTACTATCGGAAGAATCATTTCCTTTCATATTGGAGGCTTTACGGTCTCTAGATGAACAGTGCGTTGAGAGTTTTCTAGTGTTGCAGGAATTTTAGCTTAGACAAGCAAGAACTCATGATCGTTTCCTTAAAACCCCCGTGTTTATGGTAAACCAATTAGTACTCTTTTATAATGCTAAATCTAATAGATCCGCTGAGAAATTTAAAATGTGTTGGTTCGGTCCCTATCGTATTGTTGAACAAGTGGGAACCACAACGTTTCGGTTATCCACCTTAACTGGTCACCTTCTTCCTAAACTTATCAATGGCTCGAAGCTTTGTCCCTATTATCCACCGCCTACATTCTCATGATGGGTCATCGATATTTTTACTCCTTTTTCTCTTGCCACTTTTCTCACTCAACTTTCTTTTCTTATCTCCGTGTTTCGGTTGACTGAGTGACCGTAATAGTTGTGTTTTCCTACCTAATCATGATTAGTGGCCACCTTCTGTGGCTTTGATTATGTTAATGCATGCATGTCACCATTATGTCGGTATATTTCCACTACTACATTATGATTAGGGTTCTTACCGCCTGATTTTTCAAGCGTTTCTACTTAATCTTGTTCTTCCCGCTGTTATTCGCTATTGTGTCCTTTTGTGCTTGCGACCCCTCTGTAATTTGTGTTCTTGTGTGTGTCTGCATTCGCCATGTAAGCTCTAACGAATATCGTTACTTTCTGTGCGGGTCTCACTCCGGACATAAGTGAGTTCTTGCGTGCTCGAGGGCTCTTGGCCTTCGCTGAATTGCCTTTGCATTCAGTGGAGTGTCATCCCTTCTGTGCACAGATCATATCTGCCATATCCACCATGCCTACTATAGAACAATACTAGCCGTTGGCATGTTTGAACCCCCATGTCATAGTTACTCTTAGTACCGTTGCTGAGGGGTTCTGTCTCCCTCAAGGGGGGGTTGGTTGATGGACCGCTCCTTCCAATGGTGACCATGAATGAACTTTCTTCCAGGCACTCGTCTAACAAGTTTGCCATTCTTTGTCATCCCAGACTAGAGCGCACCGCGCTTCAATTCCTCATAGATGCTTTAAACCTTCAGAAACGTACCTACGGTATCTCCTGTCTGTTCTACTCTATGATAGACACTACCTCCCAAGAAGCCATCAATTTTACTTCATTCTTTTTTCTGTGCATTCACCATGAATGTCAAGCCATTTCAAAGCAGTTAGCCAAGCTTGAGATTCCGAGGACTTGATGGCCGCACCTGCTCACCTTTCTTCTTCTGGTGATCCAAGCAGAGAAACCACCTCCAGCAAATACTTTACTTTTACATGTGGATTCTACACAGATGTTGGAGGATGATGATGACGAAGATCTTCTCCACTTCTTCTAGCACAAACGCAGATGTATCAGCCCATCTCAAAGCCTGGTGCAGGATTCAACCCCTGTTCAAGAGGTTGAAATTTTTCATGATACAGCCACGACCTTACAGGGAGTATCGGCACCCTCCTCCTAGTAAGTAGCAGGATCCCGATGTGATTATGGAAGATGTCACTGAAGTTTCACTGCACGATGAACCAAAACAATAGGATGTTGAGGCTGTGAAGGAGACAGTGGAAGACACCACTATCATTGTGTGTCATCCATCTTCTTCACACGTAGCCGATGATCAAGCCGATAAGGTAACGCAAACGGCCTGTGACGGAAGGGTAGTGAGCAAAGTTTCCACTGTTTCATCATCACATCTAGATGAAACATGCATCGTCCTCGTGCAGCCAACCCTTCTCCCCCTTCCTCCTCCAACCACACTTATTGCGCTTGGTGATCCTTCACCCTCCTCACTGCCATCTGCAATCCGGGAAGCCTCATCCAAATTTCATCTTCTCCTGACTACTCTCCATCCTCATCTCCACCTCTCCTGTCTTCCCAACCATCGCAGCATGTCCCTTCTCTTCCCGCCCTGGTTATGTTTACTAAATTGGCATCCATGGACCAATTCCTCATTCAATTATCTGAGCAGCTACCCATCCAATTGAAGATGGCAACACAGACCATTCGACAGGAGTTGCAAAGAAAAGTAGATCTCTTGGAAGCTGACATCACGCCCCTCCAGGAAGAAATACTCGAGGCAAAAGTCGATAATCACTCTCTGCATGCCCAAATCCAATGACTGCAAGAACAATTGACAAAAAAAAGACAATATTATTGCTCAACAGGACACCGAAATTGAAGGCTTAAAGCAAGAGGTTGCACATAAGAGAGATGCGATGACTGCATTAGGCAATGAACTTCATGATACGCGGAATACACTCAATATTTTAGAAGAAGCTTCACAATCGCTCGCCGCCAATGTTCTAAAAGCTGAAGCGGAGTTACATAAAGTCACTAAGCAACTATTCCAAAGGGATCAAGAACTTTCTTCAGAGATTGCCAAGACTCTCCAGTTAAAGAAGGAAATTGCATCTGTGCAAAAGGAGAGAGAAGATTATTACAAGACAATATAGTTTCAATATCAGGAACTCGAGCGTAGGGAAAAGAAATTAGGAGTTCAGGCTGACAGACTCTCTCGCATTGATGCAGAAGTAGTCGAAATGAAGTTGTGCAGAGATGTTGTTGTAGCCAATGAATTTTATTTACAGAAAGCATTTTTGCAGACTCAGATGGAGTCCCTAATAAGTCAGGTCATAGTTGCCAGTTTAGTTAGAACTCATGCACAGCTGATTGAACCTAAAATTTTGAAGAACATGTTAGATTCCTTGAAGCAGAAGATTGCCTGTACATTTAAATTAGCTCGCTCTATGTATGTACAGGGTATCATAGATGAAACTTGTACTTTGTATTCACCATTTTTTGGGTTCGAGTCCACCGTGCCTGCCACTGTGAGCCATCGGAAAGGAACTGAAAATTTCTGTAATATAACCCTGAAAAGTCGCACACATATCGAAAGGGCGTAGCGCAATAGTTGTAATCTTTTACGAACTAATGAAAGAAGAGTCACGTGTGAAGCAGAGGGTGTGTGTCGCCGGACTGTTCATCTGGGAGAAGAGCCTGAAGTGGAGCGCAACGTTGTCAAAATCCTATATAGTCTGAGTACTTGGTCCATTCTGTTGATTAAGCTTAATAATTAGTTAAGTCTTAATGAATTATTAAATTTAACGGGTTGATATGATAAGTGAAGAAGTTACACAGTTAACTGTATGGTATGTAAAACATCTTCCAACCAGTAGTGAGAGGATAATCTAACTCAATGTGTTAAAGTCCATCAAGTAGTATATGCTGTCTGTGATTTGGGAAAATATAAACATGGCCTCTATTTATAGACCCCTAACCATCCCAAGAACCGAGAATTTGATAACAAATTAAACAATAAAAGTTTAACAAATCTAAAAACTGAACAGGAAGATAAGAGTGGTGGCTCAAAGTAGTGGAGCAGTAATGAAGAAGACCTCTCAAAATCATCATGAGAGCTTGTGGTCATTTGGATACAAACAAGGCAAAGAAGGAAACTCAAGAATAGAGGAAGAAGGCATTGAACTCCCCTCATAGGTAGCTCATTTGGTTTTACTCATTTCGCTCTCTTCAGTCTTAAAGACTATGTCCAACTGCATACCAATTTTTGGGTAGTCTGATTGTGAGAGTTATATCTCTCAATATATGTGTCCATTTTTTTAGTTTAAATATTCATTGAAAAGCGTATCATAATTACTATCTATATATAGAACAAATTTATAAAATTTTTTATGGTCTATGAGTTATTTAGTTTTTAGGGAAGTCTAATTTTTAGCCTAACTAAGTGGATAGGCAGCCTGTTTTGAGGAAAAGAGCTTCCAAACAAAAACTACTCCAAATTGAGTTTTGGATAGCTCATTTGAAAGCTATTCGTGTCTCATTTGAGTTACCAAAGTCTCAAGCTCATTGTCTTCCTCAATTGATGCTGGTTGTCATTTTAAGGTTCAACTATAGGTAAAAGTCTTGATCTTGAGAAGGTCTTCTACACTTTCTGCTGCGAATAGGAGAGAAATTCTCCAAGAATTGGTATTTAGAATTCGATTATGAAGAAGAAAAACATTCGAACTGAAGTAAAGCAAAGGAGAAGCCACAAATCAAGCGGGAGCTTTCTAAAGTCAAGACAGAGTGCCAAAACATAATTGAGGTAAACTGCAAACTTGGAAGTCTTCAATGGCTGATTTAGGACAACAAGTTGAGAAGTTCGATAAAGATAATTTTCATTCTTGGAGGTATAGAATTACAAATTACATTAAAGGTAAAGGCTTATGGAGTTTAGTTATTAGAGATGATCCACAACCAGTGGACCTTCAAGATCCCAACATTGCTCCAACACTAAGGAGACAATTTGTTGACTGGGAAGAGAGGAATTGAAGGGTGATGTTCCTCATTTCACAAGTTATTTCTAACACTATGATTGGTCATGTGCAAATCCTAGAGATAGCCAAGGAAGTTTGGGAAGCATTGGAGAAAGTGTATGCTACCTCAGCAAGGTCTCAGAAGATGCAACTCAAGAACGAGCTCAACAACATGAAGAAAAGCTCAAGCCAGAGCATTAGTGATTATACATTGAATATAAAGGAGCTTCAAGATTAGCTAGCATTTGTTGGATGCAAGATAGAAGAGGAAGACATAATCGAAATAGCCCTCAATGGCTTGATGAGTGAAGAAAAGTGGAAGCTCCTCATCACAAACATTCTTCCATGTTATTATACCAAATCTTGTGGCTAAAGAGGTTTCTCAACAAAGAGAAAGAAATAAAGGTAAGGATAGCCATAGCCAAATGTTATCCGTAGGTCGAGGTAGAGGAAGGAACTCAAGAGGAGGCTCACGAGGAAGAGGCGGAAGCTACAACAACACAAGTTCGAGCCAACACAACTCCGAAGACAATAAGGACAACCATGGAAGAGGTCAAGGAAGAAATAGAGGAAGAGTTCAAGATTCATCCAATCCTCATAAAGTTATAGCATGCTATCATTGTGGGAAAATAGGACATTATGCAAATGATTGTTTGAGAAAGCATGGAAGGCTAAATGGAGGCAACCAAAGGAGCCAAAATCACTATGCAAGCACATCAAGTGAAGGAGACAAGAAAACCATGCTTGCCATGAAGCAAGAGCACAACAACCCGAGAAGTGATGATAAAGAAATAGTTTATAGATTCAGGTTGCAGCAACCATATGACATGCCAAGGAGATTTATTCACAAATCTACAGGCTCCAAGTGGAAAAGGATGGGTGGAGACTAGTAATGAAACTCAAAAAAGAATTAAGCATGTTGGAGATATCAAGCTTGAAGACAAGAAGGTATTGACTGATGTTCTTCTTGTTCCTTTAATTGGAAAGAATTGGATTTTAGTAGGAGAAATGGTAGAGAAAAGATATCATGTTTGATACAATCTGGTGACAAAGGAGCTAGGAGTCTCACAAGATGTGGTATTTGATGAGCTAAGACCATGGTTTGGAGACAAAGGAAAAGACAAGATTCTTGAAGAGGATTATGAAGATGATGGAGGTGCTATCCAAGAATAATTTCAACAAACAAGCACTCAAATGTCAGGTCTAGAAGCTTCTACATCACATGGAGAAAGGTCAACATGTAAGGGAGACTAAGGAGTCATTCCTCATCAGCAACATCGGTATGAAAGATTTGAAGCTAAAAGTGTTGCCCAAAATAGTGATTCAAATGCAAATGAAGAAGAGTATGAAGAGGTGATTACAACAAAGATAAAGTTGATCTAGTTGAAGAAGCAATATTCAAAAGAAAATGAAAGGAGGTCTTCAAGAACAAGGTATCCAATTCAAAGGCTGATCTATGATAGTTTTATTGCAAAGCATTTTGCATATATGACACAAGTGGTCAAAGACAAAGAACCGGATGCATATGAAGAAGCATGTACACAGAAAGAATGGTAGCAAGCTATGCAAGAAGAGATAAAAGCTCTTAAGGATAATCACACATGTGAGCTAGTTCCAAAGGCAAAAGGTATGAAGATTGTTCCAAATAAATGGGTGTTTAAAACAAAGAGAAATGCTAATGGTACTCTAGCTAGGCATAAAGTTAGACTAGTAGCAAAATGATTCAAGCAAATTCATGGCATTGACTATGAAGAGACTTTCAGCCTAGTTGCAATGATGGGAACAATTAGAACCTTCATTGCAATGACTACAACAAGGAGATGGTCATTATACCAACTTGAAATAAAAATGTTCTTCTCAATGGTGAACTCCAAGAAGATGTATACATGAGTCAACCGATTGTATGTGAAGATAAAAAGCATCCATATTTTATTTGCAGAGTGAAGAAAGCTTTGTATGGGCTGAAGCAAGCACCACATGCTTGGAACCAAAGATTGGTTGAGTACCTAACAAGGTGTGGGCATAGTCCAACTAGTGCAAATCCTTCTTTACATGAAGAAAGAAGAAGGCAAGCATGTATACATCTGCATATATGTTGATGATCTTATCATAACAAGAATACAAGACATAAAAATAAAACTCGGTAAGTAGTTTAATATTTTAAAACTTGGTGAGCTAAAATATTTTCTTAAGCATTGAGATAGCATATTCGGTGTCGGTGCATTTTACCCAAGCCTACATGCTTGATATGCTTCATATTATGATCATTTGTAAGTCACATGTGTAGTCATGTGAACACCTCTTGTAAAAGAGTTCATTTTTATCTCTTGTAATTGAAAAAGGAAAAAGAAAAAAGATGGCTTACCTCATCCATGATGTAAAAGCAAAATCGAGGGTTTAACTACCTAAAACCATGAATTTTTGAGCTGAGGGAATATCTCCTACCTTTAAGGATCACTTTTAGGTGGATCCATTCGAATTCGAATTCAAAACTCCCTCCAAGAATAGCTATAAAAAGAGCAAGAAGGAAGAGGCGATTAGCAAGCCTTGTACGTGAACACTTCATGTCATTTTGTAGAGATTGAAGAGCTTACTCAATAGCTCTATAAGTCTACTCCCATTGTGCAAAGATTCATTGCCAATGTGGTTGTAATCATATGTGAATCTATACATTTATCATTATCTACTTCTCTGTTTTGTTCTCTGTTATACTCACTCAGAGCAGTAACTTCAGAAGTTCATTTCTCACGTTCTACGCAACCTTTTTTAGTGTTGTAATGTGCTTTGGATAGCTCGTACTATCTACTTTCTGCATATACATTTTCAAGGTCATTGGATTTAGAGTTCTTGAGATATCTGCATTTTACTGCTAACTGGTCTATCTCTACAGAGCCCCGAGAATGGTGGGCATGTTCTAGACTTTGTAAAACTTTCTTCTCAGTGCTCAGTCCATCATTTGAAGTGTTTTAACTTGGATTGGGAAGATTGATAAGTCTATTTTCTAAGACCAAAAGGAATTTATCTAATTCCTACCAGATTGAGAGCACTGTTCGTTTTTTCTAGCAGGTGTATGTCCAAAAATAGCAAGTTTTGGGAGCTACTCATCTTGCAACTTGTCTCTCTTGACTTAAACTTTTGGGATACATGTTCCAAAGTACTTGGATGATATTTTTGTGGATTTAGGAAGCTCAAAGGTTCTACTAATCAACTCTGAAGTCTCAATTGGCTGGTGTGAAGCTGGTTGTAGCAGCACCTACTCATCTTTGGATTGCATCCACCATCTCTCATCACAGTGGTATCAGAGCATAGTGAAGCAGCATAGGAGATGGAATTCCATCAACAATTGACAAATTGGATCCAAAACAAGTACTCAGCATGGTCTCTAAGGATGCTTACCTTCAAGGGAGGAATCTATATGGATTCATATCTGGAGATGAAGCAATGCCAACCATGAGGAACAAAGGGCAACCATCACATGAAGAAGTGGAAGGAATTTTGAATTGGTGTTTGAAGGATGCACTTGGAAGGTCCTATATTCTAAACTCAATCTCTGATTTTCTTTTACCTCATGTCAAGGGATGCAAGACATCAAGAGAGACCTAGAATGCACTTTCTTCCTTCTTCTCTTCCAACACTCGAGCAAGGAAGAACCAATTGTGGATGGAGTTCACAACAATGAAGAAAAGCCCGAAGCAAAGTGTGACTAATTATGTCACAAAGATGAAGGAGATTTCCGACCAACTTGGAAGCATTGGAGAGGTAATTGAAGAGGATCAAATCATTAGACAAATCATAAATGGAATCAAATCAGATGACAAGTGGGAGTCATTCACAACAGCCATGGATTTATACATGGATATGCATGTACCTGACCTCAACACACTCATGGGCCAACTCGTCACTCATGAAGTGAAGATTAGCAAAGGTGGTGAGTCCTCAACAGGTAATCAAACTTCTGCCTTATATTCTGATAAAGCTAAGTTCAAGTACAAGTCAAAGAATAGGAAGAATGAAGATGAAGGTAGCTCTCTCCAAGCAAACTTTGCAGGTAGAGGAAGAGCTAGAGGAAGAGGCAGAGGTGGAAAGCAAGGTAGGGGGAGATTCCAATCATCTCAACCTTGCAATATATGTGGCTTATCTAACCATACTACTGAAGAATGTTTCAGGAACCCGAGAAACTCAAGAGGAAGAGGATTCAATAGAGGTGGCTATGGATCAAACAGAGGCAGATACAATGGGGGCTACAACAACAACAACTACTACAACAACAATTACAACAACAACAACTATCAAAGTGTCCATAGAGGAAGAAGAGATTACAATAACTATGCAGAGGACCAAAGTCAAGAAGATTCATTATTGATTATGAATCTATGAGTGAAGAAGGGTAAGGATGATGATCACATATTTTACATTGATTCGAGATGCTCAAACCATGTAGCAAGAAATGTGACTTTACTTTCTGATTTGGAAGATCCTCATAACAAGCATGAAGTGCAGACAGGAGATGACACAAAGCACTCAGTGGAGAAGATAGGTAATGTGAAGACTCAGATGGGAATATGAACCTCTTAAGCAAAGTCTTGTATGTCCCTACAATTACCAAAAATTTAATAAGTGTTGGATAGATTGTTGAAAAAGGATTGCAGGTTAGATTCAACCGATTTGGAGCATATGTTGAAATCCCAAGGCAAGGCTTTCGAAGGATTGCCAAAGGAGAAAAGACAGGAAGGCTTTTCACTTTTGAAGTGGAAGATACAAAGAACATAGCTTTGTTTAGCTATGGATCTCAAACTCTAACAGAGTTGGAGATATGGCACAAAATGCTTGCTCACATTGGTGAGAGGACACTCAAACAAATTTGCAGGGACCAAAGTGTACTTGTTTTGCCTAATATCACAAGGCAGCACATGATTTATAAGTGTGAAGCTTGTCAACTCGCCAAGGCTCATAGACAACCTTTCAATAAGAAAGGATATATGTATCAAAATCCTTTGGATCTAGTGCACACGAATGTGTGGGGTCCAAGTAAGGAGCCATCTATATCAGGCTCAAGATATTATGTGTCTTTCATAGATGATTGTAGCAGGTGGACCATTTTGTTTTTCATGAAGCACAAGCATGAAGTGTTTAATTGCTTTAAAAAGTATATTGCTCTTGTTGAAAACCAAACAGGTAGGACTTTGAAAAGACTCAGATCAGATGTTGGAGGAGAATACTTCTCTTCTGAATTTGATGCCTTCTTGCATGAAAGAGGCATTAAAAGGGAAGTCACTACAAGGTATACACCCGAACTCAATGGTGTAGCAGAGAGGAGGAGCAGAGCTATTGTCGAAGTTGCAAGGTCCATGCTCAACGAAAAGGGATTTCCAAACTACCTATGGGCAGAGGCTATGTCTATAGCCACATATCTCATAAATAGACTTCCATCTAAGTCACTAGATGGAACCACTCCATATGAAGTGTGGAATGGACGAAGACCTAGTCTAGAGCATTGTAAAATCTTTGGATGCTTAGCCTATGCTCACATTCCTTCTCAAGTAAGAGGGAAATTGGATCCCAAGGTAGAGAAGTGTGTATTCATTGGTTATGATCAAAACCAAAAAGGATATAGATTGTACAATCCAACCAATAAAGGATTTTCTGTGAGTAGAGATGTAATTTTTGATGAAAACAAATCCTGGTTTGATGATGACAAGAAAGTGAAGCTACCATATGACTTGGATGAAGATTTTCCATCACTTCAACCAAAGGAGCCAAAGCAGATTGAAGAAAGTGATTCGGAGATTGACCTAGAAGACTTGGAAAGACTAAAGCTACGGAAGAACAAAGGTAAAGCAAAGATACAGGATGCTACATATGGACCCGAGAGCTCACATCAACCACTTAGAAGGTCTTCAAGGGAGAAGAAGGAACCAGAGAGGTTTGGTTATGATACTTCTTTGGTCACCAAGCACTCAATCTACATTGCAAAGGATTCAACCAATGAAGAACCTACCACATTCGAAGAAGCACAAAGCAAGAAAGCTTGGAGAGATGCAATGGATGAAGAAATGGAAGCCTTGAAGGAGAATGACACTTGGGAGCTTGTACCTAACAAGCCATCTATGAAGGTAGTTCGATCTCGATGGATATACAAAATCAAGAGGAATGGAGATGGAAGTATAAATAGACACAGGTTAGTTGCTAAAGGGTTTGCTCAAACCCATGGTATTGATTATGAGGAGACTTTCTCTCCTATTACAAAAATGCCTACAATTAGGGTTCTCATTATTCTTGTTGCATCTAGAAATTGGAATCTCTATCAACTTGATGTGAAGAATGCTTTCTTGAATGGATGGATTTCTGAGGAAGTGTATATGGCACAATCTCCTGGATATGAGGATGCACATCATCCTAACTATGTATGCAAACTAAAGAAAGCTTTGTATGGATTGAAGCAAGCTCCAAGAGCTTGGAATTTCAGATTGGTGACTTATTTGCAGGACCAAGGATTCAAAGCTAGCAAGGCGGATACCTCTTTGTTCATAAAGAGGAATGGATCTGAAGTGATCTATTTATGTGTGTATGTTGATGATATTATTATCACAGGAAATGATCTTGAAGGAATCAAACAAGTAAAGAGTCAAATGAAGGAGGAGTTCAAAATAAGTAACCTCAGACCACTCACTTATTTTCTTGGATTGGAGTTAATCTACACAAATTCAGGTATATACATCACACAAAGGAAGTATGTCCATGACATGTTCATCAAGTTCAAGATGGAAAATACCAAGTGTGCAGGTACACCTATGGAGCAAAATCATAAGCTTAGTGCTTATGAAGGAGAGCCAATTGAAGACATCACAAGCTATCAAAGCTTGGTTGGAAGTTTGAATTATGCAACTCTCACAAGGGTGGATATATGCTATAGTGTTAGCATATTGAGTCAGTTTATGCATAAGCCAAGAAGACCACATATGGAAGCGGCCAAGAGACTCCTCAAGTACCTAAAGGGGACCATGAATGAAGGTTTGTTTTATTCATTTACTTCAGATATTGAGCTAAAGGTCTACTCAGATGTAGATTGGGCCGAATCTAGAGATGATAGAAGAAGCACATCTGGGTATATATCGTTTGCAGGTTCAAAAATAATTTCTTGGTCATCGAAGAAGCAACCAACCGTGGCATTATCTTCTACCGTAGCCGAATATAGAGGTTTGGCTAATGCAACTCAAGAAATCATGTGGTTAAAGTTTTTGTACACAAATCTTGGACTTCATTCTTCAACACCTCACATTTTTGGTGGCAACACAAGCTCACTACATCTAGTAGCTAATCCCGTATACCATGCTAGAACCAAGCATATTGAAGTCCACTACCATTATGTAAGGGAGAAGCTTATGAGCAAGGATATTCAACTATCCTATGTCTCTACAGATATGCAATGTGCAGCCATGTTGACTAAAGCTCTTGATGGTACAAAGTTAAGTAGATTCAAGTTGATAATTGGCTTGCAAGAAATCAAGGACAATTGAAGACTTATTTGGAGGCCAAGCATGTTAGGCTTGAGGGGGAGCTGTTGGTGCATTTTACCCAAGCCTACATGCTTGATATGCTTGATATGCTTGATATTATGATCATTTCTAAGTCACATGTGTAGTCATGTGAACACCTCTTGTAAAAGAGATCATTTTTATCTCTTGTAATTGAAAAAGGAAAAAGGAAAAAGATGGCTTACCTCATTCATGATGTAAAAGCAAATTCGTGGGTCTAACTACCTAAAACCACGAATTTTTGAGCTAAGGGAATATGTCATGTTATAGGATGCACACCCTTTTGGGTGAGGTGGCATACATGCCACATGGCATCACATAGGTATTTATACCACTTGGTAGAATAGATATTGAGAGTCTCTTTATGAGATATAGTCGAGCTCGGCGGTTGGGAGGATCGAACAGAGAGCATCTCCGTGTGTGTGGCGCAGCGAAGCTGGTCGATGATCAGAGAAGCAAAAGAAGTTTACAACACTGGTATCAGAGCGCCGATTCTTGGCCTGCTCACGCGCCTGCAGTGAATAGGATTCGAACTCGGGTGGCTGCCATGGGAGGCGTTCACTTTATCCACTAAGCCACAAGCTCTTGTTGGAGGTAATGTTCTTTATTACAATCATGTTGTACACCAGAGATGGCGCCCGTGAGCTGCCACCTAAGAACTATGGAGGAGGATAGACGAGCTGTCTTTTCTCCCTCCATTAAGATATGCAAGATGATTTCCCAACAAATTGGGAATGGTTCTAGTTGTAGAAATTCATATTTATGAGCATCAAGAGTATTCTTTTCGAAAAGAGGCTAGAGTAGTCGTCAACAAAAGATGTCGGAGAGAAAGGAGGTGGAAGGAGCATCTCAATCCTCTATATATTTTTAAAAAAGGATGTTCATGAAATATCAAATTTATGTGGAGATGAACTTTCCATGTACAAGTATTTTCATTTCAATTTTGAAATTATCCGACTCTTTGAGAAGGAAAGGATGGGCTTTGGGCAAATCTTTTGAAGGAAAATCGTGTACGGAGAGTATGAGATATGTACTCTCACCTAGAGTAAAGGATTCCCCCAAAATACAAGAAATGGTAAGCTTTAGGCACCTCCAAAGTAGCCTATTTTTATGATTTTTACATAAATTTCAGGAGCTATTTTGGATAAATAGCCATTTTGGGAAGGCAAAAAGAGGAGGTATTTTTCATAGTTTTATGGAAAAAACCATGCACACCTATAGTCTAGCATATTGACTTCCATGCAAGATCAAGAAATCCAAAAGATACCTCAGTTTGATGGGAGCTTGAAGCTCCACAAAACCCCCTTCCATCACAGTTTGACAAAAATTTCAGCACCTAAATTTGAGGAATTCCCATTTTGGAAGAGGGAAAAATAGGTGCTATAGCTATGGATGGATGGGAAAAAGTATATATACTGAGAGTATGGTGTATGGAAGTCTTAGGCGAATCATTAGATTCATTAAAATGATAAGTTAAGGAGGAATTTTACTTCCTCAAAGACCCCCTTCCCGCACTTTTTGGAAAAAATTTAAATGTTAAATTTAGTCCAACTCCACTTCTGGGAGTAGGAATAAAGATCAATTAGAGGCTTTCCATGGATTATTGTATATAATCCAAGAGAAATCCACATTTAGAGTGGATTAGAAGCTTGCTAAGAGCTCCCATTTAAGTTTTTGCATAAAAGCAAAATCTTGATTTAGGCCTCTTTTGGGGAGCAAATTAGCATGCATGAAAGGAGGATTTGGAAAGGTAAAAAATGGCTCAAGCATCTTCATATACCACTCTCTGAGGTTATGGAGAGAATTTTAGGATTTTCATGAGGGAAGAATGCTTTTGGGCACCCCAAAAATCACATTTCTACACTTTTTCCAGCCCCTCCAACAGTCCACTAGTTTGACATGTCCCGCTTGGAATGGCCATATCTTGGGCTAGAAAACTCCAAATTGGACGTGCTATGGCTCGTTTCGAAGAGCACAAGGTCTAATTTCAGTTTATGAAATAAAATTTTGGAAAGTAAAAATTTTTGCAGGTCTGAACAGCTCTGCAAAGTCTGAACAGTTTTTGGCAACTACCTTCCGGGAGCCATATCTTTCAAACCGGGAAGGCGATTTGAGTAATTTCACTTCGACCTATTTGCACATGCTTTATATTTCAGTTTATGAAAATTTTCAGGTCCTAAAGTGGTTTTTGTAGGTCTAAAGAACGATTACTAATGCATTTCTGAGCTAAATTTGCATTATTTTTGTAATCATCTCACCATGCTTTATGTTTTGGCGAGTGCTCCGATGTTTTCGGACACTTCAAAGTGTATGTTAGGACCTGAGGAGGAAGGTGCAGAGGTCTCAAAGCTTGTCGAGAGCGATTGGATGCATGCAATTCCAAAATCAGACTACTCAGGGACGTATACTTTATGCTTTTTGGCATTTTATTTATGTTATGGCATGTTCTCTATCTACATGCATGAAGGGAATTGCATACATCAAATGTTGATCATTGTTTAAGCTCTTAAATTATGGATCAACATGCAAGAAGTATACCTTTTGATTGTTTGCAGGAAAGAAGATTACAGAAGCCATATGGCTATGCAACACCGGGAATGGTTGATAGCAAATGCTTTTGTGTTTTTGCAGGTCATGGAATCCATATTTGAGTTTATGGCGTGCATGCCATGGGCCTGTCAAGCCCTATGTTATTGGGTGGCCTATGTGCCACTGAGCTATGGTTTAAATTTTTTTGGGATTCCATTTCCTGGGGAAATGCTGTCAAAAAATTTCCCCCCTCATGGCGTTATATACGCACTTGCCATAATGCCTTTTTCTGCAAACGTCAATAAGGTATAGGCATGCTTCTACGCATGTATTTGATGGACTTAGTACCATCATAGTATTTTATATAAGGCAACTTCAGTAGTAACAGGATCCCTACACAAAATCCTTATGGATTTAGATTATAGGATTGTTTAGGGAAGGAGCTACACCTTCACCATTAGTAGTGTGCACAAGCAATCCTATAAGTTCAGGAAGTTGCATTCAGGCACGGGAGATGCATTTTTTATAATCTCCAAGTTAGTGAAGATTTATTTATCTTCACAAGAGTCTCACATGATGTATAGGAGACTTTGTGGTATTATTAAAAATACCCAAAGAGTGACTAGTTTCACTCTTGCACATCACTTGAGCGAGTAGTGAAGCATTTCTGCTACACTACTAAGGAAACCAATAAGATGGGATCACAGAGATGGGTTTCATGAGTAGCATCGACGGGTGCGTATGTGATTCAAGTGATGGTTAGGAAGGCCACAGGTATGGCACTAGCTCTATGGTATAGAGCATAGATCCCTTAGTTAGGAACAGTTGGGGTACCCAATACATATATATGTATATCGGGATCTACAGAGAGGTACTTAGACTCAGTCTTTGTACCTAGGAACAAGTTGGTTTGGAACAGAAAGGGATATCCATTGTCACACATTGACTAGAACCAAACTAACTAGTTTGAGGACATGGGACTCATTTGAGTCCACTGATATGAGTTGAGGACATGGGATTCATTAGAGTCCACCTATATATTCCATTATATATTTATGGAATATATATTTGGTTTAGTGTAGATATGAAACCATGGATTGGAAGAAGGTTCCACTGGTATGGGACGGTGGAAACGACTTCCCATTGAGCACTCTTCTTCTATGGCCAGGGAGAAAAGGACTCATCATTCATGGTGTCATGTCTCACTAGATCAGAGGAGAGTAGACATCTCCTACTAGGATTGGGAGTTATCCTTCACAGTATGGGGAAGATTTATTCTTCCAGTAGAGAATGTGATAGGTGATTTTATCACCATTGGTATCACATACTCATTTTTTAGTCTTTCAAGAAGGATAATTCCATCAGTTTGAGTGGATCGTATAGATCCATGCATATAGTATGGTTGGCAGAGATAGTTCTTTACTATGGATACACATGTGTTTACGGTATCATGTCATATCACTGTTGACCATTTTAGTAGAGGGTGTTGACCCTTATTAAGGATTTATTTTCTCCACTCTTCACTACATACACCTTCATTGGTTACGGGAGATCTGTTCTCCATCTTCATAGGAATATGTGTAATGAAGGATTATCCATTAGTATGGAACAGAGGACTAAATAAATTCATGAGTTTCTCTTTTAAGGAAAGGAGAAAGTGGGAATTAGCTTAGAGATCAAGGAGAGATCTCATGATAGCTCAGTGGTCTCACTTTAGCTCCTGCTCTTTCAGAGAGAAAGAAGGAAAGGAAAACATGATTTCTTCATAGGAGAAGAATAGAGTATGTTTTCCTTTACACAGAAGAGGTATTTGGGAAATATCTCTTAGTCTATATTTTAGAGAAGAAATTCATTTCCTCTACTTTTCAATGTAATTTTCCTTCACATGGGAGTATGATTCTCCACTATTTTGGGGAGGAAAAAGTATAGAGAACTTATATATGTGTTCTCATTTATGGATGAGTAGAGCAAATGGATTCAAAGGAGTCTCTTCCAAAAGGAAAGGGAAAGTGGAATAGATTCCACTACCAGAGCTCTTTTCCTTAGAGGAGATTATAGAGAGAGACATGGAGAGAGTTTCACTTTCTCATTCTGGTTGTCTAGATAGAAGTGGCACTCTTCTATCAAAGACAAGAGGGAGATCAGTTAATTATAATGGTTAGATTGAATCTCACATGGATACTCTAGAGAGGAGCCATTATGTTACTCCAGTGATGGTCTTTAACTAGATGAGATGATCTAGTTATTGACATTAGTTAGACTGGGAGCAGAGTTATGACTCTTCTCTTTAGGGTTTATAGGAGATAGAGATATATCTAACCTATTAGGGTACCAAACTCTTAGTTGGTGTTACATCATGAGTATGATGAGTAAACATCAGTTAAGAGGATGGGTACTTAGGGATTATCTGAATCTCAAAACGGAATGTTTTTTGCATTCAAATGGCAAACTATAAGGGAAGACAATATTTTAGAGTTTGCACTAGTGCCAATAGATGCTCTTCCAATAGAACCTAGTCCAATGGTAAAGGATGACAAACCACAGATTTCTTGGTTGGTGAAATGTAGAGATTGCCTTTTACTACCAAGAAATTCTTATATATGAGCTAGATGATGGAATTGCATAGTTCACAAGGTAGTTTAGACAAAACTACTACTTGTGATTACACTCAAGGTTACTAAGACCTAGAGTGGTATGAGGGCAATCTATCATGTACTCCTAGATGGTTTGAAGTCACTTTTTATGGGACTCTGTTCTATACTTCAGAAGATTCTATGGTTTATTATCTCCATTATGATACGGTCAAGCTTATAAGTTTGGCACTTTGCACTTGCTTTTCATATTATTACTCCATAGACGATACATCATATGGACTTAGGTCATTTGGATGATGTAGTATGTCATGGGAGTGGTAGTATGGAAGTTGAGTGTACATGGGAGATAGTAGGCACCACTCAGACGGTTTCCCGCCGTTGAGATGATCTCATATGAGACTTCTTAAGGGGAAGGATATAGGGAAACAACACACAGAGATGACCATGTACATAGAGTGCATGGGGTTCAGGGGAGTCCGAGCACTTTCTTCTACCATTGCGGACATTTCATTTACATTTTCGAGGACGAAAATGCTTTCAAGGGGAAGGAAATGTCATGTTATAGGATGCACACCCTTTTGGGTGAGGTGGCATACATGCCACATGGCATCACATGGGTATTTATACCACTTGGTAGAATAGATATTGAGAGTCTCTTTATGAGATATAGTCGAGCTCGGCGGTTGGGAGGATCGAACAGAGAGCATCTCCGTGTGTGTGGCGCAGCGAAGCTGGTCGATGATCAGAGAAGCAAAAGAAGTTTACAACAGAATATCTCCTAACTTTGGGGATCACTTTTTGGTGGAGCCATTTGAATTCGAATTCTTAACTCCCTCAAAGAATAGCTATAAAAAGAGCAAGAAGGAAGAGGTGATAAGCAAGCCTTGTACGTGACCACTTCATGTCATTTTTGTTGGGAGTGATGGTTGGATGCACTCAAGAAATGAGTTGATGCTGCAAAACCTGCTTCACACCTGCCCTCCTTTGACTCCAGATATGCTTAGTAGACTCCTTGAGCTTCCAAATGATACCAAGATATGCTATATGTACTTTGGAAATGAGTTGAGTAATGATTAGATCAAAACAGACTACTTGTGACTTCAAGAATCCTGAAAAACTTGCTATTTTGGTATTGACACCTGCTCAGAGTTATGCTCAGTGTGACTAGCACACTTAAAATTGATCTAATTGCTTTTGGACATAATCAATTAGCTTAACAAGCTTTCATTTGCAAGTGGAATGAGAGGAAATGACAAACTACACTCTGAGAAATCAATTTAGCAAACTTAGGGACATCCCCGACATTTTAGGAACTGTACAGAGAAATACTAGAGATCACTTCGAGTGCAATTCCTCTCAGATGGTTGATCCCATGACCTTCAAATTTTTTAGGCATATAGTATGCTTCAATCTTGTTCCAATGTGCTTTGAATCATCCAATTTGGTTCAGTAGATCTTGAGATATGCCTCTTGGAAGTTGACAGAGTTGAAGAGTACACTCAGAGAATAACAGAGATGATAAATATGAGTATATGTATTAGATCTATTGATTGTACATTCCCATTGGCATGATATGCAATGTCCAATGGTACTCAGAGGTGTAGGCTATAGTGTAGCACTCACACACTCAAATATTGATGCAAGATTGCCTCGGGATCTGAGCTAAGTGGACAAGCTAACCCGCGACTTTTCTTCTTCACTTATATATGGTATTAGTGAGAATTTAAATTTGAACTCTAATTCAAATCTCCTAGAATCTTGTAGCTAAAAGTGAATGAGATATTCTCTCAATCATTCACCCACTCAATCAATCAATTTTTCCACGACTTAAACTAGTAGGTGTGATTACATGAGTGGTTAGAGTCATATTGACTTTTACAAGAGATAAAAGGTAATAACCACTAAGCATTGGTTCCTATGATCATTGTTCCATGTAGATATATCCTTCAAAGGCTCCAAGCTAAGCCTTCAAGGTCCAAGCTTTATGTGAAGTCTTCAAGGTTGATATCCAAGCCAAGTGTTAAGGCTTGAATTACACCAACAGCTCCCCCTCAAGCCAAACACTTTGGCTTAAGTCTTCATCTCTAGTCTTCAATTATTTCCTGCAATCCAATCATGGATTTAAATCTGCATAGCTTGCTTCCATCCAGAGCTTTAGTAAGCAAATCTGCACATTGCATATTAGTAGACACATATGACAATTGAATATCTTTGCTAAGTAACTTCTCCCTCACATAGTGGTAATGAACCTCTATGTGTTTTGTCCTAGCATGATAAATTGGATTAGCTGCAAGGTGAAGAGAACTTGTGTTATCCCCAAATATGATTGGTGGTCTTGTGTATAGACCCAATTCTGAATATAAAAGCTTCAACCATATGGCTTCTTGAGTGGCATTTGCTAGCCCTCTATACTCTGCCTCAGTAGATGATAAAGCTACTGTGGGTTGTTTCTTGGATGACCAAGAAATTGGTTTATCACCTGCAAAACATATGTAGCCAGATGTGCTTCTCCTGTCATCCTTGCAACCTGCCCAATCTGCATCCGAATATACCTTAATATCAATGTCTGATGAATAGGGAAAGTACAAACCATGATTTTGTGTTCCCTTTAGGTACTTTATTATCTTCTTTGCTGCCTATAAATGAGGTATTCTTGGTTTGTGCATAAATTGGCTAAGTACACTAACACCATATGATATATCAATCCTGGTTAAGGTAGCATAATTTAGACTACCTACCAAACTTTGGTAACCTGTAATATCTTGGAGTTCTTCTCCTTCATGAGCACTGAGTTTATGGTTGACCTCCATAGGAGTGCTTGATACTTTAGCTTCCTGCAAATTAAACTTCTTGACCATGTCCTGAATGTACTTCTTCTGAGTAATAAAGATACCTGAATTTGTATAGACCAATTCAAGTCCTAGGAAGTACTTCAATAATCCAAGATCATTAATCTTGGATTCTTTCATCATCTGTCCTTTGATGTGTCTAATTCCCTGAACATCATTTCCTGTAATAATGATGTCATCAACATAGACACACAAGTATATTACCTCTGAATTGTTCCTTTTGATAAACAATGAAGTATCTGCTTTACTCATTATGAATCCTTGGTCTAGAAGATAGGTTGTCAACCTGTAATTCCATGCTCTAGGTGCCTGCTTCAATCCATACAGAGCCTTCTTCAATTTACAAACATGATTTACCTTCTTGGGATCTTCATAGCCAGGTGGTTGTGACATGTAGACTTCTTCAGATATCCATCCATTCAAGAATGCATTCTTCACATCCAATTGGTACATGTTCCAATTCTTGGATGCAGCTACACTCACCATAACTCTGATAGTTGACATCTTGGCCACATGAGAAAATGTCTCCTCATAATCAATGCCTTGGGTTTGTGCAAAACCCTTGGCTACCAACCTAGCTTTATACCTGTTTATTGTACCATCTGAATTCCTTTTGAGTTTGTAGATCCATCTAGATCCTATCACCTTCATGGACTCTTTCTTGGGTACCAAGTCCCAAGTGTCACTCTCCTTGAGAGCCTCCATTTCTTCATCCATTGCTTCCTTCCATTCTGGTTTAGTGATTGCTTCTTCAAATGTACCTGGTTCTTCATTCAAGAGATCCTTTGCAAGATATACAGAATGCTTGGTTACAAGGGAAGTATCATACCCATACGTAATAGGTTTTTTCTTTTCTCTCTGAGACCTCCTCATTGCTTGTGTTGAGGATTCTGGATTATCTTCTAGTTGTTTCATCTTCATCTTCCCTTTGGATTTCCAAGCCTTGAACTCTTCAATGTTGATGGTGTCTTCATCATCTGAGATTATGTCCTCTTTCTGAATTGGTTCTTCCTTGATAAGCTTGGGGAAGTCTTCTTCCATGTCATAAGGTAGGCTAACTTTCCTGCACTCATTCTCATACCATGAGTCATTCTCATCAAAGATGACATCTCTGCTTACCTTGAAGCCTTTGTTTGAGGGGTTGTAGAATCTGTATCCCTTCTGATTCAAATCATAACCAATGAAGATACATTTTTCAGCTTTAGGGTCTAGCTTTCCCCTTACCTGTGAGGGAATATGCACATATGCAACACAACCAAAGATTTTGCAATGATCTAGAGATGGTCTCTTACCATGCCAAGCCTCATAGGGTGTCATTCCATCAAGTGCCTTTGATGGCAACCTGTTAATTAAATATGTGGCAGTAGATACACTCTCTGCCCAAAGATAATTTGGCAATTTCTTTTCATTTAGCATAGACCTAGCTGTCTCTACAATGAGTCTATTCCTCCTTTCAGCTACCCCATTTTGTTCAGGTGAGTACCTTGTAGTAATCTCCCTCTTGATGCCTCTTTCCTGCAAGAAATCTTCAAAGTCATTGGAGAAGTATTCTCCACCACCATCTGACCTTAGTTTCTTCAAATGTCTACCTGTTTGATTTTCAACTAATGCAAGATACCTTTGGAAACAATTAAATACTTCATCTTTATGTTTCATGAAGTACAAGACAGTCCACCTGCTATAGTCATCAATGAAGGACACATAGTACCTTGATCCAGATATGGATGGCTCCTTGCTAGGTCCCCAAACATCTGTATGCACCAATTCCAAATAATCTTCATGCATAAAACCTTTCTTGGTATAAGGCAATCTGTGTGACTTACCAAATTGACAAGCCCCACACTTGTATATCATGTGTTGCTTGGATACATTAGGTATCCCAAGCACACATTGATCCCTACTCATTTGTTTTAAGTTTCTCTCTCCAATGTGACCTAATCTCTTGTGCCAAATCTCCAATTCTGATAGGGTTTCATCTTTATAGTTGTACAAAGCAATATTCTTAGTGTCTTCAAGTTCAAAGGTAAACAATCTACCTGATTTTTCTCCCTTGGCTATCCTTCTGAATCCATGTCTTGGATCCTCCACATATGCACCATGTGTGAACCTGACCTGTAGACCTTTTTCCACAATCTGACCTACACTCATCAGATTCTTGGTGATTGTTGGAACATACAATACTCTGCTCAATAAATTCTGATTACCATCACTGGTTTTTACATTACCTACTTTAACAACTGAATGTTTAGTGTCATCACCTGTCTGCACTTGGTGCTTGCCTTTGGGTTCTTCCAAATCAGAAAGTAATGCAACATTTCCAGCTACATGATTAGAGCAACCTGAATCAATATAGAATAAGTGATCATCATTGATACCTGACTTAGATGTCATATTCATGATCAATAGGAAGTCATCTTGTTCCTCTGCATAATTGTTGTAGTCTTTCCTATTTCTGTATCCACCTTGATAGTTGCCATTGTGATTATAGTTGTTGTTATAATTATTGTTGTAGCCATGGTAGCCTTGAGATTGGTTGAATCTGCCTCTGCCTTGAGAATATCCTCCTCTTTGGTGACCTCTTCCTCTTTGGTTCTTGTAGTTTTTGTAGCATTCATCTGTGGTATGGTTAGACAAGCCACAAATATTGCATGGAGATTGGTTGTAGGGTCTCCCCCTACTTGACTTACCTCCTCTGCCTCTACCTCTTGAAGATCTACCTCTCCCTGCATAGTTTGCTTGGGAGGTAGAGCCTTCTTCATCAACTTTTTTGTTTTTACCCTTGTCTTTAGCCTTCTTATCAGTATATAGGGCAGAGGGATTGTTACCTTTTGATTGCTCTCCATTCTTTGTGATCTTTGCTTCATGTGTGAAGAGTTGTACAATCAGAGTTGTTAGATCAGGTGCTTAGATGTCCATGTATAAGTCCATTGCTGTGGTAAAGCTCTCCCACTTGTCATCTGCCTTTAGTCCATTGATTACTTGTCTGACTATTTGCTCTTCCTCAATCTCTTCTCCAACACTTGCAAGTTGGTTTGCAATGTCCTTGACTTTGGTAACAAAATCTGAGACAGATTGCTTTGATTGCTTCCTAAGAGTTGTAAACTCAATCCATAGCTGATTCTTTCTGGCCCTTGTGCTTGATGAAAAATAAGTTGACAAGGTTTCCCAAGTCTCTTGGGAAGTTTTGCAATTCCTTATATGTGGTAGAAGGAAATCAGAAATAGAGTTTAGAAGATATGACCTTGCCAAAGCATCTTTTGCACACCATTGATTGAGTCTCTCTTGCTCTTCCTTGGTGGGTAGGCCTCTAGCTTTGAATGAGGGCAATTCCTCATCTCCTGATATGAATCCAAACAAGCTCCTTCCTTGTAGATAGGTCTTCATCCTTAGAGACCAAGCTTGGTAGTTGTTCCTGTCTAATTTGTCAATGAAGGAAGGGAAACCATCACCCATGTTACCTTATATGCTCTGATACCACTGTTGGGAGTGATGGTTGGATGCACTCAAGAAATGAGTTGATGCTGCAAAACCTGCTTCACACCTGCCCTCCTTTGACTCCAGATATGCTTAGTAGACTCCTTGAGCTTCCAAATGATACCAAGATATGCTATATGTACTTTGGAAATGAGTTGAGTAATGATTAGATCAAAACAGACTACTTGTGACTTCAAGAATCCTGAAAAACTTGCTATTTTGGTATTGACACCTGCTCAGAGTTATGCTCAGTGTGACCAGCACACTTAAAACTGATCTAATTGCTTTTGGACATAATCAATTAGCTTAACAAGATTTCATTTGCAAGTGGAATGAGAGGAAATGACAAACTACACTCTGAGAAATCAATTTAGCAAACTTAGGGACATCCCCGACATTTTAGGAACTGTACAGAGAAATACCAGAGATCACTTCGAGTGCAATTTCTCTCAGATGGTTGATCCAATGACCTTCAAATTTTGTAGGCATATAGTATGCTTCAAGCTTGTTCCAATGTGCTTTGAATCATCCAATTGGGTTCAGTAGATCTTGAGATATGCCTCTTGGAAGTTGACAGAGTTGAAGAGTACACTCAGAGAATAACAGAGATGATAAATATGAGTATATGTATTAGATCTATTGATTGTACATTCCCATTGGCATGATATGCAATGTCCAATGGTACTCAGAGGTGTAGGCTATAGTGTAGCACTCACACACTCAAATATTGATGCAAGATTGCCTCGGGATCTGAGCTAAGTGGACAAGCTAACCCGCGACTTTTCTTCTTCACTTATATATGGTATTAGTGAGAATTTGAATTTGAACTCTAATTCAAATCTCCTAGAATCTTGTACCTAAAAGTGAATGAGATATTCTCTCAATCATTCACCCACTCAATCAATCAATTTTTCCACGACTTAAACTAGTAGGTGTGATTACATGAGTGGTTAGAGTCATATTGACTTTTACAAGAGATAAAAGGTAATAACCACTAAGCATTGGTTCCTATGATCATTGTTCCATGTAGATATATCCTTCAAAGGTTCCAAGCTAAGCCTTCAAGGTCCAAGCTTTATGTGAAGTCTTCAAGGTTGATATCCAAGCCAAGTGTTAAGGCTTGAATTACACCAACAATTTTGTAGAGATTGAAGAGCTTGCTCCATAGCTCTATCATTCTACTCCCATTGTGCAAATATTCATTGCCAATGTGGTTGTAATGATATGTGAATCTATACATTTATCATTATCTACTTCTCTGTTTTGTTCTTTGTTATACTCACTCAGAGCAGTAACTTCAGAACGTCATTTCTCGCGTTCTACGCAACCGTTTTCAGTGTTTTAATGTGCGTTAGATAGCACGTATTGTCTACTTTTTGCGTATACATTTTCAAGGTCATTGCATTTACAGTTCTTGAGATATCTGCATTTTACTGCTAACTGGCCTATCTCTATAGAGCCCCAAGAATGGTGGGCATGTTCTAGACTTTGTAAAAATTTGTTCTCAGTGCTCAGTCCATCATTTGAAGTGCTTTAACTTGGATTGGGAAGATTGCTAAGTCTATTTGCTATGCCCAAAAGGAATTTATCTAATTCCTACTAGGTTGAGAGCACTGCTGATTTTTTTGAGCAGGTGTATGTCCAAAAATAGCAATTTTTGGGAGCTACTCATCTTGCAACTTGTCTATCTTGACTTAAACTTTTGGGATACATGTTCCAAAGTACTTGGCTAATATTTTTGTGGATTTAGGAAGCTCAAAGGTTCTACTAATCAACTCTGAAGTCTCAGTTGGCTGGTGTGAAGCTGGTTGTAGCAGCACCTACTCATTTTGGATTGCATCCACCATCTCTCTTCACAGTGGTATCAGAGCATAGTCAAGCAACATGGGAGATGGATTTCCATCAACAATTGACAAATTGGATCAAAACAATTACCCGGCATGGTCTCTAAGGATGGAGGCTTACCTTCAAGGGAGGAATCTATATGGATTCATATTCGGAGATGAAGCAATGGCAACCATGAGGAACAAAGGGCAACCATCACATGAAGAAGTGGAAGGACTTTCGAATTGGTGTTCGAAGGATGCACTTGCAAGGTCCTATATTCTAAACTCAATCTCTTATTTTCTTTTACCTCATGTGAAGGGATGCAAGACATCAAGAGAGACCTCGAATGCACTTGCTTCTTTCTTCTCTTCCAACACTCGAGCAAGGAAGAACCAATTGTGGATGGAGTTCACAACAATGAAGAAAAGCCCGAAGCAAAGTGTGACTGATTATGTCACAAAGATGAAGGAGATTTCCGGCCAACTTGGAAGCATTGGAGAGGTAATTGAAGAGGAGCAAATCATTAGACAAATCATAAATGGAATCAAATCAGATTTTATTATCACAGGCAATGATCTTGAAGGAATCAGACAGGTAAAGGGTCAAATGAAGGAGGAGTTCAAAATAAGTGACCTCGGACCACTCACTTATTTTCTTCGATTGGATTTAATCTACACAGATTCACGTATATACATCACACAAAGGAAGTATGTCCATGACATGCTCGTCAAGTTCAAGATGGAAAATACCAAGTGTGTAGGTACACCTATGGAGCAAAATCATAAGATTAGTGCTTATGAAGGAGAGCCAATTGAAGACATCACAAGCTATCAAAGCTTGGTTGGAAGTTTGAATTATGCAACTCTCACAAGGGTGGATATATGCTATAGTGTTAGCATATTGAGTCAGTTTATGCATAAGCTGAGAAGACCACATATGGAAGCGGCCAAGAGAGTCCTCAAGTACCTAAAGCGGACCATGAATGAAGGTTTGTTTTATTCATTTACTTCATTTATTGAGCTAAAGGTCTACTCAAATGCAAATTGGGCCGGATCTAGAGATGATAGAAGAAGCACATCCGGGTATACATCGTTTGCAGGTTCAAAAATCATTTCTTGGTCATCAAAGAAGCAACCAACCGTAGCATTATCTTCTACCGAAGCCGAATATAGAGGTTTGGTTAATGCAACTCAAGATATCATGTGGTTAAAGTTTTTGTACATAAATCTTGGACTTCATTCTTCAACACCTCACATTTTTTGTGACAACACAAGCTCACTACATCTAGTAGCTAATCCCGTATACCATGCTAGAACCAAGCATATTGAAGTCCAATACCATTATGTAAGGGAGAAGCTAATGAGCAAGGATATTCAACTATCGTATGTCTCTACAGATATGCAATGTGCAGCCATGTAGACTAAAGCTCTTGATGGTACAAAGTTAAGTAGATTCAAGTTGATGATTGGCTTGCAGGAAATCAAGGATAATTAAAGACTTATTTGAAGGCCAAGCATGTTAGGCTTGAGGGGGAGCTGTTGGTGCATTTTACCCAAGCCTACATGCTTGATATGCTTGATATTATGATCATTTGTAAGTCACATGTGTAGTCATGTGAACACCTCTTGTAAAAGAGTTTATTTTTATCTCTTGTAATTGAAAAAGGAAAAAGGAAAAAGATGGCTTACCTCATCCATGATGTAAAAGCAAATTTGTGGTTCTAACTACCTAAAACCACGAATTTTTGAGCTGAGGGAATATCTCCTAACTTTGGGGATCACTTTTAGGTGGAGCCATTCGAATTCGAATTCAAAACTCCCTCGAAGAATAGCTATAAAAAGAGCAAGAAGGAAGAGGCGATTAGCAAGCCTTGTACGTGACCACTTCATGTCATTTTGTAGAGATTGAAGAGCTTACTCCATAGCTCTATCATTCTACTCCCATTTTGCAAAGATTCATTGCCAATGTGGTTGTAGTCATATGTGAATCTATACATTTATCATTATCTACTTCTCTGTTTTGTTCTCTGTTATACTCACTCAAAGTAGTAACTTCAGAAGGTCCTACCTCAAGTTCTACGCAACCTTTTTCAGTGTTTTAATGTGCGTTAGATAGCTCGTACTATCTACGTTTTGCGTATACATTTTCAAGGTCATTGGATTTACAGTTCTTGAGATATCTGCATTTTACTACTCACTCATCTATCTCTTCAGAGCCCCGAGAATGGTGGGCATGTTCTAGACTTTGTAAAAATTTGTTCTTAGTGCTCAGTCCATCATTTGAAGTGTTTTAACTTGGATTTGGAAGCTTGCTAAGTCTATTTGCTATGCCCAAAAGGAATTTATCTAATTCCTACCAGGTTGAGAGCACTGTTCATTTTTTCTAGCAGGTGTATGTCCAAAAATAGCAAGTTTTGGGAGCTAGTCATCTTGCAACTTGTCTATCTTGACTTAAAATTTTGGGATACATGTTCCAAAGTACTTGGCTCATATTTTGGTGGATTTAGGAAGCTCAAAGGCTCTACTAATCAACTCTGAAGTCTTAGTTGGCTGGTGTGAAGCTAGTTGTAGCAGCACCTACTCATCTTTGGATTGCATCCACCATCTCTCTTCACATGCGGAAGATGGCATCTACTTGATGCAAAGAAAATACTTTTTGGATGTTTTTTTGAGATTTGGAATAAGTGAATGCAAACAACTCACTCAAACTATGGACACAAATGTGAAACTATGCTCAAATGATGGAGAGACATTACATGATGTAGCTACATGCAGGAGTATTATAGGTTCATATATCTATGCGATGATCACAAGACCAGATTTGTGTTATATGGTTGGAATTCTTTCTCAATTTATGCAAGCTCCAACAAGTGAACATTTAAGTTCATCCAAACGAGTGCTAAAATATGTGAAACACACATATAATCATGCCTTGTTTTATAAGTATGATGAGGAATTACAGGTAAAGGGCTTCAGTGATGTTGACTAGGCTAGTCTGAAGAAAGATAGAAGATCCACTTGAGGTTATGTATTCATAATAGGTAGCAAACCTATCACATGGAACTCAAAGAAACAACCTACTATTGCACTACCATCTACAAAAGCTGAATATAGAGGATTAGCCTTCGCAACTTATGATGCTATGTGGATTAATGTTGGAAGAGATGGATAGATACTTCAAGAAAATGAGTTGGTACTGCTAATACCTGCTTTGTACCTGCTCTATCAAATCTTAGAGTTATGTTGTAGGCCCTTTCAGCTTACAAATGACACCAAAAAAAATGCCTATGTACTTTACAGTTCATTCTTCAACAATTGAATGAAAATAGATTACTTCAAAAATACCTAGTGATCAAAAACTTGTTATTTTGGTCTTGACACTTACTGGATCTTTTGCTCAGTGCTCACAATACAATAGCAATTGTTTAAATTCCTTTTGAGGGAACTTAAGTAACTTAGATAGCTAATGATTACAAGTGCAATTATCTAAAATGAAAAACCATACACTAAGAAATCAATTTAGCAATCCAAGGCTTATCCCCGACATTTTAGGAACTAAGCAGTAATTGACTAGAGAGCACTTCGATAGAAATTTCTCCCAATTGGCTGAAGAAAAAACTTTGAAATTTGGGTAGCATAAAATAGAGTTTGAGCTGGTTCTAACCAGCTATCACTGAGATATGGTCATGCAAAGCTCACTGTTCTGAGTAGTCATAGCAGAGAAGTAGACAGAGATAATCAATGATGAATATATATTATTTCAAATGATTTTGCAAGATCATTGGCACTATGAGGATACCCAATGATAGTGAGATGAGTAGGTTATGGTGTAAGCCACTCAAGTCTAAAAAATGATCAGTTGAAGAGCTCCAACAAGAGGCCTTAAAGACCATGAATTTTCAAGGTCCTTTTATAACTATCTTTTTCCAAGTTTTAAATTTGAATTCAAGTTAGGTCCCACTAAAAGTGATTTATTTGATCTAGGAGATATTCTCTCATAAAACAAGTCGTAGATAATATGCTTCCTACCTCCAGGAGATACAAGGATCTTGAAAGATTCTCAATGCTTTAACCTTTTACAAATGGTAAATGACTAATTGTTACAAGCTATGATTCATATGGCTCATCCCATGCTTCCACATATAATCTTCCAAGCTAAGCCAAACGTGAAGGCTTGGATATTTGCACCAATAGCTCGCCCTCAAGCCAAACATCTTGAATTGCACTTCTTCATGAGTCTTCATGAATGTCCTCCAATCCAATCATAGCTTTGAACCTACAAAGTTTAGTACCATCAAGTGCTTTGGTTAAAAAATCTGCACATTGCATGTTTGTAGATACATATGCTAATTGAATCTCCTTGCTCAATAGCTTCTCTCTAACATAATGATAGTGTAATTCTATATGCTTGGTTCTTGCATGAAAAATAGGATTGGTTGCAAGATGAAAAGAACTTGTGTTGTCACCAAATATCATAGGTGAATGTATATGAAGTCCCAAATCTGAATAGAGCAATCTAATCCAAATTGCGTTTTGTGTAGCATTTGCTAATCCCCTATAGTGAGCCTCTATTGAAGATAAAGCAACAGTAGGTTGCTTCTTGGAAGACCAAGAAACGGGCTTATCACCTGCAAAAGAAAGATATCGAGAAGTACTCCTTTTGTCATCCTTACAACCTACCCAATCTGCATCTCAGTAAAGTTTAATGTCCAAATCTGATGATTATGGAAAGTATAGACATTGATTTTGAGTACCTTTGAGGTACTTCAAAATCCGTTTGGCCGCTTCCAAGTGTGGTGCTCTAGGTTTATGCATGAATTGACTTAGAACACGTATTCCATAAGCTATGTCAATCCTTGTTAAGGTCCTATAGTTTAGACTTCCAACTATGCTTTGATATCCTACAATGTCTTCAAGAAAACCACCTTCATGAGCACTTAATTTATGATTTACCTCCGTAGGGGTGCTAGCTACCTTTGCATTCTCCAAGTGGAACTTCTTCAACATTTCCTGCACATATTTCTTTTGAGTGATATAAATTCAAGAGTTAGTATATGATGGAGAGTGTTAATCTCCAAAAGAACAACCTACTCTTGAATTTAGAACACCTCTATATCAAGAGTAAGTCAAAACCTTCACTAAATTATAGGTCCAATCTCCAAATTATCAAAATTAAGAAAATCTGTGAAGAATGTGAAACACAGAAAAGTCTGCTGCAGAATTTCTTCACATTGACTTATCAAATGTGTAAAGTTTTTGATGAAACTTTGTACGAATCATCTCCTAGGGATTGCGCATCACCTCCAAGTTGAATCACTTGAAAAGCTTTAGTATAACTTGAGAAACTGACTTCACAAGTTACCTATGTCCAAAACTGTACTTCTGAGAAGTCGATTTAGACACCCCTAACTTCTTAACTTTGGTTCTCACAATATCTAACCCGTTTTGCCAAATGCTTTTAGCCACGAGTAGATCACCTTCCAACTTAAAGATTAAGTGCTTGCTTGCACAAAACTTTAAACTATGGAGTGAGCACTGATCAAAAGATTAAACACGAAATTTGCGCCTGTTTCAGAGAACTGTAGACATTCAACACATATGAATGTTCCTACTCACAATTCTCCTAGCCTGTTTACAATTGGACTCTGAAATTCAGGTCACAGACTCATTAACTAACAACTTAGATATCCTCAAAAGGATTTCACAAATGATCAAACACAGAAGGAGCAGACACGAAAAGATCGGGCGCAAAATTTCTTCATTAACTCAGAAATTTACAACTGAGTGATGAGAGCTAACTCAACTAACTTTTCACTATTTCTTGACTCCTAATTTCCTCAATCTTGACTTCTACAAATGCTCTCATACATGCCCCGACTTTTCTCAAAGTATTTATAGATAATTTGTACAAGTTTATTACTCAAACAAAGATCTGAGTCACCTATGACTATACTAATGTACATATGTGTACACTTCTCTTATCTTCTGAATATGTCTTTCTTCCAAGCTTCAATGGTTGATCCTTCCTTCACTCTTTAACCTTCCAAGTCTTCAATTGGTGATTGGTCTGCACCAACAGCTCCCCCTCAATCATCAATTGAGGTTTCTCCTTTCTTCTTTATACCTGCCATGTCTTTAAACTTCTGTAGCTTTGGTCCATCCAAGCTCTTTGTAAGCATATCAGCTATCTGATCCTTTGTTGAAGTATGTATGACTTCAATCTCCTTATCCATCACTTTCTCTCTTAGAAAGTGATATTGAATCTCAATGTGTTTGGTCCTGGCATGAAAAACAGGATTAGCAGCTAAATACAATGAACTCATGTTATCTCCATATATGATTGGTATTCCATGCATAATGTCAAGACTCTTCATCAAAGTCTTAACCCAAATTACTTCCTTTGCAGCTTCAACCATGCCTTTATACTCTGCTTCTGTAGAAGATAAAGCAACTGTATGTTGCTTCTTGGAACACCATGAGATAAGTTTATCTCCCACATAACACATATATCCAAATGTAGATCTTCTATCATCTGGATTACCTGCCCAATCTGCATCACTATAAATTTTGATATTTGTATCTGAGGTAAACCCATAATACAAACCTTCATTGAGTGTACCCTTAATGTACCTCAACACTCTTTGTCCTGCAATCCAATGTTCTTTCCTTGGGCAATGCATAAATTGAGACAAAACCCCTACTGCATATGATAAATCAGGTCTAGTTAGAGTAGCATAGATAAGGCTACCAACCAAACTCTGAAATTGTCTCATGTCCTTGAATTCTTCACCTCCATACTTACTCAATTTGTGATTCACCTCCATTGGTGTAGGTGCTACCCTGCAATCATCCATTTTAAACTTGATTAACAAGTTCTTCAAATACCTTTCTTGGGTCACAAATACTCCATGTTGAGTATATGTTATCTCCATGCCCAAGAAGTATGACAAGTCTCCCAAGTCACTTATCTTGAACTCCTTTTCCATTTGCCTCTTGAGCCTTTGTATTCCTTCTTCATCTGTACCTGTAAGAATTATATCATCAACATATATGCACATGTATATGAAACCATTTTCACTTGCTTTGACAAGCAAGCTACTATCTGCTTTAGACACCTGAAAACCAAGTTCCTTAAGGAACTTCACAAGTCTATAGTTCCATGCCCTTGGGGCCTGCTTCAAGCCATACAAAGCTCTCTTGAGCTTGCACACATGATCTGGATACCTTTTATCTCTGAACCCTTGAGGTTGCTCCATGAATACATCATCTGAAATATAACCATTCAAAAAAGCATTCTTCACATCAAGTTGACATAGCTTCCAACCTTTACATGCAGCAATAGCAATAAGTGTCCTTATGGTTGTCATCTTTGCCACAGGACTATAGGTCTCATCATAATCAATACCATATGTCTGAGCAAAGCCTTTGACCACAAGTCTAGCTTTGTACCTAGACACACTTCCATCTGCAAACCTTTTTGTCTTGTAGACCCACTTGCATCCAATAATCTTCTGACTATTTGGTTTAGGAACCAAATCCCAAGTTTGATTCTCCAATAGTGCATCATATTCTTCCTGCATAGCACTCTCCCATTTTTCCTTACCTTTTGCCTCTTCATATGTAGAAGGATCTTCATCTGTATTCACCATATAAGCATAATCTTTTGTGGCTAGAAATGAAGTATCATAACTATACCTTGTAGGTTGCCACCTATTTCTTGTTGACCTTCTGAGTTCTCCACTCCTTGAGGTTTCTGGCTCTTCACATTCAGGATCAAATCTTGGTGTCTCTTCCACTTCAACCTGCACTTCATTATTCTCTTGCTCATCAAATCTCTGAACTTTTGATTTACCTTTCCTTTGACTCACTTCTTCTTCATCACCTGTATTGATGTTGATTGTACCTGCATACCAAGTGCTTTGTTCATCAAATGTAACATCCTTAGAAACCATAAATTGCTTTGTAGATGGACTCCACAATCTATAGCCCATCTGCTTGTCATCATAGCCAATAAAAACATACTTTTCAGCTTTAGGTTCCAATTTGTGTCTTAATTGTGATGGCACATATGCATATGCCACACACCCAAAAACTCTGCAATGATCTAAGGTAGGTCTCTTACCCCACCAAGCCTCATATGGTGTCATACCCTGCAAGGCTTTACATGGTAACCTATTGACCAAATAAGTGGCTGTATTTACAGCCTCAGCCCACAAATAATTAGGGCAATTTTTCTCCTTCATCATGGATCTTGCAAACTCAACAAGAGTTCTATTTCTCCTTTCTGCAACACCATTTTGTTGAGGAGAGTACCTGCAAGTAATTTCCCTTTTTATACCTGCATTCCATAAGTAATCACTGAACTCATTTGAGAAATACTCTCCCCCTCCATCTGACCTTAGTCTTTTCAACTTATGACCTGTAATTCTTTCTGCATATGCATGATAGTGTTTAAATGTATTAAACACTTCTGACTTATCTTTGACCACATAGATAGTGATCCACCTAGTAGCATCATCAACATAAATCACATAATACCTTGATCCATTTATACTGAAATCTTTTGATGGTCCCCACACATCTGTGTGTACCAACTCAAGTTTCTCTGAGTGCATAAAACCATGCTTGGAATATGAATGTTTATGAGCCTTACCTAATTGACATGCCTCACATTTGTATGTCATATGTTGACCTGCAACATTAGGCAATCCAAGCACTGAACCATTGTTAACCATATCTTTAATACCTCTTTCATTGAAATGTCCAAGCCTCTTGTGCCAAAGATCTAACTCAGAGATCTTATGACCTCCATATGTGAACATAGCATGACCAATGTTGCCTTGAATCTTCAATGTAAATAATCTTCCTTCCTTTTTCCCTGAAACAATCTGTTTATACCCTTGGCTAGGGTCTTCCACATATACTCCATCATTAGTGAACCTTACTTCATATCCCTTTTCAACAATTTGACCTACACTTATCAAATTTTTAGGGATTGTAGGAACATACAAGACCTTACTCAATAAGGTGCTTCCATCCTTGGCCTTCACTGATCCAATTGACTTCACATTATGCTTTGTGTTGTCACCTGTTTGAACAACATGATTAAAAACTTTACTTTCCAAATCAGTCATCAAAGATATGTTACCACTCAGGTGATTGCTACACCCTGAGTCAATGTAGAAGACTCTTTGATCTTCACTCTGCCTTTCACAAGTTGCATTCATTATCAATGTTGAATCCTCCTTTTGATCTGAAGCATAATTGTAGTAGGTGTTGTTGTATTGTTGACTTTGGAATCCTCTACCTGCATTTCTTCCAAAGTAATTCCTTCCACCTCTACCTCTGTAATTACCTCTTTGATTTCTGCCACCTCTTCCTCTTGCATTATAGTTTTGACTATATCCATTATTATTCTGAGTATTGTGCCAACAATCATTAGCTAAGTGATTTGTCTTACCACAAATCCAGCAAGCTTTGCCTCCATCTTTATTGTTCCTGCCTCTTCCTCTACCTTTGCCACCTCCTCTTCCTCTTAGGAAGTTAGCTTGAGTAGTTGTTCCTTCATCTTCACTTGCTTGTTGTTTTCCTTTGCTATTCTTCTTCTTGTCCTTTGAGTACATTGCATGTCCTGTACTCTTTTCACCATCTCCTTTAACATCCTGCTCAAATGTTAGCATATGACCTAACAATTGATTTAAATCAGGAGTGAAATGGTCAAGTGATAGTTCTGTAGACAAAATAAATGGCTTCCATTTGTCATCACCTCTCAACCCTGTAAGTATTTGCCTTACCAATTTATCTTCCTCAATGTCTTCATCAACAGCTCCTAAAGCATCTGCAATATCTTTCATCCTTGTTACATAATCTGAGATGGATTGAGAGGCCTTCTTCTTGAAGGTAGTAAACTCTGCCCATAAGGATGCCTTCCTTGACTTTGTAGTGTTCTGAAAATGCTCCTCCAAAGCATTCCATATGTCAGTTGCACTTTCAAGACCTCTAATATGAGGTAACAAGTAATCATTGACTCCCATATAGATAATGCTCCTAGCTTGAGCATCTTTCTTCATCCAATTTTTAAGATCTGCTAATTCTTCCCTAGTTGGAACACTAGGATCTCTGAACTCTGGCTTCTCTTCTTCTCCTGTGATGTAACCAATCAAATCTTTGCTCATAAGATGAGCCTCCATCCTCATTGACCATGCAGGATAGTTTTCCCTATCCAATTTCTCTATCTGTAGAGCATCTCCCATCTTGTATCCACCTGTATATAGAAATCTTCAAGCTTTACAAACAATGTATGTACCTTTACTTCGAATTAGGCTCCTTTTGCCTTTCTTGATGTCGAGTAGACTTCTCCTCAGCCTTTTGACTCCAAGCTTTCACTTCTTAGCTCTTCAAATGTTGAACTTCTTGAATCTGCAGCAGTCGGGACCTTCCTTTCCTTGTTTTGATGTCTCCTGCTCTGATACCACTGATGGAGAGTGTTAATCTCCAAAAGAACAACCTACTCTTGAGTTTAGAACACCTCTATATCAAGAGTAAGTCAAAACCTTCACTAAATTATAAGTCCAATCTCCAAATTATCAAATCTGAGAAAATATGTGAAGAAGATGAAACACAGAAAAGTTTGCTGCAGAATTTCTTCACATTGACTTATCAAATGTGTAAAGTTTTTGATGAAACTTTGTACGAATCATCTCCTAGGGATTGCGCATCACCTCCAAGTTGAATCACTTGAAAAGCTTTAGTATAACTTGAGAAACTGACTTCACAAGTTACCTATGTCCAAAACTGTACTTCTGAGAAGTCGATTTAGACACCCCTAACTTCTTAACTTTGGTTCTCACAATATCTAACCCGTTTTGCCAAATGCTTTTAGCCACGAGTAGATCACCTTCCAACTTAAAGATTAAGTGCTTGCTTGCACAAAACTTTAAACTATGGAGTGAGCACTGATCAAAAGATTAAACACGAAATTTGCGCCTGTTTCAGAGAACTGTAGACATTCAACACATATGAATGTTCCTACTCACAATTCTCCTAGCCTGTTTACAATTGGACTCTGAAATTCAGGTCACAGACTCATTAACTAACAACTTAGATATCCTCAAAAGGATTTCACAAATGATCAAACACAGAAGGAGCAGACACGAAAAGATCGGGCGCAAAATTTCTTCATTAACTCAGAAATTTACAACTGAGTGATGAGAGCTAACTCAACTAACTTTTCACTATTTCTTGACTCCTAATTTCCTCAATCTTGACTTCTACAAATGCTCTCATACATGCCCCGACTTTTCTCAAAGTATTTATAGATAATTTGTACAAGTTTATTACTCAAACAAAGATCTGAGTCACCTATGACTATACTAATGTACATATGTGTACACTTCTCTTATCTTCTGAATATGTCTTTCTTCCAAGCTTCAATGGTTGATCCTTCCTTCACTCTTTAACCTTCCAAGTCTTCAATTGGTGATTGGTCTGCACCAACAGTATAGACTAATTCAAGTCTAAGAAAATACTTCAGAAACCTTAGGTCACTGATTTTGAACTCCTGCATCATTTGGTTCTTGATTTTTTTGATGCCAATGCATCACTATCTATAAGGATGATGTCATCAACATACACACATAAATATATCATTTTTGAGTTGCTTCTCTTGACAAATAGAGAAGAATCTACCTTTCTCATCATGAATCCTTGATCTTGAAGGTAGGTTGTTAACATATGCTTCCATGCCCTAGGTGCCTGCTTCAAATCATAAAGAGCTTTGTTCAATTTGCACACCTAATTTACATTGATTTGATCCTCATATCTAGGAGGTTGAGCCATGTAAACCTCCTCTGAAATCCATCCATTGAGGAAGGCATTCTTCACATCTAGTTGATACATATTCCAATTCCTAGATGCAGCTATACTCACCAATACTCTGATGGTTGGCATCTTAACCATAGGTGAAAAATTTTCTTCATAATCAACTCCTTGGGTTTATGCAAAACCCTTAGCCACAAGTCTAGCTTTATACCTGTTTATGGATCCATCTGAGTTCCTCTTGATTTTGTAAATCCATCTAGAACCAGTTACCTTCATTGATATCTTCTTGGGTACTAATTCCCAAGTATCATTCTCTTGGAGTGCTTCTATTTCTTCATCCATAGCTTCCTTCCATTCTGATTTGGTACTTGCTTCTTCATAAGAAGAAGTTTCTTCAAGTGATGAATCCTTAGCCAGATAAATGGAATGCTTAGTAACTAATGAAGTATCATACACATATCTGATTGGCTTCTTACTCTCTCTTTGTGATCTCCTCAAAGCTTGATTTGAGGATTCAGGTAAGTCTTCCAACCTCTTCATCTTGGCCTTGGCCTTTGACTTCCATGCTTTGAACTCCTCCAAGTTGATGGTGTCCTCATCATCTGATTTGATGTCTTCAATTGTGCTTGGCTCCTCTTTGGTAAGGCTTGGAAATTCCTCTTCCAAATCATATGGCATTTTGACCTTCTTGCATTCACTTTCAAACCAAGAATCATTCTCATCAAACACAACATCTCTACTCACCATAAAGACTTTGTTGGATTGATTATAAAACCTGTATCCTCTCTGGTTTAAATCATACCTTATGAAGATGCACTTCTCAGCCTTAGGGTCTAGTTTACCTCTAATTTGAGATGGAACATGCACATAAGCAACACATCCAAATATTCTACAATGATCAAGTGAAGGCCTTCTACCATGACATGCTTCATATGGGGTCATCCCATCAAGTGATTTGGATGGCAAACTGTTAATAAGATAAGTGGAAGTAGACACACTCTCTGCCCACAAGTAATTAGGCAATTTCTTTTCATTAAGCATTGATCTAGCTGCTTCCACAATCAACCTGTTTCTCCTCTCTGCTACCCCATTTTGCTCAAGGGTATACCTCGTAGTAATCTCCCTTTTGATACCTCTATCTTGGAAAAATGCATCAAATTCATTGGAGAAGTACTCACCTCCTCCATCTGACCTTATCCTCTTCAGAATTTTTCTTGTTTGATTTTCCACAAGTGCAAGATACTTCTTAAAGCAATTGAACACTTCATCTTTATCTTTCATATAGTGCAAGATATTCCACCTTCTAAAATCATCAATGAATGACACGTAGTACCTTGAACCCAAAATTGAAGGCTCCTTGCTTAGTCCTCACCCATCTTTGTGGACAAGTTTGAATTAATCTTCATGCATATAGCCTTTCTTTGTAAAGGGTAACCTGTGTGATTTACCAAACTCACATGCACCACATTTATAGATCATATGTTGCTTGGATACATTAGTTATCCCAAGCACACATTGATCTCTACATATCTACTTCAAAGTTCTCTCACCAATGTGCCCTAATCTTTTATGCCAAATCTCTAACTCAGACAATGTTTGATCCTTATAATTATAAAGTGCAATGTTTCTTGTGTCCTCAAGCTCAAATGTAAATAATCTACTTGTGTGTTTCCCTTAGGAATTCTCTTGAATCCATGTTGGTGGTCCTCCACAAAAGCTCCATATTTGTTGAACCTAACCTGCAAACAATGGTCTGTCTATCACATGGATTTCAAATCATCATTCCTAAATGGAGACCTAAAGGAAGAGTTACACTTGTCTCAATTACCAAGTTTTTTGAATCCCCATTCAAAGAACAAGGTACCTAAGCTGAAGAAGGCATCATATGGGCTCAAACAAGACCTAGATCATGATAACAATAGATAGATAAGTATCTTTTGGATCTAGATTTCAAAAGATATGCTTTTGATGCTAAATTCTATGTTCTAAAGAAATGAAGGAAGATAATTATGCTTGTCATCTATGTGGATGACCTTGTAATTATAGCAAATGATAATGCTCTTCTTCAACAAATAAAAGATGCCTTGAGTTCAGAATTTTCAAAGACATAATTAGGGTTAATGAGCTACTAATTAGGCATTGAAGTTTGTTAGGAGCCAAGTAAGACTTTTTATCTCTCAACAAAAGTATGCAAGACAAATCTTGAAGCAATTTGACATGGAGGACTCCAAAGAAATTTCTACACCTATGGAGGTCAATGCAAAATTATCTATTGAAGATACTTCACCTTCATTCAATATTGTTCGATATAGGAAATTAGTCGGAAGTTTCACCTACTTGTGAAATAGTAGACTAGATATCTCTTATGCTTTTGGAATAGTAACCAAGTTCTCTAATAAGCCTTGCCAAAATCATTTCAAGACAAGCATGGAGATACTCAAGTATTTGAAAGGACAACTGATTATTGTATTCTCTATGAAGAAGAATCATTGCTAGTTGCATATTGTGATTCAGATTGGCCACGAGATATTGATACCAAAAAATTATTTTCTAGATATTGCTCTTTTTTTTAAATCTGAATCTTTCTTCTAGATGAGTAACAAACAATTGATTGTAGCATCATCTTGTATTAAAGTTGAGAACAAGGTAACATCGATTGCAACATGTGAAGTAGTATGGTGGAGGAGGATCCTCTCCCACATAGGAATACAAGGATAGGATGCTACAAGTTTAAGTGTGAAAACAGAAGTTGCATGGCTATCGGTAAGAATCTTGTTTTCCATACACATACCGAGAACAAAAAAAAAACAGTATCATTATGCACGTCAATTGATTGAGGATGGGTTATGGAGATAAGCTATTGTCCGAGTGGAAAAAATGGAGTAGATATCTTTGCCAAGGCTCTTGGGAGAGAGAAAATTCATTGACACTTTGCAAAGCTTGGTATTAGACCAAGGAGGTAGTTCACTACATAGTTGACTTTGGGGGGGCGGGGGGGTTGTTAGATATATTCAATACTCCATCCTTAGTGACCACAAATTATCCATGGTTCTCGAAGTCGTAAGGCCCCTATTATGAGGAGAAGCTAGTGTGAGAGCCTAACTTCCAGGTTAGATGAGGCCTATATGGGACCATTGATGGTTATAGATGATATTTGCAAGCTTAGCCATAGGTTAGGTAGGGCATAAAAATTTTGGTCATTGGATTTCCACTCAAGGCAAAAATAAAGACCTTATGGTGTCATGTGGTTTCCCCATAGAACCTTAATGGGGGGAGTGAAAAGGGGGGATTTCCTCCTTCTATGTGGTTCGGGAGGCCTTTCCCCTCAACCTGTAGGGCTAAGAGGATAGGACTTCTAGTTTGGAGATATTGTGAGATTGTACATTTTATTGATTTTTTTCTAACTCTCTACCACATTTAAATATACCAACTCCCCTTGTAAAAATCATATAAGCATGGCCCATGTGAAGCTTTATACAAAATTGCACACTAGTAAGCCCTTCATCTTGAGTCCATCTAGATCCTCATCTAAGCTCCACTTTGAGAGTGCAGAGGTGGACAACACCATCTTTATAGTTGCATTACTCTTGGCTATTTGAAAGTTTTAATTCTCTATCTCTTAGTCCCTATCTATTTTTTTCTCTGTTCTTCTCTCAACTCTGTCCACTAGCCTCTTGTGCCCTATTGTTACTTCTTACATGGTGGACTAAGGCTCCAAATCTAAAAACTTTTAAGAAATTCAAATACACCATCCTAAGTGAAGTTGATGATTGTCTTTGTGAGATTATGCTAGTTGTAGGAAAAGTACGTCACAAAGGAATTGTAGTTGAAATTATTTTCATGGATTAATTGATTTAGAATAGTTATGGTTTATCATGGGTCTACTCTTTGAATATTCAAGAATATATTGCTATTTTATGTCCACTTTTCACATGATAAACTATCACCATAGGTCATGGTTATTATTAAATAATATCAAGAAGAAATCCTCTAGTGCTATAAATCCTAATTATATCAAGTAAGACAAGAAAGAGATCCACAATCCATCTTAAAGGTCTACAATCTCTTTGTTGGATCCACCATCATCAAGTCAAGGTCAACTAGAAATCCTCATGTGATATCCCTATAATGTATAGAATCAGATACTTTGTTGGTAGCTATTGTTGGAGCATTATCATCTAAGCCTAGAGCTTGATTACTCAGTAGTGTAAAAGTATTGTTTGTGCTCTAAATGAGAGAAACCATACATACAACCCTTTGTAATTGTTGAAATGTAACTACATAAAATGTAAATGAAAAGGAGAATCCCGTTACCTTCTTAGGTACAAATAACGAAGCTAAGTTAGGAGAAATTGATTAAATGAGATTCCCCTAATGTGAGGGAACTTTTAGGTAGCATCCCTCAAAGTTTTAAATTCAAATACTTGTATATATACAATCAAAACGAGTCGCACAATAGAGCACACTTTGGAGCTACATTCTGAGGATTTATGTGCAAACCCTATGCTATTTGTGAAGCCCACATTGTGCTCATCCTTTCCAAGCCTCATGTGTATGTATATCATGTACCATACGTGCAATACAGATTGATCTTCAAGCTACTTCATGAAGTTATACACATCTACTATCTCAGGTTTACATTCATGCTTTCAACCAATGTAATTCTTTGATTTCTCAGTGTATACTTACTCTTTTGTTGTGTTTTAAATTGGTATAATAAACGTGGTAAGTGTATTTGGTCCATACCAAGTCTCTTTGTCATTGGTTCAATATTCTATGAGCTACATGGAGTTGAAGTCACCTAGGTAATCTAGCAGGCAATTCTTAAAAACTCAGGATGACACCCCTAACTTGCTAAATCATTCTCTTAGTATGGAGCATTAAAGTTCATCAAATTTGTTGCTTTGGATTCTTTATATATCTGATTAGAGATTTGCAAAATATCTCTTGTCACTTCTGAGCAGGCTATGAGCTCTAAGTGAAATTCCATAGTGGATCACATCCCAAAATAGCAAGTTTGGTTACATCTATGATCAGCTAAGCATTTGCGGCTTGGTCAGCCTTTACCCAACCAACTACCTAATACTGCGCTGTCGTCGAGATTTGCTCTCCTCTCTCACTTGTGAAGGCCTACAAAAAACATATTTGGTGAAGGCAGCCGGAATTCCCTGAGAAGTCCAAGATGCATCAAGGATGTCAAAGGAAGGTCACATACAAAGTTTCAAAGAAATCAAGAAAGTCCATGGTAGCGGTCAAAGCTGGTCAAAGTTGGGAAATTAGGGCAAAAATTTCATTGTCACCAAATTAGATGAAAATCCATATACTTGTAAAGATTGTCAAAGGCAGTCTATAGCCCGAATTTCAGCAAAAAATGGATTTTGTAGCACATTGATATGCTATGTTCATTTTGTAAAAATGTAATTTTTCTAGTTTGACCCTACAAATTCTTGTATAGAAATTTATGTTAGCCATATGGTTTGGCATGTATAAAGATCATATGTGGCTACATATTTGTACAAATTTTCAAGGCTATCAGAGCTTCCTAGACACCTTAATGCCACCTTGCAAGCTTCCAAATGTAGTCAAACTTGTACAAGGGAGATTCAGATGGGAGTTTTTTTTGCATATTCCTGAAGGAGATCTTTGGAAACATAGTCCTACAATGTTTCATCTTCATCAAAGCCTATTTGGAGGGTCAAAGAGTACAAAGTCCAGTTTTCAGGATCACCGCAGTTTTCTAGTTTAAGAAAATTGAAGGCTTGAATGTCTGCCACATGTCAAAATATGATTGAACCATGTTGTACGGTCAAGATGAGCTCATATTCAAGGGTGGAGATGCACTAAAGCATAAAGGAAGGAGGATCCACGAATTTTTTCCATAAAAGAAGACCTTTTTTACAATCAAAGATCAATAATGCAGCATTTCTCCAAAAATAGTGGCTTATCTTATCCGAATTGATGTCAGCACTGATCCGACGGTCCAGATCATCCCCAGATCCAATGGTGGAGAATGAGGGCGCCTAAATTTCACTCCTTTACACTAGATTTGATAGAAAGAACAATTCCAAGCCATTGATTTGATTAATCAAATGGTTGTAATCGAAAGTAGTGATCCTAGAGTTGAGAGTTGATTTTTCTAGATCCAAGGGCCCAAATTCATTCAAAAAACTATATAAACCCCCCCTCCAAACTCCTAGAGCATCATTGTTAGGCATCCATAGGGCTCATGCTAGCTTACGGTTTCCTTGAGACGATCACCCTCGGTTGAGCGAGTGAGGATCCAAGGTGAGCTAGTATGAGTATAGAACCTAGTTTCAAATTTAAGTTAGAACTCCTATCTAGGATAGGCTCTTGAAACCAGCATCTCTATCTTGACTCACCCTCGGTGGAGCGTGTGAGTGAGTTAGAGCTGATTTTAATGAGTCTTAGACTTCTTTAGTTAGACGTTACGAGCCTAGACAGACATAGGGTCACTGGAGTGGAACTCACCTTCTTACGTGTGACATTCGGTTGAACTGTCATGGTTTGAGGGTCGGAACCACCTTTGATCAGTAGACTGCTTAGCATGACGTACCACGACGATATTTTACATGTAACTTAATTCAAATCCTTTTAATTCATGTCACTTGTCACTTGTCTCTTGTCTCCTCTCTCAGTCTCTTAAGTATTTTTACATGTCTTCTATTTCTTCTATGTGTGAGAAGGCTCCGCAGTATTGCGTTGAACCAGTGAGGATGTTTCTTTGAGCTTGTGAGTAAACTCTATCATCATAATTCACTTGCATGCATATAATCCATACATACCCATACATATTGATTAGTTTCTGAAAGTGTATAAGAAGCTCCAATATTGGACCATTCTTCCTTTCAAAACTGGTTTATGTGTAAGGGTTCCATCTATTCTCGTCATGCATACATATCATCCAAAGAAGACTATGCATATGGATTGGAGTTAGGAAGTGTTTAAGAAGCTCCTTCAATGGACCATTCTTCCTTCCAAATTTCATTCGTATGTATGGTTCTCTTTCATTCTTATCATTCATGTTCATAAATCTAACTTGCACTCCTACATTCCTATTCCCATAATCATTTCAACATCTCTCTCTTCTCCATACTCAACATTAATTTCACTTTCATGTCCTTAAAGCTTCCAACATTCATTAGCTTCATACACCCTGTGTGTGCCACGACCGGACCCGATCCACCCGGATTGCGATCACCTCCACATTTGAACCCGACGTGAAACGCTTCGTGGCATTTGCTTCTAATCTTGTTTGGAGGTTGTGATCCATATCCTTTGTTTCATATTTTTCATCCTCATCATATCATCATTATCAGTCTTGAGTGTTGCACTGGATTTCTCACAATATCTGCACATCTTCGTCGTGAAGTAAACGCATTTGTGAGAGATCTAGAGCATCGTGCATCACTTGCTTATTCACACAAGATGGAGGAAGGATTCAAATCCCTTATTGTTGAGAAACAAGGCCAAAGAATAGTCTCTTCTATGTTGAGAGAGAAGGGAAAATTCAATGGCATCAACATCACAAGCTACTTAGATTTGTTTGAAGAGCAAGCTATGATTTTTGGTCTTCCCGAAGATCTTTTGATATCATTCTTTGAACGAATTGTTGATAGCTCTATCATAAACCGTGTCACTCAATATGATAGTCTTCCTTGGAGTGATTTTAGAAAGGAGATGCTCAAAGAATTCTATCTTGAAGATTATAGCCAACATAATCGGGATGGATTCTTACGATGGGTCAATTCTCCAAAGCCTAGTAGCTCTATTACTCACTTACAAAATGAGTATATTAGACGCTATGAACAACTTCCTGATGAGGATAAGATAACTTTGGAACCTGATCTTGTGATCAATTTTCTTAAGCTTCTTCATCCTGAAACTCGTAGGGAAGTTGAACGGCGATTAGAAGAACCAGATAAGCGCTATGGTCTTACTGACAATTGGCAAAAAGTGCGTAAAGTAGTAGAGGCTGTAGCCCATAGACATCAAAGACAATCCATGCTTTATGAGCAAACTAGTCTTCCTCAAGCTAGCCTTCCACAAACTAAGGAGCAAGTTAGAGAACAATCCCATGCTATGCTTTTTGACTCTACTCCTATTCCTCAAATGATGGAGCCTAATCAAGGTTTTAAAGTAGAGCCAAATAAAAGTGTAGTTGAACAATCTCAAGTGGATATTCTCACTAAGCAAATGGAAAGTCTTATTGCTACACAATCCAATTTGGCCAAGACTATAGATGCTTTACAATCTAATTACACCAAAACTTTCCAAAATCAAATGAACCCAATGACTTTTCAAGAGCCTAATCAACATGTTATAGCTACCAATCAAAATCCACAAGTAGCTCCTACTCAAGCATATCAAGTTCCTCCAATGCATAATCCTCCAATGCATAATCCTTCAATGCAAAATCCTCATCCTCATGTGCAAAATCCTCAAATGTATCAAAACCTGTATCCTCAAGCTTCTCAAATAGCTTTTCAAAATCCTCAAAATCAAAATTTTCAAAATCATCAACCGTATAATATGGAAGCTCCTCTTGCACCTCAAGTACCACATGTTGCTCCCCAAGCTCCTCAAATACATCAATTGCATTTTCAAAATCCTAATTATCCTGTTCAAGCAATACCTTATCAACAAAATCCTCAATTTCAAAATTTCCCACCACAAGTTAATCAAAATCCTCAAAATCAAAATGGTTTTGTGCGTGGCCCTCGTAGGTGTCCTTGGTGTGATTCATTAGAGCACTTTTTGAGAGATTGTGAATTATTGAAGGCTGCTAAGGAGCAACGACTAGTAATAGACATAGACAAGAAAATCCGTGACTATCGATCTAGGCTACCTTTGCAAGAAAATTATGGTAAGGGAGGAATGAAAAAACATTATGAAAATATAACCATAATGGACGTAGGAACTAGAGGAGTGAAACTAGAAGCTCTTGATGAACAACAAGTAGAATCAAGTAAACCCACAAAGGAAGGTGATTTTTCCATAGAGGCTTTAGTAAGAGCACGGGATGAGATTAGGAGAATAACGGCTTGGGAGTCACCGATAGAAGATCAATCTCTTATTTCTCACATATCCAATGTAGAAGAAAAACGAAAAAGAGATGAAGCTGAGCCTAGTGAAAGAAGAGTGACTCGAAAACAAACCTCAGAGTGAATAGAAACAATCATAGAGCAAGGAGAAACATCACAATCCAAAGATAAAAAACAAGAATCAGAACCCAATGAACAAAAACAAGAGGAGAAACAAAAAGGGAAGAAGACAAAGCAAAGAAAAATAGAACCAAAGCCTTTAGATAAACAAGAACAATCAAAACAAATAGAAGACCAAACACGAGAACATGAACAAAAACAAAATCCTGAGCAAAAACAAAAGAAACCAAAGAGAAAATCTAAAGCCATCTTGATTTCAGAAATTGAGAGAAAAATAGATCCTATGGAGATTTTAGATGACATTTTGCTTAAGAGTCAAGTGACTATGTCTTTAGAACAAGTTTTCTCTATTGCAAAGCCTGTTTTTAAAGATAACTTTATCGGCCTAATTAAAAGGAAGAGGTTTCCGCTTAATCTAGATACTGAGATGCAAGATTCTCTAGATCAAGATCAAGCTATGAATGAAGCCTTAAACTTTGATGAATCTGATGAAGAGAACTTTGATGATGATGAAGTAAATGTTAATAAAAATTTCTTAGGACCTATTCAACCTGACCATGAAAATCATGAAAACAATCCTGAAAGTCACTTTAAAAGAACATTTTGGTCTAGAGGTACATCAGAGATGCATGTTAAAATAGGAAATGATAAGAACACTATCACTGTAAATGCATTAGTAGATTCCGGCTCCGAAATCAATGTGATTTCAAGAGAAGTCTATGATAAGTTTCGATGGCCCATAGATAAAGATTGTGGATGGCGTATGAGAACTGCAGATAATGGTGTAGGTACCCTGTATGGAGCTTGTGCTAGTGTGCCCATATCCATAGGAGGAATCACAGAAGAGTTTCACTTTTTTATTCAAGATAATTGCTCCTATGAAGTTCTCTTAGGTCAACCCTTTATTTGTGAGAGTCGTATGGAAACTAAAGCCATGGATGATGGGTCTACCTATGCTAGATTTAAGTCTAAGGATGGAATGCAATCACTTCAAGTCATGACAGTAGGAGTGAATCATCCTAGGAATCAATTGTCAATTAGAAAGAAACCTATTGTTACTCAGGGTCACGAGCATGCTTGTAGTGATTGTGCACCTCGATTCATGTTTGGAGCTACATATGATCAAAATTTCGGATAGAATCCATTGTTGAGCGGGACAACAGTGGATATTGGTTTGACATCTCGCATCCAACCAACATGTACAATAGTTTGTCACTTTGTTTTCCACATTCTAGATTAGATTTTCTTCATAAGAGTCAATTGTCCAAGTCTTTTATCCAAAAAACCCAAAAAAATTATAAAAACAACAAAATCATGGAACATGATGAGAACATTGAGCATGTGATTGAGACATCTCATTGTTTCTCTACTCTTGAGGAGTTAGAGTTATGTCTTCAACAAAATTCTAATTCCCATATTATTCTTATTTCTTCCCTTGATGAGTATGCTCTAATCCAAGAGTATGCTCTCAATGTTGACAAGTGCTCAAAATTTAACCAAACACATGATGCCTTAGTTGAAACAAAGTACAAAACTGTAGACAAAAAATCAAACCCATAGCTCAACCATTACCTCAAGGAAGTAATGAAAAAATTATTGATGTGAAAAATGATCCAATTCTTCGGGATAAGAAAAACATAGGACATACATTCACGGATGAGACAATCAAACAGGTGAAAATTGGTAGAGATGATGACTTTCTTTTGCCAGCAGAGAGAGATAAATTTGAGAGAGTTATACGGAGCCATGGAAAAGCCTTTACTATGTATCCTCATGAGATTGGTTGTGTAGATCCTAAGCTAGTTGCACCCATGATAATCTTTACTATTCCACATATTCCATGGAATCTTCGTCCTATACCTGTTCCAAAGGCTCACTTACCTGAGCTAATGAAACTACTTAAGGAGAAGATAAACATGAGAATTTTAGAGCCATCTTTTGCACCTTACTCAAACAGATGGTTCACTGTGCCTAAAAAGAATGGGAAACTACGTTTTATTCAAGATCTCCAACCCGTCAATAAAGTCACCATAAGGAATGTAGGAACAGGACCCATTGTAGATGAGTTTGCTGAATCATTTTCAGGACATTCTATCTATTCAATGGGTGATCTATATTCTGGATATGACCAATTCCAATTAGCAATTGATAGTCGTGACATAACCACAATGAAAACTCCTTTAGGCTTAGTGCGAATGTGTACTTTACCTCAAGGAGCGACTAATTCTGTGGCTCATATGATGAGTGCTATGAATATGGTCTTACATGACTTTATCCCTCATATAACTATGCCATTCATTGATGATATTCCAATTAAAGGGAGTGAGGAACGTGTAAAGGACATTACTTTAGATTCATCGGGATGTCGTAAATTTGTTCTTGACCATATCTCTGATTGTGAAAGAATATTTCAACGATTTGAAGAGGTAGGTCTCACATTTTCCATAGAGAAATCTGTTTTTGGTGTCAACGAGGTACTTATTGTTGGACATTTATGTGGCCATTATGGTCGAAAGCCATACCCACAAAAAGTTGATGCCATTAGCAAGATTTCTGAAACATGTAACAACGTGAGTGAGGTACGTAGATTTCTTGGTGCTTGCATCTTTTATGTTATTTGGATCCCTCACTTTGCTCATGTTGCTGATTGTCTTTATGACTTGTTGAGGAAGAAACAAGAATTTATTTGGACTGACAAACACACTCAAGCTATGCGTAAATTGAAGAAATTATTACTTGAAGCTCCCATCCTTAAGCGTGTAGACTATTCTGCTAACAAACCTATTATATTGACTGTTGATACTAGTCCTATTGGTATAGGTTGGGTCATAAGTCAAGACGATAGTGAAGGGAATAGATATGCAATTAGGTTTGGTGCCAAAATTCTACATGAAACACAACGAAAATATCCACAGATCAAACGAGAACTATGGGGTATGGTAACAGCTTTGAAAACAGACAAAGAATATTTCATTGGTGCGAATGTCAAAGTTGAGACTGATTGTTTGCCTCTCATTAGAATGATAGCCAATTGTTCATCTCCTGATATAGCCATGCTTAGATGGATCTCATATATTAAGTTCATAAATCCTGAGTTAGTTCATATTTCAGGTAAGTCAAACTCAGTTGCTGATATGTTATCGAGAGCTAGATTTGATGATGATCTTGAAAGTGATCTAATAAAGAATGTGAACTTAATTGACTATGTTCCACATATATATGAGTATGAGCAATTTCATGAGTTTGAGTACGAAAATGAATGGAGAGACATAGGAAAGTATCTGAGTACACTACAACCATTACCTAACTGGACTACGAATAGATTCCGTAACATTAGGAAACGAGCTTATAACTTTTTCCTATGTAATGGTTATCTTTGGAGACATGCTAAGGGTAAGGTTAAGAATCCACAACGAGTCCTAGGAAAACGAGGTCTTCAATTGCAAGTAATGAAGGAAATGCATGAGACATTATGGGCCGGTCATAAAGGATTTTTTGAAACACATGAAAAATTTAGAAGTACCTATTATTGGCCTAGGATGTATGTTGACATTAGTAGCTATGTTTCTACATGTTCTACTTGTCAACTTCATTCATCAGTCAAACATAGAGATCCATTGCATCCTACGTATCCACCTTGTATTCACTACAAGTGGGTAGTAGATCTTGTAACTATGCCTAAAGGTATCGACAAAATGCATTACATTGTACTTGCAAGAGAAGATTTAACTAATCATGTAGAGGGACGTGCATTACGATCTAAGACCACTTACAATGTTTGCAAATTCTTGCTTGAAGATGTCATAAGTCGCTTTGGGTACATAGAGAAAGTAGTTGCCGATCGTGGAGAGTTAAATGCAAGAGAAGCTAAAGAGTTCTTTGAGCGTCACGGTATTCGTTTGTCTCTCACTACTGCATATAATCCAGAGGCCAATGGTAAAATAGAGAGAGGGCATCCACCTATTGTGAAAGCCATATCTAAAGCATGTAACGGTGACATCAAACAATGGCCTAAATTCTTACCTTTTGCACTTTGGGCAGATAGAATGACATGCACACGTACTACTGGATATATGCCTGCTGAACTCATGTACTGTCAAAAACCATTGTTTCCAATTCAGTCTGATATTTCTGCATGGTCAAATTTGCCTTGGTCTGAAAACATGTCTACTGATGATTTTTTGAGTTTGCGTATTAAACAGTTAGAACAAGGTAAATTAAGACTTGATGATGCTGTTGAAAAATTAAGAGAATCTAGAATGAAGAACAAGCATTATGTTGATAAAACTTATCGATTGCGTCCTAAGCCAATTGAAGTAGGAGATTGGGTGCTCATTTATGATAGTACATTCGACTCTCAATATGATGCACGCAAAAAGCTCACTCAACGGTGGTTTGGGCCATACATAGTATCAAAAGTCAACAACAATGGTACGTATGCTCTTTGTGAATTAAATGGTGTTGCACTAAAAACTTTGATTGCAGGTAAAAGGATAAAGTTATTCAAGAAGCGTGATAATGACGAGTACATTTTGGATGAGGACATTGAAGAAGATGACAACAATGAGGCCGATTCATAAACAAGAGTATCCATGTTAAAAAAAAAAAAAAAAAGAAAAAAAATAAAATGAAAAACGTCATTAATTTTTCAAGTTCATGTTGCTTTGTTTTTTTTCAAGTTCATTCTATTTTTTTTCCATGCTTGTTTCATGCATGTTTTTTTTCAGTCTTTGCATCACATTGCATATCCACATCACTTGAGTCAAAAAAGGCAAATGATGATTTCTCTACTTGTGTCAAATTTTATCTTAAGTAGTAACTTATCTACCAAGAAATTGTTTATAATCTAGGATTGTGGAAAGATAGGGCATGTAGATTTGGAGGTTTATTTTGGTGACAAGACTTTCATATATAAACATGCATATGTATCGTGTATCAAAAGCATAATTGTTGAAATCCTAGCTCCTGCTATTGCATGTTTCTACATCTTTAGTCCACCTCACAACACTTGTATCGGAGTTTAAACGACTGTTCTCCGTCATCAAAAATGGTTGTACCTTGTATCGGGGTTTAATTTTTCCTCGTCCAAAAAAAAAAAAAAAAAAAAAAGCTACATGTTACCAAGAAGTTTACATTTTCTTCCACCCCAAAAAAGTGATCGTAACCATAAAGTTGCCGAATCATCATCATCATCGAAAAAAAAAAAAGAGCAAGCCAAAGGAGGATAAAGAGGCATAGTAGAATAAATCACAGGCTATATAAGCAGATTTATGCATTAGTGGAGTTTAGTTAGATTTCCTTGCATGTTATTAGAGAAAGAGCATATTCATATTTATGTAGGAAAGGAGTTGATCTAAAATAAGCTAAAGATGAAAGATGTCTCTTGAAAATCCTAAATCTTTGTTTATAATCATATTTAAGGTAGATTGCTTTATGAAAAAGGTACAAAATTTTCTTCAAGATGAGAGGAACTGATGCTTAAAACGACTCAATACATCCACTTCCACTTCATATTGATGCTTGTTTTTTTTCTTTCTTGTTGCCAATGTTGCTTGATCATTTGCATATATGTTGCCTATTTGTTCATGCATATTCATGTTTCCTGTTTCAATTATTTCTTTCATGCAAATTTTGCTTCATGTCACGTTACCTACTTATTCATGCATATAATCAATTTTCCTTCCATCTTTCTTATGTTGCCTATAAAAGAATTTGATGCCTGGAACATTTTGTTTTTCACAGATGCTAGAGTGGCGCTTCCAGAGGAATCGCAGGTTTAGTGGGGGCGAATGTCGTCGAGATTTGCTCTCCTCTCTCACTTGTGAAGGCCTACAAAAAACATATTTGGTGAAGGCAGCCGGAATTCTCTGAGAAGTCCAGGATGCATCAAGGATGTCAAAGGAAGGTCACATACAAAGTTTCAAAGAAATCAAGAAAGTCCATGGTAGCGGTCAAAGCTGGTCAAAGTTGGGAAATTAGGGCAAAAATTTCATTGTCACCAAATTAGATGAAAATCCATATACTTGTAAAGATTGTCAAAGGCAGTCTATAGCCCAAATTTCAGCAAAAAATGGATTTTGTAGCACATTGATATGCTATGTTCATTTTGTAAAAATGTAATTTTTCTAGTTTGACCCTACAAATTCTTGTATAGAAATTTATGTTAGCCATATGGTTTGGCATGTATAAAGATCATATGTGGCTACATATTTGTACAAATTTTCAAGGCTATCAGAGCTTCCTAGACACCTTAATGCCACCTTGCAAGCTTCCAAATGTAGTCAAACTTGTACAAGGGAGATTCAGATGGGAGTTTTTTTTGCATATTCCTGAAGGAGATCTTTGGAAACATAGTCCTACAATGTTTCATCTTCATCAAAGCCTATTTGGAGGGTCAAAGAGTACAAAGTCCAGTTTTCAGGATCACCGCAATTTTCTAGTTTAAGAAAATTGAAGGCTTGAATGTCTGCCACATGTCAAAATATGATTGAACCATGTTGTACGGTCAAGATGAGCTCATATTCAAGGGTGGAGATGCACTAAAGCATAAAGGAAGGAGGATCCACGAATTTTTTCCATAAAAGAAGACCTTTTTTACAATCAAAGATCAATAATGCAGCATTTCTCCAAAAATAGTGGCTTATCTTATCCGAATTGATGTCAGCACTGATCCGACGGTCCAGATCATCCCCAGATCCAATGGTGGAGAATGAGGGCGCCTAAATTTCACTCCTTTACACTAGATTTGATAGAAAGAACAATTCCAAGCCATTGATTTGATTAATCAAATGGTTGTAATCGAAAGTAGTGATCCTAGAGTTGAGAGTTGATTTCTCTAGATCCAAGGGCCCAAATTCATTCAAAAAACTATATAAACCCCCCCTCCAAACTCCTAGAGCATCATTGTTAGGCATCCATAGGGCTCATGCTAGCTTACGGTTTCCTTGAGACGATCACCCTCGGTTGAGCGAGTGAGGATCCAAGGTGAGCTAGTATGAGTATAGAACCTAGTTTCAAATTTAAGTTAGAACTCCTATCTAGGATAGGCTCTTGAAACCAGCATCTCTATCTTGACTCACCCTCGGTGGAGCGTGTGAGTGAGTTAGAGCTGATTTTAATGAGTCTTAGACTTCTTTAGTTAGATGTTACGAGCCTAGACAGACATAGGGTCACTGGAGTGGAACTCACCTTCTTACGTGTGACATTCGGTTGAACTGTCATGGTTTGAGGGTCGGAACCACCTTTGATCAGTAGACTGCTTAGCATGACGTACCACGACGATATTTTACATGTAACTTAATTCAAATCCTTTTAATTCATGTCACTTGTCACTTGTCTCTTGTCTCCTCTCTCAGTCTCTTAAGTATTTTTACATGTCTTCTATTTCTTCTATGTGTGAGAAGGCTCCGCAGTATTGCGTTGAACCAGTGAGGATGTTTCTTTGAGCTTGTGAGTAAACTCTATCATCATAATTCACTTGCATGCATATAATCCATACATACCCATACATATTGATTAGTTTCTGAAAGTGTATAAGAAGCTCCAATATTGGACCATTCTTCCTTTCAAAACTGGTTTATGTGTAAGGGTTCCATCTATTCTCGTCATGCATACATATCATCCAAAGAAGACTATGCATATGGATTGGAGTTAGGAAGTGTTTAAGAAGCTCCTTCAATGGACCATTCTTCCTTCCAAATTTCATTCGTATGTATGGTTCTCTTTCATTCTTATCATTCATGTTCATAAATCTAACTTGCACTCCTACATTCCTATTCCCATAATCATTTCAACATCTCTCTCTTCTCCATACTCAACATTAATTTCACTTTCATGTCCTTAAAGCTTCCAACATTCATTAGCTTCATACACCCTGTGTGTGCCACGACCGGACCCGATCCACCCGGATTGCGATCACCTCCACAGCGCAGGCTCATCAAACAGTGCTTTTTAGCTTTCTCGAAGCTTTTTTGCTTTCGTTTCTTTGGGATTCGGCCCAAATTGTTTGGCAGATTCCCACGCATCTCAAGTATTCTGTTTTGATGAATCAATTTGAGATTGATGCTCCAAAACACTAAAGTGGTTTATATGCACCCTTGGCAAGCACAAGGTGTCTAATTATTATCCATGAAGCTATCTTGGCAGGTGTAGAGTAGGTTTTTGTTGCATCAGGCACATTCTTGGAGTGTATCCACCATCTCTTCTCACAATGCTATCAGAGCTTAGATAAATCAACATGGGAGATGGTTTTTGTGTTAATTCCCTGAGATCCCCCTCATTTTTGTGGGGGTCTTGCACAGAGTTCGAGGAAGCCTGGAACGCGAGCATGGAGATCGATGATTGAATTGCCGCCCAGCCGCGTGGGGTCTCAATACCCTTTCTCTCTCTACACCCAAAATGGGTCAATGGTCAAGGTTCCTCTCATAAGTGCCACTTGGCACTCATGTGAGCATCATACTCTATATGAATAAGAGGAGGGTCATACCTCTAAATACTATTCATATAGGATACTCCATGTGACATTTCCTTCCCCTTACTTCCATTTTGTCCTCAAAATGGTATTGGAAGGTCTAAAAGAAAGAGAGAAATAATAAAACCACCACTCCCACTATATCCCCATGTATAGAAATACATGGTCCTGTCTCCGTGTTGTTTCCCCATATCCTTCCCCTTAAGAAAACTCTTGGGAAGGTAAACTAAAACTGGGAAACCGTCTCTGAAGGGTGCTAACCCGCTCCCATGTGGCACTATCTTCTGAACTATCTTTCCACTTTACTAGACATTCTTTATACAAGTGACTTCTCGTCCGTTTCTCTCGAGTGCGTAGTATGCTCTCTGGCTCATGTGGAATAGATTGAACAGAAATAGGCTCTACTACCTCACTATCTGGAATGAGGTTGTCAGATTCACCCAGCCTTTTCTTAAGCCGGCTAACATGAAAAACTGGATGGATTTGACTATTCTCTGGAAGTTGGAGCTGGTAAGCCATCTTTCCTATTCTCTTAAGTATTTGGAAAGGTCCACAATACCTAGGAGATAATTTTGGACAAGGTCCCGTCTTCATGGTTTCAGACCTAGATGGAACTCTAAGATAGACTTGCTCTCCTACCTCAAAGTTGATATCTCTTCTTTGAGGGTCAGCATAGGTTCTAGCCCTATCCTGAGCTTTCCTAATGCTGTCCTTAGCAAGTCTAAGCATATCATTCATTTCTTCCAAGAAGTCCTTTGCAGCTTGAACTTTTTCATTCTGCAAGCCAATTGCATAAGGAGCCCTTGGCTGAAACCCATACATAAGCATAAATGGACTATGCCCAATGGAAGAGTGCTTGGCACCGTTATATGCAAATTCTACTATAGGTAAGTACTCTTCCCAATTAGTTTGCCTTTCATTCACATATGCTCGAAGCATATCCTCTAGGATTTGGTTAACCCTTTCTGTTTGCCCATCCGACTGTGGATGCTCGGCCGTACTCATGCTAAGCTTTGTATCCAACCTTTTGAAGACCGCTCTCCAAAAGTGGCTAGTAAACTTCCTATCCCGATCAGAAACTATGTCTAAAGGAAGACCATACAACCGGTATAGGTTCTCAACAAAGAGTCTAGCCAACTCTGGTGTCTTCACTGTAGTATGTGTCGGAATAAACCTAGCCATTTTGGTTAACCTATCCACAATTACCCAGACCGAGTCGTGCCCTCTCTGTGTCTTAGGTAATCTGACTATAAAGTCCATGGAGATACTCTCCCACTTCCCATTGGGAATATCCAATGGGTGGAGTAGCCCTCCAATCCTCAACCTCTCAACTTTGTTGACCTGGCATTTATTGCACTTAAGCACATACTCTAGGACGTCCTTATGAAGTCCAGGCCAATAAAACTGCCTCTTAACAAGATCATAAGTCTTGTTAACTCCTGGGTGTCCCGCACTAGGTGTGTCATGACACTCATATAAAATATGCCGTCTCATCTCAGTATCTCTAGGGACACACACTTTACCTTTATATAACAGATATCCATCTTGGACACTGTAATTCTTCCACTTGAATCCTTCTTGAGTACCCGTCGATACTCTATCCTCATTGGAAACCCGTATATCACGATCCCCATTCTCTATGGCTTCCCAAATCTCGGAATATGTAGGATCAAGCCTACATTTCCCTTTAATAGACTCAAGTAGCTCACTAGTGATCTGAGTAAAACTCAGTCCATTGAGCATAGGCATGCGGCTAAGTGAATCAGCCACTACATTAAACTTTCCCTTCCTATACCTAAGCTCATAATCAAACTCTTGAAGGGTCTCTGCCCATCGGGCCTTACGACCTTTAAGATCTGTTTGATTAGAGAGCCACTTAATGCTCTCTTGATCAAACACTATCGTAACTTTGGCACCATATAAATAATGACGCCACTTCTTCAAAGCATGGACTATTGCATACAACTCCTTCTCATAGACGGAGTAATTCTTTTGAGCCGGTTCTAGTTTCTTGCTCTCAAAAACTAATGGTCGACCATCCTGTACTAAAACCGCTCCTATAGCAAAATCACTCGCGTCAGTCTCAACCACAAATGGTTTATTGGGATCTGCTATATGTAAAAGTGGAGCTGTAGCAATAGCTACTTTCAACTTTTCCATACTTTGCTTCTGTTCGTCTCCCCAATGAAAGGTTTTCCCTTTCCCTTTAAGTTGTTCCGTCATCGGGACAGCAATTTTGGCATAGTTCTTAATGAATCTTCGATAGAAACCTGATAAACCTAGGAAGATCTGCAGCTCCTCCAGGTTCCGTGGATGTGGCCATTCCATAATAGCCCTTACTTTTTCAGGATCCATCTGGATTCCATCTTGGGAGACTATATGCCCAAGATATTTAACCTCTTTCTTGAAAAATTCACACTTTGACTCCTTAGCAAAGAGCGAATTTTCCCTTAACACTTGAAATACTTTTCTCAAGTGTTCCAAGTGTTCCTGTTCTGATGCACTATAGATCAGAATGTCATCTAAAAAGTCTACTACAAAGTGTCCTAGATAAGGCCGTAAAACACTATTCATAAGTTTCATGAAAGTGGAAGGAGCATTGGTGAGACCAAAAGGATCACCAAAAACTCATAGTGCCCATATCTAGTCCTAAATGTAGTTTTAGGGACATCCTCTGCCCTAATCCTGATCTGATGATATCCTGATCTAAGGTCAAGCTTGGTAAAATACCTAGCTTGATGTAACTGATCAAATAGATCTTCCAACCTAGGCATTGGAAATCTATTTTTAATAGTTACCTTATTAAGTGCTCTATAATCTATACATAGTCTCATAGAGCCATCTTTCTTTTTAACTAGGAGCATTGGCGATGCCCATGATGAGTTACTAGGTTTGATGAAGCCTTTATCTAAATAATCCTGCAATTGCTTCTCAACCTCCTCATGCTGAGAAACACTAAGCCTATAAGGTGGTCTACAAATAGGGTTAGTGTTAGTAACAACTTCTATGGCATGGTCAATGTCCCCTCTCTCAGGTGGTAGCCCTCTAGGTAAGTCAGTGGGAAAAACATCTCTGTATTCAAACATAAGATCCTTAAAACTTTTAACTACACACTCTTGCAAAAAAGAATAGTAGAAAGTCCTGTTCATATTTACATTCAAAGCATGAAAATATACATCAGATGAGCTGTCTGTACAATGCTCCATATCATGACTATACAATAAAAACATATCCTGTACATGCTGTGAACAACAGAGACTATACAACTCTAATGATGAGATGAGAGGTGCACTAGGTACATCTCTCTCTCCCTGAATATAAACTGTACTTCCATTCTTTTCAAACTCGAGTGTGTTATTTTGATAGCTGCGTTTAAGTGTCTCTCCCAACCCCCATAGCCACTCTCTTCCTAAGACTAGATCTGTCCTCTCCATATTCATAATTTGGAAGTCCATATGATCTATATAATCCTGCATCTTGACTTCCAAATTGGATACCATAGTATCCCATATTCTTTTATCTTGCCCTTGCATCATAGATACAATGTATTTATGTGCACTAGGCTGTTGGGGAATCTTCAATTTCTTGACCAAAGCATAGTTATTGAAATTATGAGTGGCAGAGTCATCTATCATGACTCGCACCCTGGTCCCGTATACACTACCATGTAGTTTGACCAAGTCATGTGGTCCAAACTGCGGTGACCACAATGACTGAGTCAAACAACACGTGTGCTCTATATCCTCATGCATCACCTCCACTCCCTTGCAGCTAGAGCTGCCATGAATGGGAAAGGTCTGCACTAGGTGGACCGCCTTTTTGCCCCTTTCAGGAGCCGTACTAGACTCTGGTCCTTTCTTCTTTTCTTCCCCCTTCTTGAGTGGACAGTTCCACTGTGAGTGGCTAGGGGATAGGCACCTAAAACACAGGTTCTCTCTTTTGGCCTTCTCAAACTGGTCTGTGGATAACTTAGGCCCTTGTGATCTTTGTTTTTTAATAAAAACCTTGTTTTTCCCAAAAGGTAACTTTTTCTTAAATTTAGTGGTGCTAAGCGGTTTAAGGGGTTGATCCGTCTCCATAGGAGTATACTGAGGACGGTTATGGTCCTCATATATCTGTGCATATTTGATCGCCTCCTCAAACGTCTTAGGCGCATTCCTCCTGACTTCCCTCTTTATGGCTTTATCCAAGCCCCTAACAAACCCTCTGGTCTTCTAAAAATCATCTAGACCCTTAAGCTTCAAAGTGATCTCTCTATAGTGGGATAGATAGACTGAAAGAGGCCTGCCTCTTTGAGTAATCCTATCCCACTCATCCCAATTCCTCTCCTCTTCATTTTCAGGAAGAAACTCTTTTAGAAAAAGAGTCTCAAACTGAGTCCAGTGACTAGGGATAGAGTTCGCCTCCTTAAGACTCATCCAGCACTTATAAGCACGCGGGCCGAGGGAGAGACTCGCCTCTAGCACACGATACTCAGGTGGGGTGCCCTTCAATTGATGCAAATCATGCCACTTTTGTAAAAAAGTGTAGATTGCATCCTTATTCCTGTCTCGGTCATCCCCCGTGAAGGTTGGTGGCTTTAAGTCTTTCAGGAGGGGAGCTTCCCTAGAGCTCTCTCCTTTATATTTACTAGGAAGAGAAGTCTCTTTCCTAGTAATCTCTAGAGGAATGGTAGGAGTCTCTCTTTCCTTCCTAGCTAGGAAAGAGGTGACACTAGTCTCAAGAGAGATCATTTGAGACTTAAGTTGTTGTATAAGAGATGTAATGCTACCCAAATCTTTCTCTAACTTAAGGGTTTGTTCTTTCAAGTCAATGAATTGGTCACGAGTGACAAATTCATCTATAAGCTCTTCATAAGTATACTCTTGCTGTGAAGGCTCTTTTTCTTCTATATTCTCTTCTATTTCTTGTCCTAACTCTACTTCTTCCATCCTAGCATCCTGGTCCTCTAGTTGCTCTCTAGGTGGAGAAGTGGTCTCAACTATTTGTTTGCCTTTATTTTCCATGTTTAAGTACCCTTCCCCCGTTTGCTAACTAGAGAGTATGAAAATGAATGGAAGTAGAGTTTAAATATGCAAGAAGAAGAGAGATATAACACAAGAGCACTTCCCTGATACAAAGTAGAGTTGCGGAAGCTAAATCCAAGTGGTCCTTGATGCTTCAAGCCGCTGATTTTGAGTCCTCGCCAGTCCCAAAAAAAAATTGGAAATGTCCGCTTGGTCCGGGGAGGTTCTAGACACCATAAACCATCCAAAATAACACCAAAAGTGCGTAGAAAAAGCCTCAAACGGGCAAACTGAATGCAACTGAACAATTTCAGAATTTTTCCAATCCTCGCCAGTCCACAAAGTGTTGCCCAGCACCTGCACTTCAAAAATTTGAGACAATTCCAAGTGAAAAAATTGGATTTGGAGTCCGGATGAAGAAAAACTAGGCCCGGGAGTGGCCGCCTAGTTCCTGCTGAAGCGCTGCAGAGAGATTTTTGTAGGGCAAATCTCTTCCAAATCCAACACCGATGGTCTCTGAGCGAAGCTTGAAAGCGTAGCTTCGAAACGAGACCAAGATTTTGAAAATCCGATATGGTATGAAGAAGAAATGGTCCGGAGAAGTGAGGTATGTCACCGGTGGGAGGTGAAAGGGTAATCCTCTTGAAATAGAGACTTTGAAGAGCTCCAAACTGAAGGATTGAAGCTTTTCAATGAAAACCCAAGACCCAAAACCCTTCTCCACAGCCCGTATTACATATGTGCATCCTCATTTAACCAATATCTTGGTCCATGACATCACATTTGCCCTTTCAACTTTGAAAAAAAACCACAAATTTTCATAAATTAGATGGACCTTAGAGTTTTTTCGAAAAACAACTCCAGAGCTGTCGTCGTCGTCGTGACTTATCCCACATGTGCATGCTCAGCTACATTTTCGGAGTATAAGAAGAAGGATATAGAGCACACTCTCTCATCCAAGAGGAGGGGAGGAGGGAAGCCCGTCGGCTGCTCTCTGGCCGCCTGTCGCCTGGGATGCTTGCTCTCTGGCCGCTCGTCGGCTGCTCTCTGGCCGCCCGTCGCCTGGGACGCCTCGGTATGTGTGTCTACTGTTGCGTGGCGCGTCCGTCGCCTGCTCCCTGGCTCGGATACCAATGTGTTAATTCCCTGAGATCCCCCTCATTTTTGTGGGGGTCTTGCACAGAGTTCGAGGAAGCCTGGAACGTGAGCACGGAGATCGATGATTGAATTGCCGCCCAGCCGCGTGGGGTCTCAATACCCTTTCTCTCTCTACACCCAAAATGGGTCAATGGTCAAGGTTCCTCTCATAAGTGCCACTTGGCACTCATGTGAGCATCATACTCTATATGAATAAGAGGAGGGTCATACCTCTAAATACTATTCATATAGGATACTCCATGTGACAGTTTTCCTTTATAATTGACAAATTGGATAGAAACAACTACTCAACTTGGTCTCTGAGGATGGAGGCTTACCTTCAAGGGAGAAATCTATTTGGATACATATCTAAGGATGAAGTCATGCCAACAACCAAAAGCAAAGGGCAACTATCATATGAAGAGCAAGATAGACCTACAACTTGGTGTTCAAATGATGCACTAGCCAGGTGCTACACGTTAAACTCAATCTCTCATTTTCTTTTAGCTCATGTGAAAGGATGCAAGACCTCAAGAGAGACGTGGAATGCACTTACTGCCTTCTTCTCTTCAAACACTAAAGCAAGGAAGAATCAACTTTGGATGGAGTTCACTACCTTAAAGAAATGTCCCAAGCAAAATGTGACTGATTATGTCACCAAAATGAAGGAGATTTATGATCAATTTGGAAGCATCAAAGAAGTTAATGAAGAAGAAAAAATCATAAGGCAAATCATCAATGGCATCCAAGCTGATGAAAAGTGGGAATCATTCACAACTACCATGGATCTATACATGGACATGCAACTGTTTGACCTTAACACTCTGGTGGGCCAACTCTTCATACATGAAGTAGAGATAAGCAAGAATGGTGAATAATAAAGAGGTAATCAATCTTCTAACTTATACTCTAACGAGTCTAAAGCTAAGGATAAGTCAAAGTCTAAGAAGAATGAAGATGAAGGTAGCTCTTTCCAAGCTATCCTCACAAGAAGAGGAAGAACTAGAAGAAGAGATGGAGGACGAAAGCAAGGTAGGGGGAGACCAGATGCATCTCAACCTTGCAATATAAGTGGTTATTCTAATCACACTACTGAAGAATGTCACAGGAATCCAAGGAATTCCATAGGAAGAGGATTCAATAGAGGTGGCTATGGATCAAATAGAGGTAGATACAATGGAGGATACAACAACAATAAACAACCATAAAAATGGATAGAGAGGAAGAAAGGATTACAAAAATTATATTGAATAAAAAAATTCAAGAGGGCTCATTACTCCTCATGAACATATCATTGAAGCAAGGTAAGGATGATGACCATATTTTCTATATTGATTCAGGGTGCTCAAATCATGAAATGTAGCATTGCTCTCTGATTTAGAAGATCCCAAAAACAAACATGAAGTGTAGACAAGTGATGCTACAAGATACTTAGTGGAGAAAGTAGGTAATCTCAAAACATTAGATGGAAATATGAATCTTCTAAGCAAAGTGTTGTATGTACTTACAATAACCATAAACTTGATAAGTGTTAGAAAAACTATGGAGAAAGGATTGCAAGTTAGGTTTACAAGACATGGAGCATATGTGGAAGACCCCAAGCATGCATCTAGAGGGATTGCCAAAGGAGATAAGATAAGAAGACTCTTCACCTTTTACACCAAGAACATACCATTGTTTAGCTATGGATCCCAAACACTCTCTGAATTGAAGGTATGGCAAAAAAGGCTTGTTCATATTGGAAAGGGAACCTTTGAACAAATTTGCAGGGAACCTTTGAACAAATTTGCCAAAGCTCAGAGACAACCTTTCAACATGAATGGCTATATCCATCAAGAGCTATTGGATCTTGTACACACAGATGTGTGGGGTCCAAACAAAGAGTCCTCTATTTTAGGTTCAAGATACTATGTATCTTTTATTGATGATTGTAGTAGATGAACAATTCTGTACTTTATGAAGCATAAGGATGAAGTCCTTAATTGTTTCAAAAGGTATCTTGATCTTGTAGAGAACCAAACACAAAGATGTCTCAAGTGACTCAGATCATATGGTGGTGGAGAATACTTCTCAACTAAATTTGATGCCTTCGTATAAGAAAGAGGCATCAAAAGAGAAGTAACAACTAGATACACACCTGAGGTCAATGGAGTAGCTGAAAGAAGGAACAAGACTATAGAAGAAGCAACTAGATCTATGCTAAATGAAAAGGGTGTACCTAATTTTCTTTGGGTAGAGGCCGTATCCACAACCACATACCTTAAGAATAGACTTCCATTAAAATCTTTAGAAGGTATGAATCCCTATGAAGTGTGGAATGGAAGAAGGGCAAGCATTGAGCATTGCAAAATCTTTGGATGTTTAGGTTATTGTCACATACCTTCTCAAGTAAGAGGGAAGTTGGATCCCACAGTAGAAAAAAGTGTCTTGATGAAAATAAATCTTGGTTTGATTATGACAAGAAAGTGAAGCTACCCTATGACTTGGAAGAAGACTTTCCATCTCTTCCAATAAAGGAACCAAAGCATCTTGAAGATAGTGACTCTAAAGATGACTTGAGAGATTTGGAGAAATTGAAGCTATGGAAAGAGAAAGCTAAGGTGCAAGACCTATCTCAAGGCTCAGAGAGCTCTCTTCAACCAATTAGAAGGTCAATGAGAGAGAAGAAGAAACCAGAGAGGTATAGATTTGATACCTCCTTGGTCACAAAGGATTCAATCTATGTGGCTAAGGACCTCACCCATGAAGAACCTACATCTTATGAAGAAGCTCAAATTAAGAAGAAGTGGAGAGAAGCAATGGCTAAAGAAATGGCAGCTCTTATGGAGAATGATACATGGGAACTTGTTTCAAACAAACCATCAATGAATGTAATTGGATCAAGGTGGATTTATAACGTAAAACGAAACTCACATGGTAGTATTGATGATACAAGACAAGGTTAGTAGCCAAGGGGTTTGCTCAAACCCATGGGATGGATTATGAGGAGACCTTCTCACCTGTTGCTAAAATGCCTACTATTAGAGTACTTGTTAGCATTGCTACATCTAGAAATTGAAAGCTACAACACCCAGATGTAAAAAATGCATTTCTCAATGGATTGATTTCAGAAGACATTTATATGGCACAACCACCTAGTTATGAAGATGCACATCATCCCAAATATGTGTGCAAATTGAAGAAGGCTTTGTATGGTTTGAAGCAAGCTCCAAGAGCTTGGAATCTAGTGACCTACTTTTAGGACCAACGTTTTAAAGCTAGTAAAGTAAATACATCATTATTTATCAAGAGGAATGGATTAGAGGTTATATATCTGCGTATATATGTTGATGATATTATAATTACAACGAATGATATCAATGGAATTAAATAGGTAAAGGCTGAAATGATGAATTCAAGATGAGTGATGTTGGACCTCTGAATTACTTTCTCAGACTTGAAGTTGTCTATACAGATTCTGGTATCTATATCACTCAAATGAAGTATGCACATGACATGGTTTCTAAGTTTAAAATGGAGATCAATACTAAGTGTGTAGGTAAACCCACGGAGTTGAATCATAAGCTAAGTGCTTATCAAGGAGAACCTAATGAAGATACCACAAGCTATCAAAGCCTGGTAGGACATTTGAACTATGCAACTCTCACAAGAGTGGACATGTGCTATAGTGTTGGCATACTCAATCAACTGATGCACAAGCCAAGGAAACCACACATGGAAACAGCCAAGAGAGTGCTCAAATACTTGAAGGGTACCATCAATGAAGGGCTTTTCTACCGATTCTTATCATAAATTCTTCTCAAACTCTACTTAGATTTAGATTGGTCTAGAGCAAAGGATGATAGGAAGAGTATATCATGATATTTGTATTTTTTAGGTTCAAAGCTAATTTCATGGTCATCAAAGAAGCAACCAACTATGGCTCTATCATCGACTGAAGCTAAACATAGTGGGTTGGCCAATACAACACAAGAAGAAATGTGGCTGAAATTTTTATACTTAGATTTGGGGTTACATACCTTAAATCCTCACATCCTTGGTGATAATACTAGATCACTTCACTTAGCAGCTAATCCAGTTTACCATGCTAGAACAAAGCATACTGAAGTCCACTATGACTATGTAAGAGAGATGTTGATGAGCAAGGACATTCAATTGTCCTATGTATCTACTAATCTTCAATGTGCATACATTTTGACGAAGCCATTGGATGGTGTCAAGTTAAGTAGACTCAAAGGCATGATTGGATTGCTAGAAATCAAGGAAGAATGAAGACTCAAGCATGTAAGCTTGAGGGGGATCTCTTGGTGCATTATCATCCAAGCCTAGTTCTTGATTACTCACTAGTGTAAAAGACTTATTTGTTCTCTCAATGAGAGAAACCATAGATACAACCTCTTGTAATCGTTGAAATGTAACTACATCAAAAGTAGATATAAAAGGAGAATCCGACAACCTTGTTAGGTAAAAATCACGAAGATACGATATACGAAATTGATTAGATGAGATTCCCCTAACTTGAGAGAACTTTTAGGTAGCATCCCTCCAATATTTGAATTCAAATACTTCAATATATACACTCAAAACGAGTCACAAAATAAAGTAGACTTTGGAGCTACACGTGGAGGAGGTTCTGTCCAAACTCTATGCTACTTAACAAGCACACATTGTGCTCATCCTTTCCAAGCCTAATGCTCATTTATAGCATGTACCATAGGTGCAATACAGATTGATCTTAAAGCTACTTCATGAAGTTATACTCATCTGCTATCTCAGGTTTACATTCATGCTTTCAATCAACTTCATTATTTAATTTCTATATGTATACTTAGTATTTTGTTGTGAGGTAAATTGCTATAGTTAGCTTGGGAAGTTTATTTGCTCCGTACCAGTTTTCATCATCATTGGTTCAATATTGTATGAGCTACATTCAGTTGAAGTCACCTAGGTAATCTGGTAGGTAGTTCCTAAATAGCTCAGATGACACCCCTATCTTGCTAGAGTCCTTTCTCTCAGTATCGTTCATCAAAATTCATAGAATTTTTTTCTGAAGATTCATGATATATCTAATTACACATGTGAAAAATATCTTTGGTATATTCCTAGCAGGCTGTGAGCTCTAAGTGAAATTCTAGAGTGCTGCTCATCCCAAAATAGCAAGTTTTGGTACATCTATTTTGGCTCAAGTAGTCTATTTTGATGAATCAATTTGAGATTGATGCTGCAAAGCATTAAGGTGGTTTATGTGCATCCTTAGCAAGCACAGGATGTCTACTTATTATCCCTAAAGCTATCTTGGTAGGTGTAGAGCAGGTTTTTGTAGCACCAGACACATTCTTGGAGTGTATCCACCATATCTTCTCACAGGTATCCCTTGAGCACCATTATTGCATGAAATTCACTCACATGTGCACAGAGACAATAGGAAATCTAAAAACATAGACAAAATTAGAGATGTATAGTAGATGAAATAAAACACAATATGTGGTACAATGTCTTCCCTTGCACTTTGTTGGACAAATCTTCAAAGTGCATGTATTTATAGTTTCTTATTACATTCAAATATAGAGTTATAATGAGGGTAAGAACTTGTTAAACCATGTGTCTCAATAATTTGGAGAAATTGAGAGATTTGGAGAAATTATGATGACTTGAGAGATTTGGAGAAATTGAAGCTATGGAAGAAAAGATGAAAAAAGAGAAAGCTAAGGTGCAAGACCTAGCTCAAGGCTCAGCAAGCTCTCTTCAACCAATTAGAAGGTCAATGAGAGAGAAGCAGAAACCAGAGAGGTACGGATTTGATACCTCGTTGCTCACAAAGATTCAATCTATATGGCTAAGGACCTCAACCATGAAGAACGTGTTGACGACATGATTGCTCCTACTTCATCTACATTTGTATCCGCATGAGTGCATCTCCATTTTGTATCCAGAAGGCACTCCATTTCTAGTCTATTTCCGTTTTATATTGTATTCCCTTTGTATTTGGGTACCTTACCATTTGCTTCTACCAGTTGTATTCATTCTCCTTTCAGGGGAATTATCCCACATGAGATTTATTTTGGTGAGCCCCTCACAAATCTATATAAGGAGGGCCTCTCCCCCATTTGTATTTGGTTAGAAGCTTGAGGAGCCTACTCCATGCTCTTGGCAAGCTCATTTCTAATCCACATGAGTTTACCCACTTCATGGTCTACTCATTTTGTGTCTCACACATTCTTTGTTTTCTGAGAGTACTTTACATTTCATTTTGCTTCCGCATGCGTACTTTCTACATGGTATCAGAGCGCTAGGTGGAGGTCTTGGTGGCGCGTTTGACAGTCATTTTGGTGGTGGTGATGCTTCATTTTGGTGGCGTGTTTTCTCCTCATTGAGAGAGGCCTTTTGCCATCAGTTTGTGGGATTCAGTTTGCCCCTTTGCCCACCCTTCCACCCTTTGTTTCATCCATTTATCCACCCACAAATTCTTTTTTCCACAATCCCTCCCTCATACTATTGCGATCATGCTTCATTGTGACTCACGGCCTTATGATAAGTTATGTATCTCCATTTTTTTTTTTAATAAAGGAAGTTCGGCCTTAGCCTAATCTCCCGGACTTTAATTATAATAAAGAGAAAAAGTTACAAGTGAATGGGACTAGTGCCCATGGGACCCCCCAAATCCCACAACGCAGGGGAGGAGTATGGCAAGCTACAGGGCATTACAAATGAGGCGGATAACATTACCATCACCCTCATGTGGGACCCATTTGGGTTTCAACTTGTTGTTTTCGAGGAGATAAATACAGTGATGTCTAAACGGTGGTGATCTCTTGACTCGGGAGATTCTTTTACCAAGGAGAAACAAGGATTTCTCGATCGACCATTCCTTAGGAGTTTGGCCAAAATTGACGGCACAGCGCTCTCTCCAAATCTTCCAGAGAGCCTCACCTCTGATGGCATTCCATAGCCTCGATGAGCATCCGATCGCCTCACCCAACATCACTTGTTGCCAGTTGATTTATATGGTGATTACCAATGCTCATTTAATTATTTTATATGGTCACGATGTGATGGAATATGTCGACTGATTTGCGGGTGATTACCACTTGATCTAGCACACGTAGCTGCGTCTCCATCTTCCTTTTTCCATTGCGCGCATGTTACTATCATCTTTAGCATATCTCCACAAGTCATAAGTACAACATATGTTAAGCATATTATCTGCACTCCGGCGCATCGTGATAACCATCGTGACAACATATGATAACCATCTTGACAACATCCGAGAGTTTCAACCTGTTACACACCCTTTGTTTTGAGCTACGAGTAGATACTCAAGCGCTGCAAAGTGGATGGTGCAGAGGCCTCGACATTGACCTTCAATCCCCTCAGACTCAGAGTTGGATCTTTCCTCTCCTAGAGTGAGTAAGCGACATCGCCCTTAACAGAGACATGATGTCCAGAACTAATCAGCCCTGAATGCAGAGTTAATGGTAGCTAAAGTGAGATGCTCTCTCGGGTTCTCGAGTGAGACACTCAAGCCGGTTCTGCAGAAAGATGCCGCTCATAAGTACTATTCATCACCCTCAACGCTCTTCTACTTCGGCCTTGGAGTAGCAAAGCCTCTGCTGCCACAATCAACATCAACAGCCTCTGCTACGGCATGCTGAAAACAGAGTCTTGGACCTGCTGCGGGCTCAGAGAGAGAGCAGCGTGAAAGTGAGAAAGATTGGGCCCTTGGCTCTGTTGCAACCGTGAACACAGAGTTCTAACGCTCCGATAGAGCAGTGATATAGGCAGAGCATCAGCTCCATCGCTATATGCAGAGCATCAGCCGCTATTTTAGGAGCTTATCCAGTGTGTGTGACCTCTACTTCTGCTATTTCTTTGCGTGTAACGCATTTTTCGTCGTCCATCATCCTCGACCACAGAATGGTCTTCTTCCGAACGAGAGAGTGTGTCTGCATGCTCCATCGTAACTCATCAGAGCAATCGCGAATTCTCTGAGTAAGAGAGAGACTCGAGCGTCTCGACTCACAGGTGCAGAACACTCACTTGATTGCTTATATCATTGCGTGGCGGGTGCAGCGTTGAAGTCTCAGTGATCACGTGATAATTTGGCGCCATCTTACTGACATCTCTACTGAGATCACTACTACGTCTTGTTAATCGGTCGTGATAGGTGCATTTGAACTACTTCCGACTTCTGTGATAAGTATTGCAATGAGTGCGCAAACATGTGTTTGTATAAATCGCAGTTCTCTGACTTGGTTCATGGCACTTGCTAGTGATGCACACTTATTTCTTGGAATTTGAAAGAGTTGCGTGCGTACTCTCACTTAGTGCCACGATGATTGAAATCCCTTCTTTTAATCTAGCCGCCTTTGCGCAACCATAAAACTTTATAAATTTAGCACTTGACTCCATAAAGACATTTAGAAATGGTCGATGAAACATGCATCATGACGATCCTTTCAACGCAAGAAGAACTCTAGAGAACTTGCCTCATTGGCCAACTGTTTGGTCGGAGGCCCCCACTGGATTCTGTACGCTAGTGGTTTCGTAAAGAGTGGTTCCAGCGTGGCATAATTGTGAGTAAGTGCCAATTCCTTCTTGCTAGACACCTCTTGCTTGTCTTTGAGAACGAAGAAATGGCACTCCAGGCCCTCAGTGTCGGGTTTTGGCAAGTCGGGCGTGCTACTCTGTGCCTCTTCAAATGGGCCCCCGATTTCGTGCCCGACAACTCTAAACCCTTTCTTTATCCTCTCTGGGTTGAGCTCCCCAATCTCCCTTACTTCCTTTACGGCTTTTTGTGCAATATTGTCTCTCCGATTGGCAAGCCACTGGCCTCGCATGGAGATGTTGGGGGTTTCATTTATGAGGGCACAAAACACGCGTTTAATGCCCGATGGCATCCTCAAATGTGTGTGGAAGCAGACCTCAGCAGGCCTCTCCCCTCGAAGATTATTGTCAACTTGGGTGAAGGGGAATCTTGGGTTCAGGAGATCTCTTTTAAAAATCTGCCCAATGTCTCCTTTCAATGTGGTCAACAAGGTCACACGATTAAAGATTGCCCTTTGAGACAAAAAAGCAAGCGAAATCAAGAAGCCCCCAGAAACGCTCAAGACAACAAAGGGGTAGTGACTCACTCGACGAAGGAAGAGGAAGTCAAGGGCCCCCTTATTCTTGAAGATGATGCAGACGAGTTTATCGAAGTCAGAAGAAGAAGGAAAAGAAGCCCTAGGGCAACTTTTGAGCGAAACAACATGTCAGTTACCCGCTTCAACAACTTGTATTGCAATCTGGAAAAGGAGATAAATGAGTTTGACTACCAGGTGGGAACCAACTTGAGGTGGACACCAACGACAAATCCCTAGAGATCCTTGACAATAAAGAAACCTCCCAAGAGGGTTACACTACAAGCAAAGAAGACGACTTTACTACTAAAACCGAAGATAACATGGATAGTGAAAGTTCCATCATCGGATCGACTATTCCTGAAACGGTGTCGAAAACAGTGCCGAGTTCTTCCCAGTAGGAGGCATCCCGCAAAGGAAAACAACCTATGGAGTTACCCTGGAAAAGCCCCCACAAGAACCTATTGCTAAATCGGGATCCGATCCCAGCAAAAAAGAAGGATGAATCCAAAAAAAGAAAGGACAAAGCTCCCTCGTGCAAAGAGGGCTCACTACGACAATGATCATCATCTCGTTAAATGCTAGAGGGCTAACGGACCCCTCAAGAACAACCATCATTGATCAATGTCTTCGCGACATTAGCCTAAACCAAGAATATATATGTATTCAAGAGATAGAAGACCTCTAGAAACGGCTTAAACATGTCTCCTCGACCCATGTTTGGATTTCAATGGTGCACCAGCGGGGGTCTGAAGGAACGGTAATCGATATTAATCAATTTTGGTTTGAAAAGCTTGAAAACTCCATTGAAGATGAATGCCATTGATGGATTGCAGTTTCTTTTGGTGCTCCTTTTCGTTTTACTTTAGTTTCTTTGTATGCCCCTGATGGGGAGTTAGAGAGACTGAACACTTGGGCCTCCTTGGACTCGCTCCCCCACAACATGCTTATTTGTGGTGACTTCAAAATGGTGGAGGACCCTATGGACAGATGGTTGGGCAAGGGCAGGGTCATCGATAGTCGGGAGAAAGAAACGTGGGACAAAACCAAACTACACTTGGATTTGGTCGAATTCAAAGATTCGAATGGGTTTTCTTGGTCAAATCTCCAAGCGGGCAAGGACCTGAGGAAAGCTAGACTTGATAGACGCTACATTTCTCAAAGTTTTACTCATCAATGGGGCCACCCTTCCCTCTCGCAACGCACCGACCTCACCATCTCTGATAACTACTCGATCATTATCACTTTCCAACCTTTCACCAAGATCTGTAAGGCTCCTTGGTTCCACGCCAGTGCACCCTACTTCTCTCTCCCCTCCGTCCATCAAGAAATTGTTGATGTGTGGAAGGAGGCGTTTGCCTCCGGCTTGTACCCAGCCAAGTGCTAGAGAAGTGCGGTCGATAAGTCACGACAGATCATGATTAGGTCCAGGAAGATGCTCGAGACTGTGCGGCGGGCTCGTGGAGAAGCTCTATATCATAGACTCTAGAGGCTTGAGGAGGAAGTGAAAAAAGGAAAATCTCAAGCCCAAAAAGGTCTTTGAAAAATCAGAGCGATGCTGAGATACGAGGAAGAAATACAAAGGAAAATTTTGCAAATTTTCTTCAAGGAGTGGTGGGCTGGCAAAGCCGACAAACCCACCAAAGAGATGTGCCGTATCCTTAAAAGGCAACATAATAGAGAATGGATCCCCCTATTGCTAGAATTAAATGGCAATGTATGCAATACAGAAGAAGATAATTTTGGGATCATTGAAGGGCACTTCACAGGACTCTTGGGGACCTCGAACCCCCTCTCCCTCCATAGAAGGGACTGTATGGCAGCCATATCTAGGGTTTCCCCCCACAGGATACCACTCAACCTTTGTTCCGTGCTACATGCCCGTATCTATGAAGCAGAAATCATTGAGGTCATTGATGCCCTCCCTTCTGGCATAAGTCTGGTTTGGCAAGAGCTGCTCAAGTTTGGCACGCTTCCGTCTTGTCTCAACAATGGCATTATCAAGTTAATACACAAAAAAGGGGAAAAGAACAGAATAGAGAACCGGCGTCCTATTACGATGCTCCAAACAGGATACAAGATTATTGCCAAAGTCATTGCCAACAGAATCTCTTGCCACTTGAGAGCATGGTTAAGCGAGGACCAAAAAGGTTTCATCAAAGGCAGGTCGATTTTGGAAACCATTATAGATATCTGGGAGGATCTTGACTTTGCAAATGAGTCTAAACAAGATGTGGTATTCCTCAAGATCGACTTTGATAAAGCCTATGACAGGCTGGAATGGGACTATATTCTGCAGTCACTCCAAGATCTTGGATGTAGTAAAAAATTCACCAAGATGATCGCGACCCTTCCCGGAAATGCATCGACCCAAATTAACATTAATGGCAAACTTTCGAAGGTGATCAAACTTAGAAGATCTATCAGACAAGGGTGCCCATTGGCTCCCCTTCTCTTTGCCATCGCCACAGAAGGGCTTAGCAGGCTGGTGGAGCATCACGTGGAAGCTGGTAATATCAAAGGCCTTCGTTTGCCTCATGACCACATCCAGATCACCATGAGACTTTTTGCCGATGATATGAACGCGTTTGTTCACAATGATAGTACCAGCCTGGAGACATTCTGGAGGTGTCTGGATACTTTTTGTGAAGCCTCTAGATCCACAATCAACCACTCTAAGATCGCCTTTAGAGCTATTGTTGGGTCACAGCCTGACCTTCTCATTGATCAAGGTTGTCAAATCATTCTACAGGGCCAAATTTTTCGGCTTCTTGGGATTCCCTTGGGGTTTGGTGTCTCTATGGAACAGCGGTGGAACTGGGTGCTGTCCAAACTCGAAAACAAGCTTAACTATTGGAGAGGTATGCAAATCAATCTTGCTGGTCGTGCTGTGGTTATCAACACGTTCCTCTTATCATCTACCATTTATTTCCTTTCTTGTTGGAGACCGAAAGAGCAAGATTTGTCCAAACTAGATAGTATTTGTAGAAACTTCCTTTGGACGGGCGACCACGATAGGAGGGGGGTGCCTAAAATCAAGTGGTCCATCTGCATGAGCCATAGAGATAGTGGGGGCGTTGGATGCATGGCTAACAAACTGGCGGCCAAATGGATGATTAAGGCTTGGTGCAACGGGGAGGCCTCGTGGGCCAAGTTGATCTTCAGAAACAAGAATGAGTTGGCTCTCATGGGTTTCCCAAATTGGAAGAATCTTGACATCTTGACCTTGTTGTTTTTCCCAATCCCCATCTTCCCGAAAGGCTCAAATCTCGTGTGCTCCCTATGGAAGAGTTGGAATAAAGTCAAAAGCTACACAAGAATAAGTGAAGACTGGAAGTGGGTAGCCGGTATCGGACAAAACGACTCTATCTAGTTTTCGATCCATGGCATCCGGAGTGTGGAATCTTGGAACATTCAAAATGCCAAGAAGTTACGGAACAAAGGCTTCAAAAAATGGAAACATCTCTCGAAACAAGACACCAACCGCTGATCAACTTCGAGGATATTGACCCTTGCGTCAACATTTCGTTCGAAGAATGGAACACTTTGCAAAGTAGATGTCTCGCCTAGGACCGACACAAAGTTCACCTTCTCATGGGACACGACACGTCGAGCTCGCTTGGTCTCAAATGGCACAATGGGAATAGCCTATCAAAAATCCTGAACATCAAAGAAACGATTGACTATGAGGTTAACCTCAACAAGAAGTGGTGCTTGTCATGGACGCGGCTTCGGTGGGACATGAAGTTCATGGCTATCTGGCACCCCCTCATAGAAATCAAAAAGTTTGTCCTCTTATGGAAAATTCTTCATCATGGAATTTGGACCAACCTTAAGGCTAGCAAAACTTGTGGGATTCCTCCCTGGTGCAAACGCTGCTACCGGTCTATCGAAGATGTTTCACACATCTTCTTTATCTATCCCAACTCCAATAGACTCTGGGAGATGGTTGGAAAGAAAATTAGACTTCAAAAACATCTCAATTGGAAGCAAGCCCTGCTGGGAGAAGCGATCGACTTCTCCGCGACTCTCTGGAACGCCATCAGAGGGGAGGTCCTATGGAGAATCCGGCAAGAAAGATGTGCTTTGAACTTCGGTGCCAAAGAGTAGTCAATTGAGAAATCATTGTTCCTCCTTGGCAAAAGGATTGTTAATTGTAAGAAATCCCCCCCCCCCTTCAGGCATCATCAAGTACTCCTTTTGATCAATAACAAACTTAAACCCAAGTGGGCCCCACATGAGGGTGATGAGAGGGTGATTAACCTTCTTTGTAATGCCATCTAAGCTCTATAAAAGCTTCCCTTGCTTTGTGGGATTTGGGGGGTCCCGTGAGCACTAGTCCCCTACTCGTGTACTTTTCTTTATTTAATTCAAGTCCAGGAGAGTAGGCTAATGCCGAACTTCCTTTATATTAAAAAAAAACATGCATCATGACTTCTACATCACAAGTATCTATGAATATCTAGCCTTGATCTTATCCATTCAAAACAGTTTGTTTTTAAAGCAAGGGGTCACATATCAGTTTATCCACAACGACTTAGTAACTTTGGACTTCCTTTTCATACTTATGTTAAATCAAAAATATTTGAACCCTACGGGATAATTTGATATTTGCCCAAGGATACCCAAACTTATTTTTGCATTCAATTTGGCAATCAACTTAGCCTTGAACCCAAGGTTCTCTAAAATTTCTCCAAGGGTCCAATCATTCATTGCCCCATCATCATTCGGCACTAAGTGCTCTTCTTGTAATTTCAATCTATAAGACAAGGATATTGTGTGCGTGTCTTGGGAGGCTACTCTAAGACCCCCAAGCGTGGTTGTTTTTGTGTGCAACAGGCTACTCTAAGCCCTCCTCTCGGATCACCTTCCCTTCATCTTGTACAAGTGCACGACTACTCTAAGCCTCCCCCCCTCCTCCCCAAGAACTTTTAAGTGTGGAGTCCAGTTGTTCATTTCAATCTTTGCAATTATTTTGAAGCAATGTCTTTGATAGTGTTTTTAAACACTTTATCCTCAAAGCCTTGTAATGACCAAAAGTGAAGGTAGCTCATCATCTATGGCTAACTTCTTACCCTCCTTCACCCCTCTTTTTATGCCTAAGGATGAACACCTCAATGGACAAAACTACAATCTATGGAAAGATGTCATGCGTGCATATCTCTACACGAACCGTCTTCATGAGGTAGTAGACCGGTCAGACCCCAAACCCAATAGGCATACCAACTTAGACAATTGGCATGTGTGGAATGTCAAGGACAAACGAGCTTTAGGTCAGCTATTACTTGCCTGTGACCAACTTATGAAAGAACATATCATGGCCTATAAGACGTCCCAGGATGCTTGGGATATGTTAGCCACTTTGTATGAAGACAAGACCCCTTCGAAGATATATGCATTAGAGGTCGAATTTCATAATTTGACCATTAGGCCACATAACACAATTACCAAGGTCATAGCCCAATTTAAGGACTTTCAGCATAAATTAGCACTATGTGGTAGGCAGATCTCTAGTGAAGGCATGGCCATTCAGCTTCTTAACAAGTTACCTAAGTCATACGAGACATTTGTCACAACTTTGTATAATCGCGACCAAGTCTTATCTTGGGAAAAGGTTCATCGACTATTGCTCCTTCATAACTCACGAGCCAAATCGACTTCCTCCCAAGAATCTGCCATGAAGGCCAAAGGCCCATTCAATAAGAGAAAAATCACAATTCATCATGATAGCAACGGATCTAAGCAAGGATCGCATAATTCATCGAAAAAGTTCACCTGTAATTTTTGTGGAAAATCAGGACACTTAGAAAAGTTTTGCTATAAAAAGAAACAATCATCGAAGACTTCTACGTCTAGGCAAGCATCCAAAGGATCCCAACATAGATCCCAGTGCTCGAGTGAGGAACTCTTCATCTCCACAAAAGCCAGTGCACTAGTTACTTCTAGCTCCCCGCATAATGGATTTTTGATAGCGGAGCTACCTCCCATATGTGCAAAGACAAGGAATCCTTTCAAGAACTCGAAGAGCATATAGGAGAAGTCTATTTTGGCAACAACAAAAGCCTACCCATCGAAGAAAGAGGGAAAGTTCAAATTTCCAACCATCAGGGGGAATGCAAGTCTTTATCCAATGTTCTTTTTGTTCCAAATTTATGTATGAATCTACTTTCTGTGAAAGCCATTACAGATCAGGACAAACACGTATGGTTTGATAACACCTCAGTAAAGGTAGTTGATCCCCATACACAGAGTGTCATTGCTCAAGGTATTGAAGAAAAGGGCCTCTACAAACTATCTTGCTTTGTATCTAAAGAATCAACCTCAAGTTTGTGGCACCAAAGATTTGGCCACACTTCTTACTTATCCAAAATCTCTTCATCCCAACTTGTGAAGGGATTGCCAAAGATAGGGCAACATACGGATTTCTGCCAAGCTTGCACCCAAGGCAAGCAACATAGGGTCCCAGTTCCCAAGGAAGCTTCAACACGAGCAAAGAACCCTCTAGCCCTTATCCACATGGATTTATGTGGACCCATGAACACCCCATCCCTGAGTGGATCCCTCTACTTTTATCTTCTAGTTGATGACCACTCTCGCTATATTTGGGTGTACGTTTTGAAGTCAACAGCAGATACATTCTCCAAGTTTCAAACATGGATCAAGGAAGTTGAGAATGAAGCTTCCACTAAAGTTAAAACCATCAAAACAGATGGAGGTGGTGAGTTTATCAATCATGACTTTGATAACTTTCTCAAAAAGAAAGGGATCAAAAGACAAGTCACTCAGCCTCATACTCCATCCCAGAATGGAGTAGCTGAAAGGAAGATACACATTGTGATGGAAATGGCACGCACAATGCTTCATCACAAGGATCTACCCTACAAGTTCTGGGCAGAAGCCGTGCATATTGCCGTTCACATTCTTAACCAAGGATTTACAAGTGCATTACACAACAAAACACCCTTCAAAACCTACTATGGAAGAAAACCAAATGTGAATTACTTTCGAGTCTTTGGTAGTGAAGCTTTTGTCCATGTACCAAAAGAAGATAGAAACAAGTTACAATCAAAGTCCAAGAAACACATATTCATAGGGTACAGTGACCAATCAAAGGCATACAATCTATATGATATGGAAAATCACTCCATCACCATTTCGAAGGATGTGATCTTCAATGAAGCTTCCTCATACTAAAGAAAAGATTCAAGTACAAGTCTTAGTCCACCTATCTACACTTCAGAGGGGTACTCAATATTTCCAAACTCCAACTAAGAAGCAAGCACTTCAAGTCATCCAAGAAGATCTCAAAGACTTATCGACAAGTAACAGCAAGAACAAAGTCTTTATGTCAATTACGTCTTAATGCATCAGATTCAACAAATCCCAAAACCATCTAATTACAAAGAAGCTCAAGGCCAACCTAAGTGGGAAGAAGCTATGCAAGTCAAAATGGATGCAATCGAGAAGAACAAAACTTGGAATCTAGTACCTAAGCCCACAAAACATCAAGTCATAGGAGTTGTTTTAAAGTCAAGTACAAGTCAGATGGCACATTAGACAAGTACAAAGCAAGATTAGTAGCTAACGGATACAAGCAACAACATGGCATTGACTATGAAGAAACCTTCCTACTGCAAGATTTATAACCATAAGAATCATTTTAGCACTAAGTGCTCACTTTAAGTGGTCCATTTATCAGCTAGATGTCAAAAGTGCATTCCTCAATGGAGATCTTCAAGAAGAAGTATATGTTGAACAACCTGAAGGCTTCAAGATCAAAGGCAAAGAATATCAAGTCTACAAGCTTCACAAGGCACTTTACGGACTCAAGCAAGCTCCCAGGGCCTGGTATGAAAAGATTCACAAGTTATTTGAAGACAAGGGATTTCACAGAAGCAATGCTGATGCTAATCTCTACATCTATCAAAAGGAGTCTTTAGTAGCCATCATCATTCTCTATGTGGATGAATTGATCTTGATAGGCTCAGACAAAGAACACATCTAGTTTATCATCACACAGCTTCATCTTGAGTACTCTATGACAGATCTTGGATTACTACACTACTTCTTGGGTATGGAAGTTTGGCAAACAAAAGAAGGTATATTCCTATCACAGAAGAAGTACTGCTCTGACTTACTTTTCAGATATAACATGGATCAGTATCGCTCAGTTTCTACACCGCTTGATCCAAACATCAAGCTTACACTAGAGGACTCATCATCACTTGTGGATGTGCATACATAATGACAGCTTGTTGGCTCATTACTCTATCTTGCCAAGACTAGACCAGATATTGCTTATACTTAGTAAGTTTGCACATCAGCCTCGTCAGACTCATTGGGATGCTGCTCAGAGACTACTTCGCTACCTTGCCCTCACCCAACATCATGGTCTTTGGTATAGAGGGGGCATCAAACTCGCCGGATATTCTGATTCAGATTGGGCTGGTGATCCTGATTCTCGACGGTCTACTTCTGGGTATATATTCTTGCTTGGCTCAGGACCTATCTCTTGGGCAAGTAAGAAGCAGCCTACAATTGCACTATTATCTACCGAGGCCGAGTACCGCACATCGAGCTTTGCAGCATGTGAGGCCATCTGGCTTCGATGTCTATTATCCGACATTGGTGTTTTGCAGGATACTCCGACATGTCTTCGCACGGACAGCTAGTCAGCCTTGGCCATCGCCAAGAATCCAGTGTTCCATGCTCAAAGGAAGCACATCGAGATCCAGTACCACTTCATCAGCGAGAAGCTCATATCTCCGGAGATTACTCTAGAGCAGTGTACCTCTCAAGAGAACCTGGCGGACATGTTCACGAAGGCTCTACCTCCGGTTCCACTTCAGTGCTTGGTGGACCTCTGCAGCATTCAGCCACTCCAAAATGGAGCTGCAGAGGGGGTGTTGACGACATGATTTCTCCTACTTCATCTTATTTGTATCCGCATGAGTGCATCTCCATTTTGTATCCAGAAGGCACTCCATTTCTAGTCTATTTCCATTTTATATTGTATTCCCTTTGTATTTGGGTACCTAGCCATTTGCTTCTACCAGTTGTATTCATTCTCCTTTCAGGGGAATTATCCCACATGAGATGTATTTTGGAGAGCCCCTCACAAATCTATATAAGGAGGGCCTCTCCCCAATTTGTATTTGGTTAGAAGCTTGAGGACACTACTCCATGCTCTTGGCAAGCTCATTTCTAATCCACATGAGTTTACCCACTTCATGGTCTACTCATTTTGTGTCTCACACATTCTTTGTTTTGTGAAAGTACTTTATGTTTCATTTTGCTTCCGCATGCGTACTCTCTACAGAACCTACATCTTATGAAGAAGCTCAAAGTAAGAAGGAGTGGAGAGGAGCAATGGATGAAGAAATGAAAGCTCTTATGGACAATGATACATGGGAACTTGTTCCAAACAAACCATCAATGAATGTAACTAGATCAAAGTGGATTTATAACATAAAACGGAACTCAGATGGTGGTATTGATAGATACAAGACAAGGTTAGTAGACAAGGGGTTTGCTCAAACCCATGTGATGAATTATGAAGAGAGCTTCTCACCTGTTGCTAAAATGCCTACTATTAGAGTACTTGTTTGCATTGCTACATCTAGAAATTGAAAGCTATAACACCCAGATGTACAAAATGCATTTCTAAATGGATGGATTTCAGAAGACATTTATATGGCACAACCACCTAGTTATGAAGATGCACATCATCCCAAATATGTGTGCAAATTAAAGAAGGCTTTGTATGGTTTGAAGCAAGCTCCAAGAGCTTGGAATCTAGTGACCTACTTTTAGGACCAACCTTTTAAAGCTAGTAAAGTAGATACATCATTATTTATCAAGAGGAATGGATTAGAGGTTATATATCTCTCTATATACATGGATGATATTATAGTTATAGGGAATGATATCAATGGAATTAAATAGGTAAAGGCTGAAATGATGAATTCAAAATCAGTGATCTTGGACCTCTCAATTACTTTCTTGGACTTGAAGTTTTCTATACAGATTCTGGTATCTATATCACTCAAATGACGTATGCACATGACATGGTTTCTAAGTTTAAAATGGATATCAATACTAAGTGTGTAGGTACACCCATGGAGTTGAATCATAAGCTAAGTGCTTATCAAGGAGAACCTACTGAAGATACCACAAGCTATCGAAGCTTGGTAGGACATTTGAACTATGCAACTCTCACAAGAGTGGACATGTGCTATAGTGTTGGCATACGCAATCAACTCATTTGTTGATATATTTAGGTAGTGATGTGTGTGAACACTCTAGGACTGTCAGGGCACTTTTTTCCCTCTTTAGGAGGTTTTTTTCCCCCGGCTTGTATATACGCCTATTGCCCTAATGGGCTACTTATCTTTGTACATTCTCTAGTAATACATTCAGTATTGTGTGTTTGTGCTCCAAGATTCTTCTTCTTCCTTGTGCAGTTCGCGTGCTTCCGTAGACGTCTATCTCCAACAATTGGTATCAGAGCAGGTCGTCGCTTCTTCTAGGGCACCGTCGACACTCCTCCGTTTGCAGTCTCAGATTCGCACGAAATTTGGTGAGCATACTCAGGGTGTTTCCGAGATCAAAACAGCTTTCCTATGTGGTGCCGAAATCGCGATCTGAGCTCGTTCCGGCCTTCGAACGCACTATCGCAGCGCTTGTGGAGGCTATTTCGTCCTTTTATGCCAAAGGTATATACTAGTTTCTGTTTGTCAGTTTAAGCGTCTCGAAGTCTGCTACAGGTCTAGAAAAACTCGTCTAGGCAGTTTCGTTCAACTTTTTGAGATACAGTCAATTTTCTGCATCAAGGTATTTTAGTCACCGGCCATGGCTGAAAGCAGTGATGTATTCCGTATGTTGGCTATTGAGGATAAGTTGGATGGTACCAACTACCCATTATGGGCTTATATGATGCGACATGTACTGGTTGCAAAAGGACTATGGAACATTGTGCAGGGTGTTGAAAGACGTCCTGTTACACCTGCGACTACAGGTACTACAAATACAGGTGCTGGAGGTGTTGAAGCTGATGAAGATGGTGTCGAAGATGATATTCCGCAGATTCTTGTTCGTGCTGTTGTTTTTGTTGCACCTACTGTAGAGTAGATTCGTTGGGATGGCAGAGATGCCCAGGCACATGCATTGATAGCTTTGTCTGTCAAACGTGCCATTATTCCTCACATTCACTCTTGTAGAACAGCAAAGGATGCTTGGGATACACTTACCACTTTGTACCAGGCTAGGAATGAGGCTTGTGTTGCTTACCTCCGAAAACAGTTGGAGAGTGAGTACATGAATGAAGGTGATTCTATGGACAGTTTTCTCACAAAGATCAAAGACCTGAAGGAACAATTGATTTCTGCTGATGAGGTTATACCAGATAGCTCACTTGTGCAGACCGTTCTAAATGGTCTTCCTGATTCATATCAGAGTTTTGCCTCTACTCTTCGGTTGATGATGAAAGGCAATCCGAATGCCTTGTCATTTGAGGAATTAGTCTCTGTTCTGTTGCAGGAAGATCAGTCTAGGCAGAATAGGTCCATTATGCGTGTTGCAGATCAAGCTTTCCTGGCTAGTCAGAAGGGCAAAGGAAAATGGAGCTCTTCTACTAGTACGCAGAAATCTGCAAATGCTGCACAATCGAAGAACCAGGATAAAGATGAGAAGAAATCAGAAAAGCAGAAATTGTTATGCAAGTATTGTAAAGGAAATGATCATATTATAAAGAACTGTCCAAAAATGGCTGCTAAAGAGGCAAAGAAGAAAGAGGCTGGAATGGTTGTTGCAGAGGCCTCTACACCAAAAACAGAGTCTGCAAATCTTGTGCAGGAAGAAGAATGGGCGTTTACTACTGTCTGCAATTTTGACCCATCTTCTCATGATAAGTGCATGTCTGCAGTAGACTCAGATGTTTGGTACTTTGACAGTGGGGCGACCAAACATATTACCTCGCAGTGCAGTTTCTTCTCTTCACTCGAGCCTTCCCCTACAGGGAATACTGTCACATGCGCCAATAACTCCTCTTATCCTGTTATGGGAGTTGGTAAGATCATTTTGACTACTGCTGATGGTAGTTCTTTCACTTTGTCAGATGCTTTATTTGTGCCAGGGATCAAAAAGAACCCGTTATCAGTTTCTGTATTAGCCAAGATTGGCTTGGTTGTGAAATTCGTTGATGACAGGTGTACAGTCCATGATCTCTCAAATGGCGATGTGATTATTGCTTCTGGCATTTTATGTCGTGGGCTGTATAAGCTCATAGACTATGAAAGATCTGTGAATGATTCGGCATGTGCAGTTCATGATTCTCAAGCTATGTCAGATGCAAAGCTTTGGCATGCACGCTTTGGTCATCTGAATTTTGCTAGTTTGTTACGCCTGCAGAAATCTGAAATGGTGTCCTCTTTGCCCAAACTTGAGGCACCTGGAAAACATGTTTGTGAAGGCTGTATTTTGGGCAAAATGCAGCGTTCTTCCTTTCCAAAAGATGGTTCAGTTCGGGCTACGCAGAAATTGCAGCTTGTACATAGTGATGTCTGTGGTCCTATGCAGACACCCTCTTTTGGAAATTACCTTTACTTCGTGACTTTCATTGATGATTTTTCTAGGCATGCATGGGTATATCCACTCAAAGCAAAGTCCGAAGTGTTCATGTGCTTCAAACAGTTTTTGGTTTTGGCTGAAAATCTGTCAGCATGTAAAATGGGCACCCTCCGTTCTGATCGAGGGGGGGAATATATGTCTTCAAATTTTAATGCATTTCTGGCTGAACATGGGATAAAACACCATTGTACAGTGTCGTATACACCTCAACAGAATGGAGTTGCTGAAAGAAAGAACAGATCACTCATGGAGATGGCGAGGTGCATGGTCAAAAGTCGGGCTTTACCACATAGTTTCTGGCTTGAGGCTGTCATGTGTGCAGCATATGTACTGAACAGGTGTCCCAGTAAAGCGTTGTAGTCTATCACTCCATATGAGGCTTGGCATGACCGCAAGCCATCTGTTGCTCATCTACGTGTTTTTGGTTGTTTGGCATATGCATTAGTGCCTGAACAACATCGCAGAAAATTGAATGATAAGGCAGTAAAATGTATTTTTGTTGGGTACAGTTCTGAAAGTAAAGGCTATCGTCTGTATCATCCACAGACTAAACACATTCTCGTTAGCTGTGATGTTGTCTTTGTGGAAGATGCTAATCAGCCATTGCTTTCATGTACTAAGGAGACATCTGTTAGCTCCAAAGACATGTATGATACTTTGATGCCTCTTTTTACAGGTGGACAGTCTAGTGCTGGTCCTAATGAGGCGACTTTTCAGCCTTTGCAGGTTTCATATGATGATGCAGATCATTCCATTGCTGATGCAGATCTACATGATGCACTTGTTGATGAGAGAGAGCTGATATTGAGCAGGCACAAACTATGCCAAAATGGCTGGTGCAGACTTTGCATGACAGCAAATTAGATGCACCTTTGTCATATCGTACTCGTTCAGGCTCTCATAGTGCCTTCTTTGCATCAGATTGCTATGCTATGGCTGCATCTAGTCTCTGTGATGAGAATGAGCCTGTTTCTTTTGATGAAGCACAAAATTTAGAAAATTGGATGGCTGCTATGCAATCTGAATATGATGCTATAATGAAGAATGGTACATGGTCTTTATGTGACTTGCCTCCTGGCAAGAAGGCCATTGGCACTAAGTGGGTATACAAGCTGAAGCGTAAACCTAATGGTACAGTTGACAGGTATAAGGCTAGGTTTGTTGCAAAGGGTTATGCACAGGAAAGAGGCATTGATTTTGATGAGACCTTTGCACCTACATGCCGTATGACTACTGTTCGGAGCATTTGTGCACTTGCAGCCCATCATGGTTGGAATGTACATCAGTTGGACATTAAAACAGCATTTCTCAATGGTGACTTGCATGAAGAAGTGTATGTTTTTCAGCCCCGTGGCTTTGTGCAGAAAGGGCATGAAAATTAGGTGTGCAGGTTAAAGAAGGCATTATATGGTTTAAAGCAAGCACCACATGCTTGGTATGAGAAGATACATGCCTATCCGATTGCACATGGTTTTGAGAACAGTCCAACTGAAAGCACCTTATATGTTAAGCGTGCTAATGATGTGCTTCTGATCATTGTTGTCTATGTTGACGACATGCTGCTCACTGGTCCTATTGAGACACATATTGCTGATTTTAAGGCTGATTTGCATGCCTCATTTGAGATGTCTGATTTGGGGCATTTGCATCACTATTTGGGCATTCAGTTTATGTACGTTGATGGTGGAATGGCTTTGTGTCAAACGAAATATATTGACACATTATTGCAGCGTTTTGGCCTTGAAGACTGTAAGCCTATTGCTACTCCTATGGAGATAGGTTTACGATTGAGTCTTCATGATGCTGGAGATGCATTTGATGTTGTTCTCTATCAGCAGGCTATTGGATGCTTGATTTACTTATGCATTACTCGGCCAGATATTCAGTTTGCTGTCTCACAGATGAGCAGGTTTATGCATTGCCCAGGAGTCACACATTGGAAAGAGGTTAAGCGCATCTTTCGCTACTTGAGTGGTACTCGGCTACTTGGGTTGTTTTATCCCAAGGGGGGATCACTACCGCCAGATTTGCATGCTTTTTCTGACTCAGATTGGGCTGGTTGCTATCACACTCGTGTGTCCACCAGTGGTTTTTGCTTCATGCTTGGTAGCTCATGTATATCTTGCTTGAGCAAGAAGCAGCCTACTGTGGCCACTTCCAGTTGTGAGGCTGAGTATAGGGCAGCTTTCACATCGACTGTTGAGTGTGTGTGGCTCAGACGCCTTATGGCTGATTTGGGTGTTGGCCAGTCTTCTGCCACCACCATCTTCACTGACAGTCAGAGCACATTGGCAGTTGCGAGGAACCCTGTGTTCCATGCTCGCACTAAGCACATTGAGGTGCATTATCACTATGTCAGGGAGAGGTTCTCTGCTGGGGAGATCAGCTTGGCATATGTGCCCACGCAGGAGAACATTGCAGACCTTTTCACGAAGGCTCTGCCTAGGGAGAAGTTTGAAGCTTTCCGCAAAGCTTTGGGCTTACTTCCTTTTGTGGAGTGATTTCCACATAGCTTGGCACTTCCTTATACATGAGTGCCAGCTCCTTGTTCACCGCATCACTCCTAGGGGGGATTTGTTGATATATTTAGGTAGTGATGTGTGTGAACACTCTAGGACTGCCGGGGCACTTTTTTCCCTCTTTAGGAGGTTTTTTTCCCCCGTCTTGTATATACGCCTATTTCCCTAATGGGCTACTTATCTTTGTACATTCTCTAGTAATACATTCAGTATTGTGTGTTTGTGCTCCAAGCTTCTTCTTCTTCCTTGTGCAGTTCGCGTGCTTCCGCAGACGTCTATCTCCAACAATGCACAAGCCAAGGAAACCACACATGGAAGCAGCCAAGAGAGTGCTCAAATACTTGAAGGGTACCATCAATGAAGGGCTTTTCTACCCATTCTCATCAGAAATTGATCTCAAACTCTACTTAGATTTAGATTGGGCTAGAGAAAAGGATGATAGGAAGAGTATATCACAATATTTGTCTTTTGTAGGTTCAAAGCTAAGTTCATGGTCATCAAAGAAGTAACCAACTATGGCTCTATCATCTACTGAAGCTGAACACAGAGGGTTGGCCAATGCAACACAAGAAGCAATGTGGCTGAAATTTTTATACTTAGATTTGGGGTTACATACCTGAAATCCTCACATCCTTGGTGATAATACTAGATCACTTCACTTAGTAGCTAATCTAGTTTCCCATGCTAGAACAAAGCATACTGAAGTCCACTATGACTATGTAAGGGAGACGTTGACGAGCAAGGAATTCAATTGTCCTATGTATCTACTAATCTTAAATGTGGAGACATGTTGACTAAGCCATTGGATGGTGTCAAGTTAAGTAGATTCAAAGGCATGATTCGATTGCTAGAAATCAAGGAAGAATGAAGACTCAAGCATGTAAGGCTTGAGGGGGCTCTCTTGGTGCATTATCATCCAAGCCTAGTTCTTGATTACTCACTAGTGTAAAATACTTGTTTGTTCTCTCAATGAGAGAAACCATAGATACAACCTCTTGTGATCGTTGAAATGTAACTACATCAAAAGTAGATATAAAAGGAGAATCCGACAACCTTGTTAGGTAAAAATCACGAAGATAAGTTATACGAAATTGATTAGATGAGATTCCCCTAAGTTGAGAGAACTTTTAGGTTGCATCCCTCCAAGATTTGAATTCAAATACTTCTATATATACACTCAAAACGAGTCACAAAATAAAGCAGACTTTGGAGCTACATGTCGAGGAGGTTCTGTCCAATCTCTATGCTACTTAACAAGCACACATTGTGCTCATCCTTTCCAAGCCTCATGCTCATTTATAGCATGTACCATAGGTGCAATACAGATTGATCTTCAAGCTACTTCATGAAGTTATACTCATCTGCTATCTAAGGTTTACATTCATGCTTTCAATCAACTTCATTATTTAATTTCTATATGTATACTTAGTAATTTTGTTGTGAGGTAAATTGCTATAGTTAGCTTGGGAAGTCTATTTGCTCGGTACCAATTTTCATCATCGTTGGTTCAATATTGTATGAGCTACATTCAGTTGAAGTCACCTAGGTAATCTTGTAGGTAGTTCCTAAATAGCTCGGATGACACCCCTATCTTGGTAAAATCCTTTCTCTCAGTATCCTTCATCAAAATTCATAGAATTTTTTTCTGAAGATTCATTATATATCTAATTAGACATGTGAAAAATATCTTTGGTCAATTCCTAGTAGGTTGTGAGCTCTGAGTGAGATTCTAGAGTGCATTTCATCCCAAAATAGCAAGTTTTGGTACATCTGTTTTGTCTCAAGTAGTTTGTTTTGATGGATCAATTTGAGATTGATGCTCCAAAGCATTAAGGTTGTTTATGTGCATCCTTAGCAAGCACAAGATGTCTACTTATTATCCCTAAAGCTATCTTGGTAGGTGTAGAGCAAGTTTTTGTAGCATCAGACACATTCTTGGAGTGTATCCACCATATCTTCTCACATGTATCCCTTGAGCACCATTATTGCATGAAATTCAGTCACATGTGCACAGAGACAATAGGAAATCTAAAAACATAGACAAAATTAGAGATGTATAGTAGATGAAACAAAACACAATATGTGGTACAATGTCTCCCCTTGCACTTTGTTGGACAAATCTTCAAGCATGTATTTATAGTTTCTAATTACATTCAAATATAGAGTTATAATGAGGGTAAGCACTTGAAAAACCATGTGTCTTAATAAAAATTTGCTCACTTTTATGGTGAGCCTTAGCGTCTACTTACAAAATTCATGGTCTACAATGATCCTTATCTCAATCACTATTTTTATGACTTTCTATAAACAACCTTATACATGGATCTTTGATTTATATATTATATACAAAATCTAATTTCTCTCATTTGTGTCCACATACATCTGAGTAGGTCCATGTTGATCCACACCCTCACAAACCTTGAGCTACTATATAAAAAAACAAACACAATAAACTCTTAATAAAATCAAATCCGATTTCAAAATTGCATAAGTGATAAGATAACATTCCATAAGTGATAATAATTGTTCTGAACTACCTTTTTCTTTTTGTACCATTTGTTTCCTTTTCATTTATAGAGTAGGTATGCATGGATTCAGCTTGAAAGGATATGCCTTAACACCTTTTTTTCCTTTTACACATGTACTACACTATGTATTATGCCCATAGTATTTAACAAAAAAAAAACCCAAATATAACTTGCAAATAATGGGATATATATATATATATATATATATATATATATATATATATATATATATATATATATATATATATATATATATATATATATATATATATATATATATAAATATATATATATATATATGTGTGTGTGTGTGTGTGTGTGTGTCACAAAGTGGAAGCATTAATGCTCATGCTTCCATTAGGAATAGCATGTTAGGGATGACTCACTATAGGAGGAGGAAGTTTTGGGAACTCACAAAAGTGCTTTTGAAATCGGAATAAGTAAGAGGAAATATTCGCTATTGTGAAAAAACCAAAGGATTTTTTTTTTTTATGCTTAAGTAATGCAAGACCAGATAATGGCCACAAAAGTTTCCTAATTTTCCATCAAACACCTAAAAACCACATTTCTGAAATTATGTACATAAACAATTGCTTGTAAAATGGGCTACTTTCATGAGGATTGATTCCTTGAACTCGATCTCAAAAGGGAGGTATTTTTCGTATGGTTCGATCCCTACGCAAAGGTAATAAACTCGCTAGCACACACAAGAGAAACGACCTGTGACTCTTCATCCAACAACTTATTATATAGATTTGCGAAATGGAGTGACCTTTATAGTGAATTGGAGACCATATATGCATTTGAAATCTCCACCATTGCATGTGTAACCCCTAGCTCGCATAGAGGACATAAATGACCTATGACTCTCAACCCAACTAGTTATTAGATAGATTCTTGGACTGACTAGTGACCTTTGACGTTGATTGGAGTGCACATATGCATGTTTAGACTCCATTGTTGCATGTCTAACCATAATTCGAGCCCCACATTGATAACTGTGTTCGTTCCATGGAGTCTGCATGTTAGATATACCAAGCTAGTGGAGTTGGGTATTAGAGTACTTACAAGGATCATAATATTTTCTTGACAATTTCCTTAGTCAAAATCCTTTATAACATCATAACACAATCGGCTAGTCTCTTTCATTAATGATTTGTTAGCAAGGATCCACCATTTCATGCAAGTGCAATATGTGTGTTGTGCTTGAGGGTCTATGACTCAAGGGTGCCCTACAAATATTTGCTCTTAAGAAACTAGAATTTCAGTTTGGACTTCTAGGAAAAGTGCAAATCTTTCCATAAATGAAACATGGAGTCAAAAAAATATCTTCGTTTTATCAAGCCTTTCATGACGTGCGAAATAGTTTGATTCATGATGGGGCCGAGTTTGTTGACTAAAGTGGCAAAATAAATAGTTCAAATTGTAGCCAGCCATATTCTAAGTGTCCAATTGCAAAACAATCATGGGACTAGTGCCCATGGGACCCCCCAAATTCCACAATGCAGGGGAGAAGTATGGCAAGCTAGAGGGCATTACAAATGAGGCGGATAAATCTATCATCACCCTCGTGTGGGACCCATTTGGGTTTCAACTTGTTGTTTTCGAGGAGGTAAATACAGTGATGTGTAAACAGTGGAGATCTCTTATCCCGGGAGATTCTTTTACCTAGAAGAAACAAGGATTTCTCGCTCGACCATTCCTTAGGACTTTGGCCAAAATTGAGAGCAAATCGCTCCCTCTAAATCCTCCAAAGGGTCTCTCCCCTGATGGCATTCCACAGCCTCAATGAGCATCCGACTGCCTCACCCAACAACACCTGTTGCCACTTGATTTGGTTCGTGAGTATCAATACCCAGGTCATGTGATGCCAGATAACACAGGACTTCGGGCAATCGAAGAACAGGTGAGCTAAATCTTCGATGCATCGATGGCAACGCTTGCACCATGGTGGCACACCACATATTTTGTTAGCCCTTGCATTGGACTAGATACCTTTATGCAAGATCTGCCACATAAGAATGGACTTTTTGATCTCACTTAGGGGGGTGCCCAATAGACATGAATTTTAGTTCCCATCGAAGTTTGGTCCAAGAAAGGCACCATCTCTTGTTAGGAGTGTAATGAACATCTAAGTTCTCTTTGAAGTTGGGGATTCTAGATAGTTTCTTTCCATTGCTCCATTTGAGGCCCTCCAAGCAAGGAAGATCCTGACCGCAGAGAAGGAGGGTAGTTGAGCCGTCCCAAGCTAAACACCTTCCTTGAAGAAGAGTCCATTCCTCTAGGGTCACTCTAAGTCTCAGGTCCAAGTCTTCGAACCTAATCCACTGGCTGGTCTCTTGTTTCTAGAGTTGTTTCCACTATTTGGACCCCTTGTTCCATAACCGCTTTGTAGTTTGGAGGTTCCAAGACTCCACCCCCCTAATGCCGCCGATCCGGAACCGGATAGAGTCATTTTGTCTTATCCCAACCGCCCACTTCCACTCATCACTGATTCGGATGAATTGTTTGGCCTTGTTCCAACTCTTCCATAAAGAGCACACGAGGCTAGAGCCTTTAAGGGACATCGAGAGGGGGGAGAACAAAAGCGTGAGAATCCCTATGTCCTTCCAATCAGGAAGGCCAGCTAAGGTAAGGTCTTCCATATTTCTGAAGATCAGTTTATTCCAAGAGGACTCACTATTGCTCCAAGCCTTGATAAGCCACTTTGTGGCCAGCTTGTCAGCCAATCCAGCGATATCCAAAATTCCCAAGCCCCTTGAGTCTTTCAGGCTAATGCATGTTTCCCATTTGATTTTGGGAATCCCCCTCATGTTGGGGTCCCCAGTCCAAAGGAAGTTTTCTGCAGATTCTTTCCACTATGACCAAGTCTTTCTCCTTAGGTCTCCAACATGAGATAAAGTAAATAGTTGTAGACAACAAAAATGAGTTAACAACCATAGCACGCCCTGCCAAGTTGACTTGCATACCTTTCCAATGATTTGGTTTGCTATCAAGCATAGATAGCACCTAGTTCCATCGTTGGTCCATTGAGATGTCGAATCCCATCGGAATGCCAAGGAGACGGAAGACTTGACCTCTAGGGATAACTTGACACCCCTGATCTAACAACAATTGAGGTGTAGGTCCGCTGATTGCTCTAAAAGCAATTTTAGCATGGTTGATTTTTGAACCTGACACCACACAAAAGGTGTGGAGGCACCACCAAAACACCTCAATGTTGTTTATATCGTTATGCACAAATGCATTCATGTCATTGGCAAAAAGTCTCGCAATCATTTGGCCGTGATTTAGAGGTAGGAAAAGTCCCTTGAGATTGCCAGCGTCCATGTGATGCTTTAATAGGCGACTAATCCATTCGAGGCGACAGCAAAGAGTAGTGGAGCCAGAGGGCAGCCTTGTCTAATTGATCTTTTTAAACGAATGGGCTCAGAGAGCTTACCGTTAATATTTATTCTAGTTGAAGCATTTCCAAGAAGAGTGGATACCATCTCTGTGAACTTTTGGCTGCATCCAAGGTCTTTCAATGATTGAAGAATAAAGTCCCATTCCAATCTATCATACGCTTTGTCGAAGTCAATCTTAATGAATACGAGATCTTGTGTAGACTCCTCAGCAAACGCAATGCCTTCCCAAATATCAACAATTGCTTCAAGTATAGATCTACCTTTGATAAAACCTTTCTGGTGCTCACAAAGCCATGACTTTAAATGACACAAGATTCTGTTGGCGATGACTTTCGCAATTATCTTGTATCCTGTTTCGAGCATGGTAATTGGTCGCGAGTTTTCAATTTTGTTCTTATCTCCCCTTTTGTGGATTAACTTGATGACGCCATTATTAAGACACTCAGGGAGGGCACCGAAGGAGAGAACCTCTTGCCACACCATACGCAGTGGGGTGGCCACCTCATGTTCAAAGGACTTGAAAAACTCATTGGTGAGGTCATCAGGACCCGGACTTTTCCCATTGGGAAGAGCATCAATAACCTCCATAATTTCATTCTCGAAAATGTTAGCATCGAGTAGAGAAATCATGTTCTAAGTCACGCCTGTGCGGGGAAAGAGGAGCCGAGACACCGAGAAGATGGGTGAAGTGCTCGACGATGATAGATCTATTCTCAACTTCCATGCTACTTTCAGTTCCATTGTTATCGACCAATAAGGGGATGGATTCCCTAGCTTGTTTCCTTTTGAGGATGTTACACATCTCTTTCGATGGTTTGTCGGCCTTCCCCACCCACCAATCTTTGAAGAATATTTGAAGATTCTTCCTTTGAACCTCTTCCTCTAATCTTAGTCTTCCCCTGATTTTCAAATGACCTTGTTGGCATTGTAAGTTACCTTTGTTCACCTCTTCTTCAAGTCGTGAGAGCCTTCGGTACACTGTTTCTCTTCTTTTTTTTGGGATATCTCTTATAGTCTTTTGAGTCCTAATCAGAATTTTTCGAGTCCTTTCCACCACGCTTGTCCAACACTTAGCCGGTTCATCATAGTGGGCAAAGGCTTCCGCCCACACTGCAAAAATTTCTTGGTGGATAGAGGGGAGGGAAAACGATGTATGACAAGCATGAAACCAAGGGGCTTTCTAGAGCATGGGAATTAGTTTGAAAGACAGAGTAATTGGGTAGTGGTCTGAGATAGTCAGGTCCGTGTGTTGGGAAATCGAAGGAATACCCCACTAGAGGATGGTGTTTTGATCGATGTAACGTCTATCAAGTCTTGCTTTCCTCAACGAGTCCCCCAATTAGAGATTTGACCAGGAGAACGCCTTCATGTCTTTCACCTCTACCAGGTCGAGATGGAGCTTGATTTTATCCCATATCTCCTTCTCCTGGCCGTCAATAATTTTCCCCTTGTTATTCCATCGGTCTTCAGGAAACTCAACCATGTTGAAGTCCCCACAAATCACAACATTATGTGAGAGGGAGTCGAGAGAAGCCCAAGTATCAATTCTATCTGCTTCTCCATTAGGGGCATAAATTGAGACCACAATGAACTGAAAAGGGAACCCAATAGAGGTAGCAATCCAACGATGATTCTGGCCTCCAAAGGTTGAGGTCACACTACCAGACAAGGAGTGACTAATACCGATTGCAGCACTCCCCACCCCCCTAGGGTGAGAAGTGGAGAACCAAAGGTGGTTCGGAGAAATGCATTTAAGCCGTTTCTGGAGATCCTCTCCGTCGATTTTAATCTCTTGTAAGCAGATAAAGTCCGGGTTGAGGCACTTGTCTTTGAACCACTGGCCAAGAATTGCCGCTCTTGTTGGGTCAGACAAACCCCCGACGTTTAGTGATGTGAATTTCATTATTGATGGTTGCCCTCTTTGAGGGGAGGGACCCGATCTTTTTTCTTCTTGTGATCTTTTTTCCTCCCAACTTCTTGGCTGAGGATCCTACTCTTGAGGGGGCTCTTCCATGGCATGCCCGATGGTTGTTTTCCTTTAAGCTTTGACTTTTGTTGTGGTAAATTTGGAATGCATACCGGAAGGGTAGGACCAAGGAAAGAGCTTTCATTGTCTGGGTTGTCTTCATTGCTAGTAGTGAAGCCTTCCTCTTTACTCGTGGTGTAACCTTCTTGGTTGTCTTCTTTGCTGGGAGAGCACCCATGGGTATTATCAATGGGGTCTTCTTCATAATGGTTGTCCACAGGAAAGTCGACCTCATTAATCTCCTTTTCTAGGTTATAGTCCATGTTTCTTTTCTTTTTTTTTTAAATGGAGGTTCAGCCCAAGCCTATTCCCCCGGACTTTAACTTTGAAATTGCAACTGTACAAGTGAATGGGCATAGCACCCACGGGACCCCCCGTATCCCACAAAGCAGGGGTTAGACAAAGTTACAACTGCATGAGACATGGTTACAACTGGGTTTAACTGGCTTAAGCCATAACATGTCCAGCCTGGGACTTGAACCCTAGACCTCCGCCTCAAGAGGCCAAAGCTCAACCAACTGTGCTACAGGACGTGGACACAATCCATGTTTCTACAACAACCAACTATGACGTCCTTTTTTTTTTTTAATATAAAGGAAGTTCGGCAATAGCCTACTCTCCTGGACTTGAATTAAATTAAGAAACAAAGGTACAATAGAAGAGGACTAGTGCCCACGGGACCCCCCAAATCCCACAAAGCAGGGGAAGCTTGAATGAATCCTAGGTTGCATTACAGAGAAGGTTAATCACCCTCTCATCGCCCTCATGCGGGGCCCACTTGGGTTTGAGCTTGTTGTTGATCAAAAGGAGGACTTGGTGGTGCCTGAAGGGGGGGGATTTCTTACTGTTAACAATCCTTTTGCCAAGGAGGAATAGTGATTTCTCGATCGACCACTCCCTGGGGGAATCGCCGAAGTTGAGAGCACACCTCTCCCGCCAAATTTTCCACAAGACTTCCCCTCTGATGGCATTCCAGAGTGTCGTAGAGCAACCGATCGCTTCTCCCAAAAGGACTTGTTTCCAACTAAGCTGTTTTTGAAGTCTGATTTTCATTCCAACCGTCTGCCAGATTCTGTAGGAGTTGGGGCAAGTAAGGAAGATGTGTGGGACATCTTCGATAGCCCGGTGGCAGCGTTTGCACCAAGGGGGAATCCCACAAAGTTTGCTAGCCTTATGGTTGGTCCAAATTCCTCGATGAAGAATTTGCCATAAGAGGACAGACTTCTTGATCTCTATAAGGGGGTGCCAGATACCCATGAATTTCATGTCCCACCGAAGCCGTGTCCAAGACAGGCACCACTTCTTGTTGAGGCTGATCTGGTGGTCAGCCGTTTCTTTGATGTTCGGGATTTTGAGTAGGCTATTTCCATTGTGCCATTTGAGACCAAGCGAGTTCGGTGTGTCGTGTCCCATGAGAAGGCGAGTCTTGTGACGATCCCATGCGAGGCAACGGCTTTGCAAAGTGTTCCATTCTTCGTAGGAGATGTTTATGCAAGGGTCAATATCCTCGAAGTTGATCCAGCTGTGGGTGTCATGATTCCAGAGGTGTTTCCATTTTTTGAATCCTTTGTTCCATAACCTCTTGGCATTTTGAATGTTCCACGACTCCACACTCCTGATGCCATGTATCGGGAACCAGATAGAGTCGTTTTGTCTGATTCCGGCCGCCCACTTCCAGTCCTCACTAATTCTTGTGAAGCTTTTGACTTTATTCCAGCCCTTCCAAAGGGAGCACACGAGATTGGAGCCTTTCGGGAAGACGGGGATCGAGGAGAATAGCAGGGTCATGATGTCAAGATTCTTCCAGTTTGGGAACCCCATGAGAGCCAACTCATTCTTGTTTCTGAAGATCAGCTTGGCCCACGAGGCCTCCCTATTGCACCAAGCCTTAATCATCCATTTGGCAGCCAGTTTGTTAGCCATACACCCAATGTCCAGGATACCAAGCCCCCCGCTATCTCTAGGGCTAGTGCAGATGGCCCATTTGATTTTAGGCACCCCCTTCTGTTATGATCGCCCGTCCAAAGAAAGTTTCTACAAATACTATTCAGTTTGGACAAGCCTTGCTCATTCGGTCTCCAGCAAGAAAGGAAATAGATGGTAGAAGAGAGGAGGAACGTGTTGATAACCATTGCACGCCCAGCGAGATTGATTTGCATACCTTTCCAATAGTTAAGCTTGTTTTCGAGTTTGGCCAGCACCCAGTTCCATCTCTGCTCCATAGAGACGCCAAACCCCAAGGGGATTCCAAGAAGTCGAAAGATTTGGCCCTGCGGAATGATTTGACAGCCATGATCAATGAGAAGGCCAGGTTGATGTCCCACAATAGCCTTAAAGGCGGTCTTAGAGTGGTTGATTTTGGATCCAGAGGCTTCACAGAAGGTAGCAAGACACCTCCAGAAAGTCTCCAGGCTGGTATTATCGTTGTGAACGAACGCGTTCATATCGTCGGCAAATAGTCTCACGATGATTTGACTGTGGTCGTGAGGCAGCCGGAGGCCTTTGATATTGCCAGTCTCCACATGATGAGCCACAAGTCTGCTCAGCCCCTCAGTGGCGATGGCAAAAAGAAGAGGGGCCAGAGGGCACCCTTGTCTAATAGATCTTCTAAGATGGATCGCCTTCGAAAGTTTGCCGTTAACGTTAATTCGGGTCGTTGCATTTCCGAGAAGGGTCGCGATCATCTTGGTGAATTTCTGACTACATCCGAGATCTTGGAGCGACTGCAGAATATAGTCCCATTCTAGCCTGTCGTAGGCTTTGTCAAAGTCGATCTTGAGGAAGACCACATCTTGCTTAGACTCATTTGCAAATTGAATACCTTCCCAAATATCCATAATGGTTTCCAGAATAGACCTGCCTTTGATGAAACCTTTTTGGTCCTCACTAAGCCAAGATCTCAGGTGGCACGAGATTCTGTTGGCAATGACTTTGGCGATGATCTTGTATCCTGTTTGGAGCATCGTGATAGGCCGCCAGTTCTCGATTCTGTTCTTTTCTCCCTTCTTGTGAATCAGCTTGATAATTCCATTATTTAGACAGGTAGGAAGAGCACCAAACTTTAGCGCTTCTTGCCAAACCATCCGAAGAGGGGTGGCAACCACCAGCTTGAAGGATTTAAAGAACTCATTAGTGAGTCCGTCGGGTCCCGGGCTTTTACCGAGAGGGAGGGCATCAATGACCTCAATGATTTCTGATTCAGCGATAGGGGCATGAAGCAGGGAGTGGAGGTTGGGTGGTATCCTCCGGTGATGGAGAGTGTTAATCTCCAAAAGAACAACCTACTCTTGAATTTAGAACACCTCTATATCAAGAGTAAGTCAAAACCTTCACTAAATTAGAGGTCCAATCTCCAAATTATCAAATCTGAGAAAATATGTGAAGAAGATGAAACACAGAAAAGTCTGCTGCAGAATTTCTTCACATTGACTTATCAAATGTGTAAAGTTTTTGATGAAACTTTGTACGAATCATCTCCTAGAGATTGCGCATCACCTCCAAGTTGAATTACTTCAAAAGCTTTAGTATTGAGAAATTGTCTTCACAAGTTACCTATGTCTGAATCTGCACTTCTGAGAAGTCGATCTAGACACCCCTAACTTCTTAACTTTGGTTCTCACAATATCTAACCCGTTTTGCCAAATACTTTTAGCCACGAGTAGATCACCTTCCAACTTAAAGATTAAGTGCTTGCTTGCACAAAACTTTAAACTATGGAGTGAGCACTGACCAAAAGATTAAACTCGAAATTTGCGCCTGTTTCAGAGAACTGTAGACACTCAACACATATGAATGTTCCTATTCACAATTCTCCTAGCCTGTTTACAATTAGACTCTGAAATTCAGGTCACAGGCTCATTAACTAACAACTTAGATATCCTCAAAAGGATTTCACAATTGATCAAACACAGAAGGAGCAGACACGAAAAGATCGGGCGCAATATTTCTTCATTAACTCAGAAACTTACAACTGAGTGATGAGAGCTAACTCAAACTAATTTTTCTCTATCTCTTGACTCCTAACTTCCTCAATCTTGGCTTCTACATATGCTCTCATACATGCCCCGACTTTTCTCAAAGTATTTATAGATAATTTGTACAAGATTCTTACTCAAACAAAGATCTGAGTCACCTATGACTATACTAATGTACATATGTGTACACTTCTCTTATCCTCTGAATATGTCTTTCTTCCAAGCTTCAATGGTTGATCCTTCCTTCACTCTTTAACCTTCCAAGCCTTCAATTGGTGATTGGTCTGCACCAACAGCTCCCCCTCAATCATCAATTGAGGTCTTCATTATCTTCTTTATACCTGCCATGTCTTTGAACCTTTGTAACTTTGGTCCATCCAAGCCTTCTGTAAGCATATCAGCTATCTGATCTTTTGTTGAAGTATGGATTACTTCAATCTCTTTATCCATCACTTTCTCTCTTAGAAAGTGATACTGAATCTCAATGTGTTTGGTCCTGGCATGAAAAACAGGATTAGCAGCTAAGTATAATGAACTCATGTTATCTCCATATATAATTGGTACCCCATGCATAATGTCAAGACTCTTCATCAATGTCTTAACCCAAATTACTTCCTTTGCAGCTTCAACCATGCCTTTATACTCTGCTTCTGTAGAAGATAAAGCAACTGTATGTTGCTTCTTGGAACACCATGAGATAAGTTTATCTCCCACATAACACATATATCCAAATGTAGACCTTCTATCATCTGAATTACCTGCCCAATCTGCATCACTATAAATTTTGATATTTGTATCTGAGGTAAATCCATAATACAAACCTTCATTGAGTGTACCCTTAATGTACCTCAACACCCTTTGTCCTGCAATCCAATGTTCTTTCCTTGGGCAATGCATAAATTGAGACAAAACCCCTACTGCATATGATAAATCAGGTCTAGTTAGAGTAGCATAGATAAGGCTACCAACCAAACTCTGATATTGTCTCATGTCCTTGAATTCTTCACCTCCATACTTACTCAATTTGTGATTTACCTCCATTGGTGTAGGTGCTACCCTGCAATCATCCATTTTAAACTTGATTAACAAGTTCTTCAAATACCTTTCTTGGGTCACAAATACTCCATGTTGAGTATATGTTATCTCCATGCCCAAGAAGTATGATAAGTCTCCCAAGTCACTTATCTTGAACTCCTTTTCCATTTGCCTCTTGAGCCTTTGTATTCCTTCTTCATCTGTACCTGTAAGAATTATATCATCAACATATATGCACATGTATATGAAACCATTTTCACTTGCCTTGACAAGCAAACTACTATCTGCTTTAGACACCTGAAAACCAAGTTCTTTTAGGAACTTCACAAGTCTATAGTTCCATGCCCTTGGGGCCTGCTTCAAGCCATACAAAGCTCTCTTGAGCTTGCACACATGATCTGGATACCTTTTATCTCTGAGGTTGCTCCATAAATACATCATCTGAAATATAACCATTCAAAAAAGCATTTTTCACATCAAGTTGACATAGCTTCCAACCTTTACATGCAGCAATAGCAATAAGTGTCCTTATGGTTGTCATCTTTGCCACAGGACTATAGGTCTCATCATAATCAATACCATATGTCTGAGCAAAGCCTTTGACAACAAGTCTAGCTTTGTATCTAGACACACTTCCATCTGCAAACCTTTTTGTCTTGTAGACCCACTTGCATCCAATAATCTTCTGACTATTTGGTTTAGGAACCAAATCCCAAGTTTGATTCTCCAATAGTGCATCATATTCCTCCTGCATAGCACTCTCCCATTTTTCCTTACCCTTTGCCTCTTCATATGTAGAAGGGTCTTCATCTGTATTCACCATATAAACATAATCTTTTGTGGCTAGAAATGAAGTATCATAACTATACCTTGTAGGTTGCCACCTGTTTCTTGTTGACCTTCTGAGTTCTCCACTCCTTGAGGTTTCTGCCTCTTCACATTCAGGATCAAATCTTGGTGTCTCTTCCACTTCAACCTGCACTTCATTATTCTCTTGCACATCAAATATCTGAACTTTTGATTTACCTTTTCTTTGACTCACTTCTTCTTCATCACCTGTATTGATGTTGATTGTACCTGCATACCAAGTGCTTTGTTCATCAAATGTAACATCCTTAGAAACCATAAATTGTTTTGTTGATGGACTCCACAATCTATAGCCCATCTGCTTGTCATCATAGCCAATGAAAACATACTTTTCAGCTTTGGGTTCCAATTTGTGTCTTAATTGTGATGGCACATATGCATATGCCACACACCCAAATACTCTGCAATGATCCAAGGTAGGTCTTTTACCCCACCAAGCCTCATATGGTGTCATACCCTGCAAGGCTTTACATGGTAACCTATTAACCAAGTAAGTGGCTGTATTTACAGCCTCAGCCCACAAATAATTAGGGCAATTTTTCTCCTTCATCATGGATCTTGCAAACTCAACAAGAGTTCTATTTCTCCTTTCTGCAACACCATTTTGTTGAGGAGAGTACCTGCAAGTAACTTCCCTTTTTATACCTGCATTCCATAAGTAATCACTGAATTCATTTGAAAAATACTCTCCCCCTCCATCTGACCTTAGTCTTTTCAACTTATGACCTGTAATTCTTTCTGCATATACATGATAGTGTTTAAATGTATTAAACACTTCTGACTTATCTTTGATCACATAGATAGTGATCCACCTAGTAGCATCATCAACATAAATCACATAATACCTTGATCCATTTATACTGAAATCTTTTGATGGTCCCCACACATCTGTGTGTACCAACTCAAGCTTCTCTGAGTGCATAAAACCATGCTTGGAATAGGAATGTTTACGAGCCTTACCTAATTGACATGCCTCACATTTGTATGTCATATGTTGACCTGCAACATTAGGCAATCCAAGCACTGAACCATTGTTAACCATATATTTAATACCTCTTTCATTGAAATGTCCAAGCCTCTTGTGCCAAAGATCTAACTCAGAAATCTTATGACCTCCATATGTGAACATAGCATGACCAATGTTGCCTTGAATCTTCAATGTAAATAATCTTCCTTCCTTTTTTCCTGAAACAATCTGTTTATACCCTTGGCTAGGGTCTTCCACATATACTCCATCATTAGTGAACCTTACTTCATATCCCTTTTCAACAATTTGACCTACACTTATCAAATTCTTAGGGATTGTAGGAACATACAAGACCTTACTCAATAAGGTGCTTCCATCCTTGGCCTTCACTGATCCAATTGACTTCACATTGTGCTTTGTGTTGTCACCTGTTTGAACAACATGATTAAAAACTTTACTTTCCAAATCAGTCATCAAAGATATGTTACCACTCAGGTGATTGCTACACCCTGAGTCAATGTAGAAGACTCTTTGATCTTCACTCTGCCTTTCACAAGTTGCATTCATTATTAATGTTGAATCTTCCTTTTGATCTGAAGCATAATTGTAGTAGGTGTTGTTGTATTGTTGACTTTGGAATCCTCTACCTGCATTTCTTCCAAAGTAATTCCTTCCACCTCTACCTCTGTAATTACCTCTTTGATTTCTGCCACCTCTTCCTCTTAAATTATAATTTTGATTGTATCCACCATTATTCTGATTATTATGCCAACAATCATTAGCTAAGTGATTTGTCTTACCACAAATCCAGCAAGCTTTGCCTCCATCTTTGTTGTTCCTGCCTCTTCCTCTACCTTTGCCACCTCCTCTTCCTCTTAGGAAGCTGGCTTGAGTAGTTGTACCTTCATCTTCACCTGCTTGTTGTTTTCCTTTGCTATTCTTCTTCTTGTCCTTTGAGTACATTGCATGTCCTGTACTCTTGTCACCATCTCCTTTAACATCCTGCTCAAATGTTAGCATATGACCTAACAATTGATTTAAATCAGGAGTGAAATGGTCAAGTGATAGTTCTGTAGACAAAATAAATGGCTTCCATTTGTCATCACCTCTCAACCCTGTAAGGATTTGCCTTACCAATTTATCTTCCTCAATGTCTTCATCAACAGCTCCTAAAGCATCTGCAATATCTTTCATCCTTGTTACATAGTCTGAGATGGATTGAGAGGCCTTCTTCTTGAAGGTAGTAAACTCTGCCCATAAGGATGCCTTCCTTGACTTTGTAGTGTTCTGGAAATGCTCCTCCAAAGCATTCCATATGTCAGTAGCACTTTCAAGACCTCTAATATGAGGTAACAAGTAATCATTGACTCCCATATAGATAATGCTCCTAGCTTGAGCATCTTTCTTCATCCAATTTTTCAGATCTGCTAACTCTTCCCTAGTTGGAACACTAGGATCTCTGAACTGTGGCTTCTCTTCTTCTCCTGTGATGTAAGCAATTAAATCTTTGCTCATAAGATGAGCTTCCATCCTCATTGACCATGCAGGATAGTTTTCCCTATCCAATTTCTCTATCTGTAGAGCATCTCCCATCTTGTATCCACCTGTATATTGAAAACTTCAAGCTTTACAAGCAATGTATGTACCTTTACTTCGAATTAGACTCCTTTTGTCTTTCTTGATGTCGAGTAGTCTTCTCCTCAGGCTTTTGACTCCAAGCTTTCACTTCTTAGTTCTTCAAATGTTGAACTTCTTGAATCTGCAGCAGTCGGGACCTTCCTTTCCTTGATTTTGATGTCTCCTGCTCTGATACCACTGATGGAGAGTGTTAATCTCCAAAAGAACAACCTACTCTTGAATTTAGAACACCTCTATATCAAGAGTAAGTCAAAACCTTCACTAAATTAGAGGTCCAATCTCCAAATTATCAAATCTGAGAAAATATGTGAAGAAGATGAAACACAGAAAAGTCTGCTGCAGAATTTCTTCACATTGACTTATCAAATGTGTAAAGTTTTTTATGAAACTTTGTACGAATCATCTCCTAGAGATTGCGCATCACCTCCAAGTTGAATTACTTCAAAAGCTTTAGTATAACTTGAGAAATTGTCTTCACAAGTTACCTATGTCTGAATCTGCACTTCTGAGAAGTCGATATAGACACCCCTAACTTCTTAACTTTGGTTCTCACAATATCTAACCCGTTTTGCCAAATGCTTTTAGCCACGAGTAGATCACCTTCCAACTTAAAGATTAAGTGCTTGCTTGCACAAAACTTTAAACTATGGAGTGAGCACTGACCAAAAGATTAAACTCGAAATTTGCGCCTGTTTCAGAGAACTGTAGACACTCAACACATATGAATGTTCCTATTCACAATTCTCCTAGCCTGTTTACAATTAGACTCTGAAATTCAGGTCACAGGCTCATTAACTAACAACTTAGATATCCTCAAAAGGATTTCACAATTGATCAAACACAGAAGGAGCAGACACGAAAAGATCGGGCGCAATATTTCTTCATTAACTCAGAAACTTACAACTGAGTGATGAGAGCTAACTCAAACTAATTTTTCTCTATCTCTTGACTCCTAACTTCCTCAATCTTGGCTTCTACATATGCTCTCATACATGCCCCGACTTTTCTCAAAGTATTTATAGATAATTTGTACAAGATTCTTACTCAAACAAAGATCTGAGTCACCTATGACTATACTAATGTACATATGTGTACACTTCTCTTATCCTCTGAATATGTCTTTCTTCCAAGCTTCAATGGTTGATCCTTCCTTCACTCTTTAACCTTCCAAGCCTTCAATTGGTGATTGGTCTGCACCAACATCTGGGGGGAAACCCTAGAAATGGTAGCCATACAATCCCTTCTATGGTGGGAGAGGGGGTTCGAAGTTCCCAGGAGTCTCGTGAAGTGCCCTTCGATGATGCCAAAATTATCTTCTTCCGAATTGCATACATTGCCATGTGGATCTAGTAGTAGGGGGATCGATTCTCTGTTGTGTTTCCTTTTAAGGATGCGGCACATCTCTTTGGTGGGTTTGTCGGCTTTGCCAGCCCACCACTCCTTGAAAAAAATTTGCAAGTTTTTCCTTTGTATTTCTTCCTCGTATCTCAGCACCGCTCTGATTTTTCGGAGACCTTTCTGGGCTTGGTGTTTTCCTTTGTTCACTTCCTCCTCGAGCCGCCAGAGTCTGTGGTAAAGAGCTTCCCTACGAGCCCGCCGCACTGTCTCGAGCATCTTCTTAGTTCTGATCATGATCTTACGAGACTTGTCGACCGCACTTCTCCAGCACTTGGCTGGGGCCAAGCCAGAAGCGAACGCCGTCTTCCACACATCGGCAATTTCTTGATGGACGGAGGGGAGAGAGAAGGTGGTTGCGTTGGCGTGGAACCACGGAGCCTTGCGGATCTTGTTGGAAGGTTGAAAAGTGATAACGATCGGGTAGTGATCAGAGATAGTGAGGTCAGTGCGTTGCGTGATGGTAGGGTGGCCCCACTGATGAGTAAAACTCTGAGAGATGTAGCATCTGTCGAGTCTAGCTTTCCTCAGGTCCTCGCCCGCTTGGAGATTCGACCAAGAGAAGCCATTCGAGTCTTTGAATTCAACCAAATCCAAGTGAAGTTTGGTCATGTCCCACGTTTCTTTCTCCCGTCTGTCGATGACCCTGCCCTTGCCCATCCATCTGTCCGTAGGGTCCTCCACCATGTTGAAGTCTCCACAAATAAGCACGTTGTGGGGAAGCGAGTCTAAGGAGGCCCAAGTGTTCAGTCTCTCCAAATCCCCGTTAGGGGCGTACAGAGAAACCATCGTAACACAAAGAGAAGCACCAAAAGAAACAGCAATCCAACGGTGACTTACATCTTCAATGGAGTCCTCAAGCTTTTCAAACCAGATTTGTTTAACACCGATAACCGTTCCTCCAGACCCCCGCTGGTGCTTCGTTGGGATCCACACATGGGCCGAGGAGACCTGTCTGAGCCGTTTCTGGAGGTCTTCTCCGTCAATTTTAATCTCTTGAATACATATAAAGTCTGGGTTTAGGCTAATGTCGCGAAGCCATTGACCAATGATGGTCGCTCTTGAGGGGTCGGTTAGCCCTCTAGCATTCAGCGAGATGACAATCATTTTTGTATTGATCCCTCTTTGCGGGAGGGAGCTTTGTCCTTTCTTCTCTTGGCTTCATCTTTCTTTTTCGCTCGGATCGGATCCCGAGTTAGCAATAGGTTCTTGCGGGGGCTTTTCCACGGTAACTCCATAGGTTGCTTCCCTTTGCGGGATGCCTCCTGCTGGGAAGAACAGGACACCGTTTTCATCTCCGTTTCCGGAACAGTCGATCCGATGATGGAGCTTTCACTATCCATGTTATCTTCGTTGCTGGTGGTAAAGCCGTCTTCTTTGCTTGTAGTGTAACCCTCCTGCAAGGTTTCTTTACTGTCAGGGATCTCCAGGCCTTTGACATCGGTGTCCTCCTCAAGTTGATTCCCATCTGGGTAGTCCAGCTCGTTGATTTCCTTTTCCACATTGCAAAACAAGTTGCTGGAGGGGGAAACAGACTTGTTGTTTCGCTCAGAGGTTGCCGTGGGGCTTCTTTTCCTTCTTCTTCTGACTTCGATGAACCCGTCTGTATCCGCTTCTGGATTACGGGGACCCTTGAAATCCTCGACTTTCGTCGAGTGATTCAAATCTCCATTGCTGTCTAGAGCGTTTTTGGGGGCTTCTTGATTTGGCTTGCTTTTTCGTCTCAAAGGGCAATCTTTGATCCTGTGGCCTTGTAGGCCACAGCGAAAGCACGCGTTGGGGAGGTTTTTGTAGCTGATGTCTTGCTCCCATACCTCCCCTTCGCCCAAGTCCAGTTTGATCTTCGATGGGAGTGGCAAACTGAGGTCAGCCTCGACACAGATTTGGGGGTGCCACCAGGCGTTGAACGAGTGTCTTGCACCTTCATAAATGAGACCACCAATGTCCTCGCGTGAGGCCAACGGCTTGCCGATAGGAGAAACGATGTCCCATACGAAGTTGTACAAGAAGTAAGGCAGGTTAGGGAGCTCAACCCAGAGGGGGTACCGAAGCGATTTCGATTTGTCGGGAGTAAAATCAGGGGACCATCTGAATAGGCACAGGGTCGCCCGGCCGAGTTGCCAAGTTCCGACACTAAGGGCTCGAAACGCCATATCTTCATTTTCAAAGACTAGCAGCAAGTGGCTTGCCGGTAAGAACTGACACTTACAAACAACTAGCCCGCGGGGGAACCACTCGTTGCGAAGCCACTGACGCACTGTTTCGAGAGGGGGCTTAGGGCCGAACATTTGGCCGACGAGGCAAACTTTCTTGAGCTCCTCCTGAGTTGACAAAATTGCGGATCTATTGAGGGAGACCAAGGGGGGTTCAGCACTCTCGTGGGTCCCTTGGGCGGCACAAGAACCCCCCTCCAACAAAGAGGCCAGGTTAACGGTCTCCCCGGGAGGAGGGGCCCGATTACTTTTGACGAGAGAGGATGCGGCCACATCCATGGCCACCAGGAACTTGCACCCACCTACGCACCTTGAATTTACTTTGGCAATGAAAGACTTCAACCCATTGCCCACGAGCGTCTTGCCAGAGTAAGCCGACAGTGAGGCCAGAAATCCCACAATAAAGGGAAGCACGATTCCTCTTTGCTTTTTTGAATCTATTCTCTTTTATCTTCTCTTCTCTCTTTTTTTTTTCTCTTCTCTCTTTCTTTTTTTTTTTTTTTCTTCCTTCTTTTTTTTTTTTTTTTTTTCTTTTTTCTTATAACAAAGCACTAAAGCGAAGGCCCTCCATGGCGCTCTGAAGGCCCGCGACGAATTCGGTTAGCCTCGTGCCACGTGTCTCGCGATAGACGACGGAAGGCCCGCGACGAATTCGGTTAGCCCCGTGCCACGTGTCTCGCGATAGACGACGGAAGGCCCGTCAGTCCGCGATAGACAAACCCGCGTGTCCGGCGATAGACTGTTCCAATGCCTCCAAATGAGTCGGATGCTAGTCCCCGCGATAGACTGAAGGCCCGCGATGAATTCGGTTAGCCCCGTGCCACGTGTCTCGCGATAGACGACGGAAGGCCCTTCAGTCCGCGATAGACATACCCGCGTGTCCGGCGATAGACTGACCGCGATAGACGCCTCTGTCCCCGCGATAGACGCACCCTGACCGCGATAGACGCCTCTGTCCCCGCGATAGACGCCTCGAGACGCGCCCACTCTGTCGCGACAGACAGTCCCGCGATAGACGCGACACCACTGCCACCTCTACCGCAGCGACCACTTTTTCGTTCCACCTTCAACAGTTCCGACAGCACTCCGTCAGCTCCGCCATCTGCCTGTACCGCAGCGACCACATTTTCGTTCCACCTTCAGCTCAACAGCGACCACTTTTTCGTTCCACCTTCAGCTCAACAGCGACCACTTTTTCGTTCCACCTTCAGCTCAGCAGCAGTTCCGACAGCACTCCGTCAGCTCCGCCATCTGCCTGTACAGCCTCTTACTCCTCCGAACAAAGCTTTTTTGTTTTTACTATGACGTCCTTTACGGAGAGCCTTGGGAATTCGCTTTAAAGAAGAGTTCGGGGCCCACAATTTTTTGAGTCAGCCTTTCAAGTTCCCACTTGGAACAGATGTGTGCTTTTGTGACACTAAAGTTTGATTGGCTTTCAATATCTTCAACCAATAATATTATATAAAACTTTTGATTTTTTTTTTTTTTTTTTTTTTTTTTTTTTTTGAGAAAACAGGAAATATAAAATTGATGCAGGTAAAAAAGAAGTTACAACAGGACTATCAGACTAACATGAAGTCTGATCAGAACCAGGGGAGAAAAAGGCCTAAAAAAAAGGAAGGACTCAAGTTTTTACAAGGTTACAATAATCATCAAGGATAGTGATCATCTGTAGCCTAGGTTTAGAGTACATCTTTAGGAGTTTATTCTTCCACACAGTAAAGGGATTATTCCTCATAATTACAAAGGAATTATTTTCTTCCAAGCAAGTATCACTACTGGAGGTACAACAAAACTTGAGAATTTTCTTCAATCCCAGCAGAAAGGAAAAGAAGTAATCCTTTCTACTCTTATTGAAAATGGCACTGTTCCTGGTCTTCCATATAAACCACATAGCATGTATTCTGAGAAACTGCCAAAGAAGAATGTCCATTCCACCAGCTTCTCCCAGCAGGATATCTTTGCAATTAGGAGCCTTTAGACCTTGGCTTTGACAGTAACACCTAATTCCAACCCAAAATCTGGAGGACCATTTACAATTGACAAACAAATGGTCCAAGCTCTCCTCCTTGCCACAGAGCTTGCAATTACCAGCATCAATTTTATACTTCCTAGCCATACTTCCTGTCCAAATGCCTTTGTGAAGAATAAGCCAATTCAGGCAGCCTTGTTTATTTGAGAAGGGGAAAGCCCAAGCACACTGGAACCTGTACTTCCACTGCAGGGAGGACCACTGAAGATCCCATTTCTTGTTGAGTTTCCCTGTTATCTCTTTGATACTTCTTCCTTTCTTTTTATAAGACTTAAGAATATCCTCAGCCACATCTTGGAGAGAGATCTCCTTCCTCCACAGGTGCTCTTCAATCTTTATCTTCAAGATTTCTTTCTTATTGGTGATAACCTGTTTACATTGGGCAGAAAGACCATCAATTTCAGAAATGGCAGCTTCATTAATAACATTACCTGATATTATCAAGTCCTGCCAGTGAGCGAGACCCTTTTTTCTGCACTTATTCCATCTAATAGGAAGGGAAGAAGAAGGAACAGAATTAATCCAACCAAACCAAATGGAGTCTTGAGCAATGAAAGACATGTTGTGAGTAAAGTAAATAGGCAGATTATACTTAGCCTTCACAGACATCCAAGCTTTCCAAAAAGAACAAATAAGCTGGCTACCCTTGGGCACAAATTCAACAGGAGAAACAATAACATCCCAAAGAGAGCAATTGACCCAACTTTTATTAAGCTTTATGTTGAATTTACTAACATTTCTTTTAATTAAACAGGCCCAAAAATCAGAAGAGGAGACAGATCTGACAATCCATTTAGCAGCCATTTGAGTGGCCATTCTGGAAGGGCAAATGAGACCTAGCCCACCTTCATCTTTTCTCATACAACAAATATCCCAAGCAACTTTGGGAATTTTAGAGCCTCCCCACAAAAATTTTCTAGCAAGGGAGATGGCTTGGCCAAGTTGCTTTTTACTAGGCTGCCAGCAGGACAGAAAATAAGTAAGGGAAGGAAGGATATAATGCTTTAACACAAAAGATCTCTGAGAAATACTAGACTGCACATCAGACCACTTAAAAATTTTGGCCCTAAATTTATCAAGCACCCAATTCCACCTTTGATCAAAAGATATGCCAAAACCCATGGGAATGCCCAGAAGTCTGAAGATACTCCCTTTTTTGATGATATCACAACCTGCAGCAACAACACAATCAGGAGTCTTATTGTCAGAGGCAAAAAAACCAGTTTTCTGATGGTTGACTACAGAACCACTAGCAAAACAGAAAGTGTCAAGACATTTAAGAAATTGACAAGCAGATTTTTCTTCAGCAATCATCAACATATTAGTATCATCTGCGAACATCTGCAGACCAAGGGGAGAGCTGGCTTGGGGAATGTCTAGACCAGAGATGGTCCCTTGACTGAAACCAGACTTAACAAGCCAGCCCAAAGCATCACTAGCAATAGCAAAAAGAAGGGGAGCCAGGGGACAACCTTGTCTAATAGACCTGCACAATTTAAAAGGGTTAGAAAGATGGCCATTAATAGCAACTTTAGAAAAAGCATTCCCAAACAGAATACTGACATATCTAATAAACTTTTTGCCAAAACCAATGTCATGAAGGGACTGGAGAATGAAATCCCATTCAATCCTGTCATAGGCCTTATCAAAGTCAATTTTGAAGAAGTAGGTGTCAATATTAAGCTCTTTATAATACTCAAGACTTTCCCAAATGGTGATGATGTTATCCAAGATAAATCTTCCTTTGATGAACCCTTTTTGCTCAGGCAGGATAATACTATCCATTAAAGGACTCAGCCTTCTGGCCAAAATGGAAGCAAAAATTTTGTAAAGAGAAGTCAGACAGGAGATGGGCCGCACTATTGAGAACTCAATACATCCACAGGCCAAGCAAAGCGCATCGATTTTTCCGCCGAAAAAACTCTGCCCTGTTGTATTAACAAAATTCATGTTGTTATTTGAGCCCAGCCATGGCTTACTGCCGAATGGCTTAGCGCAGACCCTTCCTCAGATTGCCTACTAACTCTGCAATTGTCTACGTCAATTGTCCTACTCTCCGCCTATGCAAAGTCTGGCCTATTCCATGGCGATTCCTGTTATTTTGTCGAGACTGAATAGCAGTTACTGCCTACTGGTCTGCGCAGAAACTTCCTCAGAATGCCATCGGCTACCACAATAGCTCAAATTACTGATAAGCCAGAAGAGCGTGAGATTCCATGGGATTCCGCTAGCTCTGTAGTTCCAGAACGAGATTCATAATGCAGTTTGGAACGGCATCCTCGTTTTCTCAAGTACCCAAAACAATCCAGCGTAGCTTGAAATTTCTCAGAGCGTCAAGAATCTTTGCTGGCTTTACATACAGCATCTTGTAACTGACAGCACATCCATCTTGGGTATCTGCATTCCATCAAGTCAATTTCAAGTTAACTATGTAAACACCACTCATGCACTATAACGCTCTCCCCATCTCATCATTTAAAAGAAGAGAAAATCGATTTTAGGTATGTTACTGGTATGTATGTGACAGAATGGTATACATATCCGTAGCACGGTAACCTAGTACCGGAAAGCATATCTGGAAAGATATGCTTTCCAGATATGCATATCTGGAAAGATACTCGTGAAATTCTCATGCATATCTGGAAAGATACTTGTGCATATCTGTCTGTCTGATGCGATTCTGAGCGTAGTCCTTGGCTCTGAATGCATGCTGATCGAGCAGTTCCTATACTATATGCGAGATCTTCAGGTGCCGAGTAAGGTTTTAGTAATGAAGCTCATAAATATCTCAGTTGATCTCATTTCAATTTGGTCACTGTGCAGTTTTCTTTTCGGTAACCGAAAAACATACGTGACTTATATTAAAAAGGAGAAAGATACAGGTTAAGGAGAATTAATATTGTGCAGTTCTTTTTTGGAAGTTTTTTCGCCGACCTGCTCTTCCAATTATGTTTGAAATTACAAAAATTAACTCTTTGAAGTATGCATGTATCCTGATCAGAACCCCTTCAGGGTATAACGTTAGGCCTTTTGTGAATTTTGAGCCTGAAACTTAAGTCCAGAAGGTAAAGTGTTTATTGCTACATTAAGCATCTCAGACAAGTTAAAGAGTATATTTATGCCCATTTCATGCAGTATTTTGTTTCATGCCCATTTCTGCATTTATTCCAAACAAGCTAAAGAGAATAACAATCGCGCAGTATTTCACTTCATGCCGATTCCTGCGTTCATTCCAAACAGTCAGCGATGGTTTGTATCTGTCTATTGGAACTTGAGAGAACTTTTGCTTGTTCTATGTAAGCCGTGGTTTGTATCCGTCCGTTAGAACTTGCCAGAGCTTTTAATGTTGGTTCCATGTAAAATATCTTCAACCTGACATTTCACCCGTCCTTGTTCCCTGCGCACAAGGTGCCAACTGATGCTTCCTACTCATTTCTGAGATTCCCCAAACACCTCACGATAGCTCCTAACCGTTTATCACGACCTACCACAGTCTTTATTGGCTCCTTACAAGTTGACTTGAAATTAACATGTAAGCCTTCCGTGCTCCCTGCATACAAAGTCGATTGCAGTTTGACGGTCAAGCCATTCAAATACAGAATTGATTATTACCCCTGCGACAAAAAAATATAAGACATATTAGGCAATGGAAGATTGACGTCTTTATAGTATTGCCAGGTTTCTGATTTAAATGGATAGCAATTGGGGCGGGTCTGTGAATTTGAGAGACACTCTCACAGCACTGTGAATTCGGCACTGTACAGTACTGATTTTCATATTTTAGTTTTAGATCATTTTTTTTGTGTGATCTGAATAGATCCAAGTCATTTTGATACGGTAAATACAGTATAGGGATACATAGCATTTTCATTACGCATTTTCGGATCATGTCGATTTCATGTCGGAATGATGCTGTTATGCATCTGTAACGTTCGATGTATAGTTATTTTCCGGACGCAGACTTTCGCTGTATTGATACATAACCCTTCAGGTTATCTTCTGATACACATATTTAAGAGGTGAGTAAGATCCTGAAATTCTTTCTATGATATGTATCCAGCAAACTGCTGACCCATCTATGTATCGCATCTTTTAGAAGTGAGTAAGATCTTAAAATTGAGGCTCTCATGTGTTTCCATTTAACAGTTCAATACGTGATACGTGAGATGCTTCGATACGGTTTGTAGGTTTGTCGGCGGTCCCGAAGGATTCAAAGAGAAAGCAGGTGGCATCGTCATAGTGAACAATATCGCTAGCATTCCTACGAAGGCCCTAATCATGAGCTCTAAGTAAAGCGTTCAACATCCTTTTCATTAAAGAAGATTAAGGCATACCGAGAAAAAGATAACATGAACATCATATGATGGGTGCGGATTACGAAGTATTTCTTTGCCACCGGGGGCCAGAAGTAAAACTCAACGTCGTGAATGTTCTTCATAACATGCTTCGCTGCAAAGGCATCAAGTCCTTCTTAGATTACGAGATGAGTGAAGGGACTGATGTGGACGCTGCTATTCTGGAGGCCATAAGAATGTCGAAAGTTCACATTGTTTTCTTGACCCCCGACTTTGCAAGTTCGAAATGGTGCTTGAACGAGGTCCTGGAAATAATGAATATTCAAAGGACCGCAGGCACATCCAGTGTACCCCGGAAAGCGCTGGTTCTGCCTGTGTTCTATGATGTCAAACCCTCTGATGTTCGGCACCAGCCTGAAGAATCGGCATACGACCTAACCAGTAAGTCGAAACGTAGCACTCCTCAGGAAAGGGCGCAGTGGTCTAAAGCCCTCAGGGACCTCTCCCTCTTAAAGGGTTTCGAGTACGATACAAAGAACACGTAGGTCTATACTTCTCGTTGCAGCAGTTATTATAAATTTCTTACGTCGTGACCTAATCCTGTTTCTGTGCCATCTTTTGCGTCTGATCTTACTTTAAGTATTTCATTACAGGCGTCAATGGGAGAAACTCCAAGATATTGCTTCAACTGTGGAATCTTTTCTCCATGAAACTCTTCCACGTGTTTATGAACCTGAATGGAGAAACTACTTTGCAGGACAAATAGATGAAGTCGTCAAAGCTTTGGAATCCAGTGGGTCTGAATCTAAGGATGTGTTCTCCCTAGGTGTGTATGGCCCTCACAAGTCTATGTTGGCGGATGTACTGGTAGACGATCTTCGCTGTGGCTTCGAGGCGCGGTGTCTATTATATAATGTTATGGACAGCGCCAGCCACAGTGATGGAGTCTCAGTTCTCATTCGAAAGCTGTACAAAGACCTTCTTGAAAAAGACCATGAACAACCTCACCGAAGAAACGCTCGTTTGGATTATCTTTTGCAAAATAAGAGGTGTCTGGTTGTCCTTGATGATGTAGGAAGTGACATTCAGCAAATTCAGCCCCTCCTAAGAATTTTAAAAGAGGGACTTAAAAAGAACAGTCTTGTGGTTTTCACAAGTCGATTCCAGCACGTGCTCCGTGAAAAGCTGAAAGTGGACAAGTTTATCAGCTTGTCCGGAGGGGCGGAGAATAAGGGATATTGCCTTACCATTTGGTATAACAAGAGAGACGATGTATATCCAGTTTTTGTAACTTTCATCCAAGAAACCTTTTGTATGCTTGGATTAGATGTATGCCTACTGAGTGAAGACGAATTGGTCAGTTGCAGTAGAAATCCTGCAAAGGCACAAGTGATCATTTGCATTATCTCAAAGAGTTCCAACGTTGGCTACTTAAAGCGAACACTTGTAAATGCATCCACTAATGATGAAGCCAAGGTTCTTTACGTTTATTACGGGCGACAATCTACGATTGAAAGCACTTCATCCACAAGCGTCTGCGTAAACGTGAATGTCGAAGAATCAACCGGCCAGTAAGTTTCTGACAAGGCTTCATATCATTGCTTGTAATTCTTTTATTTAAGTGTTTATCAGTTTCGACTGTGATGCGGAGAGACGACAATATAGAACGTTTAAACTTTGCAGGCCACACAAAATGGAATATAAGCGTCTGGTCGAAAGAGTAATGGAAATTTTCAAAGAAGCAAATGAGAACAGTATGGATGTCACAGACTTCCCAGTTGGTCTTTTACAACGTCATAAGGAGATTGAGTCTCGCATTGTCAGTCAAATGTCGAATAACCATAGGTCCGTCCAATATTTTGGACTTTGGGGAAAGGGTGGTGTTGGTAAAACAACAACTGCCAAGTCAATTTTTAACGGAATGCACAAGGAATTCGAGAGTTCAGCTTTCTTTTTGGACACAAGAGCAGAGGTGAATTCAAGTAATTCAGGCTTCTTGCATGTCCAACACAAAATTCTGGACGAGCTGAAGGTGAAGCGCATTGCGATTAGTAAAACAAAAAATGCAGATGATGGAAAAAAACTATTATCATCCAAGCTGAAGGGTGTCAGTGCATTTATTGTCTTGGATAATTTGGACACAAGGTCACAGATTGATGCTCTCTGTTATCCACTTTCCTGCTTAGCAGCAGACAGTATAGTGATAATAACTAGTCGGGATCCACAGATTCTAACATATGCATCAATACCAGAAGAGAATATCTTTTGTATCGAAGGCCTGAGCGAAGAAAATTCAGAATGGCTGTTCTGCTGGCATGCCTTTATGAATCCCATGCCACCTGCACATCTGAAAAAAGTTGCAAAGAAGGCGATCAAAGCATGTCAGGGCCTTCCACTCTCCTTGAAAGTGTTGGGTTGTCATCTTTTTGGTGCCAACGATATTAATAAATGGAAGGAAACCTTGCGTTTGATACAGCAAGATGAGGAGAATATATTCGATATTTTGAAAGTGAGTTTAAATAGCCTTAAGCTTAGAGAGAAAGAGGCTTTTCTAGATATATGTGCTTTTTTCATTGGAAGGGAGGAAGATTTTGTTTGTGCGTTCATAGAGGATCGCTATGAAATGGGTACAACAATCTTAACAGCTCTCAAGAGTCAGTGTCTCATCACTGTTAAAAGATCTATCAAAGAAAATCCGTATGACACAAGACGAGAGGTACGAACAATACAAGTTCATGATCAACTCCGTGATATCGGTAGATACATTATTCAGAAAGAGGAAAAGAACCGAGCATGGGATGAAAAGACCAGCAATGATATTCTGAAGGTGAGAAACGCTTCGCTTAAGATATTTATGTATGCAATCAGTTTCTGTATGTGAAAAATATGTGATACGTGGTGAATCCTAATTTTGGTTCAATCGTGCAAAAGGATGCGACGGCCCTTTCTGGATTGCGGGGTCTCTCAGCACGCACAGACATGCAATATCCGGGAAAGATTGCCAGCTACAACTCGTCTTCTCAGTTGATATTTCTTGAGCTTGAAGAGGCTCAAGAAAAGGCGTAAGCCCTATGAAACGATCTTTTGTGACTTCTTTATCATTTTTCTATTCTTTCTCGTTGCAATCTGTTGTTTGTGTGGCAGCGAGACGAATGAGGGGAGGACCATTTACAATCTTTTTGCGACTGTGCATTGTGATGAACTAAGGTAATGAAAAGCGCTGTAATTTTTTTGTTTCCGTGAGGTGATTGCAATGTTGAAGGACACATTTGGAGAGGTGCTATTTGTGTCTTTAATATTGTTAGGTGGTTAAGATGGGGGTTGCCTGAAGAGCTGCCTCGTGGACTTTGCTCCGAACAACTCCGAGTCCTCCTTCTATCAAATAGTGGAATAAGGGAACTCCCGGTAAGATAAACTTAAGGCCACTGTAATAAGTGCAATTAAATTACACCAACGAATGCAATCATGTGGAAGCTGATAATACAAGCGTCGAGGAGGTGCGTTCTATTTATAACACTTTTGAGCCATAATTGAAGGTCTACGTTTTAAGATTTGTGGAATTAATTTTGCGGAGTTACTGGATGTAAACCCTGATGTGCGGAATAGAAACGATCTTTTCGTGCATGTGTTGTATCTTTTTAATTTCTATTATGTTGTTGTGTTTGAATCTTTGGGCTGAAGGTCCAAGGTTCAAGACTTGTGGAAGGCATATTGAGAGGCTCCATTGAATCCCTCACTATATGGAAGACTTTTTCTTTTTTTCTTTTATATAAAAAGGAAGTTCGGCCTTAGCCTATTCTCCCGGACTTTAATTAAAATAATGAAGAAAAGCTACAAGTGAATGGGACTAGTGCCCATGGGACCCCCCAAATCCCACAATGCAAGGGAGGAGCATGGCAAGCTAAAGGTTATTACAAATGAGGTAGATAAATTTATCATCTCTCTCATGTGGGACCCATTTTGGTTTCAACTTGTTGTTTTCGAGGAGATAAATATAGTGATGTCTAAAAGGTGGAGATCTCTTATCTCGGGAGATTCTTTTACCTAGAAGAAATAGGGATTTCTCGATCGACCATTCCTTAGGAGTTAGGTCAAAATTGACAGCACATCGCTCCCTCCAAAGCACATCACTCCCTCCAAATCTTCCAAAGAGTCTCACCCCTAATGGCATTCCACAGCCTCGATGAGCAGTTGACCGCCTCACCTAGCAACGCCTATTGCCGATTGATTTGGTTCGTGAGTCTTAAAACCCGTGTCACGTGATGCCAGATAAGACGGGACTTGGTGCAATCAAAGAACAAGTGAGCTAAATCTTCGATGTAACATTGGCAACGCTTGCACCATGGCAGTACACCACACATTGGGTTTGCCTTTCCATTGGACTAGATTCCCTTGTGCAAGATCTGCCACATGAGAACGAACTTTTTGATCTCGATTAGGGGGTGCCAAATAGACATGAACTTTAGTTCCCATCGAAGTTTGGTCCAAGAAAGGCACCATCTCTTGTTAAGGGTGTGATGAACATCTAAGTTATCTTTGAAGGTGGGGATTCTGGATATTTTCTTACCATTGCTCCATTTGAGGCCCTCCAGGCAAGGAAGATCTTGTCCGCAAAGAAGGCGGGTAGTTGAGCGGGCCCACGCTAAACACCTGCCTTCAAAAAGAGTCCATTCCTCGGGGGTAAATCTATGTCTCGGGTCTAAGGCTTCGAACCTAATCCACTAGCTGGTCTCTTGTTTCTAGAGCTTCTTCCACTATTTGAATCCCTTGTTCCATAACCGCTTTGCAGTTTGGAGGTTCCAAGGCTCCACCCCCCTAATGCCGCTGATCGGGAACCAGATAGAGTCATTTTTTCTTATCCCAACCACCCACTTCCACTCATCATTGATTTTGATGAATTGTTTGGCCTTGTTCCAACTCTTCCATAAAGAACACACGAGGCTAGAGCCTTTAGGGGATACTGGGTGGGAGGGAAGGGGGGAACAAAAGCGTGAGAATCCCTATGTCCTTCCAACCAGGATAGCCTACTAAGGTAAGGTCTTCCATGTTTCTAAAGATCAATTTAGCCGAAGAGGACTCACTATTGCTCCAAGCCTTGATAAGCCACTTTGTTGCTAGCTTGTTAGCCAATCCAATGATATCAAAAATACCCAAGCCCCCTGGGTCTTTCGAGCTAATGCAAGTTTCCCAATTGATTTTGTGAATCCCCCTCCTGTTAGGGTCCCCAATCCAAAGGAAGTTTCTACAGATTCTTTCTCCTTAGGTCTCCAACATGAGATAAAGTAAATAGTCGTTGAAAGCATAAATGTGTCGACAACCATAGCACGTCTTGCCAAGTTGAATTGCATACCTTTCCAATGGTTTAGTTTGCTATCCAGCTTGGCAAGCACCCAGTTCCTTCGTTGGTCCATTGTGATGTCGAAGCCCATCTGAATGCCGAGGAGATGGAAGACTTAACCTCTAGTGTCAGACATTGATCTACAGAGACCATTCCATGTGTGTGTGGGACGAGGGCTAATTAGCCAAGGTCCTAAGTTCGGGGGTATATCCTAAGGTATTTGATGGTTAGTAGGGATGAGTGTTGCATTCTCGCCACATGGCGATGGTAGAACATTCCAGATCACTGCTATTTTAGATACAAGAGGATATAAATAGAGGGAGGAGAGTGGCACATACATCATTTGCATGTCTTCTTTGAGGAAAGCCTCACACTTGGTATCAAAGCCAGTTCTTGTCGAGCTAATTTTAGAAGAATTTTGCGTGGCGAAGAAGAGTTCGTGCATGCTTTTCATGGTTTGTTCGGATTTTTTTTTTCTTCGTCATGACTGTTCGGTGAAGCAAGAAGTTTGAGAAGCTTTCAGGATTGCTCCAGAGGAACTACCCCTAGGCAAGCTGTTGAAGATATCGAGAAGTGCATGAGAATGCTCCCGCGTAGGCATCGGCTGAACTCTCCGTGTGACTCCCGCATAGGCGTCAGCGCTCTACATCAAAGATAAGGACCCCGTTCAGAGTTAGCCATATCCATCTATCTGTGTTTGCCAGGAGTTTTGCCACTGTATGCAATGGTCTGGCCACGCTTTCAGCATGCTACCCAAATTTGTTTATTTTCAAATTGAAGTTTGGCAATTGCCTGCTCAGCCGCAAGCGTAAAACTCTACGCGTGCTTCTACTTGGGAAATTGAAGAAGAAGCGCTCAATATATAGTTTCCGCTGATCTGCAACTGTATGTGGGATAAGATGAAGCCACCACGCACCTGAAGGAGGTTTGTAGAGAGAAAAACAAAACAAAAATCGAAGTATTTGTTTTTCTTTTTTGAGCCATAGCCAATTTTCTTTATCTATATCCATTCAATTGGCCATATCTTGGCCAAATCGTATCCAAATTTGTAGTTCTTTGGCTTGTTAGAAAGCTCTCTCAGAGATCTTTCTAGGGAGTGGCTATAAGGAATACTTTGGATCCAGATATTTCCTGCAACAGAGGTTGGAAGTGGACTGTTCTTCATCGAGCACCTTCAACGAAGCACTTCTTGAAGACTTATGCGATCCAAGAATCAAAGGAAGTCGATAGTCTACCCGTAGCTCTTCAATTGGATGCTTCAAGAATATCAAAGGAAATCTGAGATAAGTATTTAGTCAATATTTGGTTGGTTATTCTGTTGATTGTGCATACTAGAATAATTTTTGCATTATGCATAGGATGACGTAAGTAGAGATGTATGTTCGGTGCTTGAGCTTTTCTTACAGGTAGCAAGTATCGGCAGGTATCGACAAAAGAAATATTTTGATTGAGGGCCTATAGAGCCCAATAGTATATTTGGAAAAGTTTTTAATTGCAGGTGTTCGTTGAGAAGATAAAAAGAATAGATCGTGCCTACCGGCACATGATTTATGCTTGATGTTTTTTTATTTTCTTCGAAATTATTTCGGATTTTAAAATGACGCCATTAGGCTGGAAAAATTTCTAAAATATTAGCATGCATGTGCATCAAAGTTTAGAAAGTATATTAAAAGTTTCTTTCTTTTGACTTTTTTTGTTAAGCAAAAGCTTTAACTGGTTCTTTTTCCGCTTGCCAGTAGTATTTACGTTTGTTTAATCTTAAAAAACAAAAAACCCAAAAGAAAGAGTTTCTTGCCTAGCATGGAACCCGAACCTTCATCACCTCTTATGATAGAATCCATTATGCCTGAACCTCCAGTTAATCCAATTCAAGTTATGAACGATAGAATTTCATCCTTAGAAAGTTCTCTTCATGATATCTTGGAACACGTGCGTGGTTCTAAGAAAGAAGAAGAGCCGCTTGATTTTGATTTGCCAGAGACGGAGGTAGATGCTCCAGATAAGCATCAAACTTCAAAAGTCCTTAAAGACAGTGTCTTAGTTAGAGAAGCCAGATGGCAGCTTAAGGATCTTAAGCCGCCAAGATATCATGGATCAACTAACGCTAGGACTGCTGACGCAGTTGAGCAGTGGCTCAACAAGTGGGAACAGTGTTTTCACCTGTGTCATATCACTGATGATAGGCACAAGATTCAGTAGGCCACTTATAATCTTATGGATGTCGCACATAGGTGGTGGTGTAAGATAGAGCAGGATAAGAAGGAGCCCACAACATGGAATCAATTCAAAATCCTATTTTATAACAATTTTGTACTACGTGATGAGAGGTCTAGAGCACTAGAAACCTGGTTCTTCATCGGTCAGAAGAATCAATCAGTTGAAGAATACGCAGATAGGTATAGAGAGGTTCTTCTTAAAGTACTTGATACCATTCCAGAGTTTCTTCAAGTCCACAAGTTTGTTTTGGGACTCAGAGAAACTATTCGACCTTTAGTGAGGAAGGAGCGGTGTCAGTCTTTGGCACAAGCCACAGAGATGGCCTTGGTCTATGAGGACGGCCACAGGAACACAGGTTCCCAGGGCCAGAGATCCCCATGGACTAGGGTTAGCCGACCTTTCCATACTCCGACTCTTGGTTTGGTCAGTGCACAGCCTTCTAGGGAGGCTAAGCAGGTGCACGTGATTTAGACAGTCTCAGGAGGAAAGAGAATAGTGTCAGCTCTTGCTGAGAGGGCATATAACCGATCTATACTTACCCCTCAACAGAAAGAGAAGGCAATGAAAGAGGGTTTATGCTATGGTTGCTTAGGGAAGCACTTGTATAAGGATTGTCCTAAAAGGAAAAAGATAGCAGCCACCATAGTCATAAATCCGACTCAGGCAAGGGGTGGGAGTGAGGATGAGTTTGGGGATCCCCCATCTCCATTATCATCTCCCATAGTGGCCATGAGGGTCACTAAAAAGGTTCCGACTATGCTAGATGTTGTGCTTTTGCCAGTGGCACAAAAAGGATACCGGTTCCCAGATACTGAGCTTATTGTTATGAGAGGAGTCGTGGCAGGACAGCCTATCAAGGTACTCTTTGACACAGGTTCGACCCATAATGTTATTAGTTCCCGATTAGTCAAGAGACTATGCTTAGATACGATACGATCAGATTATACTTGTACCGTAGAGCTAGCTGATGGGAAGGGAATTGAGACTTAGGATAGACGAGTAGTTGATCTTCCTATTCAGATCTAGTCCTATGAGGACAGATTGGACTTTGAGATAGCGAGATTAGCTCGTTTCGACATAGTTCTTAGTAAGAAGTGGCATGCGAGGAAGAAACTAGTCATTGATTTTGCTTCGCATGTGTATCAGTTTGAGCATGAGGGAAGGAGATTACTGATCCGCGGAGAACCAGATCTCCAAGAGACGCGATTGGTGACTGCTACCAAGTTGCTCAAAATTGATTGTAAGTATATCTATTTTCTTTATTTCATGTATTTGTTGTATGTTGAGATGGATTCATGCAGTCATGGAGACTCAAGTTGGAATGCTCCAGCACTTTTAGCCAAAGTGAGAGCAGAATTCCAAGAGTTGTTTTTAAAGGAATTACCATCAGGTTTGCCTCCTTGCACGAATATAGAGCATAGAATCGAATTGGTACCAGGAGCGAGTCCGACTGCTCGGCCACCATTTCGAATGAGTTTGCAGGAGGAAAATGAAGTTCGCAAGATCGTGGACGAGTATCTTCAAAAAGGGTTGATTAGACCCAGCTATTCACCCTTTGCACCAGTTCTTCTTGTGAAGAAGAAGGATGGATCTTATAGAATGTGTGTTGATTATCGAGCACTCAATAAGATCACTATTAGATACAGATATCCTATGCCCCAGATTGATGATCTTTTAGATGCTCTAGGTGGAGCCATTGTATTTAGTAAGATAGATTTAAAGAGTGGCTATCATCAGATTAGAGTAAAAGATCATGATGTACATAAGACAACTTTCAGGACCCGTTTGGTCATTTTGAGTAGTTGGTCATGCCCTTTGGTTTGACAAATGCTCCAGCTACATTTATGATGTTAATGAATGATATTTTAAGACCTTTCATAGGAAAGTGTGTTGTTGATTTTGTGGATGATTTGCTAGTGTATAGTAGAACTGTGCATGAGCATGAAAATCATTTAAGGTTTGTATTGAATATTTTAAAAGAAAATCAGCTGTATGTAAATCCAAAGAAGACATAATTGTTTCTTCCAAGGATAGACTATCTAGGGCATGTGATTTCAGCCGATGGAGTTCAGATGGATCCCAAGAAGGTATCAGTTTTTTTAGCATGGCCTACTCCTCAGGATGAGGGGCAGTTACGGTCATTCTTAGGACTTTCCGATTTCTATCGGAAATTCATCTCTTCATATTCCTTGATAGCAGCACCTATGATGAACTTGCTTCAAGGCAAAATTCCATTTGCATGGAAGCAAGAGCAGCAAGAGAGTTTTGATACTCTAAAACAAGATGTTTCAGAGGCTCCTATACTCAAAGTGGTGGATCCTCATAAACCATTTGAGTTAGAGACGGATGCTAGCGGCATAGCCATAGGCGCAGTTTTGAGTCAAGATGGCAGGCCAATAGCTTTTGATAGTAAGAAGTGAAGTAGTGCACAACCCAATTGGCCGGTGCATGAACAAGAGTTGTATGCAATGGTGCATGCACTTAAAAGTTTGGAGACACTATCTTTATGGTGCAGACTTTAAGGTATTCACATATCATCATACACTCAAGTATTTTTGTAGTCAGCCAGATCTTTGAGGCCGACAGGCTCGTTGGGCTGAGCTCATGCAAGAATTTCACATGGAAATCTTGTATAGAAGAGGCAAAGAAAATATAGTAGCTGATGCATTATCTCGTATAATGTACCAAATGAGCTTTATAGTTTTAGAAAGCTCATTGCTTCAAGAAATTAAGGAAGCACAAGTGGAAGATCCACATTTGTTACAAATAGTTAGAGCCATTAGTGATGACTCTATTTTAGGAGACGGGACAATCCCAACTGTTTCTTCTTCTACTAAAGTAAACAAGTCCATTCCGTATTCCAATTTCTCACAGGAGAATGGAATAGTGAAGCGGAAAGGAAAGGTTTGTGTGCCAGATTCCCGGGATTTGAGAAAGAAAGTCATGCATGATAACCATGATGTTCCCTGCGTAAGACATCCTGGCATTGATCAGACAATACAGCTCGTTAGAAGAACATTTTGGTGGCCTGGACTAGTTAGAGATATCCATACTTATGTATAATAATGCTTTATGTGTCAAGTCAACAAAGCAGAAAGGGTAAAGACACCAGGTCTTTTACATCCTTTACAAGTTCCAGATCATAATTGGGATAGTGTATACATGGACTTCATAGTCGGGTTACTGCGAACCCAAAGGAAGTGGGATACATTCCTAGTTGTGGTAGATAGACTGAGCAAGATAGCTCATTTCATACCCATTCAGGAGACGATAGAAGCTCCACAGGTAGCAGAGTTGTTTATCCATAATATCTTCAGATTGCATGGGTTACACACATCCATAGTCTCATATAGGGATGTTAGATTCACATGACACTTCTGGAAGTTTGTATTTGACAAACTGAAAGTGTCACTAAAAATGAGTAGTGGTGATCATCCACAAACAGATGGTTAGACCGAGAGGGTCAACCAAATTCTAGAGGATATGTTACAGGCATATGTTTCTGAGAGACAGACAGAGTGGGATAGTTATTTGCCATTAGTAGAGTTTGTTTATAACAATAGATCTCACAAGGTAACTGGGATGTATCCTTTTGAGATGAACTATGGCATGAATCCCACTGCTCCCAGTACCATAGGAATGCCTCGGAAATGTCCTAGTGCTTCTGAGTTCTTAGCGAATCTCCAAGCATTGTAGATCAGATCATTCTCCAGACAGAATACTAGATAGGAGACAGAAACGGTTAAGGAATCGTGTCATCCAAGAGTATCTGATAGCTTGGAGAGGATTACCCCTTATTGACTCTATTTGGGAATCAGCAGCTCTGGTTTGCAAGTACTTTCCCTCATTGATCATTGAGGACACTGATCTTTAGAAGGGGGAGAGAGTGTCAGACATTAATCTACAGAGACCATTCCATGTGTGTGTGGGACGAGGGCTAGTTAGCGTCCTAAGCTCAGGGGTATATCCTAAGGTATTTGATGGTTAGTGGGTATGAGTGTTCCATGCTGGCCACATGGCGACCATTCCATGTGTGTGTGGGACGAGGGCTAGTTAGCCAAGGTCCTAAGCTTGGGGGTATATCCTAAGGTATTTGATGAAGTTTGTATTTGATCTACAGAGATCATTCCAATGTGTCAGACATTGATCTACAGAGACCATTCCATGTGTGTGTGGGACGAGGGCTAGTTAGCCAAGGTCGTAAGCTCGGGGGTATATCCTAAGGTATTTGATGGTTAGTGGGGATAATTGCTACATGCAGGCCACATGGCGATGCTAGAACATTCCAGATCACTGCTATTTTAGATACAAGAGGATATTAATGGATGGGAGGAGAGTGGCACACACATCATTCCCATGTCTTCTTTGAGGAAAGCCTCACATCTAGGGATAACTTGACACCCCTGTTCTAGCAACAATCGGGGTGGAGGTCAGCGGATTGCTCTAAAAGCAGTTTTAGCATGGTTGATTTTTGAACCTGATGCCACACAAAAGGTGTCGAGGCAACTCCACAACACCTCAATGCTGATGATATCGTTGTGTACAAAAGCATTCATGTCATCGACAAAGAGTCTAGCAATCAATTAGTCATGATTTAGAGGTAGGGAAAGACCCTTGAGATTCCCAGAGTCCATGCGATGCTTTAATAGGTGACTGACGCCATTCGAGGCGGTTGCAGGCTTGCCTGATAGATCTTTTTAAACGTATGGGCTCAGAAAGCTTGCCATTGATGTTTATTCTAGTTGAAGCATTTTCAAGAAGAGTGGAAACCAGCTTAGTGAACTTTTGGCTGCAATCAAGGTCTTTCAATGATTGAAGAATAAAGTCCCATTCCAATCTGTCATACGCTTTGTCGAAGTCGATCTTAATGAAAACCACATCTTGTGCATATTCCTTAGCAGACGCAAGGCCTTCCCAAATATTGACAATTGCTTGAAGTATAGATCTACCTTTGATAAAACCTTTCTGGTCCTCACAAAGCCATGACTTTAAATGACAAGAGATTCTATTGGCGATAACTTTGGCAATTATCTTGTATCCAGTTTGGAGCATGGTAATCCACCGCCAGTTTTGAATTTTGTTCTAATCTCCCACTTTTGTGAATTAACTTGATGACACCATTATTAAGACACTCAAGGAGGGTGCCGAAGGAGAGAGCCTCTTTCCACACCCAACGCAGTGGGATGGCCATCACATGCTTGAAGGACTTGAAGAACGCAATCGTGAGGCCATCAGGACTTGGAATTTTCCCATTGGGAAGAGCATCAATAACCTCAATAATTTCATTCTCGGCAATGTTAGCGTCTAGCAAAGAATTCATGTTCTATGGGATTCTAGATTGAGGAACCCTTGAGATGGTTGCAATGGAGTCGAGAACCCAAGAAGATGGGGTAAAGTGCTTAACGATGATAGATCTGTTCTCAACTTCTGTGCTACATTCGATCCCATTGTTATCGACCAAGAAGGGAATAGATTCCCTAGCTTGTTTCTCTTTGAGGAAACCGCGTTTCTCTAGCACTTAGCCAATTCATTACAGTTGGCAAAGGCTTTTGCCCACACTGCAAAGAATTGATGGTGGATAGAGGGGAGGGAAAACAACATCTGACAAGCATGAAACCAAGGAGCTTTTCGGAGCATTGGAATCAGTTTGAAAGAAAGAGTAATCGGATAGTGGTCCGAGATAGTGAGGTTCATGTGTTGGGAAATGAAAGGAGTACCCCACTAGAGGACGGTGTTTTGGTCGATGTAACATCTATCAAGTATTGCTTTCCTTAGAGAGCTCCCCAATTGGAGATTTGACTAGGAGAACCCTTCATGTCTTTCACCTTGACCATGTTGAGATGGAGCTTGATTTTATCCCAAATCTCTTTCTCCCGACCGTCAATAATTTTCCCCTTGTTTTTCCATCGGTCCTCAAGAAACTCCACCATGTTGAAGTCCCCACAAATTAGCACATTGTGTGAGAGGGAGTCAAGGGAAGCCCACGTATCGATTCAGTCCGCTTCACCATTAGGTGCATAAATTGAGACCACAGTGAACTGACTAGGGAACCTGATAGAGGCAGCAATCCAACGATGATTCCAATCTTCAGATGTCGAGGTTAGTGTGCCAGACCAGGAGTGAGTAATACCAATTGCAACGCCCCCTGCCCCTCTAGGGTGCGAAGTGGAGAACCAAAGACTTATGTAAAAGTTCAAGGTTCAGGACTTAAATAGGTCTTAGTGTAGATGTGTTGATTGTCATATACTTATGGAGAGGCTCATTGTAAACGCTCAGTATGGAAGATAAACGCTTATGGACGGGCTCAATCTAGACCAAGATTATGTGGAAGACTTATAAAAAAGGTCAATATCAACCTTCGGTATTCACGATAAATTTCAATGTAAACCCACATTTTATGTTGTACTTTAAAATTTTCAAGCTTTCAGGAAAAGAAATAAAGCGTCCAGGAAGAGTAGATCGAAAACCAAGAAGAGTAGATCACAGAGCAGATGTTTGGCAACAACTTTGATGTTTATATTTGTGTATGTGTATGTAGGACTCCCTACCAAATTTGCGAATACTCGAAATAGAGCATTGCGACTATTTTGAGGGTTTTTCAACACCGATTGGTACGTCGATGCCTCTCCTTCGGCGCTTGAACTTCAGCAGATGCCCACGACTGAAGAGTTTAGATTCAAGCATTGGAAGGCTGACCGATCTGAGATCGTTGACAATTGATAGCTGTGCGTCGACGATGCATCTTCCCAAGGAAATTACGAGTACGTAGCTTTTCAACTTCGTCTGTTCTTCACAGCCCGTTTTAGAGAGTTTTTCTTTTTCCCTTTAGTATTCTTTTGTTCATTCGTGTAACACATGTTAAGCAGGGCACAAATTGAAATATAAGTATAAGTGAATTAATAAAATGGAAATAGTTATTATGATCAGAATTTATAAAATACATACATTCATGAAGAATTGAAGCCTTTCTATTTGTGCTTCTAGAACACCCATAAAAAATCATGAACACATAACGTGATTACAGCACGGTAAGTTCATAATATTGAACTTTTCCAAAACCACATGACTTGAAGTAGTCGACGAATAACATGATTTGAAGTAGTCCACGAACCTGACATGTGAAAATGAAAGATATTGTTGCTGTTTCACATTCCACTACGTGCATGAAGTATTTATTCTCTTCGGTATACTTAAATGTACAGTCGAGACAGAGAGAGAGAGAGAGGGGCGAAGAGGGAGAGAAAGAGAGATCATGTCGCTTCAAATAATTTTTCTTCCTTTTATTTTTATCTCTCTTATTCGTCTTTCTATAGCATACGAATAATCACTTCATCATGAATTTTTCATCATACTTAAATCATTCTCATTTAAACTATATAATACATATACTTAATATCTTAATATCTAGTTTGATGTTGAGTATATAATCTTTCATCTCTTCGCCTGCATGCACCTTTTCATAGAGAATAATAAATTGTTTCTAATGTGTCGAGTTTTCCTCCGAGGAATTTGTATAAATGTTAAAGCAACAAAATCAGTGGGGCCATTTTATCGTGTAACTGATGCTTCAATGGCACAGAAGATTCAAGCCATCATCTCTTTTCGTGCCCAAGATGTTTATTGGTTAGGAGATTATGGAGAGACTTTCACTTATAGAGTCAAATAAACTGAAACTAGATTTACATAGAGAAGGAATCAATTTCTTTATTTCTTTTTGGGAATCAATTTCCTTATTTCTTTATTTCTCTCTCTCTTTCTCTCTCTTTCTCTCTCTCTCTCTCTCTCTCTCTCTCTCTCTCTCTCTCTCTCTCTCTCTCTCTCTCTCTCTCTCTCTCTCCCTCTCTCTCTGTCGTCTGCTGCTGTGGTCCGAAACCCTAGCCGCGGCCCTGCTTCGCCCCTGCCCCGCCCTGCCGCGTCGTGCTCTACCTCCTGCCCCGCCTTCTCTAGCTCGCCTTGCTCGGCCCCCTGCCCTGCCCTGCCCGCTTCGCGCACCCACCCCTTCTGCCTTCCCGCTACTCGCGCTTCTCTCTGCCCCGCCCGCTGCATGCACGCCTCTGCCCCGCCCTTTGCCAGTACCCCTACCACGCCGAATCCCCTCTCCTCTTCCTCGATCTGAACAAACCCTAATCACGAGAAGAGAACCCTAACACCTAACAAATTCGAAATGCAACCCTAAAAGATTGACTGACGCACCACTCCGATGGGTCCTGCAAATAAGAATAGAACACCCGGGGATACAATCCTAACATACCCGAAACCCCAGCTGCAAACTGATATGAAACCATAACCCTAACCCTAAACACCAAAACCTAACATGCCCACCTGCCAAACTCCCAAACTAACCCTAACTCTAGAACCCACATCTCCAAAAGTATGTGCAACCCTAACCCTAACCCTAATCCTAATCCTAACCCTAACCTGAACCCTAACCCTAACTCTAGAACCTAACCCTAATCCCTAACCCTAAGAAAAACCCAAATCCTCTCTCTCTCTCTCTCCATGGCTCCCAAGTTGGAGGAACAGCTGGCCACCTTAGAGCATATGCTCCGAGAGTTAATAGGAAAACAGAAGAAAGAAGGAGATTTTGCACTGAACGGAGTTACCCGCAAAGTTGCCGCCCTTGAAGCCAAGGTGGCAACCTTGGAGAAGGAAAACGAGTCCCTTCGGGAAGAGCTTCTTGCTACCCGCAAGCAGCACTCACGGGACCAGGAGGAGTTGCACACTGAGCTTACTAAGATGAGAACAAAATTGGACAGCATACGCGAGGAGGGGGAGATCGCCCCTCAGCTAGAGGACATTCGGGTGACTATCAAAAAGGAGTGCATGGAGGTGGTTCAGAGCGAGCTTGAGACTAAGAAGGATGGATGGGTCGAGGTTGTAAAAAAGAACCTTCGACAGGAGGGAAAGAACCACCACCATGAGGAGATCCACATAGTACACACCACCATTGAGGAGGAGCGGATGCGACAGGCTCGCAGGCTCAATGTTCGCGTCTCCGGCCTCACAGAGACAGACAGATCACCAGAGCAGGACGGGCGTCGCTTGTGCACATTACTTGGATACCACGCGGATGAGCCTCTCCCTTTCACCAGACACTGGAGAGCAGGACAGGACACCACACGGAGCAGAGCACTTATCATTCAGTTCTCAGATGAGGCCGGGAGGAGAGACTTCCTCAAACGATGGACGGTACTACGCACTACACCGGGCATCTCCATCTATTTAGATGACGATCTCACACGGATGCAGGTAGAGCACAGACGCGCATGCATGCCGCGTGTCCTCTAGGCCCGACGAGAGGGACATCGTGCCCTATACAGAGATGGTCGTGTCATCATTGATGGACGGCCCATTGACTAGGGATTCACGGCCTATGAGACAACACAACAGGAGGTGCACTTTGCAGTCTGGAATTGCAATGGATCTTTGTGGACACATCCAGGATGCCTTGAGGAGGTAATGGAGGACAGAGACATGATCTTCTTGACAGAGACACACGAGAGCCAGGGGAGGAGCCTACCGGATTGAGGGCTATATGTGGGAGTCAGCTCACCGCCGACAGATGAGACAGCACACCACACAAGGATCAGGAGGAGTAGCCGTGCTCTACAGACAGTCCCTACAGCACAAGGTACAAGCGGTAGCCAGAGACCCAGAGGCACGTTTCATGTGGATACGCCTCCAGCTATCAGAGGCGAGAGCAGCATATTTTGCCATATGCTATATTGCACCCACCGGCTCGCGCTTCACACATTCCCCCGAGCAGCCCTTAGGAGGGGAGGGAACAGACACCACATCGCCATATGACTGCCTCAATGACACCATTATGGAGTATACCGGGATGGGCGAAGTCTTCCTTGTAGGAGACTTCAATGCCTGGACTCAGTGCCACCAGTGTGATATCTATGACTTTGACGACCCTGAGATGCTTCGTACCATAGAGGATATGTCTACACTCAGAGCCTGAGCCGACACCTCCATACCCACCTCATACGGCAGATACCTACTCCAGATGGGAGCAGCACACCGTCTCATTATATATAATGGGATGGCGACCTGGCCCACCTCGCGTGGCCTCACTTGCATTCCACCCAGGACACCATAGGTGGGTAGTGTGGTAGACTATGTTATCGGACCCCGGGAGGCGACGCATCTCATCACCTCATTCACTATCCCAACCATACTGATTGGAGCTGACCACGCATATCTCGCCCTATCCATACGCGGCTCACCATGCATATCACACCCCGTCACCATACAGCCACATGCCCATACCACCATTCACTTTAGACATGAGCTAGCACATATCTATAGCTCCCATGTTCGAGAGCGCATCTACTCCCTTGATCCCTCTGCCTCATTGGACACCCTCACTGCCCACTTCTCCTCGATCCTCCATACATCCGCTACTCTGAGCTTCCCATACACCACCCACAACACCGCACATTTGACACGGCTGGGGCATACACCCCAGAATAGATGGTACGATGAGGAGTGTAGGCGACTATACCGACATCTCAGAGCACAGAGTATCTTGGGATCCATCACAGAGAGGGAGGCACGACGACAGATGCGAGCCCTCACATGCCGGAAGTGACGAGCTTTCGAGGAGAGACAGGAGGCAGAGTTGTTCGACCTTCTCATGAGTAGGGATTGTGCCACCGCATGGAGGGCACTACGGGAGCCACGCCCACCTAGACCCATAGCAGATCCTCAGACTTGGCACACCTACGCTCGGAGGTTATATGATGTCCCAGGACATCCACCATTGCCGATCCCTCCCACACCGCGTCCTGTGATATCCACCCTCTTCACGGTAGGCATGTTACGACAGGCCATCCATAGGCTACAACATGGCCGTTCAGCAGATCACACGGGGCTACATGGTGAGCACTTTATATACGTAGCAGATGTAGTTTCCCACCTGATCGCCCATCTCTTCAACCGTGCTTTGGTTGAGGGATTACCTGACTCGTGGACTATGCATACTATTACACTTATCCATAAGTCCGGCGATATGATGGATCCAAGGAACTACATGACTATTATGATAGGCCATATCCTGGCCAAGATCTATGGGGCAGTACTAGAGGTAGAGCTTAGTACACACGCTGAGGCAGCTGGGATCAGAGCACCCGGCCAGGCAAGCTTCCGCCGCACTTTCTCCACCATCGACCACATCTTCGTGCTTCGTTGCTTGATTGAGAGCGCGAAGGCGAGGAAGCAGAGACTATATTGTTGCTTTGTGGATTTCCGCAAAGCCTTCGACATGGTTCCCCGAGAGAGACTACTACGGAGGCTCCAGGAGTTACAGATACCATCAGACATGCTATGGGCCGTCCATGCTCTGTATGCACGAGTCACAGGCAGGGTACGCTGCTCCGACGGCCTATCAGACAGCCTTGTTAGCACCATTGGTGTGAAACAAGGTTGCCCTCTCTCACCCACTCTCTTCGGTCTCTACATCGACGAGTTCACGGAGTATATACAGCGAGCAGGAGGGCTAGGAGGAGACCTCGGAGGTACGCTAGTACACATCCTATTATATGCTAATGACATTGTCTTGCTTTCAGAGTCACAAGAGGGGCTGCTGTCACATTTACAGGCACTCGATACCTTTTGCATGGAGAGAGGACTCACAGTGAACCTTGGCAAGACCAAGGTCATGATCTTCCATACCTCCATGACAGTACGCGATCGCGCCTCTTTCACTGCAACAGGAGGACAGATAGAGGTAGTGGACTCCTACGTCTACCTAGGTGTCACCTTCTCAGGCAGCATAGGGGTATTCTCCATGGCAGAGGCAGCGAGAGATAGATTGACACGAGGCTATGCAGCACTTGCAGGATTGGAGAGACGTTGCTTTCAGACACATTTTCAGGAGCCCCGGACTAAGGGGTGGCTCTTTGACACTCTAGTGACACCCGCATTGATGTATGCAGCAGCAGCTTGGGCACCTGGGATCATGGAGGCGATGTGGACACAGATTGAGAGGCCCTAGGTCATCATGATCTCACGCTTGTTGCGCAGCAAGCCCTCCGTTCCACATGACATTATACGAGCTTAGCTTGGCACACCACCAATGCTAGTGGAGGCCCTCTTCCAGTTGGTGACCTTTATTCTGAGGGTCAGAGAGCTCCCCACCAGCCGACTCACCAGGCTTGCATTTGAGAGCTCCAGACATTTAGCAGAGATGGGGCATGAGAGAGTATGGTATGCACAGACTTACCGATGGTTAGCAGACCATGGCATGAGCATTACCGATCTTCCCCCCTTTCAGTATGACCTCTCTTCCCCCCACATTACCCTCTCTCGTTCGGAGAGGAATAGGATCATCCGTCAGGATCTACTACAGATACACGTCAGGGAGACATGGATAGCACCACGGGAGCCTCTTCCCACAAAAAGGCAACACTACACAGAGAGCACTTCCTGACTGTGACAGCGGATGGTTTCATTTAGAGACCACGATACATGGATACATACATGGCACCAGCTGAGAGAGTGGCCATTGGGAAGCTCAGAGTATCATCACACCAGCTCGAGATTAAGGTTGGGCGAGCGACACATACCCCGAGGGACGAGAGATTATGCAGGATATGTAGAGAGGAGGTGGAGGACGAGGAGCACTACACATGTAGATGCCACGCATATGAGGACATCAGAGACTGCTACCCACAGCTCTTCAGGGGGGGTAGAGAGATCAGGGCTTTATTGGGGACAGAGGACCAGCGCCCTCTAGGTCGTTTCCTAGTAGAGCTCCAACACCGTCGTACATCACTCCTCCAGCAATAGATGGAGATACACCTGGCCCCTCTCCCTCAGACTCATATTACAGATTTTTTCAGACCCACGGCCACTCAAGGACCAAGCTCGATGCGGGGTGTCACATTACACAGAGCAGAGGAGCTTAGACGACAGCGTCGACGACCGAGACCCCCACTCCGGAGAGTCCATCCACACCAGAGAGAGATTCAGGCGATTCACGCACGCCATGATATGGAGATACGGAGACGTCAGCAGCACACCCCTGTCGATCTGGACATTCAGAGCATTTTGAGGATCGCCATGATGCCTTACCCACCGATGCATTATATTCTACACCCACTCCAGGCATTTAGAGGGTTGTGATACCATCGAGCCTCCCATCCCTATGCATATCATATTTGTATCACACCCATTGAGCATATAGAGTGCATACCCATAGCACCCCACACCTTTGATGCTAGTTATTGTCCGCTCCTTTTATATCCGTCTTTTGTACTCACACTTTATTTTCCTTTTGGGATCACAGTGGATTGGATCATACTATTGTATATGTTTTGTCTCATAGGCCAATTTTGGCCTCTAATAGATGTTAAAAAGTCTTTCTTTCTTTCTTTCTTTCTCTCTCTCTCTGTCTTTCTCTCTCTCTCTCTCTCTCTCTCTCTCTCTCTATATATATATATATATATATATATATATATATATATATATATAAAGACATAGATAGATAGATAGAGAAATAGATAAATAGATAGATAGATAGAAAAATATATAAATAGATGGATAGATAGATAGATAGATAGATAGATAGATAGATAGATAGATAGATAGATAGATAGACACACAGACAGATAGCCAGACATATAGCCAGATAGACTGGCAGACAAACAGACAGGTAGATAGACAGACAAACAGATAGAGAGACAGACAGACAAACAAACAGATAGACAGAGAGACGGATAGACAGACAAACAAATAGATAGATAGATAGATAGATGGATGGATGGATGGATGGATAGCTAGGTAGGTAGGTAGGTAGATAGGTAGGTAGATAGATAGATAGATAGATAGATAGATAGATAGATAGATAGATAGATAGATAGATAGATAGATAGATAGATAGATAGATAGATAGATAGATAGATAGGTAGGTAGGTAGGTAGGTAGGTAGATAGGTAGGTAGATAGATAGATAGATAGATAGATAGATAGATAGGTAGATAGGTATATAAATGGATGGATGGGTGGATTCATAATTAGATGTATTGATAGATCATTGGATACACATATAGTAAGAAAGGAAGAAAATGATTTTAGCATACCTTTCCATTCTTAGTATTGAGGTTCTCATTGGCTTTACTGTTTGCATGTGATTTAGTATTTCAGCTATCATTAAGAACAGACCTCTCACGTCATTTGATTGTAGTCAATCCTAAGAGTTACCTAAACACGTTATTTCTAATATTAAGCTATAGTTATTTTGTGACATACAATGGGGAAGAGGACTTCACATTATATTGAGCATTCATTTGTTTTCTAAAAGGTCCCGTTCAGTCTCTCAAAGCGTAAATGAGGATTTTTGTTGAGTGATTTTTGGATGAGTGTTCAAAGTCTTTAATGGATAGTTGTTTCATCACAAAAGATCAAGAACTTTAATAATATCATTTCTCATGATTTCTTTAAAATAAATGTTCAATTTTGTTGGGATCCTTCCAACCATTCATTTTATTCTTTTTGTATCCATGAATGTCTAGGGTATCTTACATGGTGAGTGTTTATGGAAGCTTCATATACGCTCCATCACATTATATACTTTGGCACAGATTTTCCTTTAGAGAAATAATTTCATGTTGAGGAATCGTAGATGATAAAGGTGAAATATATATCAAAACTCTATGATAATGGATACGTAGGTGTAAAGTAGCCAAGCACCCTTTATTTCATGTTGGTTATATATAGTGCAAAAACTATTGGGAAACTATGGAATTATGTTTTCAAGGGTCAATATTCAAGATCCAAGATTTATTTTTAGAGGATATTACATTTGTTGATATAAAATTTTTCATCACTCTTATTTGTCCATGCTAAATAGATACCCACTTTTTTGAACATTTCAAGGAAATATTTCTACTCATTGAGACTCAGTAATATTTCAATATGACATAGAATTCTATTTGTGAAGACTTTGCTCATTTGATTTCATTAAAATTTTGAAAGATTGTTACATTAATCTAGGTTAGGGACTTGAGATCATGAATCTAAGGCTATAGAAGTTGTCGTTATATGCCATTCCTTTAGCAAGAAAGGTAGTTGAGAGAAGAATCGTAGAGAGATTTGCTTGTTAGAAAATCTTGATCTATATGAAGGATCACTATCTTGGGATGGACGAGCCAATAATCATCTATTTGTAGCTCTATCTTTTGATACATAATGTATCTTCTCTCATAACTTCTTGGTGCAAACCGCTCACAAATTTAGATTTATGAAGACCCAATGAAGTCAATGAAATGCATGAATAAATTCAAAGAAAATATTTTTTGTAGATAAAGATCACGAAGAATGCGGATGGTCATAAATGAAGAGCTTGAGATCTGGTTGTACATATGTTCATTGAAAAGGATCCTAATCAATGTACCATGGTTAGAAATTAAGTTAGGAATTCATTAACACAAGTCAACATCAATGTATAGTCATGATCTAGCTAGAAATTCAAGGCTATATAAACAATCAATGACATTTGAAAATAGAAAGGTCATCATCCATGTGAAGGAGGAAGTGTCAAGGGAAGACAAAAGATATAGAGTCCATTCTATCTTTCCATTCTCTAAGGATGATCATGTGGATGAAAAATCCATATACGTAAATCTAATTCAGTAGTAAACCAAGTTATGGTTAAAGCTTTGAGTCCTAAGTCTTCACATAGTGTGTATGATTCACAAGAAAATCTATATATTTATTCTCAAAAGTGAAGCTGCAAAATTGTTGCAACTTGTCGATCAATGTTTTGATCACATATGAGTGATGCATGTAAAATTTTACATGATTCAGTATTATAAATCTAAGTTGAGACCTAGGGAAGCTATTGCTAAATTCATTTTACAAAATAGGTTAGATCCTAGTTAGAGCTTTCATATTGAATGTTTTCTATTTCTAAATACATGTTTTAGATAGGATTTTGACCTTCATGATCACATAAAGATTTGACATAGATGATCAGGTGCCTAATGAACCAAATAGTGTTGGGAAGAGGAGGTCAAGCAAAAAAGTGGCACGGGGTTAGATCAGGCCCTTGGTTGCATTCTCCCCCGTCCGACGAGCGGCATCTACATGCTGGGTGCCTTGTCCTAGTACAATCATCACAGGCCCGCCCCTTTGAAGAGAAAGGGGTCGACCTGTGTGGGTCAGGGCAAGACACGCAGTGTGTATATGTCACTCACCGAATGGGGGATGATGCATCCAGGGTCCTGATCCAACCCCACATTGCTCTCCCACTTGACCTCCTTCTCTTCCCGACAATGGTTCTACACGGATCCCCTGTATTATTAGAAGTATAAGATTTAGTGAATTATGTAGGTAATGAAGTTGAATCTTGAAGCAAAACAAAAAGTTGTGAATTAAAGAAAGAGATGGAGCTCATCTTCAAAGTGGAAAGTTTTGAAGCATTTGTGGAAATTTCTATCTATATGTGATATAGAAATGTACTAAAATTTGAGTAGACTTAAACATTGAAGATTTCAAAGATCTCCAATACTAGTATGAGAGCTGAAGGTGTAGATCAAGTCAAAGGAATGAAGAGAAAGTCTTGAGTACTTGAGATTTCCAAATGAGAGTCAAAGGAAGCACTAGAGAGCTAAAGTTTTTTAGAAGATCTTTAAAAGAATCATAATAAATAGAGAATTTCTTCAATAGGTAAATTTCATAACAAAAATATCATCATTTTGAAATTATTTAATAGATGGATAGGAGATAGGATTCAGATGGACAAGCTTGATAGAGAAAGCTATCTAGCATGGTTTATGAGGATGGAAGATCACTTTATGGGAAAAGTGTTGGATTACATTATGCAAGAGGAGGAGAAGCCAAAATTTAAAGATCCTAGCCTTCCAACTAGGGAAGAGCTTGCATATTTGAAGAATTGGATGAAGAAGGATGGTCAAGCAAGGAACATTATCTACATGGCTATTAATGATTATCTCTTGCCACACATAAGATGGATATAGAGTGTAACTGATATGTAGAATGCTTTGGAAGAGCATAAACAAAAATAAAACCAAGGCACCAATGAAGGATAACTTTTTGAAAAAGGATATGAAGTCAGATTGACTAATGAAGGAGTTTATGTCAAAGTTCCAAATCAAGAATATAAGAGTATTGTCGTAGGTTAAAAAGAAGGAAGACTTTTTACTCTCAAAGTACAAGGTAATGTGGGACATACCTTGTTCACTTATGGAAACCAAAAGATGGCTGAATTGGACATACGGCACAAAAGGCTAGGTCATTTTAATGAAGGAGGTGTAAAGAGCATGGATAGCAATGGATCACTGTTAGGATTATCTGATATTCAAATTCAATACATGACATATAAGTGTGAGGCTTGTCAATAAGGTAAAGCATGTAAGCAGTCAATCCTAGAACCAGAGGTATTCAAAGATCCAAATGAATTAGATTGTGTGTAAGCTCAAAAGAGCTTTCTATGGCTTGAAGCAGACCCAAAGGGCTAGGAACTATAGACTAGTGAAGGTCTTAAATGAACTTGGATATGGAGCTTCAAATTTAGAGAATAGCTTGCTAGTGAAAGTAAGTGAAGATGGGCACATATATATTTTTATCTATGGTCATGACATTATACTTATAGGTAGAGATACTCAAGAAATCAAGAAGCTAAAGAAGAAAATTGCAAGAGAATTTGAGATAAGTAATTTTGGAAACTAACCTTATTTCCTAGGCATGGACATCATTTACACTCAACATGGACTATACGTTACACAAGAAAGGTATGTGACGAATCTTCTATTGAAGTTCAACATAGAAAATTGGATACTTTTAACAACCCCACTGGAGGTAAATCATAAGGTAAGCATGTATGTAGGTGAGGAGTTGAAAGACATGAAAATTTATTAGATTATAGTAGGTAGTTTGATATATGCTACCTTGAAAAGACAAATTCTTTCATCTATAGTTGGTATTCTATGACAACTTATGCATTATCCTAACAAATCTCATTGGATTACATTTCATATATGCACACATGAATATGCAATGTGCATTCCTGCAAAGTGTAGATACACACATTTTAATAAATTAAGGCATACTAAAAAGTTACATATTGGTTATGTACCTTAAAAAACATCCAATACAAATGTACATCGCATAGGTACTCTATTCATAATGTACCTTATTTACCTTTCCACCATAATCACTATAGAGGGATCGAAGGTCCAATTATCATCTATTTGTGCCTCTATATCAGATAGATCCTCTCTTACAATGTCATTTTCCTCCCTTGTCTTGAAGAGGATACATCACATGTATTTCATGCATCCAATGGTGGTGCAAGTGGTTCTAAAACGGGTTATTAATTCCAAGGCAATAGCGTTGAGAATCACAAGTTTGTTGTATTTACTTGTGAGAGAATCTGAAATGTGATGTCTTAATATAAAGGAGTTAAGGGATCTCTATGGGTAGCTTTGTAAGTAATCTCATTGACATGTATGATGATTGGTAAAGTCCTGTTAAATTTTTATATCTACTATTCACATAGATCTAGAGGCAAGCGCTTACTGAAGTATTTCATTGGTGATGCACCATGGTGGACTCTCCCCCTTCAGAGCTCCACAACAATACTACCCTCATAGTAGAAAACCAAGCTCCAAACGTTGCACACAGTATGCCAAACTAACTTGTAGAATACACAGAAAAACATAGCACATAGAGAGATAAACACAAATTTCTTGAGTGTTACAAATGTGGTGGAACTTACATTCTATGGCTGAATAGGACCACTATACAAAAAAAAAAGTTTATGGAAGCCATTTGGCCTTTCACATGAACACTAATGGTAACAATCTCCCATTAAAGGCCAATATGGCAAAGGTGTCTATGGGAGAAAGCGGTGCACCATGGTGGATTCTCCTTATTCATAGCTCCACAATGATACCCTCACAGTAAGAACCAAGCTCTAAATGGTGCACAAAATACTATGTACTGACCTCTAGAATAGGTAGAAAAACACAATACAAAGAGAGCACAAACACAAATTTCTTGAGTGTTACTAATGTGGTCAAACTTACATTTTGTGGTTGACGAAGCCACTATATGTTTTATTAAAGAACATATACAAAAGTTTCCAACGACCATTAGGCCTTTCACATGGACAATAACATTAACATTTACTTTATAGTGTTAGGTTGTGATACCATGAAGGAGGTTTAAAGGATGTTTTGGAAAAGTTATGAGGAGAAAAAATTATAAATAAAAGCTAACATGATATGTTAGTTTTCAGATATTTGCCTCGTTTAGGGATCCCTAATTTATTCTTTAACAAATTTGACCATGAGCTGTAAGGTGCATGGCTCAAAACCAGAGGTGTAGCTTAACATATAACCTTTGGAAAGTGGGGGATAAGGGGTTCAATAATCTTTGTGTGGTTTTTTTATTTAATATGTCAACCATAAATGGAGGATTGGGTCTATGAATCGACTTCAACAAAAAAAAAGAACATTGAATTAGTGATCTCGATTGCGCCAAGCGTGCAATGGGATACTTGTAGAATAATGGAAGTTCAAGAAGTAGCATAAATGGAAGCATGAAGGGAAGCAGAGAATAGCATAGACTGCAAAGATGATAGAGCAGAGTAGAATCACAAGACTAGACAAAAGAAGAGTAGTTCTCTGTACAAAAATGTCTTTATAATCACAATGATGAAGTATCAACAACTCCGTCACAAAAATGAATTCCTAAGCTCTTTATATAGAGTTTTGGGAATGAATATGTGCCAATGATTTTCTTGTACAAAAGTAGTGAAGAATATTTAAAGTACTAAAGGAATGGATAATAACTAAAAAGTTGCTCAATAACTTTTTCACAAAAAATAATGGATGCTATTTTAAAGCACTAAAAGAGTGGTCAACTTTTAATGACCCTTTTTATGAAAATAATGGTTGATATCTAAAGAGCTAAACGAATGGTCTTAAACCAAAAAGGTTTTCCTAAAAAGAACGGATGTGCAACATTCTCCCCCTCAAGCTTTGCTTGAATATTCTAACAATCCAATCAATCGTTTGAATCTTTGTATCTTTGTTCCATCAAGAGCTTTTGTCATCATATCTGCAAGCTGATCTTTTGAAGATATAAAAGAGATGTTGATCTCTTTTGAAACTACCTTCTCACGAACATAATGGTAATGAACTTCGATATGCTTGGTACGTGCATGGAAAACTGGATTAGCTGCCAAATGTATTCTGCTCATATTGTCACCATAAATTTGTCGAGTTATATAAAGAAGATGTAAATCTTCAAATAACGTTTTGAACCACATTACTTCACATGTCAATTCTGCAAGCACACGATATTCTGCTTCTGTAGATGAAAGCGCCACTGTTGGTTGTTTCTTAGAACTCCAAGATACAAGTCGATTTCCCTTCATTAGTAGGTAGCCACTCGTGCTACGTCGATCATCTTTATTTCGTGCCCAATCTGCATCACTAAAAGCTTTAATATCAAGATTAGTATCATGTGAGTAAAATAAACCTTCATTCAAAGTGCCTTTCAAATAGCGTAGCACACGCTTAGCCGCATTCCAATGTATAATTGTAGGCTTGTTCATGAACTGTGAGAGTACTCCAATTGCATAACCAATATCAGGTCGTGTACTTATAGCATACAATAATGATCCAATCAACGATCTATACATGTCTACATTTTCAAAATAAACACCATCATGTATACTCAATTTTACATTAGGCTCCAAAGGATTTGCAACTGCTTTACATTCTGACAAACCAAACTTTTGAAGTAAATCACAAATGTACTTCTTTTGGCTCAACCATATACCTTGTTCATCATAAATAACTTCAATTCCCAATGCATAACGTAAAATCCCCAGATCTGAAATCTTAAACTCCTTACCAAGTTTCTTCTTAATTTCATCAATTTCATCAATAGCGCTTCCTGTAATGATAAGATCATCAACATAAATGCAAATATACACACATTGATCTGTTACAAACTTAACATATAAAGAAGGATCTGCAGCACTTGGTTTGTATCCTTGAGCTTCCAAATAACTTACCAATCGATGATTCCAAGCTCTAGGTGCCTGTTTCAAACCATATAATGCTTTTGTTAGTTTGCAAACAAAATTTGGATATTTTTCATCTTTAAATCCTTCTGCTTGCTCCATATAAACCTGTTCTTGTAATTGACCATTCAAAAAAGCATTTTTGACATCAAGCTGAAATATCTTCCAACATTTACTTGCTGCAACACTCAAAATTGTTCGTATAGTTGACATTCTTGCAACTAGGCTAAATGTCTCTTCGTAATCAATTCCATATGTTTGTGCAAAACCTTTTGCAACTAACCTTGCCTTGTACCTGTAAATAGAAGCATCACTATTTCTTTTAATACGAAATACCCACTTATTTCCAATTACCTTCATCTTATTATCTCGTGGTACAAGCTGCCATGTGTTGTTCTCATACAATGCATCTACCTCTTCTTGCATTGCATTTGACCAATTAACGTTTGAATTTGCATCTTCGAAACATGTAGGTTCTTGTTCTTCAATAACTTTTGACATAAAAGCTGAATGTGAAACACAATAAGACTCAATATACCTTTGTGTTGGCCTTCTTTCTCTTGAACTTCTCCTAAGTTCATGTTCATGTTTTATCAAATCAGATTTAGAACTTTCATCAATTTCTATATCATCACTTATCTCAACAAGCTTTGCTTTACCTTTTCCTTTCTCTTTTGATGTAGGTGATAATTTTTCTTCATTATAACCATTCTCACCTTCTGAGCTCACTCCTGTAGTATCGTGTAAACCATCTTCGATTTCTTCTTGCATTTCTTCTTGAACCTGCAAAATAGGATCTGTATACCAAGACAATAACTCATCAAAGCGTACATCACGACTAATAATCATTTCCTTACTTATAGGATTATAACACTTATATCCTTTTTGATTATCTGCGTAACCCACAAAAATGCATTTTTCTGACTTTGGCTCTAGTTTGGTTCTCAATGCATATGGAACCATTGCAAGACAAACACAACCAAATACATGCAAGTGAGCAATAACAGGTTTTCTATTAAACCAAACCTCAATAGGAGTTACATTATGCGTTGTAGATGTTGGCATACGATTCATCAAATATACTACTGTATTTACCGCTTCAGCCCAAAATTTCAATGGCATATGTTTTTCATTCAGCATTGCTCTTGCTATTTCTGCAATAATCCTATTCCGTCTTTCTGCTACTCCATTTTGTTGAGGAGTATACCTGCAAGTGACTTCCCTCCTTATACCTTCATTCCAAAGAAAATCGTTAAACATTCTTGAAAAATATTCACTACCTCCATCAGATCTTAATCTTTTAATTACCTTTCCGGTCTGCTTTTCGGCCGTTGCTTTGAATTTGAGAAAGCAATCAAACACATCACTCTTATGCTTAAGAAAATACACAAAGTCATTCGGCCAAAGTCATCCACAAAAGTAACATAATATCTACTATCTCCAAGTGATGTTTCCTTCGTAGGACCCCAATGATGAAGTATCAACAACTCCGTCACAAAAATGAATTCCTAAGCTCTTTATATAGAGTTTTGGGAATGAATATGTGCCAATGATTTTCTTATACAAAAGTAGTGAAGAATATTTAAAGTACTAAAAGAATGGATAATAACTAAAAAGTTGCTCAATAACTTTTTCACAAAAAATAATGGATGCTATTTTAAAGCACTAAAAGAGTGGTCAACTTTTAATGACCCTTTTTATGAAAATAATGGTTGATATCTAAAGAGCTAAACGAATGGTCTTAAACCAAAAAGGTTTTCCTAAAAAGAACGGATGCGCAACAATATTAGGCGTCTTACATGTGCTAAGCTAACTTCACTTACTGCCTTCCATCAGTTCAAGCATATTCGAAAGAGTAGACCAAATGAAAAGGACATTTCATCCAAGTTCGGGTTTTAGAGAACATAAAATTTGTTGGTGAACACTATTTCGTCCCTCTCATTTGGCCTACGTTGACTAGACACCTTCTTTTATGAAACATATTTATGAAATATTTCTTCTCACTCGAACTTAGAAATGCTTTAATATGACTGAATTGTGCAATTCGTGAAGGTGTTGCTCAATTAATTGCATTAAAGTGTCGAAGTTTTTTACATTAATCTAGGGTAGGAACCTTAGATCATGGATGTAAGGCTAGAGACTTTTTTCATTATATGCAACTCCTTTAGCAAGAACAGTTTTTGCTGAAAGAAGCGTAGAGAGAGTTCCTATTTAGGAACTCTCTATTTATAGGAAGGATGACTATGGTGGGATGGAAAAGAGAATTATTATCTGCTCTATCTTCTCACAAGTCTTGTAGCTTCTCCCTCTTATTGCAAAAAATACATCGATTGATATCAAAGTGTAGCAATCTTACCACGTTCACATAGTCTTAGAGAGAGATGAACAAGTAATACCACGCTCACTCGCATGCATGTGTGCCCACGAGAATAGAGGCCACCCCCTCCCACTTGAGGAGTGAAGAGCAGCGTTATGACCCCCATACATTGGGACAAGGAATGACATGGAGAAATCTCTTCACTCCTCACAATTTCCTTTGGAATAAAGAAAAATACTAGTACTTTATATACTCCTTGATTATCATTTTTGAGTTTCAATATAGGATTTATGTCATCTATGCTCCCGTTTCTGGTGATTCCATGATGCCACACCATCATTCCCCATATTTCATGTAGGCATATTCTCCATCAGAAGTTTCTTCTTTGTGCCATTGTAAATTATTTGAAATAACCACTTTTGAGTTTCAAAGGTATCCACAACAAGGGGATCACTTAAACATGCATCCATGAAGATGTGAGGCAAACATTAAGGACAAGAGAATCACCTTCACTTTCTCTCCTCTTTCCCATGTTCATCCTCAACAAATGGCCTCTCCCTTTGAATAAAGTAAGAGAGGGAGAGGAACGTGATAACCATTTGAGCAAAGCGTAATATCATATATTCGGAAGAAGTAAAGAAAAAACAAGAGCCAAAACTTCGACGAGAAAGGATCAAAGGCCTCAAAGGATTACCTATTGCAGAATGTGATTGAATTCAAGTAAAGAAAGCATTTTTCTCTATATCTTAAGGTATCACATGTGACTTTGATTAATTGATGAAAAATAAAATGTTTTCATTATTTTTTTTCAGACTAAATGCATCACAATCGTATGGGGATACTATATGTGCCATTGAAATATGTTCCTAACATGCAAGGGACATGTTACAAGAATATATAGTTGACAAATAAACAATGACATTTCGAAGACTTATAGGACATATAAATACACTACATAACTGACAAGGTATCCCACAAATCAAGAACATTTTTATGGAGCACAATACCATAGTCAAATAATCTCCCTTCATGGAGATGAACAAGATATAATATATACTAGACACAATCTTCTACTATGAGATTAGAAGATGACAAGAAAAGATGATTAGGAATTAAATTAGACAATACTAATACAAAAGAATAGACAAGAACAACAATTGTAACTGAAAAAGGCTAAGGCTCCTTGAACTCCCAACAATGATATTGTAAATGCGATGATTTTTATGGAGAATCCCTCCTTCTATATGTTTTCAAGGGTGGTTTAGTATGATGATGATATCATCGATGAAGTCAATAAGTAAAAATCAAGTTCTTTGCATGTCAAAACAAGGCATGTAGACAACTATTCTTATGGTGAAGTGATTGGGTGTTCTTTGTCCTTGTGGAATGACATCAGAGGGGAATAACTCTAGAGGATATAGAAAGAAAGATGCATGGTCAACTTTGGTGAAATTCCTTGTCCACTTTGGTGAATGGTTGATCGATAAATCCCTTGTCCACTTAGAAAAAGAATAAGTAAGTATGATAAGTCCCGTCCCTTGAGGCACCATAAGATTTCTATGTTAGAAGGCAACAAGATAAAAAAGAAATGGGCGGCACATGAGGGTGATGAAAAATTCATTTACCTTCTTGTAGAGTGCCTTGGAATATAGTTTTCTAGCTAATCTTTGCAAGCTCACTCATTTCAGTTGCTTTGTGGGATAAGGGGGATCCCATGGGTGTTATGCCCCTTCATTGTACCATTGTTTTCTTATTACAACTCATGTATGGGACTCTAGGCCTAGAATAACATACTTAAAAAAAAAAAAACAAATGTAGGATTCAAGGTGGTTTCTTAGTATTTGTGAAATCACCTCCCCTCAAATGGTGAGTTCCACAAGGAGAAATTATGTTTTGTAGCTTTGGCTTAATTTGGTTCTAATGAAATAAATACTTTCAACTTCTAATGGTACATTGAGGTGTTTTCAAGATATTCCATCTACAGATTTAATTGCTCCAAGGTATAGTAGACCAAGTAGTTATTTGATTATGTATTGGAAATTTATGTTAAGTAGGCATATATTGTGTTGTCCTACATCAAGTCATTCGATCAACCCATAATGCAAAAGGTAAAAGTTTTAGCATTTTCTAGTATCAACATTACAAGCTTAAGAGATTCCTCTCACAATAGGTGAATGAACTTTTTTATTTTCCCATTAACTTCATGGTTATAAGTAGTTCTAGAAGACATGTAACTTCCATGACGTGCAAAGAAATCTCTAACCTCCTCTCCATCTAATTCTCCCCTATCAACAAATAAGTTTGTAATATATCTAAATTATGCAGTAACATCTTCAAATAAAAACTTTCACATATTATATGCCCTTTTATTTTGTAGTGCAAAGCCTTCTACATGATTTGTAAGATCTTTTCTTGCAAGGAATTTCATCATATTTATACCTTTATGCATTATCAAAAGGTCAGCTACCCACTTCTAATGAGTAAAAGGTGGATAGGTAGGATGTAAAAGATATCTTTATTTGATAGATGAATGTATTTGACATACAGTACAAGTATTCACATGATTCTTTACGTTGTTTTATATTCTTGGCCACCAATAACCTTCCCTTATCTTTTCATATGTAGCCACAAATCCTTTATGTCTAGGCCATAATGTATCATGCTTTTCTTTTATAACTTGCACTTGAAGAAATCTTTTCCCAATTACCCTTTATAGGAGTTTTAAATTCCCTCTAGAATGTATCCAAATAAATGTTGGAATCAATATCCTATTGGTCAAACGATGTCTCAGTAATTCTTTTTGGTCAAATTGTACACCATTTATAAGAGCTCACTCTTAGTCCCTCTTAAAAGAAACAGCACAGCACAACAGCATGAATAGATGCCTTTTTCATAGTGTTTACATTCAAAAGCATGAGACAACATGGCTACGTGGTATTTTTCATCATGTCATTTAATATGATTTTCAGCAATAAGCGACGGATTCTAACGGGAGTGCGTTTTTGTGCTTTTCCCTCCGGATTACGATTTTGAAGAACGATCGCTTATGCTTTATTGAGCAATTGCTTTATTATCAACTTTTCAAGAGGGACAATCTACTATATAAGAAGCACCTAGGGTCTCTTCTATTCATCCTTCACCTAGGATCAACACAAGCTTTCTATAGCTTGGACCTCAATAGAGGTGGTACTTCTTCTAGCACATGGGGCAACCATGGTGCTAACTTGAAGCATGTTGAGGAGCAGCTATGGAGTTCTTCTTGGTGATTCTTCTTGGAGAAGATGAAGGGTGTGCTCACACTCTACCTTATGGAGAGGAGGTTATCTCTTGTTCATGGCAAGAAGACTTGGTCGTTAGCAGCTTGAAGGTGAGGATCGGCCATCTACATGATGTATTTGAAGATTATCTTCTATAGGAAGATATTAGGTTGAAGATTGTCTTCTACAAGAAGATGTTGGGCTACTTCAAAGACATTGGATGGTGCCATCTACATGGTGTATTTGAAGATTATCTTCTACAGGAAGATATTAGGTTGAAGATTGTCTTCTACAAGAAGATGTCAGGCTACTTCAAAGACATTGGATGGTGTTTAACATAAGATTCACATCTTATGTTAAGTATTCATGTACATATTCTCTTTATGCACACAGGTACTACTTGAAGTTTGTGGAGGCCTTGGCGTTCATATTAGGAGGAGTCCTATTCAACATAGGTACAAGAGAAACAATACGTATATGCTTTATGCATATTTTGATGAGGTGTTTAAGAAGGTGTGCTTCACATGAGTTTGGGGATTTCTAGCAGCAAACTTGTTAGCATTCTATGCTACTTTATAAGTATGTGATCTTTTCACACACGTATCTGACTTAGGGTCTTCCATAGCCTAAGTTCAGATGAGGGTTTGTTGACTATCAGTTTCACATTGATCCTTCCTCTTTCAGTCACTCATATTCACTCTTCTATAACCTATACGGTCACACATCTCATGTATATTCAGATTACTGCCCATACATTTGAATATGTTTGTTACATTGTACATTCACTCATTCATCTATGTCTCATCACATAGAGTGGTTGAGAGTTTTGCTCCCACATTGTACATTGAACATTGGTATATATGATACTATGAGTAAGCGATGGCTTACGTAACAACTCACACATGTCGTCTATTCTTTCTCTATCTTTGTCTCATCATCTGTATGATTAAGTTGTGGTATGTTCATGGTTTGTCAATATGGAAGATTGCTGGAATTAATGTTGTACATGACTGGAACTATGGAACCATGGACCTGTGACATGAGCCAAGGGCCTACCTCACTTCCAACATTTGGTATGAGAGCACTAAGGTTTTGGTTACAGAACTTTAGATCTTTTTCATCAATGCATTAAGGCTCATTCATATCTCAGGTTCTCAAACTTCCAGATTTACAACATATGATTTGAAAGCATCTTCTAACATTTGACATTTGACATACACACTTAATCTAGATGAGTAGAGATTTGAGAATTAGACATTTCAGTTATATGTGTATTCATCAGTGTGGAGTATGAAGTTGATGATCTGTTAGCAACCGAATATTTTTGGAAGAGTATGCAAATACTTTACAAAAGTATTGTTTGAAGACCCAGACTTGATGAAGAGAAGACTACCTCAAATTCTAGGAAGAACAATGGTTTAGAGAAGATGAAGAAATCAGATCAACATCAAATCACAGGTATCAATTTTTACTGTCAGATTATCATTTGCAGGTCATATCTTAAAAGAGCAGTTATGAAGAGATTTTGAAGGTTTCAAGGAGTGCTTTTATACGCTTTCATCATTTGAAAGTTAAAGGCTACATCGAAACAGGTATCTAGAGGTTTTTCTAGAGAGTTTTGAGAGATCTCTTTCATGGCAAGAAAGCTTATCTAAGATGACAAATGCGAAGATGGGATGAGTTTTTGTTTTCAGCCAATTTTCTGTTGTAAGTTGGTTGCATATCCAAGTACAAATGTATCTAGAGAAGGTAAATCTAGAAGGGTAATTCATCATTCAGACAAAAGATTGGTGAATTTAGTCGTTTCAGACATTTGAAACAACATTTTGATTCAGAGATATGAGGAGATGATAAAACATGTTTCTATATTCACTTCTATTTGTATACCATGTTTGTTTTATCTCTTACTCTTAGCATTAGAGGAAGAGAAAAGTTCATTCGAAGAAGTCAAGAGTGTTTGCTACTTCAAGATCAAGAAAACAAAAGGTATGGAAGAGAAGTTTGAAGATGTTGACATCATCAGGTGGAAGAAAGATGCAGAAGAAGAAAGTCCATCATTTTCAAAAAGTAAGACTTCCTTTTCTCATATACTTTCCATATACTTTTCCTATTTTATCCTCTACACCCAAAGACAAGTCTACGAGAACATCTTGTAAAGAAGAAGCAGTTTCTTGTTTTGCATTACACTTGGTCATGATTTAGTAGATTTGACAGAGAATTGCATTGAGAGAAACAAAAGCACTCATATGTGTATGAGTTATGTTGAAGCTTTTAAGCGGGAAGCTTATATGTTCCCTCAAAGAATTCTTGGAGTGTCAATACAGAGCTACTTTGTATATGACAAGTTGCAGAGAAGTATATTTCTTCTTTATCTAACTCTTAAGGTAAAAGAGTTTTTTGTAGCAGATGTTGAAGACTTGCGTTGAGGTTTTATGTTTGGAAAAGGTTACCTCATACTCAGTATTTTCAGAAACTTTAGAAAATTCAGTCTTGGTGATGTACCAGTCAGTTGAAGAATCTACTTTCAGTGATTGTCTTGACTTTTGGATACATGTTTGTATTCAAAAAGGTGTTCCATCATATCCTATCACTTGATTGAAAAGTGGAGTTAGCCAAAAGAAAATCAAGCAGGTACTATCACATTTCACCCGGGTAAAATATGAAAGTTATGAAGTATCAACTTGCAGCTTTTAGAGTTCTCAAGGTGAGAAGTTTGTCCACTTATGTTTCAAGTAGGAATTGCAGATTCCTTGAAGGATTTGTTTGAAGAAAAGTTTTACAACTTTTCGAGAAGCATGGACACTTGGAGACATTCAGGAAGTAAATCAAACGTTCAGTCATGAAGGTTTGATGACAGCAGATTCTACACAGGAGAGATCATTGATCTTGAATAGATCTTGTATGATCTTGAGTATTTATGATTCAGTTATTTGTCCTTTGTTTTGTAAGATTCTTAGCATTGGAAGAAGTAAGTCAAAGATTCAGATTCTATCAGATTTTTGTTACAGAGATAGAAGAAGATACTTGTTATGTTACAAAAGGTTATGAATCCTAAAATGCTTTCAGCAAGGTTTTGTTATGTTAGGATCAGCTAACCTTATTCTACAATTTGGAAAGCTGAGGAATGACATGGAAAGCTATTGGCATGTGTACAATGCTAATAAAAAGGGTCCAAAGATTTTGTTTCAGATACAGGTATTGATCATTGAACATCAGATTTATGAAGGAAGACGTTCCAAATTTCATAAAGTCTGATATATTTGAAGAATACTGGATACTAGTGTTAAATCATCCAGGGGGGTGATGAAACATGAAGACTTATTTTCAAGCCATATGTGAAAGAATGCAGATTCATACCTACAGGTATTCCTATTTCAGGTATTCCTATATTTCCTTTGTCAGGTTCTCTTTATGTTTCAGCTTTGTAAGAAGAAGGAAGAAGAAGAATGTTTGGAGAAAGTTCCTGTTAGGATGTTCCTCTTTAGGAGGAGGTTCCAGAGTTCTAATGAAGAGAAGCTTGATATTTCAGAAAGGTATGTTTCAGAAGTGCGCACATATATGTTTATACCAAGTTCTGAAGGAAAGAGGTATGAAGGATTTAAAGGATGAAGACATGATGACATCATAGATTTTTTGCTCATATTTCAGTTGATTTCAATTGAGATGAGTTGACATGACTTGAGTACAGTCAAAGATGAACCAGAAGTGTTCATAATACACTAAGTTGTGAGTTTTCAGTCACAAGTTCTAGGATTCAGCTCTTGATTTTGTTTAGTGTATTTACATGACACAGCAGAAGTATGCTGAGAAACCTTTTTGGAAGGTAAATGCAAATATATAGATCCTAGTGTATGTTTTCAGGTTTTTGAAGACAGGAGATAACAGGTTCAAAAATAATTCATGCTATATTTGTTGTCAAGCAGTGATTGCTTGATAAGAACACTATTGGATATCTACTTTGCATATTTTCTCAAGTATTATGGTTCATATTCAACAAGTTTAGGTTTTTTGAAGGAAAGTCGAATACAGTTTTTGAGGAAGACTTTTGAAGAACAAGTTCTAAAGTGCAGGAGTACAAGCTTGAAGCTTGTGGTAATTTGCAGCTTTGATAGTTTGCAGATTCAGTTCAGGTTGTACCAATATGACATTGCAGGGGGGATTGTTGGAATCAATATCCTATTGGTCAAACAATGTCTCAATAATTCTTTTTGGTCAAATTGTACACGATTTATAAGAGCTCACTCTTAGTACCTCTTAAAGGAAACGGCGCAGCACGACAGCATGAATAGATGACTTTTTCATAGTGTTTACATTCAAAAGCATGAGGCAACATGGCTACGTGGATATCCTCCCAACGAATCCGTCTGGGTTCGATTCCCATAGGCGGCAGCACGCGAAAGCTTATTTTTTATCATGTCATTTAATATGATTTTCAGCAATAACCGACGGATTCTAACAGGAGTGCGTTTTTGTGCTTTTCCCTCCGGATTACGATTTTGAAGAACGATCGCTTATGCTTTATTGAGCAATTGCTTTATTATCAGCTTTTCAAGAGGGACAATCTACTATATAAGAAGCACCTTGGGTCTCTTCTATTCATCCTTCACCTAGGATCAACACAAGCTTTCTATAGCTTGGACCTCAATAGAGGTGGTACTTCTTCTAGCACATGGGGCAACCATGGTGCTAACTTGAAGCATGTTGAGGAGCAGCTATGGAGTTCTTCTTGGTGATTCTTCTTGGAGAAGATGAAGGGTGTGCTTACACTCTACCTCATAGAGAGGAGGTTATCTCTTCTTCATGGCAAGAAGACTTGGTCATTAGCAGCTTGAAGGTGAGGATCGGCCATCTACATGATGTATTTGAAGATTATCTTCTACAGGAAGATATTAGGTTGAAGATTGTCTTCTACAAGAAGATGTCGGGCTACTTCAAAGACATTGGATGGTGCCATCTACATGGTGTATTTGAAGATTATCTTCTACAGGAAGATATTAGGTTGAAGATTGTCTTCTACAAGAAGATGTCGGGCTACTTCAAAGACATTGGATGGTGTTTAACATAAGATTCACATCTTATGTTAAGTATTCAGGTACATATTCTCTTTATGCACACAGGTACTACTTGAAGTTTATGGAGGCCTTGGCGTTCATATCAGGAGGAGTCCTATTCAGCATAGATACAAGAGAAACAATACGTATATGCTTTATGCATATTTTGATGAGGTGTTTAAGAAGGTGTGTTCACATGAGTTTGAGGATTTCTAGCAGCAAACTTGTTAGCATTCTATGCTACTGTATAAGTATGTGATCTTTTCACACACGTATCTGACTTAGGGTCTTCCATAGCCTAAGTTCAGATGAGGGTTTGTTGACTATCAGTTTCACATTGATCCTTCCTCTTTCAGTCACTCATATTCACTCTTCTATAACCTATAAGGTCACACATCTCATGTATATTCAGATTACTGCCCATACATCTGAATATGTTTGTTACATTGTACATTCACTCATTCATCTATTTCTTATCATATAGAGTGGTTGAGAGTTTTGCTCCCACATTGTACATTGAACATTGGTATATATGATACTATGAGTAAGCGATGGCTTACGTAACAACTCACACATGTGGTCTATTCTTTCTCTATCTTTGTCTCATCATCTGTATGATTAAGTTGTGGTATGTTCATGGTTTGTCAATATGGAAGATTGCTAGAATTAATGTTGTACATGACTGGAACTATGGAACCATGGACGTGTGACATGAGCCAAGGGCCTACCTCACTTCCAACAATAAATCCATCTTTTAAGAAGATATTATAAGCTCTTATTCTAATGTCTTTGAATCTATTTTTTGACCAAATATGAGATGGATCTAGACTACTAAGATATTTTCCTACATTACTTCCACTTTCCTTCATAATCATTATCATTGAATTGCTCATACTTGAAAACTAATTGATCATAATTAATTAAATTTATATCCATTTATGTTTCATGCTCAAAATAGTCTTCGAAAAAAGTGGCATAAAGAACATAAATGAGTGTTCGCTTTGTTGCCAACATGAACTAAGAGTCGGTTTATAGATTCAACATATGATATCCATCTCAACATTGTAAGATCATGTGATGAATAGTTTGCAATCATACCAATTAATGCTAGACAATTTGTTTCAATAATAAAGTTGACACTTATAAAGTATCCCCTTTCAATCTTTAAGGTCTTGACTAAAGCCCAAAACTCTTGTTTGATTTGTGAATATTTCCTTTGAGTTCCATGAAAAATAATACCTCAAAATCTTATTGGGTATTTCTTCTTGTCCGTATCATCCTGACCAATAACCCATCCTATACCTATAGGACTAGTATATACATTGAAGATAATTGGCATTTTTGAGCACTCATACCTTTTCTCTCAACTTGTCTTCAGGGAAAAAAGTTATACCTTGAATAAATTGATTGTGTATTCTAATTTTTGAGTTCTCTATTTAGTTCTCATTATCTTGCATATGTGTTGTTATAGGGTCCATACATCATGTTTTTAATTATCATCCTTCAGGATCAAACTCTTTTGTAGTTTGTACTGATTCCTCTTCAAATTCCTTGCAAATTTGAACCTTTCTTTACAGGAACATATTCTTGAAAGATACTTTAATATAGAGAATCGATTCAATCCTTTCAGTAACAACTATTGAGTGTTTTGAATTTCATAAGTTAATTGGTGTAATCAATTATTCTCCATTATCAATGCAGAAGTTTATTAATTGATTCTCATATCTTTGTAATTTTGAAATCATTTTGAATTTAATAACTATATTTTCCATCTCTTTGGAGTTCTTGTGTTTTCTCTTTGTTATTTCTTGATAGTTTTTTATATAGACACTTTTTCTCTTTCGTTTCTCTACTCCAACAATATATTTTTACGCATATTTATCTAAAAATGCTTCTTCAATCAGCTTGCAGCTTTTATTTAGTACCTTTTGATCATCTTCTAAACTTGTACACAAAATATCTACAATCTCATGATTTGTTTGCTATTGTGGAGCTCCTTGAAAATATTCCATTTTTCTTATGGCATTTAATAAGGGTTTGATGGCTTTAATACTGAATATTTGTAAAGTAATATTAAAAAATTAACTTCTATATCTTTGAAAGGGTTGGATGTTATTAAAGTAATCCTCTGATTGTGCTTTCTTATGTAATCCACACTTGGATGATTGATGTCTTTTAATTGAAAAAGCTACATTTTAAAAAACATCATTATTTATTTTGTATGAATAATGTAACTTGAAATTTGATGCAATAATATATTGTTAAATCAATGATTCTCAAATTTATCCACATGGTTTTCAAAATCTTGAATTTTATTCCACTCAGCTTGGTAGTTCCCAAACATGGATTTTGTAATTGCGGTTGTTGGGACATAGCGTTTATCAAGAGTATATTTGTTTCTCCCAATGGATGGAAGATACAATTAGGTAAAGCTAGCTAAACCACCTTTGGTTTTCCCAATCGTAATTTCTTCCTTGTGTGAAGAGTTTATGGGACTCTTGAAATGCACATAATATCATGTGTAATCATTTTAGTAGTTTGAGGCTTTATCTTTTTCTTGTGGCCTATTTGTAAGTTCTTCACTTGATTCGTTTGTGTGATTCCTTGTAGTTTTGATTTTTGTTTAGGTATAGTCTCATCTACTCCTCTTGATGTGGCCATCACTGTAGCACCTATAGGAACTTGATGTTGTTAGTCTCTTATGTGTTTTCTATTATAATCCTCTAATCATTCAATCAATCTCCTTGTTTCACTCCTTGTATGTTGGAAGCATTCTAGTGTGTCGTTCTTAGATTTGGGCATGCATGTTTTGACATTCACTAAACCAAAATAGTTTTTCAAAAGTGTTGTTTCATAAACCTGAACAAGTGCTCAACCTCTCCTATGAATAATTAGTATAAAACATATAAATAGATCAAGGTGCATTTATGAGTGTTGAACCTTATTAGCTTCCATTGAAGTCACTTTTATAGTGACCTCTATTTGGTTGTTCAATGGTTTGCGACATCTAAGACCAAAATTCTTCAACAAATTCAAGATGTATTTTCTTTGCATGAGCTATATACCATTATCTTTATATACAAATTCAATACTTGAGAAATTTCTTAGATCTCAAGGTATGAGATCTTGAACTCTTGCCCAAGACTTTCCTTGATGTCCTAGATACCTTGTTCATGATCAATTGTAATAGTCAAGTCATCTGCATACACACATAAGTAGAGAGATGCTTTACCTTCTCTTTTGTAGAATAGTGATGGATCCACTTTTCTTTGATTATATGCACAACTGATCAAATAGTTCTTCACATAATCAAGTCATTTGCATACACAAATAAGTAGAAAGATGCTTCACCTTCCCTTTTGTAGAATTGTGATGGATTAGCTTTGCTTTGATTATATGCACAATTGATTCAGATCCCTTCATATAACCTTAAACATTTGATGCACCTATAACATTCCTTTTCTACAATAGTTTCAAACTTCTTGAAGTAATAGAAGACATCTCATTTATGTTTCATAAAATAAAGCCAATTCATCCTTGTGCAATCATCAATGAAAGTTATAAAATAGTTACAACCTATATGAGCTCTCTTAGTTGGTCCCCAAATTTCTATATGAACTAGATCAAGTAGATGATAACTTAGATAGTTACTCCAATAACTAGTAACCTAGTTTGCTTATGGAATCCACAAGCTTCAAAAATGTTCTTGAGATGGATTACGAAGATTTGGTACTCCAAGCACTAACCTCTTCTTCTCCATATGCTTCAACCTCAGAGTATTGATATGTCCACTTAGCACAAGTTATACATTCACGAGAACAATATGTTTTCTTATTCGCAAATATATTGTGAATTGGTATGCTAACTAGCATAATCAATTTGGCAGCTTACATAGGCACTATGTTGATAATCACAATTAGTATGCTAATTATCATAATTAGTATGCTAAACAACATGAACACTATACTAATTTTCTTAAATAGTATGCGAATTAGCATTCCAAATATCCCATCCATTAAAAAGATCCTATGATATGGCATACGTTGTTATTACAAGCGCTAGCTATACGCTAATGAGAAAATATGTTTTGCTAACTAGCATATGAATTGTGCTAATTAGTAGAATAACGATCATGTGCAACCCAATCATTTTTCAAACTAATATAGTCACTATGTTAGTTAGTCGAACTTATATGCTAAGTATCATATACTATGCTAGCTAGCATCTTGTTTGTGCCAATCACCATAATGATTATTCTATTTTAGAAAATGAGTATGATAATCAATGTCCCTATCATGTTGACTAACATCTGAAGTATGCTCATCACGACACTAAAAACATTAATCAGCACTATCATTATGTTAACTTACATAGTCAAGAATCAATAACCATTGTAGAATCCTTTGTGGGCTATTTGTAGCATTACAAGTTGTGTTGATCGGAATTGTAAGGAAGCTTGGCTAGTTTAGTGATCCTTTGTTACCATGAGATAGACACACTCGTTGCATTGGTTCTCTTATGAGTCATCTAGGGCTCTCTAGCCCTTCATAAGTGGCCCTATCATGAGAACGATTGGGGGAGGTAATGTGTGAAGAGGCAATTCTCCATCTTTGAAATGAGCTATGATCATTCCTTTAGCACTTCAATCTTACTTTCTAAACTCTTTTGGGTACTTGCCTACAAATATTACTAAGTTTTTAATATCCAAATACAAAGTTAATAATACAAGACATTCAAACCACACTATAAGTAATGAGGAAGCAATTTCAATAGAAATGCTACTGTCATCATAGAAAATGTCCTTTGCCTCAGAAAACGTGAGTGCTTATATAATCTTTGTACAATTCAATCTTTATTTTAAACTCCCTTTTCGAATGGGGATGGGGTTTAAAGAATGTTTTCTTTTTCTACTCGAAATAAATTAGTCTTGATAGAAAAGCATGTGGTCCATAGAAATGAACATGTATATAAAATTTTAATTGGATAATGTATAATTGTGTTTGTTCTTGTTAGAGAAACATAGTATTAGGAATCATCAACATCATCGTAAAGTCCGAATGTAATGAGGATTGGGCATCTACTTGAAAAAATTCATATGCATTGTGTTGGATATTATATTCCTCCTCATGCTTTGGTCCGCATGTTTCTTCTTGTCGCTCTAGCTTCTTCTTCTTCTTTTACGTCATTTTTCTTGCCACAAGGCTATTTCACTATTTCACTATCGAAATCGTATGGATGAGTTGGATGGATTCTTCATAAAAGACATGGAAATTTTTATTTGCAACGGCCCCAAGGATCACGTATTTAGGCTATTAACAACGCTAATAAGAGGATGTTTAGAGAAATTCGAGGTACATATGGCCGATAAACTTATGGAAGGCCCGAAAAGAGCCCTCATTGAATAGATGCTTATCCATGATGGACAATAAGTCTAAGGTCTAGAAAAGTAGCACACTATATCGACAAACCCCACCTCTCCTTTTTTTAGTGCATGAGTGAACGGCAGGTTTTGGAATGAGTCTTTTTTTTTCTTTTTGGCTGGCTGATCGGCAGGTTTTGGAAACCGAGAGTGTGGGACTCTATTTTGTTTGGACATTCAAAATTGTTAGCATCTGCACGCGCTCTTTTCTCATGTCATTAAATTGAAATATGTTGTTATATATTTGACAATTTTCGTATGGAACTTGTTTCTATCTCACAATTGCCCCCCCCCCCCCCCCCCCCCGGCTCAGAGCTTCCATCTTTACGAGAGTTGACCTTACAATTTTTAAGAAAAATCAAGACCCTTTCACTGCCCCCGAATCTCCGGACGCTGAGATTATGGTGGTGCGACAGGCTTGAGAGAGTGGATGTGAGTGCAGTTCAATTCTTTCTTTTTTCACTTTCTCTTTTGTTGCCATTCACATGAAACGGTGTTCCAATGCTGTTAAATCTATGTCTGTATGCAGGCTTCACTGCCAAGCTTAGAAGAACTCAAAGTGTATGTATGCCCCAAGTTGAAAAAGCTTCCTCTGGTTGGAAGCTGCTTCGTAGAATTGACAATTGAGCAATGTGAAGGACTTGTTCTCGATGACGATCAATGCTTGAAGTGGAAAGGTATTATACTGCCGTTACAAATAACAGCATATCTATAAATACTTCAAACGGAATCTATAAATCATATCTCTACATTCAAACAATAGCATTCATCTCTTCAAATTAACTCTATACATTCGAATGACGTTAGAAAACTCAAGTTTATGATTATTACGTCACTCTCTAAACTTCGATCCAAAGAAACAACACCGTTGATGTGGACTTTTAATGACGCCAGCTTTGGACATTCATATATCCAACTTGGATTGTTTGCTAGCTTGAAAGTGGCTTTAGAGCGTAGTGCACATCTTCCTACATGATTAGTTCAGTCCTATCTTGCAAGTACAATCTAATATATTTTATCAATAACTTTAGCCATAGTCACAACATCTACCACACACTTGTGGTGAATACAAGGTGGATAGGTAGAATGCAACGGATCTCTGTGTTCTATGGATGAATGAAGTTTACAAGTCAAACATGTAGAAACATAGTTGCTAACGTCAACATACATCATAGGCCAATAATAAATGCTTCCAATTTTTCATACTATTCAGAAAAATCCTTTATGACCTTTCCATAATGTCTTATGCATTTCCTTCATTGCTTACAATTGAAGGCCTCATTTTCCTAGGACTCATTGCAAATGTTTGATCTTAACCTTAACATGTCTCCAAAGATAGCTATTACATGGGAAAAAGTTATAAGCTTATTTCCAAATTTTATAGAATCTAATCGTAGTCGAGCTAGGTAATGGTTGTAGTGTACTCAGATACTTTCTATGTAACTCCATTCATCTTTGTACTCAGAGTCACAAAATTGCTCATGCTCATATCAAATCTAGCTCTCGATAACATATCAACAACTAAAACTTACCTAAAATATGTGCTAACTCAAGATTTATGAATTTAATATATGAGATGTTGGATTTTATTGATCTCCAAAGTACAGCTAGAAGTAGGTGAAACCCAACAGGACCTAGTTGACTTTTTCACAAACTTGTATGCATAGACCAATTTTCTTGCAGAGAAAATTTCTCTTTACTCACTTAGAATTTTCCAAAACTGTTTCACACACATAAACTAGACTCTAAGAGCTTTCCAACAAGATATAGAACACCTCAAATGGATAAATACACAATGAGCTATGACCTCTGCAATATGCAGCTTTAATGGAGACCTTGAAACAGAGATGAACCTGAGGACACACATCACTTGCAGAGACTACTGCTCTTAACTCACAACTCCAATGACTTTGAAACTTTCCAGAATACAAGTAGAATTAAAGAGCTTTCTAACAAGCCAAAGAACACATGATTTGGATACATACACAAGGAGATATGACCTCTGCACGTTTGAGGTTTAATGGAGACCTTCAGCAGGGATAAAAAACAGAGAACACACACTACTTGCAGAGAGTATTGCTCTCAGCTCACTAATCCAATGATTATGAAAATTTACAAGACAAAAGTAGACAGTAATAGCTTTCCAATGAGCTATCAAACATGTAATTTGGATATATAATGAGGGAGATACAAGCTCTGCAATCTCTGCATACAAAACTACAATAGTGTAGAGATACACATATGACTCTATTGGACATCCCACAAGATTACGACTTTTCTCCTCTTTTTATAGCATGGGAAACTAATCTAAAACCTTCCTAATACATCCAAATTTGTGGTAGACACTTGGATGGAGATATTACATGACTCAAGTGCTTAAATAAGAAAAGTATTGATGGACTTTGAGAACTAGCCACATCGACCTTCCACTAGGACACCACTGAAGCTCCTTTGTGACTCACTAATTTGACTCACCGTGTTCTAGAGCTCACGTGGTATTTTTGCTACATTTTATGAATAATATGAGCCTTCTTGAAGTATTTGAAGACTTCCCAAAGGTATTTACATAATTTGAAACTTGTACCCTCCATAAAACAAATGTTCGCAACATTCTCCCCCTCAAGTTTCAAAGGGTATTTCCTTCATGCCAAGAATATAGTTGAATCTTTGAAGCTTTGGTCCATCCAAGGATTTGGTGAAGATATATGCAACTTGATCCTTTGTTCCAACAAAAGAAACCTGCACTTCATTGTTCATGGCCTTCTCTCGAACATAATGATAGTGAACCTCTATATGCTTTGTTCTAGCATGAAAAATAGGATTTGAGGTCATATGAATGCTGCTCAAGTTATCCCCATATATCAGTGGTACATCAACCTGCACATTCAAGTCATGAAACAACTTTTTAAACCACATAACCTCAGTAGTAGCCAATGCTAAACCTCTATACTCAGCCTCTGTAGAAGATAAAGCAAGTGTAGGCTGTTTCTTTGAACTCCATGTTAATGTCTTGTTTCCTGCTATTACCACATATCCACTTGTGGATCTTCTGTCATCTTTGCTTCCAGCCCAATCTGCATCACTAAAGACTTTAAGAGTTAGATCAGCATCATGACTATAAAATAATCCTTCGTTCATGGTACCTTTCAAATACCTAAGCACTCTTTTCGCTGCATGCATATGAGGTACTCTAGGTTCATGCATAAACTGTGACAATACTCCCACTGCATAACATATATCAGGTCTAGTTTTTGTTGCATAAATCAAAGATCCTACCATGGATCTATATACATTCATATCATGCAACTCATCACCTTCCTTTGCACTCAGCTTTACATTACATTCCATCGGAGTAGAAACAAATTTACATTCCTGCATACCAAACCTTTTCAGCATATCACATATATACTTTCTTTATATCAACCACATACCTTCATCGCTATACACAATTTCAATCCCAAGAAAGTATCTGAGCAAACCAAGATCTGAAATTTTAAATTCCTTTCCCAAATTACCTTTTATCTCATCAATTGCTTTTGCATCATTCCCTGTAATCAACAAGTCATCCACATAAATGCATACATAGACACACATGCCATCTACATGTTTTACATAAAGTGAAGGATAAGCATGACTTGCTGTGTATCCTTGCAGCATAAGATACTTTACCAACCTTGCATTCCATGCCCTTGGTGCCTGCTTAAGACCATACAATGCCTTCTTTAACCTGCATACATGATTAGGACATTTTGCATCCACATAACCATCTGGTTGTGACATATACACTTCTTCATTTAACTCACCATTAAGAAAGGCATTCTTTATATCGAGTTGATATATATTCCACCTTTTACTTGCAGCTAAAGCCAACAAAGTTCTCACCGTTGCCATATTTGCTACTGGACTAAATGTTTCCTCATAGTCCACACCTTGAGTTTGATTATATCCTTTTGCTACAAGTATAGCCTTATATCTAGACACACTACCATCACTATTTCTTTTAATCTTAAAAACCCACTTGCAACCAATTACCTTTTGCTTTGGTGTACTTGGAACTAAATTCCAAGTCTTGTTATCCTGTAGTGCTTCCATTTCTTCTCTCATTGCTTTCTCCCACTTTTCATCTCCTTTGGCCTCATCATAACATGTGGGTTCATTTTCCTGCTCAACTTTTGTCATAAAAGCATAATGAGTATTCATGAAAGATTCATAAGTATACCTTTGAGGTTGCTTACTTACTCTTGAAGTTCTTCTTACCTCCAATGTAGATGCTCTTCCTTTCTTATTAGGAACCTTTGATGATTCTCCATACTCACATACATCACTAATTTCCTCTCCTTCATCATTAACTTCAACAAGTTTGAGTTTACCTTTACTTTTAACACTTAGAGGTGACTTCTTGCCTTAATCTTCCATTGAAAGGTGATCCTCTTTCTTCATCTAAACCACTCCTTTCATCATTTAAACTTCCTGATGGCTGAACTATGCATTCATCTCCTTCAACCACACCTTCTTCATTTTCATCCATGACCTGCAAACAATTCTTATCTGCATACCATGAAAGTGATTCATCAAAGTTTACATCTCTTGACACAACAACCTTATTGGTATGAGGATTATAGCATCTATATCCTCTTTGAGTATCTGCATAACCAATAAATATACATTTTTCTGATTTCGCATCAAGTTTAGATCTCACCTCACTAGGTACATGTACATAACATACACAACCAAATACTTTCAAATGACTTACACTTGGTTTCCTTCCATGCCATACCTCATATGGTGTCAAATGATGAACTCCAGCAGTTGGAACTCTATTCATAATGTAAACACTTGTGCTAACAGCTTCAGCCCAAAAATAATTAGGCAAACACATATCATTAAGCATGCTTCTAGATGCTTCCGCTATGATTTTGTTTCTTCTTTCTGCGACTCCATTTTGTTGTGGAGTATACCTGCATGTAACTTCTCTTTTGATACCTTCATCATGCAAAAAATCAGTAAAAGCTTGAGAGAAATACTCTCCCCCTCCATCGGATCTTAGCTTCTTAATATACCTTCCTGTTTGCTTTTCGACATATGATTTGAACTTCTTGAAACAATCAAAGACCTCACTCTTATGTTTAATAAATACACAAATGTCATTCTACTATGATCGTCAATGAATGATACATAGTACTTATTACCAACCAAGGATGCCTCTTTAGTAGGTCCCCACACATCTGTGTGTATGAGATCTAGTAAACCATCACTTACATAGCTTGAATGCTTGAAAGGTTATCTACTCTGCTTACCCATTTGACATGCTTCACAAAGATGCACCATATGTTGCTTAGTAAGATCAGGTAATCCTTCAACAATCCTCTTCTTTGATAGCTCCTTTAACCTGTGTACATTCATGTGTCCAATTCTTTTGTGCCATAGATCAAGCTCTGCTATTCGATGCATACCATAAGAGAAATAGTTTGTATGATTTGGGTTTACCTTGAATGTAAATAATCTACCTTGTTTTTGACCTCTAGCAATTAACCTCCTTTGCTTTCGATCCTCAATGAAGCAACCTGCATGATTAAATCTCACTTGTAGACCTTTTTCTACCATTTGACCAACCGACATCAAATTCTTAGTGATAGTTGGCACATAAAGTACATCCTTCAAGCAATTTGTCTTGCTTTTATCCTACATAACAACATCTCCAACCTGCATAATCTTATGTGTTGTATCATCTCCTGTTTCAACATGACCTTTATATGACGGATTATGCATATTAGAAAACCATGAAGCATCATGAGACATGTGATTAGAACAAGCACTATCTACATACCATACATCGCTATTGCAATTCATCTTAGTTTCAACATTCATCATTAGAAGGGAATCATAATCATCACTTTTACCTTCAATTGCATAATTTCCTTGTTGTTTACCTCTTCTTGAATAGCCTCCTCTTTGATTACCACCTTGATTATTTTCATTTTGATAACAATCTTTGGCATAGTGTCCATACCTTCCACATATATAGCAATTGTTCTTATTATCTTCACTCCTTTGTCTTTGGTTGTAGTTGTAGTAGCCTCTCGTACCTCTAGCGCTTGATCTTCCTCTTCCTCTTGTGTTGAAGAAGCCACTTGAAGTCCTTTGATCATCGCTCATTCTTCCTCGACCTCTATTTGAACCTCTTCCACCTCTGTTTCCACCTCTTGATGATCCTACATAAAGAGCTTGTCCTTGAGATCCTTTTTGATTTGAAGTAGAACCATTTAGATTCATCTCCTCCGTGACCATGAAGGCAATAAGTTGATCAAAATCTGGTAATTCTCCTCTGACATAAACTGAAGTAATGAAGGGCTTCCATCTCTCATCATCTTTGAGTCCGTTGAGAGTATGTGCAACCAAGTCGTCGTCCTCCACATGAGCTTGAATTGATCCTAGTTGATCTACAATCTCTTTAACTTTCAATATGTAATCATTGACCGATGTCCTTGTATCTTTCTTTATGTTATTCAACTCATTTTTTAGTTGAATCTTCCTTGCTCTTGTACCTGTAGCATACAACCTTTCCAATGCAAGCCAAACATCTCTACTTGTGTCTAGATCTTGTATGTGTCCTACCATTGAATCTTGAATATTTTGTGATAAAATGAATATAACCCTTTTGTCTCTCTCATTCCAAAGTCTAAACTCCCTCAATTGTTGTTGATTTGGGTCCTCTCGTAATGTGGGTTTGATATCTGTGCCGTCAATCAAACCATACAAGCCTCTACCTTGCAAGTATGCTGTGATTCTAAACTTCCATGCTTGATAATTGGTCTTATCAAGCTTCTCTATTTGTGCATGTTGGTCTCCCATAATACAAATGCTAAGCTTCCTCCTTTAAGCCTCCTTTCCAATGTGTGTGATGAGAAGAAATATAATATTTACCTTGTAAATGAGGTATGTGCACCTTTCTTTGCTTGGATGTTGGTTCAGCTGCCTCCTTGCAATCTTCTTCTACCTTCAAGAGGTGGAAACAGAGGTGGAAGAGGTTCAAATAGAGGTCGAGGAAGAATGAGCAATGATCAAAGGACTTCAAGTGGCTTCTTCTACCTTTGTGTAGTGTTGATGATGAACTGCTTCTTTGATAGCTTCAAATTCTTCGTCAAGGTATGATAACCTTCTCCAAGCCTCCAATTACTTGCTCTGATACCAATGTTGGATTTTATTGATCTCCAAAGTACAGCTAGAAGTAGGTGAAACCCAACAGGACCTAGTTGACTTTTTCACAAACTTGTATGCATAGACCAATTTTCTTGCAGAGAAAATTGCTCTTTACTCACTTAGAATTTTCCAAAACTGTTTCACACACATAAACTAGACTCTAAGATCTTTCCAACAAGATATAAAACACCTCAAATGGATAAATACACAATGAGCTATGACCTCTGCAATATGCAGCTTTAATGGAGACCTTGAAACAGAGATGAACCTGAGGACACACATCACTTGCAGAGACTAATGCTCTTAACTCACAACTCCAATGACTTTTAAAATTTTGAGAATACAAGTAGACTTAAAGAGCTTTCTAACAAGCCAAAGAACACATGATTTGGATACATACACAAGGAGATATGACCTCTGCAAGTTTGAGGTTTAATGGAGACCTTCAACAGGGATAAAAAACAGAGAACACACACTACTTGTAGAGCGTATTGTGTTGATATATTTAGGTAGTGATGTGTGTGAACACTCTAGGACCGTCGGGGCACTTTTTTCCCTCTTTAGGAGGTTTTTTTCCCCCGGCTTGTATATACGCCTATTGCCCTAATGGGCTACTTATCTTTGTACATTCTCTAGTAATACATTCAGTCTTGTGTGTTGTGCTCCAAGCTTCTTCTTCTTCCTTGTGCTGTTCGCGTGCTTCCACAGACGTCTAACTCCAACAATTGGTATCAGAGCAGGTCGTTGCTTCTTCTAGGGCGCCGTCGACACTCCTCCATTTGCAGTCTCAGATTCGCACAAAATTTGGTGAGCATACTCAGGGTGTTTCCGAGATCAAAACGGCTTCGCTCGGTGGTGCCGAAATCGCGATCTGAGCTCGTTTCGGCCTCCGAACGCACTATCGCAGTGCTTGTGCAGGCTATTTCGTCCTTTTGTGCCAAAGGTATATACCAGTTTCTGTTCGCCAGTTTAAGCGTCTCGAAGTCTGCTACAGGTCTAGCAGAACTCGTGTGGGCAGTTCTATTTAACTTTTTGAGATACAGTCAATTTTCTGCATCAAGGTATTTTAGTCACCGGCCATGGCTGAAAGCAGTGATGTATTCCGTATGTTGGCTGTTGAGGATAAGTTGGATGGTACCAACTACCCATTATGGGCTTATATGATGCGACATGTACTGGTTGCAAAAGGATTGTGGAACATTGTGCAGGGTGTTGAAAGACGTCCTGTTACACCTGTAACGACAGGTACTGCAAATACAGGTGTTGGAGCTGATGAAGATGGTGTCGAAGATGATATTCCGCAGATTCCTGTTCGTGCTGCTGTTTCTGTTGCACCTACTGCAGAGCAGATTCGTTGGGATGGCAGAGATGCCCAGGCACATGCATTGATAGCTTTGTCTGTCAAACGTGCCATTATTCCTCACATTCGCTCTTGCAGAACAGCAAAGGATGCTTGGGATACACTTACCACTTTGTACCAGGCTAGGAATGAGGCTCGTGTTGCTTACCTCCGAAAACAGTTGGAGAGTGAGCACATGAATGAAGGTGATTCGATGGACAGTTTTCTTACAAAGATCAAAGACCTGAAGGAACAATTGATTTCTGCTGATGAGGTTATACCAGATAGCTCACTTGTGCAGACCGTTCTGAATGGCCTTCCTGATTCATATCAGAGTTTTGCCTCTACTCTTCGATTGATGATGAAAGGCAATCCGAATGCCTTGTCATTTGAGGAATTAGTCTCTGTTCTGTTGCAGGAAGATCAGTCCAGGCAGAACAGGTCCATTATGCGTGTTGCAGATCAAGCTTTCCTGGCTAGTCAGAAGGGCAAAGGAAAATGGAGCTCTTCTACTAGTAAGCAGAAATCTGCAAATGCTGCACAATCGAAGAACCAGGATAAAGATGAGAAGAAATCAGAAAAGCAGAAATTGTTCTGCAAGTACTGTAAAGGAAATGATCATATTATAAAGAACTGTCCAAAACTGGCTGCTAAAGAGGCAAAGAAGAAAGAGGCTGGAATGGTTGTTGCAGAGGCCTCTACACCAAAAACAGAGTCTGCAAATCTTGTGCAGGAAGAAGAATGGGCGTTTACTACTGTCTGCAGTTTTGACCCATCTTCTCATGATCAGTGCATGTCTGCAGTAGACTCAGATGTTTGGTACTTTGACAGTGGGGCGACCAAACATATTACCTCGCAGCGCAGTTTCTTCTCTTCACTCGAGCCTGCCCCTACAGGGAATACTGTCACATGCGCCAATAACTCCTCTTATCCTGTTATGGGAGTTGGTAAGATCATTCTGACTACTGCTGATGGTAGTTCTTTCACTTTGTCAGATGCTTTATTTGTGCCAGGGATCAAAAAGAACCTGTTATCAGTTTCTGCATTAGCCAAGATTGGCTTGGTTGTGAAATTCGTTGATGACAGGTGTACAGTCCATGATCTCTCAAATGGCGATGTGATTATTGCTTCTGGCATTTTATGTCGTGGGCTGTATAAGCTCATAGACTATGAAAGATCTGTGAATGATTCGGCATGTGCAGTTCATGATTCTCAGGCTATGTCAGATGCAAAGCTTTGGCATGCACGCTTTGGTCATCTGAATTTTGCTAGCTTGTTACGCCTGCAAAAATCTGAAATGGTGTCCTCTTTGCCCAAACTTGAGGCACCTGGAAAACATGTTTGTGAAGGCTGTATTTTGGGCAAAATGCAGCGTTCTTCCTTTCCAAAAGATGGTTCAGTTCGGGCTATGCAGAAATTGCAGCTTGTACATAGTGATGTCTGTGGTCCTATGCAGACACCCTCTTTTGGAAATTACCTTTACTTCGTGACTTTCATTGATGATTTTTCCAGGCATGCATGGGTATATCCACTCAAAGCAAAGTCCGAAGTGTTCATGTGCTTCAAACAGTTTTTGGTTTTGGCTGAAAATATGTCAGCATGTAAAATGGGCACCCTCCGTTCTGATCGAGGGGGGGAATATATGTGTTCAGATTTTAATGCATTTCTGGCTGAACGTGGGATAAAACACCAGTGTACAGTGCCGTATACACCTCAATAGAATGGAGTTGCTGAACGAAAGAACAGGTCACTCATGGAGATGGAGAGGTGCATGGTCAAAAGTCAGGCTTTACCACATAGTTTCTGGCTTGAGGCTGTCATGTGTGCAGCATATGTACTGAACAGGTGTCCCACCAAAGCGTTGCAGTCTATCACTCCATATGAGGCTTGGCATGACCGCAAGCCATCTGTTGCTCATCTGCGTGTTTTTGGTTGTTTGGCATATGCATTAGTGCCTGAACAACATCGCAGAAAATTGGATGATAAGGCAGTAAAATGTATTTTTGTTGGGTACAGTTCTGAAAGTAAAGGCTATCGTCTGTATCATCCACAGACTAAACACATTCTGGTTAGCCGTGATGTTGTCTTTGTGGAAGATGCTATTCAGCCATTGCTTTCATGTACTAAGGAGACATCTGTTAGCTCCAAAGACATGTATGATACTTTGATGCCTCTTTTTACAGGTGGACAGGCTAGCGCTGGTCCCAATGAGGCAACTTCTCAGCCTTTGCAGGTTTCATATGATGATGCAGATCATTCCATTTCTGATGCAGATTTACATGATGCACTTGTTGATGAGAGAGCTGATATTGAACAGGCAAAAACTATGCCAAAATGGCTGGTGCAGACTTTGCGTGACAGCAAATTAGATGCACCTTTGTCATATCGTACTCGTTCAGGCTCTCATAGTACCTCCTTTGCATCAGATTGCTATGCTATGGCTGCATCTAGTCTCTGTGATGAGAATGAGCCTGTTTCTTTTGATGAAGCACAAAATTCAGAAAATTGGAAGGCTGCTATGCAATCTGAATATGATGCTATAATGAAGAATGGTACATGGTCTTTATGTGACTTGCCTCCTGGCAAGAAGGCCATTGGCACTAAGTGGGTATACAAGCTGAAGCGTAAACCTGATGGTACAGTTGACAGGTATAAGGCTAGGCTTGTTGCAAAGGGTTATGCACAGGAAAGAGGCATTGATTTTGATGAGACCTTTGCACCTACATGCCGTATGACTACTGTTCGGAGCATTTGTGCACTTGCAGCCCATCATGGTTGGAATGTACATCAGTTGGACATTAAAACAGCATTTCTGAATGGTGACTTGCATGAAGAAGTGTATGTTTTTCAGCCCCGTGGCTTTGTGCAGAAAGGGCATGAAAACCAGGTGTGCAGGTTAAAGAAGGCGTTATATGGTTTAAAGCAAGCACCACGTGCTTGGTATGAGAAAATACATGCCTATCTGATTGCACATGGTTTTGAGAACAGTCCAACTGAAAGCACCTTATATGTTAAGCGTGCTAATGATGTGCTTCTGATCATTGTTGTCTATGTAGACGACATGCTGCTCACTGGTCCTCTTGAGAAGCATATTGCTGATTTCAAGGCTGATTTGCATGCCTCATTTGAGATGTCTGATTTGGGGCATTTGCATCACTATTTGGGCATTCAGTTTATGCAAGTTGATGGTGGAATGGCTTTGTGTCAAACGAAATATATTGACACATTATTGCAGCGTTTTGGCCTTGAAGACTGTAAGCCTATTGCCACTCCTATGGAGACAGGTTTACGATTGAGTCTTCATGATGCTGGAGATGCATTTGATGCTGTTCTCTATCAGCAGGCTGTTGGATGCTTGATTTACTTATGCATTACTCGGCCAGATATTCAGTTTGCTGTCTCACAGATGAGCAGGTTTATGCATTGCCCAGGAGTCACGCATTGGAAAGCGGTTAAGCGCATCTTTCGCTACTTGAGTGGTACTCGGCTACTTGGGTTGTTTTATCCCAAGGGGGGATCACTACCGCCAGATTTGCATGCTTTTTCTGACTCAGATTGGGCTGGTTGCTATGACACTCGTGTGTCCACCAGTGGTTTTTGCTTCATGCTTGGTAGCTCATGTATATCTTGGTTGAGCAAGAAGCAGCCTACTGTGGCCACTTCCAGTTGTGAGGCTGAGTATAGGGAAGCTTTCACAGCGACTGTTGAGTGTGTGTGGCTCAGACGCCTTATGGCTGATTTGGGTGTTGGCCAGTCTTCTGCCACCACCATCTTCACTGACAGTCAGAGCGCATTGGCAGTTGCGAGGAACCCTGTGTTCCATGCTCGCACTAAGCACATTGAGGTGCATTATCACTATGTCAGGGAGAGGTTCTCTGCTGGGGAGATCAGCTTGGCATATGTGCCCACGCAGGAGAACATTGCAGACCTTTTCACGAAGGCTCTGCCTAGGGAGAAGTTTGAAGCTTTCCGCAAAGCTTTGGGCTTACTTCCTTTTGTGGAGTGATTTCCACATAGCTCGGCACTTCCTTATACATGAGTGCCAGCTCCTTGTTCACCGCATCACTCCAAGGGGGGATTTGTTGATATATCTAGGTAGTGATGTGTGTGAACACTCTAGGACCGTCGGGGCACTTTTTTGCCTCTTTAGGAGGTTTTTTTCCCCCGGCTTGTATATACGCCTATTGCCCTAATGGGCTACTTATCTTTGTACATTCTCTAGTAATACATTCAGTCTTGTGTGTTGTGCTCCAAGCTTCTTCTTCTTCCTTGTGCTGTTCGCGTGCTTCCGCAGACGTCTAACTCCAACATATTGCTCTCAGCTCACAAATTCAATGATTATGAAAATTTATACGACGAAATTAGACAGTAAGAGCGTTCCAATGAGCTATCAAACATGTAATGTGGATATATAATGAGGGAGATACAAGCTCTGCAATCTCTGCATACAAAACTACAATAATGTAGAGATACACATATGACTCTATTGGACATCCCACAAGATCACGACTTTTCTCCTGTTTTTATAGCATGGGAAACTAATCTAAAACCTTCATAATACATCCAAATTCATGGTAGACACTTGGATGGAGATATTACATGACTCAAGTGCTTAAATAAGCAAAGTATTGATGGACTTTGAGAACTAGCCACATCGACCTTCCACGAGGACACCACTGAAGCTCCTTTGTGACTCACTAATTTGACTCACCATGTTCTAGAACTCACGTGGTATTTTTGCTACATTTTATGAATAATATGAGCCTTCTTGAAGTATTTGAAGACTTCCCAAAGGTATTTACATAATTTGAAACTTGTACCCTACATAAAACAAATGTTCGCAACATGAGATCCATCTAAGCATGGCTATAACAAGAGATGAACAAATGGCTATCATCCCAATAAGAGGCAACCAATCAGTCTCAACTTTTATATTTGTAGCTATGAAATATTATTTGTCTGTTTTCAAACTCGTTACCATATCTTGTAGTTTTAGTTTGATTTGTGGATATTTTCATTGCGTTTCATGTTAAATTTTAGCCCCAAACTTAATTGCATATCTATTCCCTTCACTGTCATCTTGACTTATGACCCAATCTATACCAATAGGACTAGTATCAATAGTCAATATAATAGTTTTGTTAATAGAACAATCTACATGCTGAAGAATGGGAGCTTCAAGTAACAATTTCTTGAATTTATGGATAGCTTGAGTGTGTTTTTTAGTCCAAATAAATTTTTGTTTATTCCTCAACAAGTCTTAGAGACAACCAACAACATGAGGAAAGTGTGGAATTCAAATAACATAAAAGATGCAAGCACCAAGAAATCTACATACCTCACTCATGTTGTTCCATTCTTTAGAAATCTTGCTAATGACATGTTTTGTGGTATGGCTTTCAACCATAATGACAACATAATTGTGCACGAATAAGAACCTCATTGACACTTGAGATAGATTTTGGTATTGAAAATATGAGAGCTACCTCTCCAAGTCATTGAGATATTCATTCACAATCAGATATATGGTCAAGAACAAATTTACAACATCTAGATGAATCCAAAGTAGTATTCTTTACACATTCATCACTCCATTTAATTTGAATATCAGTAATGAAAGGTATGGTTATATGAGGGATACAGTCATGTTAGACCATATTCATAGCTTTCATCATATGAGCCACATAATTAGTTGCTCCTTGAGGTAAAGTACACATTGCACGAAGCCTAAAGGATTTTTCATTGTGATTATGTCACCAGTATCATTTGATAATTGGAATTTGTAATACCTAAAATATAAATCACCCATTGAATAGATAGAATCTCTTCAAAATGATTTAGCAAAGCTATCTACAATGAGTCCTATTCCTACATTGGTTATGGTGACTCTGTTGATGGGTTGGAGATCTTGAATAAAACATAGTTTCCCATTCTTATTATGCATAGCAAACCATTTATTTGAGTAAGGTGCATAAGTTGGCTCTAAAATTCTCATGTTTATCTTCTCAATAAGTAGTTTGAATAGCTCAGGAAAGTGAGCCTATGAAACTAGTATAGGGAAAAGATTCCATGGAATATATGGAATAATAAGATAATCATTGGTGTAACTAGCTTAGGATTTGGACAATAAATCTCATGAGGATACATAGTAAATGCTTTTCCATGGCTATGTATCACTCACAGTTTTCTCACTCTATGGCCAAAAGAAATTCATTATCTCTACAAATTTTCACTTGTTGGATTGTCTCATCTGTGAATATATGTCCTATGTTTCTCCTATCCCAAACAATTGGATTGTTTTTCATATCAATAATTTTTTTGTTACTTCCTTAGGACAATGGCTAAGACCGGATTTTTTATTTGCTTGTCTATAATTTTGTACTTTGTTTCAACTAAAAAATCATGTATTGTTTCAATTTTGAGGACTTGTGAATTTTGAGAGAAAACTCTTGGATTAGAGCATACTCATAAAGGGAAGAAAGAAGAATAATGTGGGAATTAAATTTTTTCTCAAGACATAACTCTAACTCCTGAAGAGTAGAGAGACAACGTGATGTCTTAATCACATGCTCAATGTTCTCATCATGTTCCATGATTTTGTTAGTTTTATAATTTCTATGGGGGTTGTGTATAAAAGGCTTGGCAAATCAACTCTTATGAAGGAAACCTAATCTAGAATGTGGAAAACAAAGTGGCAAAATATTGTACAAGTTTGTTGGTTGTGAGATGTCAATCCAATGTCTGATGTTGTCCTGCTCAACAATCAACTTTTTCCAAAATTTTTACTATGTGTAGCTCCAAACATGAAGCGAGGTGCACAACCACTACAAGCATGCTCATGAACATGAGTAACAATAGGCTTCTTTCTAATTGTCAATCTATTTCTAGGATGATTTACTCCTACCATCGTCGCTTGAAGTGATTGTATTCCATTATTAGAGTTAATTCTATCATAGATAGACTCATCATCCATGGCTATAATCTCCATAGGACTATCACAAATGAAGCGCTGACCTAAGAGAACTTGATAGGAGCAATTATCTTGAATAAAAAAAATGAAATTTTTAGATGGTTCCTCCTATGGATATGGGCCCGCTAGCACAAGCTCCATACAAGGTACCTACACCATTATATGCAACTCTCATATGCCATCCATAGTTTATATCTATGGGCTATCAACATTTATCATAGGTTTCTCTTGAAATCATATTGATTTTAGAGCAAAAATTTACTAATCCATTTACAATGTAGCATTCTTATCTTTGCCTATTTTATCAAGGATCTCTAATGTACCTCTAGATCAAAATTGTCTTTGAAAGTGACTTTAAGGATTTTTCTTCATGATTTTTGTGGTCAGATTGAATAGGTTCTAAGACATTTTTACTATCGTTTACTTCATCATCATCAAGTTCCTCTTCATCAGATTCATCAAAGTTTAAGGTTTCATTAATAGCTTGATCTGGATGTAAAGAATCTTGCATTTTAGTGTCTATATTAAGGAAAAACGTCTTCTGTTTAATTAGACCTATAAATTTGTCTTTAAAAACAGGCTTCACAATAGAGAAAATGTACTCCAAAGACATGGGTACTTGCCTCTTAAGCAAAATGTCATCTGCAATTTCCATAGAATCTATTTTTTTCTCAATTTTTGAAATTAGGATGGCCTTAATTTTTCTCCTTGGTTTCTTCTATTTTTGCGCAGGATCTTGTTTTTGTTCACATTCTCATGTTTGGTCTTGAGTTTCTTTTATTGTTCTTGTTTCTCTAAGGGCTTTGGTTCTATTTATTTGGGCTTTGTCTTCTTACCTTTTTGTTTCTCCTATTGATTTTGTTCATTGGGTTTTGTTTCTTATTTTTGCTCTTTGGGTTGTGATGTTTCCCCTTGCTCTATGATGGTTTCGATTCCCTCTGAGGTTTTTTTTTGAGTCACTCTTCTTTCAGTAGACTCTTCTAACGATGAATCCCAAGTTGTTATTCACCTAATCTCATCTCGTGCTCTTACTAATGCCTCTACTAAAAGGTCAACTTCTTTTGTGGGTTTACTCACGAACCCATTCATATCATGTTCAAATGTTGAGGTGATTGCAATCCGAGTGGATTGGGTCTTTTCGCTATACACACAAGGTGTATGAAGCTAATGAGTGTTGGAAGGTTTATGTGATATGGATGTGAAAGTGAAGGTTAATTTTGGTATGCAAAGGAGAGATGTGATGATTTGATTATGAGAAAGGGAATGTATGTATGCAAGGTAAATCCATGAGCTTAAATGATGAGAAAAAAAGAATACCATACATATGAATCAATATCAAAGGGAAGAATGGTCCAAAAGAAGCTTCTTATATACTCTCAAGAGTAAAACATATGCATGAGTGCATGTGGATGGTATGTTTGCATGTGGAACATGAGTTATGTATGATGAAAACATATGGAGACCATACAAATGAATCAATTTGGAAAGGAAGAATGGTCCAAAGGAGCTTCTTGTACACTTTGAAGATGGAAACCTATGCATGCATTTTTATGGATAGGATGAATGTATGTGGGTCATGATTTATGAATATAAAGAAAATTATCCTCACAATCTCAATTGATAATCGTCATTATTTCAATGCAAAATTGCAGATCCTTCTCACACATAGAAAGAGTTAAAAGGAGAGATGTTAAAAACTCTTAAGAGACAAGACACATGGGGACGAGGAGACATGCATTAAATAAATACATGTGCATGAGTATCATGATAGTTCAAGCTAGGCAATCTAATGTTCAAAGGTAGTGCGCACAACCCTCCCACCATGAGAGTTCAACTAAACGTCATAGGTGAGAGGATATGAATAACTCTATCAACCCTTTATCTTTCTATGAGCATAACATCTATCTAAAGAAGTCTAAGAATCATAAATCAAACTCTAACTTTCACACGCTCCATTGAGGTTGAGGAAAGAGAGATAAACCATTGGGTTTTTAAGCCTATCCTAGTTTGAAAGTCCAACTTAAAATTGAATGTAGGAACTATGTTCTTAGTAGTTCACCTTGGACTCAAGGTGATCGTCTCAAGGAAACCATGTGCTAGCAAGGCCCTATGGATGCCTAAAAATTACCTTCACAAATTCTCAACCCTAGGATCAACTACTTTTGATTTCAACCATTGGATTTATCAAATGAATGGCTAGGATTGATTCCTCTTACGAAATCTTGAGAAAAGGATGTGAAAACAGGTGGCTTCATCCTCACCCTTGGATTTGAGAAAGATTTAGACCATTGTATCAATGTTGACATTGATTTGGATAAGGTAAAGACTATCATCTATATCATCCACAAACTAAATGCATTTTAGTTAGTCGTGATGTTAATTATGTGGAAGGTGCAATTCAGCCACTACTTTCATCTACCAAGGAGATTTTTGTTGGGTACAATTCTTACGGTAGAGACTATCGTTTGTATCATCCAGAAACAAAATAGATTTTGGTTAGTCGTGATGTTGTTTGCGTGGAAGAAGCAATTAAGCCACTTTTCATGTACCAAGGAGTTTTTTGTTAGTTGTAAAGGTTTGTATGAAACTTTGTTGACTCTTCTTATAGGTGGACAATCGAGTGTTCGTCCAAATGAGGCAACTTCTCGATATCTATAGATTTCACATGATGAAGAAGATCATTGCATTTGTCATGCAAATTTACATGATGCACTTGTTGATCATAAGGTTGATATAGAAGAGGAAGAAACTATGCCTAAATAGTTGGTGTAGACTCTCTAAGATAGCAAATTAGATACAGCTCTTTCATATTTTACTGATTTAAGATATCATAGTGCTTCTTTTTCATTAGATTGCTATGCTGTGATTACCTCTAGTCTTTGTGATAAGAATCAACCTATTTGTTTTCATGATGCATAAAATTTTAAAATTGCATGGCTACTATGCATTCAAAATATTATTCTATTATGAAGAATGGTACCTCATCATTTTGTGATTTGGCTCTAGGGAAAATAGCCATTGGCACTTAATGGGTATGCAAGCTGAAGTGTAACCCTAATGAATACTTGACAAGTATAAGGCTAGGTTGTTGAAAAAGGTTATGGTCAAGAAAGAGACATTGATTTTGATGAGACCTTAGCTCCCTCATGGAAAATGACTACTATTTGTAGCATATGTACACTTGTAGCTCATCACGGTTGGAATTTACATCCATTGGACATTAAAACTATATTTTTGAATGATGAGTTACATGAAAAAGTGTGTGCATTTCAGCCCCATATTTTTTTGTGAGGAAATGCCAAAAAAACAAAGTGTGCAAGTTGAAAAAGGCATTATATGGTTGAAAGGAAACACCATGTGCTTTGTATGAAAAGATACATGCCTATCATATTGCACATGGTTTTGAGAATAGTGCATGTGAGAGAACCTTATATGTTAAATGTGTAGATGGTCTACCTCTCATCATTCTTGTATATGTTGATGCATGTTGTTCACTAGTCCTAATAGAAGCATATTGCTGATTTTAATTCTGATTTGCATGCATCTTTTGAGATGTCAAATTTTGGGCATTTGCATCATTATTTGTTCATTCAAATTACGGAGGTTGATGGAAAAATAGTTCTAGAGTCAAGAAAAATAACTTGACACATTATTGTAGTGTTTTGGCCTTGAAAATGGAAAACCTATTGCCACTCTCATGGAGAGAGGTTTACGATTGAATCTTCATGATGTTAGAGATGCATTTGATGTTGTTCTCAATCAAGAGGCTGTTGGATTCTTGATTTTGTTATGCATAAATGTTACTTCTATTTAGTTTGCTATCTCTCATATGATCAAGTTTATAAATTGCACTGGTGTCAAGCATTGGCAAGGAGCTAAGTACATGTTTCATTTTTTATTGAGGAGTGCTTGTTAAAATTTATGTGGAGGGACTATGAAATATAAGATTTTTTTACTTTTAGCACACTAGCTATGCTAATTAGGACAAAATATTTTCTAATTTGAATAGTAAATCTACTAAGTCTCATGGTGATTACATGAATAGCATGATGATTGACATTATTTGTATTTTTTATTTGCAAGCAAACTATGTAGGCTACTAAGCATAGCGTCTTTGTTAATCAACATGGAGACTGTTTAATTATTTATATTGCTAATTGAAATAAGTACATAGTGGCTATTCTATTTAGCATAATGCTTATCCTAAACAATATTTTAAGTGAGCTAGTTAACATAGAGTGTTTGTTAACTAGCATAGTGGTTGTGCTTTTAGTAAAATGTTCATGCCTATCAACATAGTGATTGGTAAACATATGTTTTTGTGCTAATTAGCATAGTGTTTGTGTTAACTAGCATAATTATTCAAATAATTAGCATAATGATAATTCTTATTAATATATTGGATAAGCTACTTAACACATTAATTATGGTGACTATCATAATGAAAATAATAATTAACATAGTTTCAATAAAATCTATCACACTCATTGCATGAATGATTATATGATAATGAACAATTTTAATATGCTAATTAGCACAATGAATATGCTAATTAGCATAACAAATTTTGCATAGTAAATATGCTAATCGGCATACTGGTTGTGCTAAATAACATATTATGTATTGATCATGTTAAGCAACAAGATTTTTATTCGAGCCATAATATATGCCACTTAGCATATATTTCTATGGTGGCTATTCACGCTCTTTAACAAATTTGAATGTCCTTTTCATTTGGAAAGTCCTCTAATCCATTGTGCTCAATTCAAAGGCTTGGTTTTAATGAGAGTCCAACATTGGCAATATGTAAACTTTCTTAGATGGAGAGCCATACGAGTTCTTTCTTTGATGAACATTTGCTTACAAAATAAAAAGAAGATTCTAGCAATCCTAAAGAAACAGTAGATATTATAGCAAATTGCTAGCCAATATCGCACCTAAAAATGTGATTCACCTTGGTTTGAAAATTTGATATAATATTTATGCTCTACAATTTTTTGGAGAAAATACAATTTCATGTTGATAATTTATGCTCTTCATTTACTCTAAGATCATTTTGCTTGGGAAGGGCCCTTTGATCCATCACATTTTTTTTTCGGCTTCACTATAATTAAAGTACCAACACTTAAACATGTGAAGCTTGCTAGATGGAGAGCTAGATTGGAGAACTATATAGTGAAAAATGATTAGGAAATGCAAGAGACACTTGGATGCATTAAACAACATTATAGAAATCAAAACATGTGCAAAAGAAAAAGGGGAATTGAAAATTTTAAATTAAATTATTCAAACCATCAGAAGTTTGCATACATCTAGAGACATGATTCACCTTGGTTGGAAGCTTTTTTAGCATGTCTATATATCCAAGGTTTCTTGGAGAGATCTTGGAGCATTTATTGTTGACTTGGGAGTATTGTTAGTGAGGCTGATTGAACCCCTGGTATTGGGAAGTCCATGTTGCATACACTAATGGATTGATACATCATTCCACTAGAAACATGATATTTTCTTTAACTAAAAAGATAGACATGAATTTGTACATTCTTTTCTAGCATGCATCCATGGGCATAAATAGGGAAAAATATATAGGATATTGTAAATACTGTATCTTAGAATGAAACTCCTATCCATCGCAATCTTCTTGTCTTAAGCTAACTTCCAAGAAGTTAAGAATTCACTACAACATATGAGGGGCATACAAGGCCCTATAATTGTGCAAATACACGAGTGCATTTTTGGCATCGTCATTGGTAAAAGCGTTGGTATGCATGTCAATACAATAATCCCGATATAAGCATTGGTATAAACACCGGTACATGCATCGATAACTCCCAAATAGCATCGGTATCAAAGTCAGTATAAGCATCAATATATTTTTGCCACTATAGGCATCAATATGTATCTGCAATGGTATAAACGATGGTATGTGCATCGGTATCAAAACCACCTATATAAGCATTGATATATCCCTAGGCAAAAGCATTGTATAAGCATCAGTATAAACATTGGTATGTCCCTAGATGTAATGATGCTCATACCATCACTGATACCTATGACCATATCTACGAAAAATGTTTTTGGGTATAGTGTGTTGTCGCTTCTGCAGCAAAATTACCATATTGTTGTGTAGCAAAAGATAATACACTCTACCCAAAACAAATCGAGTACATGTGACATGTAGTATAGCGGTTGCCAATCTAGGGTTTTACATGATCGACAACCAAAACATGATTTCATAAAGCAAAAGACATTGTCAGAAGTAAAAGAGATGAGCAAAATGAACCATGAACCATGTACAAAAAAGATATTCATAAAATGATCCATGTACAAAAAACATATATATTCCATAAATGAACCATGTACAAAAGTTTGACAAACCACTACCATATATGAGCCAAATACAAAATGTGGAAAACCATTGCCATATATGAACCAAATAAAAAATTGTGGTGCACTACTACCATATATGAGCCAAATAACAAATTATGGCACATCAATACCACACATATGCCTAGATGGATCAAAACATTTGTAGTCCTACAACAAAGCACATTCATGAAATGAGAGCAATTGACATGATATTTATAAACAACCATTGAAAAAATACGAAACCAATTTTATAAGCTCACCTCATCATAGTTTCTCCCATGAAATGACTGCATCATGTCCCTCCAAGTACTCCAACAATGCAATCAATCCATCGTGATATCTATAAGTCCCCTTTGCTAGTGTTGGAAGATGACACACTACCAACTCTTGCAACAAATATGCAAACCATTAGACGAAAATACATGACATGCTAAAGACAAACAAATTCAATCATCAAAATGATAGTTACAAACTTATGATGCATAGTTTCATACCCATTGCTACCAAAATATGAGGTTCCAAATGTATCTAGACATGTGCTAGTTGTATCTAAGTGTTGACAATATCAGTAAGGATGTTGCTGCTTCTCATCATGAATCATATCCCACTCCTCAGTGTCTAACAATATAGGCCTCGGTAAGCCTGTTTTGAAAGCATCAGAAGCCTCTAATCGATGATGCGACATCAGCTCCCATGTTGTGTGTTGATTGCTCTCTAAAGTGACAATAGGTTGCCCACGTTCTGGTGAGTACTCATGATAGATCGACTCTATGATGTATTTGTATGATCCTTGTCCTGTTCACTCCATTTCACCATGACAATGTGTCTGAATTGTATGGATCATAGCAATCGTTCGCAAAAATGCAACGCTTTTGTGGCCACATCCATCACTAGAGCTTCATCATGTATACGATACACCTTGGAGTTTTCATGGTCATGAGTATCCCAACGTGTATGTGGTGTAATATGTGGTGCACATGCATCTAAGATACTAGCTCTAGGAGTAGAAGTGGAAGACATAATGTCCATCACACTACCTCCACAAAGCCACCTATAGATACACCTCTAGAACTTACTCCTTTAGAGTGTGACCTCCACCGGTAGGACAGACAAGATGGGCCAACACCTGTATGGCCCTGTGGTGTTGAATGCATATGTCGATTTCTAGGGCCACTATGGGATGGGTAAGAGGGTGGCCAAGGTGGAGTTGTAAATCCAAGAGTACCTCAAGAGGGAGTAGTTCTGCCAAAGGGAGTACCTCCACTAGGTGTAGTCCCACCAAATGGAGTAACTCTAGTGGGAGTATTCCCACCAAAGGGAGTGCCACCAGTGGGAGTGCTGCTAGTGGGAGTGAGGCTGGAAGAGTGTTAGCATGAAGGATCCAATATTCTGATGCTCAAGCCATATAAGCAAGAGGCACCTGAGATATAAACTCCATAAACTCCTCCTCTTCAATGGAATGCGAAGTTATCGGTGGACTGTCTCCCATCGTGTTCTTAATAAAAAAAGAAATTAGTACATAAAAGTGTGCTTCATAAATCCTAATTTCTATCATCCTCTTGGAGATCAAATGCATAAAACAAATAGATTTACTCCATCCATAGCTATGCCTAGATGTATGTTTTGAGGCTCTCTAACATACTCTCGCAACTTATTGTTTATGTGTTTCCAAGCATGAAAATTAGTAGGAACTCACATTACACCATTTGTAGGCCTACTCTTTACATGCCATCACATCAACCAAGATATGGATTTACATGTGAACATGCTCTTAATTCTTGGAATGATAGGAAAGTGGTGATGAACCTTTGCGGTGGCTGCATTACCCACAAGGTCTTCTCTAAACCTTTTTCACTCCACACTTTGGACATATGTGGAGATGCTCATACTCATTTAGAAAGGGAGTGCAATCATTTAGACAAACATGAATCTTGGTGTAGTCCATTCCAATGGACTCTAATTTTTTTTTTTGCATCTACACATGTTGGAGGCATGTCATTTCCTTCTAGGAGAGACATATCTTCCAAAAGCCTAAAAGGGATAACAAAGTACAATAATGTTAGTAAATGAACTTATTTTGATTAAGGTATGAAAGTTTATTTTGGATCCACTTACGTGAAAAAATGAGAGACACTACTATCTAACCATCCATAAATGGATTGAAGTTTGAGAATCACAAGGGATGCACATAGTACAAATATCTTTGCCCCAATGTAGAGTGCTAAACGAGCTAGTCTTCACATGTTCTAGTGTTCTCCATAAGCTTCTGATTGTGGAAATTCTACCATGTCCATGGAACCCATGACAATCATCTCCACTATCGTGATCTTTGTACATCTCATAAAATGCCTCGAGCATTTCTTTTATGTGTTCATTTTGTGTAATCTATAATCTATTCAATAAAGCCTGGACCTTGGAACATCTATAATCTATTCAATTAAGTGTGGGATGGGATTTGAAAAATCATAGAGGTAATGCACCCACTATGGCAATGGCTTTTCCACTTGAGTGAGAGCAGGCTGCTGACAGAGTTTCATCAACTAAGGATGATGCTTCCTTCTCTTCCATAGAACGGATAACTCTTAGGTGAAGTTCATAGTGAACTACTTCTTCATCTATTGATAGAGTGGAAGCTTTCTTTTCTTCTTCTACTGCATGTGGCTGCTCCTCCTTGAACACCACATCATGAATAGCCATGATCTTCTTTACCTCTAGGTCATAAAGCTTCTAGATTTTCCTCTCTTCATTGTACCCTAAGAAGATACATTTGGTGCTTTTTGGTTGAGGATTGTTTCTCTCTTTGTCTAGAATGCATGCATAACATTCATTTCCAATCACTTTCAAATGGGAAACAAAAGGCTTTCTACAAGTGTAGGCTTCTTGTGGAGTCTTTCCATCAAGTGACTTGGTGTAGCTATGATTCAGTATGTAAACAATCATGTTTACAGTCTTTACCCAAAAATGATTAGGAAATCCTTTTCCCTTCAACATGCACCTTGCCATTTCCACGATGGTTTGATTCTAGCATTAAACAACACAATTCTACTAAGGGCTATGCACTATTGTGCATTGATGCTTAACTCCTTATATAAATCATCAAATTATTCTGATGGAAACTCGCCGCCACCATTTATCTTGAATTTCTTCATCTTTTTCCTTGTTTCAATTTCAACAAGCTGACGCCATTCTTTAAACTTACCAAAAGCTTGAGCCTTATCACAAAGAAACTACAGCAATATCTTCCTACTATAGTCATCGATGGCTAACATGAAGTAGAAAGATCCTCCCAAGGCTTGTGAAGAAATTTTCTTACAAAATTTAGCATGCACCAACTCAAGAGGACCGCTTGCACTATTCTTGCTTACTTTTGGAAATGCCTTCCTCTGCTCCTTTCCCATCATGGAAGCTTCACATGGTTCTTTCATCTTGGCAACTAGACAGACATAAACAACCATACCTTTTGAGTGCATCTCTTTAAGTACTAGGTACCCTATTGGATAGATCTCTCCTACCAAAACTTACTTGTGCCCACACTTATCATGGCTATAAGAGCAGAACACTTATACAGGTTGTTCCTCCTCATTTTGGTTCTAACAATGTTATTATCCTAGTCTAGAAACTCCATAATTGAGTTTAAAATTGAAATACACTTGATGACCTTGATTACTTATAGGAACTACCAAAAATAGATTTCCTTTGATTTGTGGAACATACAATATGTACGAAAGCTTTCTATTGTTGCCATTATGGTTAATGAAAGACACTGTAACTTTACCCTTGGCAGGACATCTTGCATTGTTAAGTAGCTTTACCATGATGGTTTCCTCTAAAGGTTATTGGGAACTACAAAGGTCTTTTCAACTTATCATGTGATGAGAGCCACCATTGTCATTTACCCATGAGTCACCTGTAGCCAAATCTTTAGCTGAGAAACACATTTTCTCTACCATAACAAACAAATCAAGCTCAATTTTGGGAGTGTTAGCAACCTCCTTGCCCTTGCCACTTTTTGAAGAGCCACTCCTCTCCTCTTCTTTCTTAATGTGAAAGTCTTGAATTCTGTGGCCTTTCTTCTTGTAGTGGAAACACTCTCCCTTGAACGTCTTCTTGACCTTCTTCTTTTTGTTTTCATTTTTCAAAGAATCTGTTTTGGTACCTTTAGGATTTACCATGAATGTAGCTTCTCCTTTACCACTATCATTCCTTGCCTTGAGCTGTAGCTCCTCCTTCATGAGTAAGGCAATGCATTCTTCAAACGTTAGTGCTTGAGATCTGATCTGGGTATTAAGGATGGTGATGAAACTGTCAAACTTTAGTGGACAAATTTAGAGACAATGCCACTTTATTTCTTGCTTGATCTCAGTACACCTGCTCCCTCCATTTGATCTTGTAGATTCTTTATGTGAGTGGTGAATACTTTAGTAGTCTCCCCTTCAACAAAGCTCTCTAATGCTAGCTAATTCTCCAAGTTCTAAATCTGTGTATGGTCCTGAGTTTCATATTGATTTCTCAGTATGTTCCAAGCCTCACATGCCTTTGTAGTGTTGAATAAGAGTCAAAATACTATTAGAAGTACTTGTAACAAGGGTTCAAAGTGCATCCACATTCCTATGCTTCCAAGCACCTAAAAGATCACCATCACAAGGAATCATTCATCCAGGATCATTTGAGTCAGGTGTTGCTTGGGGCTCACTATTATGTTAAATAAAGAAGCAAGATCATATATATATTTTGCAAAAAGGATTTTCTCCAAATAGAAGAAAAATACAAAAATGAAAAATTGAAGCATTTACTTCAACAAGTAATGGAGGCCAAAAGAGAATCAAATGTAAAATTTGAATAGGGACGAGTTATGGACGAGTTATGGAGTGGACGAGTTATGGAGAAGACCTCTCCAAATCATCATGAGAGCTCGTGGTCATTTGGCTAGAAACAAGGCAAGGAAGGATACTCAAGAATAGAGGAAGAAGGCATTGAAGTTCCCTTGTAGGTAGTTCATTTGAGTTTATTCATTTTGCTCTCTTTAGTCTCAAAGTCTATGTCCAACCGCATACCAAGTTTTGGGTAGCCTAATTCTTAGAGTCATATCGCTCAATATATGTATCCATTTTTAGAGTTTAAATATTCGTTGGAAAGCTTATCATAATTAATATATATATCTAGGACAAGTTTATCAAATTCCTCATGCTCTATGCGTTATTTAGTCTTTTGGGAAGTCTAATTTTTAGCCTAACTAGGTGGATAGGAAGCATGTTTTGAGGCAAAGAGTTTCCAAACCAAAACTACCCCAAATTGAGTGTTGGGTAGCGGATTTAAAAGAAATTAGTGTCTCATTTGAGTTACCAAAGTGTCAAGCTTATTACGTTCCTCAATCGATGTCAGTTTTCATTTTAAGGTTCAACTATAGGTAAAAGTCTTCATCCTGAGAAGGTCTTCTAGAGTTTCCATTCTGAATAGGAGAGGAATTCTTCAAGAATTGGTATTAGATCATTAGAGTATGAAGAAGAAAAATATTAGAACTGAAGTAAAGCAAAGTAGAAGCCACAAATCAAGGGAGATCTTCGTAAAGTGAAGACAGAGTGCCAAAACATAATTGAGGTAAACTTCAAACTTGGAAGTCTTCAATGGCTGATTTAGGACAACAAGTTGAGAAGTTTCATAAAGATAATTTTCAATCTTGGAGGTATAGAATGAAAAATATCCTTAAAGGTAAAGGCTTATGGAGTTTAGTTATTAGAAATGATCCACAACGAGTGGACCTTCAAGATCCCAACATTACTCCAACATAAAGAAGACACTTTGTTGATTGGGAAGAGAGGAGTCGAAGGGTGATGTTCCTCATTTGACAAGTTATTTCTATCACTATGATCGTTCATGTGCAAAGCCTAGGGATAGGCAAGGAAGTTTGGGAAGCATTTGAGAAGGTGTATGCTACCTCAACAAGGTGTTGGAAGATGCAACTCAAGAACGAGCTCAACAACATGAACAAAAGCTGAAGCCAAAGCATTAGTGATTCTACATTGACGATGAAAGAGCTTCAAGATCAGCTAGCATCAGTTGGATGCAAGATAGAAGAGGAAAACATCATCCAAATAGCCCTCAATGGCTTGATGAGTGAAGAAAAGTGGAAGCCCCTCATCACAAACATTCTTTATAGAGATGCTCCACAAACATTCCGCATTATTATACCAAATCTTGTAGCTGAAGAGGTTGCTCAACAAAGAGAAGGAAATAAAGGTAAGGACAACCATAGTAAAATGTTATATGTAGGTCGAGGTAGAGGAACAAACTCAAGAGAAGGCTCAGAAGAAAGAGGAAGAAGCTACAACAACACAAACTCTAGCGAACACAACTTGAATGACAATATGGACAACTCAAATGACAACACACATGGAAGAGGTCAAGGAAGAAATAGACGAAGAGGTCAAGGTTCATCCCATCATCATAAAGGTATAGCATGCTATCATTCTGGGAAAATAGGACATTATGCAAATGATTGTTTGAGAAAGCATGGAATTCTATATGGAGGCAACCAAAGGATCCAAAATAACTAAGCACATCAAGTGAAGGAGACAAGAAAACCATGCTTGCCATGAAGCATGAGCACAACATCACGAGAAGTGATGATAAAAACTGGTTTATAGATTCAGGTTGCAGCAACCATAGGACATGCCAAGGAGATTTATTCACAAATCTACAAGCTCCAAGTGGAAAAAAATGGGTGGAGACAGGTAGGCCTAATGGAGGAGGAGAATATTTCTCCAAAGAATTTTTAGATTTTCTTTATGAAAATGGAATCAAGCGACAATTTACATGTAGGTAGGTGCCTCAACAAAATGGAATAGTTGAAAGGAAAAATAGACATATCATGGAAGTTGCAAAATGCATGCTCAACGAGATGAAGGTTCCACTAAACTATTGGATGAAAGCAGCTAGTACAATTGTTTATTTGATGAACAAGTGCATAAGGGCTAGAGTGCATAATTTAATTCCCGAGAAGGTTTATGCCGGTAAGAGACTTGACCTTACACATCTCCAAGTTTTTGGATGTGTGTGTTATGTTCAGATCCCTCAAGAACTTAGGACAAAGATGGAGGCAAAGTCACAAAAATGTATTTTCATTGAATATTCATCGGCAAAAAGGATAGAGGTGGTACAATCTGGTGGCAAAGGAGCTAGGAGTCTCACGAGATGTAGTATTTGATGAGCTAAGACCATGGTTTGGAGACGAAGGCAAAGAGAAGATTCTTGAAGCGGATTGCAAAGATGATGGAGGTGCTATCCAAGAAGAATTTTAGCAAACAAGCACTCAAATTCCAGGTCCAGAAGCTTCTATATCACACCGAGAAAGCTCAACATGTAAGGGAGACTAAGGAGTCATTGCTCGTTAGCAACATCAGGTTATGAAAGATTTCAAGCTAAAAGTGCTACCCAGAATAGTGATTCAAATGCAAGTGAAGAAGAGTATGAAGAGGTGATTACAACAAAGATTAAGCTAAACCGGTTGAAGAAGCAATATTCAAAAGAAAACAAAAGGTGGTCTTCAAGAGCAAGGTATCAATTCAAAAGCTGAGCTATGATAGTTTTATTGCAAAGCATTCTGCTTATATGACACAAGTGGTCAAAGACAAAGAACCGGATGCATATGAAGAAGCATGCACATAGAAGGAATGGTAGCAACCTATGCAAGAAGAGATAAATGCTCTCAAGGATAATCACACATGCGAGCTAGTTCCAAAGGCAAAAGGTATGAAGATTGTCTCAAATAAATGGGTGTTTAAAATAAAGAGAAATGCTGATGGTTCTCTAGCTAGGCATAAAGTTAGACTAGTAGCAAAAGCATTCAAGCAGATTCTTGACATTGACTATGAAGAGACTTTTAACCTACTTGCAACGATAGGAACAAATAGAACCTTGATTGAAATGAGTGCAACAAGGAGATGGTCATTGTACCAACTTGAAATAAAAATGCTCTTCTCAATGGTGAACTCCAAGAAGAGGTATACATGAGTCAACAGATTGTATTTGAAGATAAAAAGCATCCAAATTTTATTTGCAGATTCAAGAAAGCTCTGTATTGGCTGAAGCAAGCACTACGTGCTTGGAACCAAAGATTGGTTGAGTACCTCACAAGGTGTGGGCATAGTCCAAGTAGTGCAAATCCCTCTCTAGATGAAGAAAGAAGAAGGCAAGCAGGTATACATCTGCATATATGTTGATGATCTCATCATAACAAGAATACAAGAGATAAAAAAAACTCGGTAGGGAGTTTAAAATTTTAGAACTTGGTGAGCTAAAATATTCTTTAAGGCATTGAGATAGCCTATGCAGAAGATGGCATCTACTTGATGCAAAGAAAGTACTTGTTGGATGTTGTTTTCAGATTTGAATGAGTGAATGCAAACCACTCACTCAACCTATGGACACAAATATGAAGCTATGAGAAAATGATGGAGAGATGTTAAATGATGTGACTACATGCAGGAGTATTATACGTTCATTGATCTATGGGATGATCACTAGACCATATTTGTGTTATATCGTTGGAGTTCTTTCTCAATTTATGCAAGCTCCAACAAGTGAACATTTAAATTCAGCCAAATGAGTGCTAAGATATGTGAAGCAAACAGTCAATCATTCCTTGTAGAACTTGAATCCTCATAGCTCTTGGTCTTTGTAGAGCTCTTGTATGTGGTACTAGAACATGATGATGATGGATATCCGTGATGAAACTGGAAAGGGTTTGTAGTATATGGAGGTATAGAATCAAGGCCATGATTCTCACGATGGGTAGTACTCCTTTTTTGATTTTGATGATGATCCTTTGATGTGGGATGGTCATTGTAGAAGTCCTAATTCCAACTTGCTTCTTCTTCTTAGGACATTCGAATACCATATGATCATGATGTCCGAAATAAAAGCATAACCCATTGTCTTTTCGATGTTTTCTTTCCCTTGGTGTAAGTCATCTTACCCTGATGTTATCCATTCGCATGGGTTCTAGTTCAAATTCTTCCAACATATGTTGTTGAAGAACTAACGTAAAATTGTATTCTCGATCATGGACATAAATCTTCTTCTCTTGCTTTCTCTCAAACAGCCTATTGTCACAACCAATTGCTTGATTCATGAATTCATTCAAATTATTTACCTTGGGCATGGTTAGCATGAGGTCCTTGACATTGTCATGTAAACCCCATTGAAATTGGTTGATAAAATAATCCTCGTGCCACGTGAGATCACAAATGATTTGTCTGAATTCTGATGCATAGGTAGATGCAGGTCTATTTCCTTGATGTAGTTTCCTTAGCTTTGTTTCTGCAATAGGTGAACAATTGGTATCTCCAAATGAAGATGTGAAATCTCCAATAAAGGCCTTGAAATCATGCAAAATATCCATGTCCTTCTCAAGGATAGGTGCAAACCATGAAAGAGTAGGACCACCTAATAGAGTTCCTATGAGTCCTACTTGAGAAGCATCATCTGGGTACGTGTCTGATTGCATCCTTATGAATAGCTTCACTTGTTGCACAAATCCTCAAAACTATGATCTTGTCCCATTAAACTTCTCAGGCATAGATCACTTTTGGACTTTTCTTCATGTTAGTTGTCATGGGGGTACTTGAAGAAGATTTACTTACAATGATCTGTAGCTCTTGGATTTGCCTTTGAAGTTCTGTGATTACATCCTGAATACTCTGTTGTTGAATCCTTTGTTGGTTCTCTCGTATCTCTTGGACTTGTTGTTGAATTACTTTAAGTGCAGGAAAAAATTCTTCTCGAATAATCTCCATGGTTCTTGGTCTTGATGAAGGTAGTCTTGCCAAAATGTTAGGGGAGCACTAGATTGCGCTCTTTGACTAATAGATTTCAAAAATATACTTCTGATTACAAGAACACCCACATAGGAAATGATACAAGAATACGTAATTGATATAATACATCCCACAACCCGAGACCGATAGGTATAGAAAAGTATGGAAGGATGCCCTCGTTCTATTTTGCCATTTGCTTCTGGGTTATAGATAGTCATAAGAGAGAACCAAATTCCATGTTGTGCAAAGAACTCTCTTGCCTCTCTAGCATCTAACTTACCTCGATGTCCTACTACTTTTTCTACATATCCAAATCTGGATATTACTTCTTCTAAAAGGAATAAGCATTCATTATAAGTAGTATTGGAACGAAGTGCTCTACCCTCGACCTGGTTTGTTAAGTATTCTCGTGCAAGAACAATGTATCTCATAGCACTATTGCTTTTAGGCATGATCACAAGGTCAACTACCCACTTGTAATGAATACAAGGTGGATAGGAGGGGTGCAAAAGATCTCTATGCTTGACAGAGGAATGTAACTTGCATGTAATACAAGTGATCACAAATTCTTTAACTGTTACATACATCCTCGACCACTAGTAGCTTTCCCTAATCTTCTCGTACGTAGCTATAGAACCTTTATGACCATCCCAAAGGCTTTCATGCATTTATCACATAACTTGCACTTGAAAATCTTTTAAGCTTAGTACTCTTTGAGGGTTTCGTACCTTTCCTCTAGCATGTCTCCAAAGATATCCATCTTTCAAGAAGAAGTTAAAGACTTCTTCTTGATGTTCCGGAATCGATTTGAAGACCAGCTTGGAAGAGACTGAAACGAACTTAGATAGTATCCTATATCTCGCCACTCTCCTTCATAATCATCTTCTCTAAATTTCTCATATGTATAAGTAGATGTTTCATAATTTATTAAATTTATATGATTATCTATTGATTCACTATCATTGTCAATCTTTGCTCTTGAGAGCATATCAGCAACGGTATTATGTTTACCGGCAATATGAACAAAAGCAAGGTTAATAATTTTAATAAAGGCTATCCATCGTAGCATAGCTATATCTGGAGATAAACAATTAGCTATTAAACCTATTAACGGAAGACAGTCAATCTCTACTATTACATTAGCTCCTATAAAGTATTCCTTATTTGTTTTTAAAGCTGTAACTAATCCCCATAATTCTCTCTTAATTTGGGGATAATTCCTTTGAGTATCATGTAAGATCTTCGCTCCAAAATGAATTGCGTACCTTTTCTCCTCCTCATCATCCTACCCAATGACCTAACCTATAACAATAGGACTAGTGTCAATGGTTAGGATTAGAGGCTTATTTCCTGCATAGTCAACACATTTCAAAATAGGAGCATTAATAAGCAATTGCGTTAGACGTCTCATTGTTCTAGCATGCTCATCAGTCCAAAATAATTTCTTTCTTTTTCATAATAAATCATAACGTGGGTTTGCTACGTGAGCAAAGTGAGGGATCTAGATGACATAGAAAACACATGCACCTAAGAATCTCCTTACTTCACTAACATTGTGACATCGCTCAAAAATTCTACTAATAGCATCAAATTTTTCTGAATAAGCTCTACGACCGTAATGACCACATAAGCGCCCAACTATCATAAATGCTCAAAAGTAGATTTCTTTAGGGAGAAAGTTAGTCCAACCTCTTCAAATCTTTCAAACATCTTTTCACAATAAAAAATATGGCTGGAAACAAACTTTCTGCAACTTGATGAATCTAAACTTTCATCTTTTTCTTTTTCCACTCACCCTTTTATTGGAATGTCATCAATAAAAGGCATCATCACTTTTGGGATAAACTCATGTAAGACCAGATTCATAGCATTCATCATATGTGCCACAAAATGCGTTGCTTCTTATGGTAAAGTACACATGCATACTAAACCCAAAGGAGTCTTCATTGTGGTTACATCTCGACTCTCAATAGCTAATTGAAACTGATCATATCCTGAATACAGGTCTCCCATTGAATAGATAGAGTGATCGGCAAATGCCTCGACAAACTCATCTACAATGGGACCCGTTCCTACATTCCTAATAGTGACTTTATTTAGAGGCTATAGATCCTGAATAAAGCGTAGCATTCCGCTCTTTTTTGGTATTGTGAACCACCTATTTGAGTATGGTGTTGAGGATGGTTCCAAGATTCTCATGGAAATCGTTTCCTTTAACAATCTCATTAGCTCAGGTAAATGAGCCTTTGGAACTGGTATCGGATGAAGATTCCATGGAATGTGTGGTACAGTAAAAATAATCATTGGAGATACTAACTTTGGGTCTACACATCCTATTTCATGTGGGAATAAAGAAAATGCTTTACCATGATGAACAATCATCTTTGTAAACTGATCTTTTTTTCTATCTGAAAAAGAAATTCATCACCAAATTTAATATATTTCTTAATCTCCTCTGTAAACATATGACCTATCTTAGATCAATCTCTAAGTATAGGGTTATCTGATACTTGTTGAAATATATCATGACTATCTTTGGGTAAGGGTTGAGCTACAGGCTTAATTTTCTTTTCTACAGTTTTGTATTTGGTTTCTATGTTAACTTCATGTTCTAGGATGAATTCACTAATAATCTCATATTCTTGAATAGAGTTAAGAATAATCAGATTTGATTCTAAATTTTCTTGAGAAACACTTTCTAGATCTTCTAATAAAGTAGAGCTTTTTGAGAGTTCAATTATACACTTAATTCTCTGATCACTTGAAATTAATCCTGATTTTCTAAAATATTTTTCATTTTGTTTTCTAAATGTTTTTGTAAGATTTTCCTTAGTAATATAATGTAAGCTAGTGGTAGGAGTACAAACTAAGTAATCTTCGAAATTATGTACATCGTTAGGCGAGACATCAAAACAATGTCCACTATTGTCCTGCTCAATAGTGGAGTCTAGCAGAAATTTTGATCATAATATGTCCCATATTCTCCTACACTCAGTGAATCATCACATACATGACTGGTCGAGTCAATGGGACTTCTTCTTAAGTTCTTTCTAATTCTAGCATGATTTGGGAAGACTATCATAACTTGCAAAGAATCCATCCCTGTTTTGGAGCGAATTCTTGCATACGCTGACCCGTTGTTCATTGCTTTTGTTTCCATTCTCATCTCAGCTATAGGTGGCTGTCTGAGAATTATTTCATACGAACAATTATCTTGAACGAAGAAGTGAAAATCTTCTCGAACGCCACCTATCGTTATAGGCACATTCACACATGCTCCTAATAAAATGTGAGAGCCATTGTCGGTTGTTCTCATCCTCCAGCCGTGCTCTTTGTCGATTGGCCATCTAAATTTGTCTAAAATTTTTCTAAAATAACATTTATCTCTGACCCTGAGTCAATTAGAGCCAGAGCTAAACAGGAATCGTTCTCATCTCCAATTCTAATTTTCACTTCTGGTGTACCTCATGCCCAGAAGGTAGTATTAAATTTACTTTCACTTTTTAACATCTCATCATCAGGCTATATGGGTCCTAAAAAATTTCTATTTATGCTTCCCATTGTAAATTCTTCATCGTCCTTATAATCACTCTCACTTAGTGTGACCGCATCATTCATAACTAGAGCTTCTTCTGCCACACCTTGCATATCCTCGTCTTGTGGCAATGGAAAATATCTCCCTCTAATTAGTCGAATAAAACTATCATTGAACTCCGGTTTTGCTATTGAAAACACTTGTTCAAGAGACATTGTTACTTGACTTTTTAGAAGAATATCATTTAAGATTTCCCTAGCATCATGTTTCTTCTCAAGCTCCGAAATCATTATAGCCCGCGCAACTCTGCTTCCCTTCTTTTTTCCTTTCTGTTCATTTTGTTTTTGGTCATCTTTATTTTCGGTTTTAGAATTTTCTTTTTCAAATTTCTAATGTTCCTCCTGTGATTGAATATCTTCCTCTATTGGCTTTTTGACTTCCTTTATCATCTTTCTTTTCTCTTCTTGATATAAATTTGTATCCTCAAATTGTATTTTTTTATCAGTTTTCTTTTCATCGTCTCTCGTCTGTCTCCTAGTCACCCTCCTATCTCCTTCTTCTACATAATCCTGCATATCATCTTGTATCCGTTTTTCCTCAACATAGGCAATGTGAGAATAAATAGAGGCTTGTTCTACAGGAGATCTCCATGTAGTTTTATACATTATCTCATCTCTAGCCCTTACCAGTGCCTCAATCGAATAAGGGTTTTGGCTAGGTGTAGAAAAAGGCTTTTCATCGGCTCGCTCTAATCTAGCAGCCGAGGTACTAGCAGTGACATTAGATATAGTTAAGTTTTCATATAAATTTTTCATTCCTCCTTTGCCCCAATTGACGGATAAAGGAAGACGTGACCTAAAGTCACACAATCTTCTATCAATTTCTACAACTGATTGATTTTCCTTCGTGATTTTTAATTCATCACATGCATAAGTTGCATGCTCTTGACTATCACACCATACACATCCCTTTCCGCTGGTCCCTTTTCTCTTAGTATTTCTTTGAAAGGCTCGCTGAGGAGCAAATTAAGAAGCTAGCTAGAAAACTAGTTGAGGAATCTATTGTGGCATAACTAGTTGTATGGGTGGTGCTTGCCCTACACCACTACTGCTAGCCCCAGGATCATTAAAACTCATGGAGTATACTTTCTTATTCAATTGGGAAACCTCTTTTGAAAGAGATGTCTGCATGTTCATAACATTCTCCATCTTCTTACATAGAATATCTAGTTGAAATTCTATCAGAGCTTTAGGAGAAACTATATTATTAGTCATAACCATAGTCGTAGGCATTGGCATGTCAGTTTGCCTTGCAGCAGGTTTCTCCCTAGTCTGAGAAGCATTAGGTCTAGGATACAAAACTGTTTGCCTTTGCTTCATTTCAGCAACAACCTCTATTTCTCTTTTTACTTTTTCCCAGTCGTGAGTCATGCCATATCTTTTTCCTGGCTCTTCTATACGTCTCTCAACCACGGCCCTTTCCTCAGGACTTAGTATCTTGAGGAAATGTATAATTAGATTTGGATTTAGTACGTTTCTATCATCTTCGGGGAGTTGAGCTAATCATCGCATAAACTCACCGTGAAGATGAGTTAAGGACTCATTGCTCTTTAAAGAGTTTATCCATCGAACATTCCCGACTATGCTCGCTAAAATCCTCAAGCTACAACATCTTATGTAATTCTTTTCTAAATTCTTCCCAAGGTTTATTGGCGTGAACTTGTATACTTTATAAGATTGAAGTAGAAACAATAGGGCTAAAATATTGAACTAAAACATCATCAGATAAACCTTGGATTTGCACTTGCTCCTCAAACGCATCCAGGTACTCAATAATGTTTAAGTTAGTGAATTTGCCTTTTTCTCTTAAAATGGCTTGGACTCTGCGTGTTCCTTGCTTCTCAATCATCATATTTCTGAACATCTCCTCCATTTTGTGTTCTTGATAACACTTTAAATGAAGTAGAAGATCCCTAATGGTAGGTTCTAATTGTTCACTAAATTGCCTAAACCTATTGCTAGTTGATAAAGCCAGTAATGTTGGCTTTACCTAAGCCTAGGCTTTACTATTTCTAACTTTTTTTCTTAAATATTTTTAGTTCCTAAATTATGATACTTATCTCTTTGACTTAATCTTTTGAATTTATAAGTAGATTTCTCTTTTACTTTATAAGTTTGCAATTTTTTAAAAAAATTTATTTAATTCTTAAGGTTTCTCTAATAAAGTAGATAAATTGTACAAAATATATTTCCCTTTACTTATTAATTTCCTTAATAATATTTTCTTAAATTGATTTTGGATAAAACAAGAAACAAATAAAAGCAACAACTCTAAATCAAAAGAACTTAAATATAAAACCCTTTTTATGCTATGAAACTCTTTTTGTGCAATGAAATAAATATGAAGCAAACAAACAATCTTTCTATTTACAAAATAAAATCTTTCTTTTTAGTGCTGTTAAAATAATACTCTTATAAAACTCTCCTAAGATCTAATATGAAGATGTTTAAGTGCTTTAGACAAAACTATCTTTCCTAAATGAAAAAAAATGTTTCAATGCTTTTTCAATGCGAGTATAATATGCCTAATTTGTAGTGCAAATGAAAAAAACTTCTTTTTTAATGGTTTGATTGAATGAAAAATAAAGGAACTTGAAAAATACCTTACTTGAAGTTTGCTTTGTTTGGAAAGATGGATGGATGATCTAGGAAACTGAGTAGGTACTGCTAAACCTGCTTTGTACCAGCCCTCTTTTGGTTCAGATTTGATTAGTGGCCTTCCTTAGCTTCCCAATGACACCAAGAAATGACCTATGTCCTTTGGAAGTGATATGTGTGATGATTGAATCAAAACAGATAACTTTGAAAACCACAAACTCAAGAAAACCTTCTATTTTGGTCTTGACACCTGCTCAATGTTTTGCTCAGTGTGACCAGCACAGTAGCAATTGATAAAATTCCTTACCGTAGCAAGCTACCATTTTCAAGTGGAATGATTGAAAAAGACAAACTATGCTAAGAGAAATCAATTTAGCAAGATTAGCTATACCCCCGACTTTTTAGGACTGTAGCAGAAATAGACTAGTGAGCACCTCGACGCCAATTTCTCTGCATTGGCTGAATTAAATGTCTTCATACTTTGACAGCATGTAGAAGACTTCAAGCTGAATCCAACAAGCTTTGAATCACTGAATTTGGGCTAGTAGTGACTGAGATATGCCCTTGACATGTTGACAAACTTTTGAGTAGACTAGCAGAGAACACAACGATGAATGATGTAAATGTAGCTATTAATTAACACTTGTATACAATCCCATTGGCATGACTAGCATTGCCTAATGGTGTAGAGAGGTGTAGGCTATGGTATAGACCTTACACACACTCAAGCTCAACAGAATGAGCCTCGGGAATGGAGTGATCTACCCGCGACTGTTTCATATCCAATTTTATAAGAAATGACTTAGGATTTGAATTCAAATTCAAATATTTGGCTCCCTATGATCAAGCATCTAAAATCTTGGAGATATTCTCTCAATCAAGTGATCTACTTTTCCACGAATCACTTTGGTAGGTGATTATAAAGATTCTAAGTCAAATTAGACTTTTACAATGAGATAATTTGGTAACAAACCACTAGCATATGTTCCTATGGTTCTTCATGTATATAGGGTCTTCATGATATATTTCAAGCCAAATGTGTAGGCTTGTGATTTGCTCCAATAGCTCCCCCTCAAGCCAAACATTTTGGCTTAAGTCTTCTTCCTCAAGCTTCAAGTATATCCTGCAATCCAATCATAGATTTGAACCTGCAAAGTTTGGTTCCATCCAAAGCTTTAGTCAGCAAATCTGCACATTGCATGTTGGTTGACACATAGGTCAGCTGAATGTCCTTGCTTAGCATTTTCTCCCTTACATAATGATAATGAACTTCTATGTGTTTGGTCCTGGCATGATAGATAGGATTAGCTGCAAGGTGAAGAGAACTTGTATTATCTCCAAAGATAATTGGAGGGCTAGTATATAAGCCCAATTCTGTACACAAAAGCTTAATCCAAATTGCTTCTTGAGTAGCATTAGCTAGCCCTCTATACTCTGCCTCTCTGGAAGACAATGCCATAGTTGGTTGTTTCTTTGCAGACCATGAAATTGGTTTGTCACCTGCAAAAGAAATGTATTGAGAAGTGCTTCTCCTATCATCCTTGCATCCTGCCCAATCTGCATCTGAATAGACTTTTATATCAATATCTGAAGTGTAAGGAAAGTACAAAACATGATTATGAGAACCCTTGAGATACTTCAAGATTCTCTTGGCAGCTTCTAAGTGAGGTATCCTTGGCTTGTGCATAAATTAACTTAGCATACTAACTCCATATGCAATATCAATTCTAGTTAAGGTAGCATAGTTCAAGCTACCCACCATACTTTGATAACCTGTAATGTCTTGGACTTCATCACCTTCATGGGCACTTAGCTTTAGGTTCACCTCCATTGGAGTGCTTGCTATTTTAGCATCCTGCAATTGAAATTTCTTCAACATATCTTGTATATACCTTTTCTGAGTAATGTATACTCCTGAATTAGTGTAAACTAATTCAAAAACCAAAAAATACTTCAATAATCCAAGATCATTGATCTTGAATTCCTTCATCATCTGGTTTTTGATGCTGCTGATTCCATTGACATCATTGCCTGTAATGATGATGTCATCAACATAAACACAGAGATATATTACCTCTGAATTGCTTCTCTTAATGAATAGAGAAGTATTTGCCTTGCTCATGACAAAGCCTTGGTCTTGGAGGTATGTAGTTAGTCTGTAATTCCATGCCCTAGGTGCCTGCTTCAATCCATATAAAGCCTTCTTTAATTTGCAAACATAAGTTACCTTCTTAGGGTCTTCATAGACAAGAGGTTGTGACATATAAACCTCTTCTGAGATCCATCCATTCAAGAAAGCATTCTTGACATCCAATTGGTACATGTTCCAATTCTTTGATGTAGCCACACTCACCAACACTCTGATTGTTGGCATCTTGGCCACAGAAGAAAATTTCTCTTCATAGTCAATGCCTTGGGTTTGTGCAAAACCCTTGGCTACCAATCTAGCCTTGTACCTCTTAATTGTGCCATCAGAATTTCTTTTCAATTTATAGATCCATCTGGATCCTATTACCTTCATGGAGTCCTTCTTGGGTACTAGCTCCCATGTATCACTCTCATTGAGTGCTTCAATCTCCTCATCCATAGCTTCTTTCCATTCTGATTTGGTGATTGCTTCTTCATATGAACCTGGTTCTTCATTTGACAAATCCTTGGCAAGATAAAATGAATGTTTAGTAAGAAGAGATGTATCATACCCATATTTGATAGGTTTTTTGCTTTCTCTCTGAGATATTTTGATTGATTGAGCTAAAGATTCAGGTATATCTTCAAGCTTCTTCATCTTCATTTTGCCTTTGGACTTCCATGCCTCGAACTCTTCAAGGTTGATAGTATCTTCATCATCTGAACTTGAGTCTTCTTTCTGAGTTGGTTCCTCCTTTGCAAGTTTTGGAAACTCCTCTTCCAAATCATAGGGTAGTTTGACCTTCTTGCATTCATTCTCATACCAAGAATCATTCTCATCAAAGATTACATCTCTGCTTACCATGAATCCCTTATTGGTAGGGTTATAAAACGTGTAACCTTTTTGATTTAAATCATATCCAATAAAAATGCATTTTTCAGCCTTTGGATCTAGCTTACCTCTTACCTGTGAAGGTATGTGTACATATGCTACACAACCAAAAATTTGGCAATGATCTAATGATGGTCTCTTACCATGCCATGCTTCATAAGGTGTCATACCATCAAGTGATTTTGATGGTAGCCTATTTATGAGATAGGTGGCAGTAGAAACACTCTCTTCCCATAGATAGTTAGGCAACTTCTTCTCATTAAGCATAGATCTAGCTGTCTCATCAATTAACCTATTTCTTTTTTCAGCTACCCCATTCTGTTCAGGAGAATACCTTGTGGTTATTTCCCTTTTGATGCCTCTGTCCTGCAAGAAGTCCTCAAACTCATTGGAGAAGTACTCACCTCCTCCATCTGAGCTTAGCCTCTTCAAATTCCTTCCTATCTGATTTTCAACTAGTGCAAGATATTTTTTAACACAACTAAACACCTCATCCTTGTGCTTCATGAAATATAATACAGTCCATCTGCTATAGTCATCAATAAAAAACACATAGTACCTTGAACCTGAGATTGAGGGGTCTTTGCTAGGTCCCCAAACATCTGTGTGTACCAGCTCTAGGTAGTCTTCATGCATATATCCTTTCCTTGAGAAGGGTAACCTGTGAGACTTACCAAATTGACAAGCACCACACTTGTAACTCATATGTTGCTTGGATACATTAGGTATCCCAAGCACACATTGGTCCCTGCACATTTTCTTCAAGGTTCTTTCTCCTATATGTCCTAATCTCTTATGCCAAATCTCAAGCTCTTAAAAGTGTTTGATCCTTATAACTGTATAGTGCAATATTTTTTGTGTCTTCCAACTCAAAAGTGAAAAGTCTACCTGATTTTTCTCCTTTAGCTATCCTCTTGAATCCATGTCTTGGGTCCTCCACAAATGCTCCATATTGATTGAATCTGACCTGCAAACCTTTCTCCACAATCTGACCAACACTCATTAGGTTCTTTGTAATTGTTGGTACATAAAGTACCCTGCTCAAATTCTGATTGCCATCACAAGTCTTCACATTTCCAACTTTAACCACAAAATGTTTTTTATCATCACCTGTTTGGACTTGGTGCTTACCTTTGGGTTCCTCAAGATCAGAGAGTAGTGCCACATTACCAGCCACATGATTTGAACACCCTGAATCAATGTAAAATAAGTGATCATCATTTCTATCTGTCTTTGAAATCATGTTCATGATCAAAAGAGAGTCATCCTACTCTTTTGTGTAGTTGTTGTAGTCCCTTCTAGTTTTGAATCCTCCTTGGTAGTTTCCATTGTAATTGTTGTTGTGGCCTTGGTGATTGTTGAACCTTCCTCTTGACTGTGAGTAACCACCCCTTTGGTAGCCTCTTCCTCTCTGATTTTTGTAATTCCTGTAATACTCATCTGTGGTGTGATTTGATAGACCACAAATGTTACATGGTGATGAATTATAAGGTCTCCCCCTACCTTGCTTACCTCCTCTGCCCCTACCTCTTGAAGATCTTCCTCTCCATGCATAGTTGGCTTGGGAGGTAGAGCCTTCATCTTCCACCTTCTTACTCTTGCCTTTATCCTTAGACTTCTTATCAGTGTATAGGGCAGAAGAGTTGTTACCTTTAGATGTATCTCCATTTTTTGTGAGCTTTGCTTCATGTGTAAATAGTTGACCCATGAGAATTGTAAGATTTGGAGTGTGCATGTCCATGTGGAGATCCATTGTAGTGGTGAAGCTTTCCCACTTTTCATCAGCCTTGATTCCATTGATTACCTACCTCACAATCTGTTCTTCTTCAATTTCTTCTCCTATGCTTGCTATTTGATCTGCAACATCTTTGATCTTGGTCACAAATTCTAAAACAGCTTGCTTAGGTTGCTTCCTTAATGTTGTGAATTCAATCCACAACTGATTTTTCCTAGCCCTTGTATTAGAGGAAAAATATGATGACAAGGTTTCCTAAGTCTCTTGGGAAGTCTTACAATTTCTAATATGAGGTAAAAGAAAGTCAGATATAGAGTTGAGTAAATAAGACCTTGCCAATGCATCCTTAGCACACCATGTGTTGAGTTTTTCTTGTTCCTCCTTGGTTGGTAATCCTCTTGCTTTGAATGAGGGCAATTCCTCATCTCCTGAGATATATCAATAGAGACTCCTTCCTTGTAAGTATGTCTTCATCCTTAGAGACCAATCTTGATACTTGTTCCTGTCCAATTTGTCAAAAAATGAAGGAAAACCATCTCCCATTTTACCTTATTTGCTCTGATACCACTGTTGGGACAGATGGATGGATGATCTAGGAAACTGAGTAGGTAATGCTAAACGTGCTTTGTACCAGCCCTCTTTTGGTTCAGATTCGATTAGTGGCCTTCCTTAGCTTCCCAATGACACCAAGAAATGACCTATGTCTTTTGGAAGTGATATGTGTGATGATTGAATCAAAACAGTTAACTTTGAAAACCACAAACTCAAGAAAACCTTCTATTTTGGTCTTGATACCTGCTCAATGTTTTGCTCAGTGTGACCATCATAGTAGCAATTGATAAAATTCCTTCTAGGGGTATTCAATTAGCTTAGTAAGCTACCATTTGCAAGTGGAATGATGTAAAAAGACAAACTATGCTAAGAGAAATCAATTTAGCAAGATTAGCTATATCCCCGACTTTTTAGGACTGTAGCAGAAATAGACCAGTGAGCACCTGGATGCCGACTTCTCTGAATTCGCTGCATAGAATGTCTTCAAACTTTGAGAGCATGTAGTAGATTTCAAGCTGAATCCAACGCGCTTTGAATCACTGAATTTGGTGGAGTATTGACTGAGATATGCCCTTGACAAGTTGACAGACTTTTGAGTAGACTAGCAGAGAACACAGAGATGAATGATGTAAATGTACCTATTAATTAACACTTGTATACAATCCCATTGGCATGACTAGCATTGCCTAATGGTGTAGAGAGGTGTAGGCTATGGTATGGAGCTTACACATACTCAAGTGCAATAGAATGAGCCTCGGGAATGGAGTGATCTACCCGTGACTTTTTCATATCCAATTTTATAAGAAATGACTTAGGATTTGAATTCAAATTCAAATCTTTGGCTCCCTATGATCAAGCATCTAAAATCTTGGAGATATTCTCTCAATCAAGTGATCTACTTTTCCACGAATCACTTAGGTAGGTGGTTACAAAGATTCTAAGTCAAATTAGACTTTTACAATGAGATAAAGTGGTAACAAACCACTAGCATATGTTCCTATGGTTCTTCATGTATATAGGGTCTTCATGATATATTTCAATCCAAATGTGTAGGCTTGTGATTTGCTCCAACATGCTTCATGTAGAGTTTATGAACTCCATGTGATATATTTTTAGAAACTTTCTTAGTAACTCCAAAGTACAAAGTGAAAAGTGAATATGAAAAAGTCTTGATCTTCTTGTATATTGATGGGGGAGAGTGAAGTGACGAAGCTCCTGCGGTTAGATATCCTTCCCCCCGTGGAGGTGCTTAGGTCATAAGACCAGCTTTCAACACCCAGGGAAAAGGTAAACAACAAATCTTTATGTTTCGTTGTAGCTTCTTTCTTCACTTTCTTGCATACAAGAAGAAGATAAAGTTAATTATTTAAATGAAAATTGAAAAATACAACGAAAACCCTAAGCACACTATCGTCATGCTTCACGTCGTGTTCACCAAGTTGTCATAGAGGGGTGCGAAGGGAGGCAAACACTCATCAAATAGAATCATGCAAACCTCACGGTCTGACTACACACAGGGTGTTTTTTAGTATGCTTCAGGATTTGGGTTGAGTTCTCAGTTTTTGGGTGATAAAAGCTAGAGTTTTATAATCTATTTAAGTTTAATTTAAGAACTAAGATTCATATGAAAGTATATTTCTAGCGTTTCGATATGCTGCAAAGATCAGTTCCTCTTCAGTAATTTGATTAGAACTCTCTTCAATAATACAATTTTTAATAATAGCTACATCACCGTTTTCAGATTGATTTTTCCTTTGAGGGGAAGGTGGAAATAAGATCTCTTTCTCATCAAATTCAGGAAAAGCATTTGAACAAAAAGTTCTAAATCTAGACACTCTATAATCATCAAGTGAAGAGTATAAAGTTTCGATTACAATATGATCTTTCACTTTTTCTACTTCTTCTATATTATTCTTACTTTCGTTGATTTGTATAGTATTATTTCCTAATGGAGTAGGTAAAAGCATATTTATAATCAAAGAGCTATCTATTTTCTTTTTAATAGGAGTTTTACTTGTAGATGCAATATTCATATTCATGAAAAGTAGGTTATTATGGTCCGTATGGAAGTGCATTTCTATACCTAGATAAAGCGTCTAAATATAAAGGAAAAATTAATTCCTCACTGTTATTCTATCTTTAATTCTATCAACTACGACGTTTTCTTTTTGTTGTGGAAGAGCATCTCTTTTTAAAGTTGGTGGAAACAAATCTTCTTTTATTTTCTAGTTCAGGTAAGACAATCGAAAGTAAAGGCAAAACTCTAGATACTTTACGATCGTATTCTACAGAATGTAAAGTCTCACCTACTATTTGATCTTTAATTATTTCAATTCCTTCACTTTCATTAATAATCTTGTTTTCACTAATTTGAATAAACATATTTTCAATAGGTGAAGGTAGAAGCGTTCCTAAAAGAAAAGAACTATCTAATTCTTTATTTTCAGTAATAGAATCGCTTATTGATGCTAAATTCTTAGACATAAGAAAGCGGAATATATAAAACTTAATTAAATTGTAAAGTGAAAGTATGAAAAACTTTAAGATCAATTTTAGGCCTATAGAAATATTTTTAATAAGTTCTAATACCACTCTAAGAAAATATTCCTATACAAATTTATATTTGTAAATATCATATGCAGCTTCAATCTCATAATCTCATCCAATCTTCTTCAATACTCGTCAAGTTCTCTTCACAATGATCTCGCAGGTCCATGCTGCAAGTTAGCTGCCAATAGGAGAAAAGACACAAGAAGCTGGGAAGATGGCGAATATGAAATAAGGCAATTGGCTTGTGCCTTGCATTACAAGCTCTCCAATGACTTCTATCATTGTCAGTCAAAGGCTTCTTAGTCTGCGCATCCGTAGCAACCCGGAGATGGAGAAATTATCAGAACACACACTCTCTCTCTCTCACTAATTGCACATACCTGCAAATAGAATCATTAGACAATAAAATGAACAAGTATACATTTAAATACTAACTTAGATAACTGTGTACGTGATCACATTCCTTATTTAGTTATATCATGCAAACTAATACTAGCTCATGCATTCTTAAACTAACTCTTATTAACTTAGAGTAGGCTAGAACCTTTACTAATATCTTTATTTTTTATTATTAATATGAAGTACCCATATTAATTAAAATATAATAATTAAATACATTAGATATTAATTAATTTAACTATTACCTATTATTTAAAATAATTATCATGTAAAAGTGATACATTAATTTTCATTTTTATGGTGATACTAACTTATATTAGTTAAATTAATTGATAATTAAATAAATTAATGCTTATAATTAACATATTTATAGTTAGGTTTATGTTTTAAATCTATTGATAGTTATAATTATAAGGTTTCACTTATATTATGATTTAGATTAAATAAATATCATGATAAACATGGTTTAGACACATAGGTAATGCAAATTCATTTACTTAAACTAAATCATATTTAGAGTAACCACATAAGGTAACATACGTATCCATAGAGTTTCCTTCATTCACATGAAGTAAATAGACATATTCACTTATGAACACTCAAGTTAAAATATGTTCATATGCACAAATAACCACACCAAAAGTGAATAAACAATCATAGTTACATTAACATGTATAGTCTCTTAGATCAATGCATACATATAAACACAAATGCATACATGATCTCATAAACATATAGTAGATATAAAATGGAGAGTTAAAATATGGATCAATTATCCCTTCATTCTTCATTCTGAACATATTTTGTTCTTTTTCTTGCAAGTACCCAAGAGAAAAGTTAGTCAATTTAAACTAATGCATTAAAAATTATGTGAGATAGATATCAACTAATTGAATTTAAATCAAAACATTTTTATTTTTCCATATGATAACTCAAGTGAGGAAATCCTTTCGACACCGATGCTTATACTGACACCTATATTGGTTCCTATATGAACACCAATATTTACGAGCATGTATATCATTAGAAATTTTTTAGTGGTTATATGAATGACCAAGTGACCATCCGTATGACTAACGTGGTCTTTCCAAGCATTTCCAACAGTCATACCAACACCAAGGTGTGATCCTCGATATGGCTAGCATTGGTATGCCCCTCATATGTTGTTGTGATTGGGTGAAGCAAACATCTAGGCATCCCATCACCTTAGTGTCATATTGACATAGCACCACATATCTATATGGAAAGATCAAAAGGTTGAACTAAAGATTCAATGACCGATTCACATACTTTTTTCACTTTCATTCCATGCTCATAAGGTCCGCAAAATACAAAGTAAAAAAAACGAACATAAATATGTAGCAAGAAGAAGAGAGAGAGAGATTCTGTTGGATCCTCATGCTTTGGTTACCCATTGCATTGGCTTTGTTATGAGTCGTCTAGGGCTCTCTAGCGCTTCCTAAGTGGCCCTATCATGAGGACGATGGGGGAAGTAATGTGTAAAGAGGCAATTCTCCATCTTTGAAATTAGCTATGATCGTTTCTTTAGTACTTGCACTTCCGGGTACTTGCCTACAAAGAGTAGTACGCTTTTAATATCCAAATACAAAGTCAATTATACAAGACATTCAAACTACACAGTGAGCAATGAGGAAGCAAGTTCAATAGAAATGCTATTGTCATCATAGAAAATGTCCTTTGCCTCGGAGAACGTGAGAGCTTATATAATCTTTGTACAATTCAATCCTTTTTTTAAACTCCCTTTTCGAATGGGGATGGGATGTAGAGAATGTTTTCTTTTTCTACTCGAAATAAATTAGTCTTGGCAGAAAAGCATATGGTCCACAGAAATGAACATATACTTAAAATTGTAATGGGATAATGTATAGTTGTGATTGGTCTTGTTACAGAAAAAATAGTATTAGGAGTCATCAATATCATCATAAAGTCCGAATGTAATGAGGATTGGGCATCCACTTGAAAAAATTCCTATGCATTGTGTTGGATATTATATTCCTCCTCATACTTTGGTCCGCATGTTTCTTGTGTGGATTTTTTTCTTTTCTGGGTGAACGGGAGTTTTTGAAATAAGTGAGTGTGAGACTCTTTTTTGTTCTCGACATTGAAAACTGCTACCATCTGCATGCGCTCTTTTCTCATGTCACTAAATTGAAATGTGCTACAATGTATTTGTCAATTTTGGAATCGAACTTGTTTCTATCTAACAATTGTTCCCTCTCTCTCTCTCTCACACACACACACACAGATCTTCGATCCTTACGAGAGTTGACCTTGATATATCTAAGAGAAATGAAGACCCTTTCACTCCACTCGAATCTTCGGACGCTGACATTATGGATGTGCGACAGCCTTGAGAGCGTAGATGTAAGCGCAATTCGATTCTTTCTTTTTCCTTTTATCGTTTGTTGCCATTCACATACAACGGTGATGCATTGCTTCAAAGGTATGTATATATGCAGGCTTCGCTGCCAGAGTTAGAAGAACTCACTCTAAAAGGATGCCCAAATCTGAAGAAGCTTCCAATCCTTGGAAGTTCGCTGCGACGATTGACAATTGAGCAGTGTGCTGGACGTGTCCTCGATGATGATGAGTGCTTGGAGTTGAAAGGTATGGCATATATTCACATTGGAAGGTTTATTATCTGCATATTAGTATAGGTTTGATTTAGAAATTAACATTGACTATTACCCTCATTATATCGTGATGAAGAATATGTTTACGTCCACCACACTCATGAGAGATAGCTCTCGTTCCAACCTTATGCCTCTCTCTCTATATATATCTCTCTTCAAGAGACCACCTCCTTTGGTAGGTTCATATTATCCATTCAAGTGTTGCCCATGTAACTACATGTGCTCCAATTGTTCTCAAAGTTCTAACCTTCAGGAAGCTTGCTCTTGTGTTTGTGTAAAATATGCCTAGTTCTCTTTAATCGTTGGATGATCTCAACCGAAGGCTAATCGTTGGATGACCTAAACCCAAAGCCTCCCTTTACAGGCTCAAACACAACTTAACCATTATGCCACACTACTTCTGTTGTTTCAAAGAGCACAAAAACCTATACCTAAGTTCCCCTGCCTAAGACGAACCAAATGACGTCCAATTTCATCTCTTCAAACCACTTGAAGACTCACGCCGAATCCTTTTTTTACGACAACTAGCATAGTGAATGTAAATCTGTTTTGATTGGTTGAATCATTATCTCGATTCTTACTTCATAGCATCATAAGGAGTGGTTAAACACTATATTTGTTTTTTTATTGATTATGAATCTTTTCATTTTCAATAAACCTAAATTGTAATAAGAAAGGTGGAGATACAAGAGATAAGACGGAGATGCAAAGGAAGCCAAACTGTCTATCTTCCTCAAGGGAGCCACCAAGAAAACTATGTCGAGCTAGAGAGATCAACCAAGGAGGCTGAAAACATTTTCATTCCCTTCACGTGGCAACCCTTCACCACAAGCCTTGCCAAGAACTATCCTCCCATTGAAGATGGATTTAAATCGATGCAATCTAGTAAGACAACCTCTCATCAAGTTATATCTACTCACAAATGTGCAAGGCAATGGAGTCTTTAGTATCATTCTCCCTAAAGGTGAAAAACTTAGGGGCATGATCCAATATGTAAGATCCTACTAGAATACTACCCATGCCACCACAATCTACCAAGGCATCCCTCACATACGTAGGATCGATTAGAGAGAGATTCATTCCACCAATGTGTCCATTCAAGCATGAGAGGAATAGACTACCTCTATCTCTAAGAAAGCCCTCAGTGTGCTATACATCATGCAACCTTAACTGCAAGCATAATCTGTGACAAGTGTAAAATCATCCAGATTGCCTTACCTAAAAGAATCCCCCCTATTCAAAATCATAGTCTACATGGAATTTTGAACCAAAATCAATACACAACCCAAGGACACATTGAGTCCATATCTAGCTAACAAAAAGACCTAACAATGTAATTGCGAAATTTGTCTTCCATATTGTGCGTGGCCTAAAGAAATATGATTCTTTGACAACATCAAAATGTCAATGGACCCACCCACAAGGCATTGTTAAAGTTATTGCCTCAAACGAGTCCTATACTAGAAGACGTTTGGGCCTCTTATCCCTTGAACATTCCATGAAACACTCTCATCAAGACTAAGGGAGCCAAGAGGTTCAAATTATAGAAAATGGGCCATCTTCAAGGCTAGTTTGAATGATGAATAATTTGAGTCCTAATTAAGAGGGGAATTACTTAGTGAGAACATGACAAAGCCTGAATATTGTAGACTCACAACTGAGGAGCCTTGTCTTGGGTGTTTATCTACTCATGAATATAAATTTAGCAAGGTGCAATACAAGTGTCTGCAACCACATACAAGATGAGCTTACTCGCCTAAGGACTAGGATTGAAAATGAACAAATAAATTAGTATGATCAAGCTCAACAAGTTAATGGGAGAAAGCAATAACCTAGGCATGACAAATGTTGAATGCCTCCTCTAATGACCAATCATGTTGTGATGCCCCACACAAGGGGAAAGAGAAAGCAACTATAGAGTTCAAAATAGTTTATCCATGAGACGCAAGAGCCATTGAGTGACCTGAATAGTACAAGGGGATCAAACCTCCAAGACACTAAAGAAGCAAGAATACTCAGGGCCAAAATGCTCTCCCCACAAATGATAATAAAAGCTCACAAGCCTTAGGTATCAATTTTCATAGGGGGTCTTGGATTCAACGGCCCTCTTGAAGCACTAGACTCACAAAGAAATCACTCTCAATGAAGTGGTCAATGTTAGGGCACACAAAATCATGTGGGTGAGGGGCTTGGGAAACGTAGGTTGAACTAGGGTGGTGATGCCCTTGGAGTCATATCTAGAGCAGGGGCCTTTCGATCTGCCTCAATGCAAGAGGGAGCAAGGGAAACCTCTAGAAGATCACTACAATGGTTGCTATTACAAGCAAAGACTTGTCCAACTACGGGTGTACAATAAGGGAGGTCCCTAATTTTTCCATGACTAGGCCACAAACTAGGATCTTGAAAATCACTAATGGAGCCAATAGATTCTCAACCTCTAAAACTAGAATTTCTCTACCTTCATCATTAAGGTGAGAGATGAATGGGCAAAGGATCAGTTGCAAGCTAGGAGGCTTCAAAAGAGCTCCTCTTGGGTTGCGCTCAGATGCCATTTGTGTCTGCTTGAACAAGAATGAAGGGAGGCAACTAAAAGATTCCACCTAGTTACACACTACTGAGGGCAAAAAATCAAAGGAGAAGATAGAAGATGAACCTCAAGATTCTTTTTCTCTTGAGAAGAGGAAATCAAGAAGAGCAACAAGAGGGGGGGGAGACCTTTTGGCACTAGTGAAAAGAGAATGGTGAAAGGGGGGTGGGGTTAGCATAGATGAAGAAAGAAGATGGAAGGGGGGGGGGCGTGGGGATTGGAGGGTGTTTCTACTATGGAAGGAGAGGAAGGGACAAGGGAAGGGAGATGTTGATGATGCTAGGAGAGGCGGGGGATGAGGAGTTGGCTAGGTGGCAAGGGCATAAGGGAGGAGGAGTGAAGCAATGCTCGCAGATGGAAGGGAGCGAGGGGGGACTACAAGTGGGATTAAGGGGGGAGAGGGGAGCGATGGAGGTAGGCGAGGGTAGAAGCACAAGTACTAGGTGGGTTGGGGGACATACGAAGGATGTGGAGGGGAGGACGAGGTTGAGGTAGCGACTTGCACGAGGTACTTTGAATATGCAGGAAATACATCTAAGAAAAAGGAAATTAATCTAGAGTGATGCTTTCTCTCAAAAGGTCTAAGATGAGAAATCAAAAAATCTCTTCAAAGAAAGAGATATGATGGCAAAAATTCTACATCTCTTGTATCCTATCTTCTTTGATCTTGAAAACATTGTGAAATTGCACGCGAGTTTAGCTTAGCTTCGATGAACACCTTAGTAGCTTCCAAAGAAAGAATCACGAAGCTAAAACCTAGGTTTGTTTGGGGAAGAAACTAGCCCAACGTCGTGCGTGAGCTATTATTCTTCTTAATATGTGTTCCACCTTGCTTGCTTGTAAGACGTTCTCTTTCTTTTGTTCTGGATCATAATCTCTAAGAAAGAATATAGCTCCAGCTTTGGCTCCTGCCATGAGAAACCAAACCGCTTCTACGTTGACTAATAGTCCTAGGTGCAGGTTGTGGGTTAGTAGATATGGAAGATTCATCATCATCTATAGAGGTCTTGCGTCTTCTAGTAATTCTATTAGGTGTTGAAAGTCCATTTAGATATGTTAAATAAGGCCAAATAATGGTCCATAAGTCTCTTGCTGTCAGGAGATTTTTGAGCATAAAACTCTAGAACGGAAAATTAGAGATATCCTTAAGAAGTCATCGCAATTCAATGTGTTCTGTTTTCTTCTTTCGTTTGTTATCATTAACATGAAACAAGGAGATGATTCGTTCATATACTATGTATATATGTATACAATTTTATTATTTTTTTGCCAAACTAAGAATTACTCTATGATTTCGAATGTTTAGAGTTGAACAAGCGTTGAGTACTTGGAAGCCCACTCGCTCGATTGCAAAGATGGAGTCGCGATGGACTTGACCTTGATTATGAAGTGTTGGAATTTATAGATTGATGGTATAATTATGAGTATTATTTTTATTAAATAATACCCGAAGATAGAGGAATTATATCACACATGACAAGATATACACACATAAACTCAAGAGAAATCATAAAAGAGGAAGTCATAACTTTATATGTTGTAACTATAAAAGATTTGTACAAGATGATAATGTGATGCAAATGAAAATGAAAAGGTAACGTAGCATACTTACAACCCATCAATACCGAAGCGAGTATGTGAGAGTAAGGAACAGGGCATGAATAGGCTAAGGTAAGATCTCCAAAGAATCCCCTCAAACAAAGATAAAGAAACCTCCAACTATAAGAGCGTACACTAGTAAGACATCCATATGTAGTAGAAACTCATCCAACTCTTGCAAGGTAAGAACATTCTCCAAGAGTGGCATGCAACACAAGTGTTTCTAATGTGTGATGCACGAGTGATTTGATACTGAAGTGCAGATGAGCACTTACTTATATAGCTTCAACATGCATGAGCTTTGTCTCAAAAGAAGATATAAAAACTCGAAGTGTAAGTTGGAAATTATTCCAAAAACTAATAGTAGCTTTACTTTCCACAAACTATCATAGAGTGCCATGTCGCACATGCAACTAGATTTTTATTTATGGTGTGTCATCAATGTTGGAGATAGACGTCTGCGGAAGCACGCGAACAGCACAAGGAAGAAGAAGAAGCTTGGAGCACAAACACACAATACTGAACGTATTACTAGAGAATGTACAAAGATTAGTAGCCCATTAGGGCAATAGGCGTATATACAAGCCGGGGGAAAAAAACCTCCTAAAGAGGGAAAAAAGTGCCTCGGCGGTCCTAGAGTGTTCACACACATCACTACCTAAATATATCAACAAACCCCCCCTAGGAGTGATGCGGTGAACAAGGAGCTGGCACTCATGTATAAGGAAGTGCCAAGCTATGTGGAAATCACTCCACAAAAGGAAGTAAGCCCAAAGCTTTGTGGAAAGCTTCAAACTTCTCCCTAGGCAGAGCCTTCGTGAAAAGGTCTGCAATGTTTTCCTGTGTGGGCACATATGCCAAGCTGATCTCCCCAACAGAGAACCTCTCCCTGACATAGTGATAATGCACCTCAATGTGCTTAGTGTGAGCATGGAACACAGGGTTCCTCACAACTACCAATGCGCTCTGACTGTCAGTGAAGATGGTGGTGGCAGAAGACTGGCCAACACCCAAATCAGCCATAAGGCGTCTGAGCCACACACACACAATAGTCGTTGTGAAAGCTGCCCTATACTCAATCTCACAACTGGAAGTGGCCACAGTAGGCTGCTTCTTGCTCAACCAAGATATACATGAGGTACCAAGCATGAAGCAAAAACGACTGGTGGACACACGAGTGTCATAGCAACCAGCCCAATCTGAGTCAGAAAAAGCATGCAAATCTTGCGGTAGTGATCCCCCCTTGGGATAAAACAACCCAAGTAGCCTAGTACCACTCAAGTAGCGAAAGATGCGCTTAACCGCTTTCCAATGCGTGACTCCTGGGCAATGCATAAACCTGCTCATCTGTGAGACAGCAAACTGAATATCTGGCCAAGTAATGCATAAGTAAATCAAGCATCCAACAGCCTGCTGATAGAGAACAGCATCAAATGCATCTCCAGCATCATGAAGACTCAATCGTAAACCTGTCTCCATAGGAGTGGCAATAGGCTTACAGTCTTCAAGGCCAAAACGCTGCAATAATGCGTCAATATATTTCGTTTGACACAAAGCCATTCCACCATCAACGTGCATAAACTGAATGCCCAAATAGTGATGCAAATGCCCCAAATCATACATCTCAAATGAGGCATGCAAATCAGCCTTAAAATCAGCAATATGTGTCTCAATAGGACCAATGAGCAGCATGTCATCAACATAGACAACAATGAGCAGAAGCACATCATTAGCACATTTAACATATAAGGTGCTTTCAGTTGGACTGTTCTCAAAACCATGTGCAATCAGATAGGCATGTATCTTCTCATACCAAGCACGTGGTGCTTGCTTTAAACCATATAATGCCTTCTTTAACCTGCAAACCTGGTTTTCATGCCCTTTCTGCACAAAGCCACGGGGCTAAAAAAATACACTTCTTCATGCAAGTCACCATTCAGAAATGTTGTTTTAATGTCCAACTGATGTACATTCCAACCATGATGGGCTGCAAGTGCACAAATGCTCCGAACAGTAGTCATACGGCATGTAGGTGCAAAGGTCTCATCAAAATCAATGCCTCTTTCCTATGCATAACCCTTTGCAACAAGCCTAGCCTTATACCTGTCAACTGTACCATCAGGTTTACGCTTCAGCTTGTATACCCACTTAGTGCCAATGGCCTTCTTGCTAGGAGGCAAGTCACATAAAGACCATGTACCATTCTTCATTATAGCATCATATTCAGATTGCATAGCAGCCATCAAATTTTTTGAATTTTGTGCTTCATCAAAAGAAACAGGCTCATTCTCATCATAGAGACTAGATGCAGCCATAGCATAGCAATCTGATGCAAAGGAGCACTATGAGACCCTGAACGAGTACGATATGACAAAGGTGCATCTAATTTGCTGTCACGCAAAGTCTGCACCAGCCATTTTGGCATAGTTTTTGCCTGCTCAATATCAGCTCTCTCATCAACAAGTGCATCATGTAAATCTGTATCAGAAATGGAATGATCTGCATCATCATATGAAACCTGCAAAGGCTAAGAAGTTGCCTCATTAGGACCAGCACTTGCCTGTCTACCTGTAAAAAGAGGCATCAAAGTATCATACATGTCTTTGGAGCTAACAGATGTCTCCTTAGTACATGAAAGCAATGACTGAATAGCATCTTCCACAAAGAAAACATCACGGCTAACCAGAATGCGTTTAGTTTGTGGATGATACAGACGATAGCCTTTACTTTCAGAACTGTACCCAACAAAAATACATTTTACTGCCTTATCATCCAATTTTCTACGATGTTGTTCAGGCACTAATGCATATGCCAAACAACCAAAAACACGTAGATGAGCAACAGATGGCTTGCGGTCATGCCAAGCCTCATATGGAGTGATAGACTGCAACGCTTTAGTGGGACACCTGTTCAGTACATATGCTGCACACATGACAGCCTCAAGCCAGAAACTATGTGGTAAAGCCTGACTTTTGACCATGCACCTCGCCATCTCCATGAGTGACCTGTTCTTTCGTTCAACAACTCCATTCTGTTGAGGTGTATATGGCACTGTATATTGGTGTTTTATCCCACGTTCAGCCAGAAATGCATTAAAATCTGAAGACATATATTCCCCCCCTCGATGAGAACGGAGGGTGCCCATTTTACATGCTGACAGATTTTCAGCCAAAACCAAAAACTGTTTGAAGCACATGAACACTTCGGACTTTGCTTTGAGTGGATATACCCATGCATGCTTGGAAAAATCATCAATGAAAGTCACGAAGTAAAGGTAATTTCCAAAAGAGGGTGTCTGCATAGGACCACAGACATCACTATGTACAAGCTGCAATTTCTGCATAGCCCGAACTGAACCATCTTTTGGAAAGGAAGAACGCTGCATTTTGCCCAAAATACAGCCTTCACAAACATGTTTTCCAGGAGCCTCAAGTTTGGGCAAAGAGGACACCAATTCAGATTTCTGCAGGTGTAGCAAACTAGCAAAATTCAGATGACCAAAGCGTGCATGCCAAAGCTTTGCATCTGACATAGCCTGAGAATCATGAACTGCACATGCCGAATCATTCACAGATCTTTCATAGTCTATGAGCTTATATAGCCCACGACATAAGATGCCAGAAGTAATAATCACATCACCATTTGAGAGATCATGGAGTGTACACCTATCATCAACGAATTTCACAACCAAGCCAATCTTGGCTAATGCAGAAACTGATAACACGTTCTTTTTGATCCCTGGCACAAATAAAGCATCTGACAAAGTGAAAGAACTACCATGAGTAGTAGTCAGAATGATCTTACCAACTCCCATAACAGGATAAGAGGAGTTATTGGCGCATGTGACAGTATTCCCTGTAGGGGCAGGCTCGAGTGAAGAGAAGAAACTGCGCTGCGAGGTAATATGTTTGGTCGCCCCACTGTCAAAGTACCAAACATCTGAGTCTACTGCAGACATGCACTGATCATGAGAAGATGGGTCAAAACTGCAGACAGTAGTAAATGCCCATTCTTCTTCCTCCACAAGATTTGCAGACTCTGTTTTTGGTGTAGAGGCCTCTGCAACAACCATTCCAGTCTCTTTCTTCTTTGCCTCTTTAGCAGCCTCTTTTGGATAGTTCTTCATAATATGATCATTTCCTTTACAGTACGTGCAGAACAATTTCTGCTTTTCTGATTTCTTCTCATCTTTATCCTGGTTCTTCGATTGTGCAGCATTTGCAGATTTCTGCTTACTAGTAGAAGAGCTCCATTTTCCTTTGCCCTTCTGAGTAGCCAGTAAAGCTTGATCTGCAACACGCATAATGGACCTGTTCTGCCTGGACTCATCTTCTTGCAACAGAACAGAGCCTAATTCCTCAAATGACAAGGCATTCCGATTGCCTTTCATCATCAACCGAAGAGTAGAGGCAAAACTCTGATATGAATCAGGAAGACCATTCAAAACGGTCTACACAAGTGAGCTATCTGGTATAACCTCATCAACAGAAATCAATTGTTCCTTCAGGTCTTTGATCTTTGTAAGAAAACTGTCCATAGAATCACCTTCATTCATGTGATCACTCTCCAACTGTTTTGGGAGGTAAGCAACACGAGCCTCATTCCTAGCCTGGTACAAAGTGGTAAGTGTATCCCAAGCATCCTTTGCTGTTCTGCAAGAGCGAATGTGAGGAATAATGGCATGTTTGACAGACAACGCTATCAATGAATGTGCTTGGGCATCTCTGCCATCCCAACGAATCTGCTCTATAGTAGGTGCAACAGAAACAGCAGCACGAACAGGAATCTATGGAATATCATCTTCGACACCATCTTCATCAGCTCCAACACCTGTATTTGCAATACCTGTCATTACAGGTGTAACAGGACATCTTTCAACACCCTGCACAATGTTCCACAATCCTTTTGCAACCAGTACATGTCGCATCATATAAGCCCATAATGGGTAGTTGGTACCATCCAACTTATCCTCAACAACCAACATATGGAATACATCACTGCTTTCAGCCATGGCCGGTGACTAAAATACCTTGATGCAGAAAATTGACTGTATCTCAAAAAGTTGAACAGAACAACCCAAACGAGTTCTGCTAGACCTGTAGCAGACTTTGAGACGCTTAAACTGGCGAACAGAAACTGGTATATACCTTTGGCACAAAAGGACGAAATAGCTTGCAGAAGCGCTGCGATAGTGCGTTCAGAGGCCGAAATGAGCTCAGATCGCGATTTTGGCACCACAAAGCGAAGGTGTTTTGATCTCGGAAACACCCTGAGTATGCTCACCAAATATCGTGCGAATCTGATACTGGAAACAGAGGAGTGTCCACGGCGCCCTAGAAGAAGCGACGACCTGCTCTGATACCAATTGTTGGAGATAAACGTCTGCGGAAGCACACGAACAACACAAGGAAGAAGAATAAGCTTGGAGCACAAACACACAATACTGAACGTATTACTAGAGAATGTACAAAGATTAGTAGCCCATTAGGGCAATAGGCGTATATACAAGCCGGGGGAAAAAAACCTCCTAAAGAGGGGAAAAAGTGCCTCGGCGGTCCTAGAGTGTTCACACACATCACTACCTAAATATATCAACAATCAACTATAGCCTTCAGACATGCTTTTACAAGATAATAGCCTTTCGATATATGGAAGCCCAAAAGGATATGTTTTTAAATGCATATGTAGAAATTAGTATTTGAAATTTGATGTCCTTAGAGTTGTTGGAGGGACATTGATTTTATATATTTTGAAGCTCTCATCGCTGATTAAATCAATACCATTTTTCAACCATTTTAATCATTTTTGGGAAATGGTTGAATTTTTTACTTTTCATAATCTATGAAAATGGTCCATGAATTTATACAATGAGTGATTTCTAAAAGCCCAAAATAGTTCAAATTATAATTTTAGCAATGCCGAAATGCTAATTTCCAAAGAATACCCTCCCCCATACCCAATTTCTAATTTTAGAGAAGGATAAAAGTAAAATACTAAAGAATAGCTTCTTCTGCTTTTTTTCCATACAATTCTTATGTGGAATGAATCTCTCCATAGGTATATACTTCAATTTACTTGAATTATGTTTCTTCTACTCTAACCGGAAATCCATGTATACTAATAATTAAACTACTATTCCGTAGATTATTGGGAATGTTCGATATCAATATGTGTTCTCAAAGTGGTGTAAATTCTAGAAAATCTTCTCAAGAAGATATCTTCATACCTTGCACACAAGAGAAACCGGAAAAAGAGTTGTGCATAAATTTCTATCAGACAAATCCTGTCTTCAACATCCTTTTTGTTTTCTTGGTTTTCACATATCCTTGTCTCTTCTATGAAAAATCTCAAGTAAACATCATTAATACACATTTCCAAAACATGAATTACATTCTTCCTTTCATTTCCTAGAAGAGGCTTGGGTAGAAACCTGAGAGCTTTTGCTATCGGTGAATTGGGAGATGGATCAAATGCAAATGATTCATGTGAGACAAGTTGGGCATTATCAAATGTGCAATAATTATCTTCAACAATATGAGCTGCAAGATTTATGATACTTAGAAACAATAACTACAAGGGTTTTACAATAACATTAAGTATGGGACCAAGAGTTTTATTAACCACTCATAAATATTATGCAATTTTTCTCAGTATGATGCATATTGAGGACAAAGACATTATTTCTAAGTAGTCGGGAAAACATCACTTCTTTATTCGTAGTATATACAATGCAATCACTAAGTTTAAATAGAATAAACAATGAAGATCACCTCTTTATTTCGTTATATACAATGCAATCACTAAGTTTGAATAGAATAAACAATAGTAAATAAGTCTTGGAAAACAACATGCATGTACAAAAGTTCAAAGAGTTTAAATTCTTTCCACTCTGATTATTAAGAACTATTGTTTCTATGCCTTCCACTGGAAGGGTATAGCTATTGGACCAGGAAATAATAACATTTGAATTAGAAGACGACATGGATTAGAAGAAGTTAAGGTCAGGAGTCGTTTGCTTTGGTACACCACTATCAAGCAACGAATTAACATATTTTTGAAAGTCTTTTGAAACTATGAAAAATACATAATCTTCCTCAACACTCGGTGTTAGATGTCTCAACGTTTTCAATTTGTTTTTATCATCATCTTCTTCACTACCAAAATATTTTTTTTTTCTCTCTAGCCTATGTTCACATCTATTTATGCAATGAATAATTTTCTTCCAATAGAGAAAAAATCCCTTCTTGAAGTCCTCATGTTTTTAGAATTATTAGGATCATCATCATGGATAAATCTCAAGGATGATCTTTGCAAGGTTTAGCATTGGATGTAGATGTAGAAATGGAATTATTCTTTGATTTAAAGGTACCCTTACTATTCTTGCCTTTATCTTTAACTTTTTCTCTCATAGGTAGGGATACATCATTGATGGTCTCTTGCAATTTTAGATTATGTTTAGAGTTTTCTTCTTGGATCAAAAGATTTTGCAACTTTTTGAATGTGACCATTGTATTAGTGATACAGAAAGCAGTCACCAATGACATGTAAGATTGGGGGAAAGAGTTTAGAGCGATGACCACAAGCTGATTATCCGTAATAAAAACATTAATATTAGCTCATTGATTAACCAGGTCTTTGACTCTAATTAGATACACGAGCAAAACCTTATTTGTCCATTCTCAACTCATGTAGCTACTCCTTCAGGTATTTCTCTTGCAATGTTTGCATAGACCTTGCATAGCAGAATAAAAACGAGCATTTGGTATCTCTCTATACATCACCTCCCGCTCATTTTGTTGCTCTTAGCAGATATCTATTCTAGTTCTGGAGGGAGGATCCTTATTTAGGTACACTTTTACACAAGTCTCTCAGTGCCATCTTGCATTGAGCGAGTCAATCGTTCGACATCTCCCCTAGGGGAAATAGGTTGACCAACGGACAACATAGTCTCCTTTATGAATCCATTAAGAAAGCAGGGAACGTAAGGGAGCTCAACCCATAGCCAAAAGTGTAGGCTTATTTGGTGTGAAGTCGAACAACCACCTGAAAAAACAGAGAATTGTGTACCATATTTGCGAAGTGTCCACTTCCAAAGCTGGGAAGACCACTTCCTTATTTTAAAGAATCAAAAGAATGTGCTTCGCAGGAAAAAATAACAATAAAGCCACAACCACTTTAATAGTTTCTAAACCATTTATGAATTGATTTGAGAGGAGGTTTAGAACCAAAAAATTATGTGATGACAAAAAGTTTCTTCACCTCATCTTGTTTCCCAAAAACAGGTCCACCCTAGGAAGGATGACAATCAGGAATTTAACCCCCAAGAGCTCAAGAGATTCATCGGATCCAATGACTTCTAAACTTGAACGTGTATTATCAAGCACGAAGGATGTTGCATGGTAAATAGAATTTATTGAAGTCGAAGAAGAAGCACAAGGAGTGAAGATGCCAACGTGTATTATCATGCCGAAGGATGGTGCATGGTAAATAGAATTTATTGAAGTCAAAGAAGAAGCACAAGGAATAAAGATGCCAGTAAGGTAACTATTCAACAACAATTCAACATATGGAGAATAGGTCTAAACTTTCTTTCCTGATAGAACCCAAAAGCTTATCTTTATCTGTCTGTTCTACAAGTTCGGAACGCTACTCTTGTCTATGAATTTTGCGGCACCCCTTGGTTTTATTGTGAGAATCTCTTTCCTCGTACATTGAAAATCCCCTTAAGCTTTAGGAATTCTGAATTTCAACCATGAACGCCCCCTTTACTTTATATTTTTCTTCTTCTATGCCTTCAAGTTTTAAGTTTCTATAAGTTTCTTCATATTGCTTCCGATAAAAAGTTACGAAAAGGAAAGATAAAAAACCTCAAGAAAACACAGTGTGTTATAGATCTTAACTCAGAAATCGTTCATCATAGGAGCTAGATAACCATATGTCATATAGCTATTCCAATTTGAAATCACTCACTATTGGAATGGCAAACTAATAGCTTTAGGGCAAGATAGACATAACGGTTAAATGACCTAGGGCATTATCAAAACGGGGGCCCAAGGCACAAACCTGAGCTGATTTTTAACTGCATGAAAGCGCTTTTTGTTAAATGTGTCTCTGAACAAGGTACGATGATAAAACTCTTTTTTGTTTTCAAACTCTCTCTCTCTCTCTCTCACTTTTTAAGGAAGGAATCTTCAGTAAAGAGTCCCATAAAATACAGGAATTCATGCAAAACAGGAAAACCAACAGAAGTCTCCTTGGTTCCATGGAGATCCTATGACCTTCTCCCTCCCTTACTTTCAATAGATGGTCACCTCGACCTGGAACCAAGCCTCGCACACCTGCTCTTATTCCACCAAGTGTCAAATTCTGGTAGCCACCAAGACACAAAATATATTTTCTTATAACTTAGATGGAACTTTCAAACATTCATCATGCCAAAAGGAAGAATCTTTGCCAGAGGCTTCAACGGCTAGATTTTGAAGTCATCAAAGGCCATTCTTCCCTCCAATCTTGGATTCAAAAGTCTAGAAGCTTGCTAAGATACAAAAAGGAAATTTAAAGGAATAATCTTGAAATGTAATTTAAAGATTTGTGGGCAATAAAAGTGGATAAATCACAAAAATAAACATGTATAATGCTAAAGAAAAATTAGGATAAGGAATCTATTCTTTATATGATTGATAGTCTTGATGTGGAGTGCAAAACAGACAGAAAGAGTAGTGCCCTTATTGTCAACCACTTCACACATCCTTTGGGCATGATGATGGCACTTTCTCCTCATAAGCAGGATTGTATGGCCTCCATCTCTACCATTGGAACCAAAAGAACAGATTATGGTGCTAGAAGTTTTTTATTCTTATTTCACTAACACAAAAATATTAGAAGTGAGTAGTTCTCTTCGAACTAGTTAAGAAAGATCCGGTGTGAATGGTCTCAACAACGAGTTCTTTAGGTCCTTCAGGCAAGTTTCAATGACTCCTTTATGGCTTGTTAGGTAGGAGGCCATGGCCTTCATGCATTGCTGAATTGTATCAATGAAGGAGTAATTAAATTAATCCACACAAAAAGAAACTTTAAGAATAGGATAAAGAATGTAGGATAATTACGATGCTACAAATGGGCTTCAAGATCTTTGCTAATAGCATTACTTGCTGCCTATGATATTGGATCGAAGATCAAGAAAAAGGGTTAATTTAGGGAAGGACCATCCTCAAGGCTATCATCAATGTTCGTGAAAGTCTTTTCTTTGGGGAGGAATCCTCACATGATGTTCTGATTCTGAAAAAAACTTTTGACAAAGCCTATGATAGACTTAAGTGGAATTTCTTCTTCAATCTTTGAATGAAAACTTGGATGTGGCCTGAAATTTATCAAGGTGAACCCGATGCTTATGGAAAATGCCTCTACTCACATTAATATTAACGACAAACACTTTGAATCTTTGGTTTGTCGCCAGTAAATTTAAGTATGTTGTTACGTCTCTCTCACACACAGGCATGATCTTCCATCTTTACGAGACTTGACATTGGAAGTTCGGCCTTAGCCTACTCTTCCGGACGCTGAAATTTTAAATCAAGTACTTGAGTATGAGATTTATGTTTTTTGTTCTTAACATTCTAAATTCGAGTAGGTTAGTATGTATTTACCACTTTATGAATCGTACTTGTTTCTATTTGACAAGTCTTCACCCTCTCTCTCTCTCACAGTACTACCATCCTTACCAAAGCTCACCTTGGAATCATCAGGACGTATGAAGACCCTTTCACTCCCCCAGAATCTCCGGACGCTGAGATTACAGAAGTGCGACAGGCTTGAGAACGTGGATGTGAGAGCAACTCAATTCTTTATTTTTCCCTTTTTTGTTTGTTGTCATTCATATGAAACAGTGTTCCATTACTTCAAATGTATGTATGTATGTATGCAGGCTTCGCTGCCAAACTTAGAGGCACTCCATGTAAGGAGATGCCAGAAGTTGACGAAGCTTCCAGTGCTTGGAAGTGCGCTGGTACGATTGGAGATTCGGAGCTGTGATGGACTTGTTCTCGATGGTGATGAGTGCTTCGAACTGAAAGGTATCGCTTCACACTCAGTTGAATATGCTCACATCGAACTTACAGTTTGAATGTATAATAAGATCGGAGCAAAAGAAATGACGGTATGAATCTAACCTTTATCAGACACTTTATCACAACCTTTATAAGACACCTTATCAGATCTACACATAGAGAATGCTTCGAAGTGAGTACTTAATGCACGATCCTTGAAATTACGTCATCTTCTCAACTTTGATCCAAAGCAACGTTCCTTATACTCAGAATAATAGGTTGATTCCAGCTCCTAAATGAGCCTTAAGAAAAAAACGTGTCTTTTAAATGAGAAAAAGAAGAATTGTAGCACAAGTATTTCAGGAAGGAATACAAAGAGGAATGATGGGCCTTTTTGCACCTTCATGGGGGACCCATCTACTTTTTAGCTTGTGGTTGTGAATAGAAACTTGGGGTGTTTGAATGTGAAATTACTCTTATAAGTCTCAATTCTTCTTCCTTCGTGTTATATCGATTTCTCTACAAACCCTTCTCTAAGGGATTCGTAAAACGTAGAAGCACATCTCTATCTCTCGATCTCCAGCTTTTCCTATAGGATTCGATTTTCATTGCATTCCAAAGTATGTTGCCAAGACGATGATGGCTTCCTTGGGAAGGGCTTATTTCAAATTTTTTTGTTGACTCAACAAGATAGAATTCTTCATCCTTCTCGAAATCTTCATGCTTCTTGAGTAGGAGAAGAAAATATGAACTCCTATCTAAGATAGGACCATTCAATGGACCCGTTTCGTTGAAGTGATCCATGAATTTCCAAGTTTCTCTTGATTCTAGGGATGTCCTCAATCGTTTTTTCCACTATTGCATATGAAACCCTTCAAGTGGAGAAGAGTCCAACCCTACGGAAGTTAGGACTCCATTACATCCCATACATTCATAAGCACCAGTCTTCATAGTCCACTGTGAGAGTAAGGTCAATGTCTTCAAACTTGATCGAGTACCTCGTTTCCTAGTTCCAGATACGTGACCACTTGTCCAACCCTTCATACGAGACCTTTTTCACTCGCTTGATATTTTCCTTTTCAATAGTCTCGTTATTGTTACCTTTTCTAAGGTGCCTTATGTCATAGAAAGATCCATTAAGCGAAAGTTATGATTTAATTTTCGAGTGGGAAACTGGTCTTGGGTACTTGAATGTTATATATGATTGGATAGCTCCGCTTAAGCTCAACACTATGGTGGAATCAAAAGTTTTCCCATTTTTTGACTAAATTTGAACACCGACTAGAAGATTGACCATAGTTGACAAAATTCCTCTCCTAAGGTGAGACTAGGCCAATATTCCAAGAGCGAATACTATCAAATATTATGGAGCCTTTGCAAAAATTTTCTCGTATATCATGCAAAGTACCCACAAACGCACACACGCACTTTTACAGAAAGAAAACTTTCCAACACATGCACGCACTAAGAATACTCACACATCCCCCACTCTCTCTCTCTCTCTCTCTCTCGACATTGAAGATGACGACGACGCCGACATGAAGGTGCCATAGCTGCACAGTAACAAGTGGCATCAGAGCTTAACGACGTGCACCATACGAATCAAAGAGCATCACAAACTGAGCACCAGACTCGAAGGGAAGCGTACGCTTGATTAGGCCCTTTGGAATAAACACTTTATTAGGCAGTGAGACAATGTGCCGCCGTCTAAGAAGGAGCAATCCATCTGCTTTACCTACTGTGCCGCTGTCCAAGAAGGAGCAGTACATATATGCATAGGAACAATTTCGATATGAGCAGAAACTAAACGAAGTGTCATGCATGTATTGTGTTGATTAAACAAGTCGACATAATATCATAAGCAAGTCGCCGTGATCTTCTTCAGATTTTCTTTTAAAGAAGTCGAGGTAGGAGAGCCCTGACTTCGAGCAGTCGTACCATTCACTGTTGGGAAATTCACGACAGAAGCAACATCAACAGTAGTGGTTGCCATCTCGGCTAAACTTAAAGAACTCTGCTGCTTCGGGAGGGAATCTTGCTACAGGTGAGATACGCTCCTCGTGCTCCGTGCAGGTTCTAGAATGGTGGAGGATCGTTTGCACATGAAGGGAGAAAATTTCAAGGGATTGCAGAGAAAAAGGGAGGCGAGTTAGTAGTGATTGAAGATTGGCTCCTTTGGTTTTGTGAGAAGTCATCTGTATCGTTTGGTATACATTTGGATTTTTTTTTCATCTCAATTGCATGTGGCAGGTGGCATATGTACACATTTGTGGGTCCTTCAATGGACACTACTCACATACTATGAGATGAATGCATGGAATTGCGAGTCCTTTATTTGGACATTTCAAGCACCTTGTGAGATTACATTTACTCTGTTAAAAATCTTGAATTAAACAAAAACTGAGGGACATGATAAGGTTTTGTAAATAGGGTACTCTCGTCTCATGGAGATACCTTGGTGATATAGGTGGAGGACCAAAGAAAAGAAAATCCAAAGACCTCCTGTATTGATCATGGGATAGATGTATGAAATTGTGGCCTTGAGTCAGAAAGAAGTTACGTGCTATTATTGATGCCTTCACCCAGATTTTGGGTTTCAGGGTGGATTTCTTATAGTTGATTTGCCTCATAAACACTTTGGACAAAGGAGACTCTATGGAAATGTTTTTAGAGAGGTCTTAAATGAGGATATGAGTGGATAAGGATGTAGAAAGTGCTTAGAACAAGACGAAAACCATTGAGATTACTTGCAAACGTTCAATGTTTCAGTGCATATACCAATAATTATAGCCATAATGCTATCGATGTTTTTCTAGGTCTCGCCATAAGATTGCCATAGCATAGAGAAGTGACTAAATCGTAAGAATGGGTAATAACATTGTGCAAACAGAGGGCGATAGGCTTAACAAAGACAATTATCACATATGATCATAGAAAATGGAGAATTTCTTGATGGCAAAAGGACTATGGTGATTAGTGAATGGAGAGGACCAATGTCTTGAACTGTCAGGTAACCACAACATAGACTAGCATAATGAATATAAAACATGGACGATTTAGCTTTTATAATTTGCAAGATGGATGATGAGGATATGGTATCAGTTATTATGTTGAATGGTATATGATCACAATATAAGAGCTTTGGAACTTCTATCTCAATAAGAGGCATTATGCCTTTATTCAATGAGCTAGTATCATATTGTATGATAGAACAAGTATAGCTCCGTTCGAATGCATCAAGAAGTGGGAACTCAAGAGATCATGCATTCTTTTAGCATAGAGGAAGAGGTTCTAGCTATGGTCATTCAACTTATACAAATGTAAATACAATAGATATACCAAGAGATAGAGGTAGAGCAAAGTGAACAGGTGGATGAAGATCACAAGCACATGGAAACTATTACCATTGTGATAAATATGGATATTTTGAGAAAGGTTTCTATCATAAGAAAAATAGCCAAAGAGGAAGAAGTAGAGACCATTATGCATCGAATGGAATCTTCTTTGCTTAAAGTTAATATAGACATTATTGCAAAGATAATATTTTTGCAATGTAGCATGTGTTAAATAGCCTGTCGAAAACTGAAAAATAATATGAACCAGTTCATAGAATCTAGTTGCACGAATTATATGACAAGCATATAAAACTGGTGTAACAATGAGTGATGTTTCAGACTGAGTGATGTTTTACATTTCCAACACTGAGTGATGTTTTACATGTGCCTAGCATTACATAGAACTTAGTTTTGGCTGGCCAACTTGTAGATCAAGATATGTAAGTGATATCTAGTAAGCATGGCTCTTTCATGCATGATTTCAAGTATGGCAAAAGAGGAAAATTTCTTGTTCTTGGAAAGAAAATAGGTTGATTTTTCACATTTGACATAAGCACACCTCTTTATCAGAATATGTATGTCAAGAAGAATGAACACTAAGATATAGTTCAAATTTGGCATTAAGGAATTTGTCATATCAACTTAAGAAAATTAAAGTCTATGGAAAAGCAAACGTTAGTACGTGGTCTACCAAGATTTGGTCATTTCAATTTTTAGAGGATATGTGAAGCATGTGCATCTCATGAACATCAACATATGAAGTTTCCAAGAAGAGAAATTCTTAGAAAGAGACCTCTAGAGCTAAATCATAGTGATGTGGTTGGCCTCGCTAGAATAAAATCAGTTGGGGGTGCACTCTAGTTTTTGATATTCATTGATCATTATAGCCGATACACATGGACATATTTTTTGAAGCATAAGAGTGAAGTTTTTGAATGGTTTGTAAAATACAAAAACATGGTTAAGAAACAATTGGGCATGTACATAAAATGCTTATGATCACATTTAGGGGGAGAACATACTTCAAAGGAATTTGATCAATATCTTACTGACCATGGAATCAAAAGGAAACTATCTTGTAGATATACACTACAACAAAATGGTGTTGCAAGGTGCAAGAATTATTTGTTGAAAGAATTTGCTAGATCCATGTTAAATGAGAAGAGCATGCTATATATATTTTGGGCGAAGGCTTTATTTTATGGCCATTCATGTCATATATAGAGTTTTAACAGGAATGTTTCATGATTTGACTCCTTATGAGAGGCTATGGAAGCATAAGAAAAATGTAAGCTATCTAGGAGTTTTTGGATGTATTTGTTATGCACATGTGCCTAGTCAATTGAGACACAAGTTTGAGTCTAAATGTAGGATATTCAGAAGAGAAGAAAGGATGGAGATACTAAAGTGACCAGAGATGTCATATTTGATGGGAATGCCTCATGCTATGCACCTGACATGAAAAGTGATAGAGGATGATATGGATGATTCTATGCATAATGTTCATGATGAGCGAGATACAACTCCTAAACATTTCATAATGAAGAAATCAAGATTATGGTTCATATGAGATCTCAATGTGTGAAACTTCATGGAATGAAAATGCAAAAGACTATGAAAGGAGAAAGGAGAAAGGGAAAGGCAAGATGAGAGAGTACATATCTGATTTGGATATTGAAGATGAGATAGCTACACCTGGGATGTTGAAAAACAAGAAGCATAAATATGTTCCTCCAAATGCAAGAAGAGAGATACATTCAAAATTAGGTAAAGAAACTTCTGTGAGATGATCTATAAGACTAAGGCATCTTATGGAAAGGCTGAATCTATACAATAAGTCTACGAAGCTTCATTATGCATACATGACAAAGAGAATCAAGCATGATGAACCAAAGAATTTTCATGATGCATCAGAAAGTGGAGATTAGTACAAAGCAATGAATGATGAGATGAATGCATTGAAGAAGAATGATATATAGGAATTAGTGAAATAGCCACCAATAAGAAGCTATTGGATGCAAATGGGTGTATAAAGTGAAGTGCAGAAGTGATGGTTTAGTGGAGTGATATAAAGCACATCTAGTTGCAAAAGCATATGCACACATATATGGATTACTTTATTGGTGCAAGAGAATCAAAGCCCACATACTTGAATGATTAGCATATATCTCATGGAGTCATATATGATCAATCCCTTGTAAAATCAATTACCTTTTACCTTTGTAAAATTATCTTACTTCCACGTGGATTTAGGAAGCATCGAATCTCGATTTTTTTGGTAGATGATTGATGATCGAATATATCCTGTAGTTTAGGATTTACTTTTAGGTGAACATTTGAATTTCAATTCAAGGCTGGCTTCAGACTCAACTATAAAGTTTGATCAAACGACTTGCATGGAATGCCCCACTTTTGAGAGAAATAGAGAGGGATCCTATGTGATTTGAGAGCTCACTTCATAGCTCAATCACTATCCTCACATTGTGCAATAGATTATTGCCAATGACATTGTATTTCTATGTGATCTAATACATCCATTTTGACTATATCTCTACTTCACTTCTCTATTATGACTACTTCAATACAATGATCTTTTTAGAGCTTGTTCTCGGTGTATGATTGATCATTTGTCATGATTTAAAGAATCATAGATTTAATATGTTGTCTAGTTTATAGCTACAAAATCTCATTATCATTAGTTCTCTTAATCATGATACATCATTATACCTTTACTCTTTGGTCTATACCTTGATGAAATCCCAAAAATGTTAAGGAAGTCCTATGATTTCCTAAACATTATACTCAGCATGTAGTTCATTTCTTTTATTGAAATCATTCATGATTGGTAGATGTCTAAGTTAGTTAGAAACCATCAAAAGGAATTAGGTTAATTGCTAGCATGCTTAGAGCAGTGTTCATTATACTAAATAGGTGTAGAGACTAAAATAGCAAGTCTATGACCTTGGATTAATTTCCTACTCATCTATTTTGATCCATTGATTAGTGGATCATGTTCCAAAAAACATAGGTGATAATTTATGATCCATTAGCAAGCTAAAGAGGCCCATTACTCTCTCCATCATTTGTTCTTAGATGGTGTTAAGCAGGTCTTAGCAATACCATTTCATCTCTGAAGACTATCCACCATCTCCTCCAACAGTGGTATCAAAGAACCAACAAGCAAGATGGGAGATGGATTTCCATCATTCATTGAAAAATTGGATAGAAGAAACTACCTCCAAGGGAGAAGTCTGTATGGATACATCTCAAGAGATGAAGAGAAGCGAACATTTAGGAGCAAACATCAACCCACAAGGGAATAAAAATAAAGGTTGGCCACATGGTGTGCAAAGGATGTTGTTGCCAAGTCTTATCTACTAAACTCAATATCTGATTTCTTATGAATTCACATTAGGAATTGCAAGACCTCCCAAAAGACTTGGGAAGTATTATCTTCATACTTCTCATCAAATACAAGAGCTACGAAGAACCAGCTATGGATAGAGTTTACAACCCTAAAAAAAGCAACCAAAACAAAGTGTAGTTATGTGGCCAAGGTGAAGGATGTGACTGATCAACTTGCAAGCATTGCAAAGGAGATAGAAGAAGAACACATAGTAAGGCAGATCATAAATGGCATCAAAGCTGATTATAAGTGGGAGCCCTTCACCACAACAATGGACCTTTATATAGATATGCAAATACCTCACCTCAACACATTAATGGGGCAACTCTTCACCCATAAGACAAAGCTCAACAAGAACGGTGAAAACTCTAGAGATAACCAATCTTCTTCCCTTTATATAGATAGAAATGAAAGTAAGGATAAAGTTAAAAGAAAAAAGAATGAATAAGAGGCTAGTACCTCTACAGTGAACTTCACAAGTAGAGGAAGAGGTACTAGAGGAAGGGGCAGAGGAGGAAAGCAAGGCACGGGGAGATCCTATTACACTCCACCTTGGAACATCTCTGGCCTAACCAACCACACCATAGAAGAATGCTTCAAGAACACAAGGAATCAAAGGGGAAGAGGATTCTATAAAGGGATCTATGAACAATCCAGAGGTAGGTTTGGCAATGGAGGAAGCAATTACAATCACAACTGCAAACAAGGCTACAACAAACAACAATTATCAAGGAGGTTTTAGAGGAAGAAGAGATTATAACAACTACACAGAATACCAAAAGGATTCTTTACTTCAACATGAACATGACATCCAAGAAAGTTAAAGATGATGAGCATATTTTCTATATTGATTCTAGTTGTTCCAATTATGTGGCTGGAAATGTAGCATTGGTATCTGATCGTGAAGAACCTAAAGGGAAGCATGAAGTGTAGACAGGTTATAACACTAGACACTCTATTAAGAAACTTGGAAATGTCAAGGCTTCTAATGGTAACATGAACCCCTTAAGTAAGTTTTGCATGTGCCAACTATAACAGAAAAACCTAATCAGTGTTCGATAGATTGTTGAGAAAGGCTTACAACTTAGATTCACAAGACATGGAGAATGTGTGGAAGACCCTCAACAAGGCTTCAAGAAGATTGCATAAGGTGATAAATCTAGTAGACTCTTTACATTTGAGGTTTAAGACACCAGAAATATTGCACTCTTCAATTACAAAGATCAAACTCTATCTGAACTAGAGATATGGCATAAAAGGCTAGGTCATATAGGAGAAAGAACATTAAAGCAAATATGCAGGGATAAGAGTATGCTGGGCATCCCAAATGTGTCCAAGAAACACATGATATACAAATGTGGAGCATTTTATTTGGCAAAGCTCAGAGGCAACCATTCAACAGAAAGGGGTACATGTATGAAGACTACTTGGATCTTGTACACATTGATGTGTGGGGTCCTAGCAGAGAGCCATCAATCTTACTTCAAGCTACTATGTTTCATTTATAGATGATTACAGTAGATGGATAATTGTTTACTTCATCAAGCATAATGATGAAGTATTTACATGTTTCAAAAAGTATTTGGCATTGGTGGCGAGCCAAACACGTAGAAGCTTGAAGAGGATCATATCTAATGGAGGTGGTGAATATTTTTCACATGAATTTTATTCATTCTTATAGGATAGAGGTATAAAGAGAGAGAGGTCATAACAAGATATACTCCTGAACTAATACTAAAGTATCTAAAGGGTACCTTAAATGAAGGGTTGTTTTACCCATTTACTCTTGACTTGGACATAAAGATGTATTCTGATGAAGATTGGGATGGATCCAAGGATGATAGGAGGAGAACCTCAGGTTGTCTTTTGTAGGTTCAAAGATAATATCATGGTCATCTAAAAAGCAACCAACTATGGCTTTGTCATCTATAGAGGAAGAATATAGAGGTTTAGCAAATGCAACAAAAGAGGCTATCTGGCTCAAGCAACTGTACACAGATTTGGGGCCACATTCTTACACTCCAATGATTTTTGGAGACAACACTACTTCACTTCACTTGGCCACTAATCCTATATATAATGCAATGAATAAGAACATTCAAGAGCATTATCATCTATAGAGGTTTAACAAATGCAACACAAGAGGCTATTTGGCTCAAGCAACTCTACACAGATTTGGGGCTACATTCTTACATTCCAATGATTTTTGGAGACAACACTAGTTCACTTCACTTGGCCGCTAATCCTATATATACACCAAGGACTAAGAACATTCAAGTGCACTATCATTATGTAAGGGAGTAATTTCTTAGCAAGGACCTTCAATTGTCCTATGTATCAACTAAATTGCAATGTGCAGATATACTCACAAAGTCTTTAGATGGAAATAAGATGAATAGGTTCAAATTTATGATTGGTTTGTAGGAGATCAAGGAGGAATGAAAGACCAAGCATGTTAGGCTTGAGGGGAGCTATTGGTGCAAGAGAATGCAAGACCACATGCTTGGATGATTAGCATATATCTCATGGAGTTATATATGATCATTCCCTTGTAAAATCAATTACATTTTACCTATAACAATGTATGTTTCTTTCACATGGAGTTAGGAAGTATAAAATCTTGATTTATTTGGTAGATGATTGATAAGAGAACATATCCTATGATTTAGAATTTACTTTTAGGTGAACATTTGAATTTGAATTCAAGATTGGCTCCAAACTCAACTATAAAGGTGGATCAAAAGACTCGCATGGAATGATTGACTTTGGAGAGCAATAGAGAGGGATGCTATGCGATTTGAGAGCTCACTTCATAGCTCAATCACTAGTCTCACATTGTACAATTGATTATTGCCAATGACATTGTATTTGTATGTGATCTAATACATACATTTTGACTATATCTCTACTTCACTTCTCTGCCATGACTACTTCTGCACAATGATCTTCTCAGAGCTTGTTCTGAGTATATGATTGATGAGTTTTCATGATTTGAAACAAATAGATTCAGTATACTGTCTAGTTTATAGTTACAAGATCTCATTATCATTAGTTCTCTCAATCATGAGATATCATCATATCTTTACTCTCTAGTCTGTACTCTGATGCATCCTGAAAATGTCAATGAATTCCTATGATCTATGAAACATTATACTCAACATGTAGTCCATCTTTTTTATTGAAATAACTCATGATTGGTAGTTACCTGAGTCAATTAGAAACCAACAAAAGGAATTAGGCTAATTGCTAGCAGGCTCAGAGCATTGATCATTATACTAGATAAGTGTAGAAACTAAAATAACAAGTCTATGACCTTGGATTAATTTCTTGCTCATTTGTTTTGATCCATTGCTTACATGTTCCAAAGTACATAGGTGACTATTTATGATCATTAAAAAGCTAAAGAGGCCCACTACACTCTTCATTACTTGTTCTAGGTTGGTGTGAAGTAGGTTTTAGCAACACCACTTCATCGAAAGACTATCCACCATCTCCCCCAACATAAGTTATGATGAACCCTTTGGTCCAGTTGTGAAAATAACAAAAGATGTAGATTTGGGTCGGAAATGTCATGGATCGAAGGTCAAGTAGTGGTTTTTCATTCTGAGATGGAAGTGCAACCATTTCATGGAGCAGCAAGAAGCAACCAACTATTGCTTTGTCAAGTACCAAACCTGAATACAGAGGCATTACTTAAACCGTTTGTGAAGGAACATGGATTAAGTACTTACTTGAAGACATGGCAGTCTACATCGATAGAAAGATGTTCATCTACTGTCACAATGTGAGAAACATTATGCTATTAAAGAATCTAGTTTATCATGCGAGATCAAAGAAAATTGAAGTTGATTATCACTTTGTTTGTGAGAAGGTCATTGAAGGAGAAGTGGAGCTGATTCATATCAGCACTAGAGAACAAGTGGAAAAAATCCTCACCAAAGCTCTTCGGAAAGACAAGGTCAAGTACTTTAGAGAAGCCTTAGGATTTAGATAGCTTTAATTTACATGTACATTTCATTTGATGTCGATTTCATCTTGTATGGACATATATATCTATTTCACATTGTATTTAAGCTCATTTTGAGCTTGAGGGGGAGATTTGATGATGTGGAAATTAGTAACTAATTTAATACTTTTAGTGAATAAAAAGTATGCACATAGGCATGACTTTGTGGTTCACGTGTCTTATCCTGATCTCTCTCTCTCTCTCTCTTATGTCTGGACTATGAAGATGATGATGATGCCAACATGAAGGTGCCATAGCTGCATAGTAACACATATACCCATACATACAAAACCAGGGCTAGATGAATGAGATCAGGGGGGATGGGTGCTTCCACAAAACTGAGGATGGAGGAACGATGGTCTTCGAAATAATTGAGCATGGGATTTTTTCTTTTGTTCTTGAAACTTAATTTTGGTATTGCCCAACTAGGTGAGTAAATTGTCTTAGTAGTCGCCCTTTTGTCATGTCAATAAACTCAACTATGTTATTATGTTTTCCCCTCTCTTTTTCTCTCTCACACACATAGATCTTACATCCTTACGAGAGCTGACCTAGGGAGTTTTAACAAAAAAGAAGACCCTTTCCCTCCCTTCGAATCTCCGGACGATGACATATTAAATTACTTACTAGAGTCTGACTACACACAGGGTGTTTTTTAGTATGCTTCAGGATTTGGGTTGAGTTCTCAGTTTTTGGGTGATAAAAGCTAGAGTTTTATAATCTATTTAAGTTTAATTTAAGAACTAAGATTCATATGAAAGTATATTTCTAGCGTTTCGATATGCTGCAAAGATCAGTTCCTCTTCAGTAATTTGATTAGAACTCTCTTCAATAATACAATTTTTAATAATAGCTACATCACCGTTTTCAGATTGATTTTTCCTTTGAGGGGAAGGTGGAAATAAGATCTCTTTCTCATCAAATTCAAGAAAAGCATTTGAACAAAAAGTTCTAAATCTAGACACTCTATAATCATCAAGTGAAGAGTATAAAGTTTCGATTACAATATGATCTTTCACTTTTTCTACTTCTTCTATATTATTCTTACTTTCGTTGATTTGTATAGTATTATTTCCTAATGGAGTAGGTAAAAGCATATTTATAATCAAAGAGCTATCTATTTTCTTTTTAATAGGAGTTTTACTTGTAGATGCAATATTCATATTCATGAAAAGTAGGTTATTATGGTCCGTATGGAAGTGCATTTCTATACCTAGATAAAGCGTCTAAATATAAAGGAAAAATTAATTCCTCACTGTTATTCTATCTTTAATTCTATCAACTACGACGTTTTCTTTTTGTTGTGGAAGAGCATCTCTTTTTAAAGTTGGTGGAAACAAATCTTCTTTTATTTTCTAGTTCAGGTAAGACAATCGAAAGTAAAGGCAAAACTCTAGATACTTTACGATCGTATTCTACAGAATGTAAAGTCTCACCTACTATTTGATCTTTAATTATTTCAATTCCTTCACTTTCATTAATAATCTTGTTTTCACTAATTTGAATAAACATATTTTCAATAGGTGAAGGTAGAAGCGTTCCTAAAAGAAAAGAACTATCTAATTCTTTATTTTCAGTAATAGAATCGCTTATTGATGCTAAATTCTTAGACATAAGAAAGCGGAATATATAAAACTTAATTAAATTGTAAAGTGAAAGTATGAAAAACTTTAAGATCAATTTTAGGCCTATAGAAATATTTTTAATAAGTTCTAATACCACTCTAAGAAAATATTCCTATACAAATTTATATTTGTAAATATCATATGCAGCTTCAATCTCATAATCTCATCCAATCTTCTTCAATACTCGTCAAGTTCTCTTCACAATGATCTCGCAGGTCCATGCTGCAAGTTAGCTGCCAATAGGAGAAAAGACACAAGAAGCTGGGAAGATGGCGAATATGAAATAAGGCAATTGGCTTGTGCCTTGCATTACAAGCTCTCCAATGACTTCTATCATTGTCAGTCAAAGGCTTCTTAGTCTGCGCATCCGTAGCAACCCGGAGATGGAGAAATTATCAGAACACACACTCTCTCTCTCTCACTAATTGCACATACCTGCAAATAGAATCATTAGACAATAAAATGAACAAGTATACATTTAAATACTAACTTAGATAACTGTGTACGTGATCACATTCCTTATTTAGTTATATCATGCAAACTAATACTAGCTCATGCATTCTTAAACTAACTCTTATTAACTTAGAGTAGGCTAGAACCTTTACTAATATCTTTATTTTTTATTATTAATATGAAGTACCCATATTAATTAAAATATAATAATTAAATACATTAGATATTAATTAATTTAACTATTACCTATTATTTAAAATAATTATCATGTAAAAGTGATACATTAATTTTCATTTTTATGGTGATACTAACTTATATTAGTTAAATTAATTGATAATTAAATAAATTAATGCTTATAATTAACATATTTATAGTTAGGTTTATGTTTTAAATCTATTGATAGTTATAATTATAAGGTTTCACTTATATTATGATTTAGATTAAATAAATATCATGATAAACATGGTTTAGACACATAGGTAATGCAAATTCATTTACTTAAACTAAATCATATTTAGAGTAACCACATAAGGTAACATACGTATCCATAGAGTTTCCTTCATTCACATGAAGTAAATAGACATATTCACTTATGAACACTCAAGTTAAAATATGTTCATATGCACAAATAACCACACCAAAAGTGAATAAACAATCATAGTTACATTAACATGTATAGTCTCTTAGATCAATGCATACATATAAACACAAATGCATACATGATCTCATAAACATATAGTAGATATAAAATGGAGAGTTAAAATATGGATCAATTATCCCTTCATTCTTCATTCTGAACATATTTTGTTCTTTTTCTTGCAAGTACCCAAGAGAAAAGTTAGTCAATTTAAACTAATGCATTAAAAATTATGTGAGATAGATATCAACTAATTGAATTTAAATCAAAACATTTTTATTTTTCCATATGATAACTCAAGTGAGGAAATCCTTTCGACACCGATGCTTATACTGACACCTATATTGGTTCCTATATGAACACCAATATTTACGAGCATGTATATCATTAGAAATTTTTTAGTGGTTATATGAATGACCAAGTGACCATCCGTATGACTAACGTGGTCTTTCCAAGCATTTCCAACAGTCATACCAACACCAAGGTGTGATCCTCGATATGGCTAGCATTGGTATGCCCCTCATATGTTGTTGTGATTGGGTGAAGCAAACATCTAGGCATCCCATCACCTTAGTGTCATATTGACATAGCACCACATATCTATATGGAAAGATCAAAAGGTTGAACTAAAGATTCAATGACCGATTCACATACTTTTTTCACTTTCATTCCATGCTCATAAGGTCCGCAAAATACAAAGTAAAAAAAACGAACATAAATATGTAGCAAGAAGAAGAGAGAGAGAGATTCTGTTGGATCCTCATGCTTTGGTTACCCATTGCATTGGCTTTGTTATGAGTCGTCTAGGGCTCTCTAGCGCTTCCTAAGTGGCCCTATCATGAGGACGATGGGGGAAGTAATGTGTAAAGAGGCAATTCTCCATCTTTGAAATTAGCTATGATCGTTTCTTTAGTACTTGCACTTCCGGGTACTTGCCTACAAAGAGTAGTACGCTTTTAATATCCAAATACAAAGTCAATTATACAAGACATTCAAACTACACAGTGAGCAATGAGGAAGCAAGTTCAATAGAAATGCTATTGTCATCATAGAAAATGTCCTTTGCCTCGGAGAACGTGAGAGCTTATATAATCTTTGTACAATTCAATCCTTTTTTTAAACTCCCTTTTCGAATGGGGATGGGATGTAGAGAATGTTTTCTTTTTCTACTCGAAATAAATTAGTCTTGGCAGAAAAGCATATGGTCCACAGAAATGAACATATACTTAAAATTGTAATGGGATAATGTATAGTTGTGATTGGTCTTGTTACAGAAAAAATAGTATTAGGAGTCATCAATATCATCATAAAGTCCGAATGTAATGAGGATTGGGCATCCACTTGAAAAAATTCCTATGCATTGTGTTGGATATTATATTCCTCCTCATACTTTGGTCCGCATGTTTCTTGTGTGGATTTTTTTCTTTTCTGGGTGAACGGGAGTTTTTGAAATAAGTGAGTGTGAGACTCTTTTTTGTTCTCGACATTGAAAACTGCTACCATCTGCATGCGCTCTTTTCTCATGTCACTAAATTGAAATGTGCTACAATGTATTTGTCAATTTTGGAATCGAACTTGTTTCTATCTAACAATTGTTCCCTCTCTCTCTCTCTCACACACACACACACAGATCTTCGATCCTTACGAGAGTTGACCTTGATATATCTAAGAGAAATGAAGACCCTTTCACTCCACTCGAATCTTCGGACGCTGACATTATGGATGTGCGACAGCCTTGAGAGCGTAGATGTAAGCGCAATTCGATTCTTTCTTTTTCCTTTTATCGTTTGTTGCCATTCACATACAACGGTGATGCATTGCTTCAAAGGTATGTATATATGCAGGCTTCGCTGCCAGAGTTAGAAGAACTCACTCTAAAAGGATGCCCAAATCTGAAGAAGCTTCCAATCCTTGGAAGTTCGCTGCGACGATTGACAATTGAGCAGTGTGCTGGACGTGTCCTCGATGATGATGAGTGCTTGGAGTTGAAAGGTATGGCATATATTCACATTGGAAGGTTTATTATCTGCATATTAGTATAGGTTTGATTTAGAAATTAACATTGACTATTACCCTCATTATATCGTGATGAAGAATATGTTTACGTCCACCACACTCATGAGAGATAGCTCTCGTTCCAACCTTATGCCTCTCTCTCTATATATATCTCTCTTCAAGAGACCACCTCCTTTGGTAGGTTCATATTATCCATTCAAGTGTTGCCCATGTAACTACATGTGCTCCAATTGTTCTCAAAGTTCTAACCTTCAGGAAGCTTGCTCTTGTGTTTGTGTAAAATATGCCTAGTTCTCTTTAATCGTTGGATGATCTCAACCGAAGGCTAATCGTTGGATGACCTAAACCCAAAGCCTCCCTTTACAGGCTCAAACACAACTTAACCATTATGCCACACTACTTCTGTTGTTTCAAAGAGCACAAAAACCTATACCTAAGTTCCCCTGCCTAAGACGAACCAAATGACGTCCAATTTCATCTCTTCAAACCACTTGAAGACTCACGCCGAATCCTTTTTTTACGACAACTAGCATAGTGAATGTAAATCTGTTTTGATTGGTTGAATCATTATCTCGATTCTTACTTCATAGCATCATAAGGAGTGGTTAAACACTATATTTGTTTTTTTATTGATTATGAATCTTTTCATTTTCAATAAACCTAAATTGTAATAAGAAAGGTGGAGATACAAGAGATAAGACGGAGATGCAAAGGAAGCCAAACTGTCTATCTTCCTCAAGGGAGCCACCAAGAAAACTATGTCGAGCTAGAGAGATCAACCAAGGAGGCTGAAAACATTTTCATTCCCTTCACGTGGCAACCCTTCACCACAAGCCTTGCCAAGAACTATCCTCCCATTGAAGATGGATTTAAATCGATGCAATCTAGTAAGACAACCTCTCATCAAGTTATATCTACTCACAAATGTGCAAGGCAATGGAGTCTTTAGTATCATTCTCCCTAAAGGTGAAAAACTTAGGGGCATGATCCAATATGTAAGATCCTACTAGAATACTACCCATGCCACCACAATCTACCAAGGCATCCCTCACATACGTAGGATCGATTAGAGAGAGATTCATTCCACCAATGTGTCCATTCAAGCATGAGAGGAATAGACTACCTCTATCTCTAAGAAAGCCCTCAGTGTGCTATACATCATGCAACCTTAACTGCAAGCATAATCTGTGACAAGTGTAAAATCATCCAGATTGCCTTACCTAAAAGAATCCCCCCTATTCAAAATCATAGTCTACATGGAATTTTGAACCAAAATCAATACACAACCCAAGGACACATTGAGTCCATATCTAGCTAACAAAAAGACCTAACAATGTAATTGCGAAATTTGTCTTCCATATTGTGCGTGGCCTAAAGAAATATGATTCTTTGACAACATCAAAATATCAATGGACCCACCCACAAGGCATTGTTAAAGTTATTGCCTCAAACGAGTCCTATACTAGAAGACGTTTGGGCCTCTTATCCCTTGAACATTCCATGAAACACTCTCATCAAGACTTAGGGAGCCAAGAGGTTCAAATTATAGAAAATGGGCCATCTTCAAGGCTAGTTTGAATGATGAATAATTTGAGTCCTAATTAAGAGGGGAATTACTTAGTGAGAACATGACAAAGCCTGAATATTGTAGACTCACAACTGAGGAGCCTTGTCTTGGGTGTTTATCTACTCATGAATATAAATTTAGCAAGGTGCAATACAAGTGTCTGCAACCACATACAAGATGAGCTTACTCGCCTAAGGACTAGGATTGAAAATGAACAAATAAATTAGTATGATCAAGCTCAACAAGTTAATGGGAGAAAGCAATAACCTAGGCATGACAAATGTTGAATGCCTCCTCTAATGACCAATCATGTTGTGATGCCCCACACAAGGGGAAAGAGAAAGCAACTATAGAGTTCAAAATAGTTTATCCATGAGACGCAAGAGCCATTGAGTGACCTGAATAGTACAAGGGGATCAAACCTCCAAGACACTAAAGAAGCAAGAATACTCAGGGCCAAAATGCTCTCCCCACAAATGATAATAAAAGCTCACAAGCCTTAGGTATCAATTTTCATAGGGGGTCTTGGATTCAACGGCCCTCTTGAAGCACTAGACTCACAAAGAAATCACTCTCAATGAAGTGGTCAATGTTAGGGCACACAAAATCATGTGGGTGAGGGGCTTGGGAAACGTAGGTTGAACTAGGGTGGTGATGCCCTTGGAGTCATATCTAGAGCAGGGGCCTTTCGATCTGCCTCAATGCAAGAGGGAGCAAGGGAAACCTCTAGAAGATCACTACAATGGTTGCTATTACAAGCAAAGACTTGTCCAACTACGGGTGTACAATAAGGGAGGTCCCTAATTTTTCCATGACTAGGCCACAAACTAGGATCTTGAAAATCACTAATGGAGCCAATAGATTCTCAACCTCTAAAACTAGAATTTCTCTACCTTCATCATTAAGGTGAGAGATGAATGGGCAAAGGATCAGTTGCAAGCTAGGAGGCTTCAAAAGAGCTCCTCTTGGGTTGCGCTCAGATGCCATTTGTGTCTGCTTGAACAAGAATGAAGGGAGGCAACTAAAAGATTCCACCTAGTTACACACTACTGAGGGCAAAAAATCAAAGGAGAAGATAGAAGATGAACCTCAAGATTCTTTTTCTCTTGAGAAGAGGAAATCAAGAAGAGCAACAAGAGGGGGGGGAGACCTTTTGGCACTAGTGAAAAGAGAATGGTGAAAGGGGGGTGGGGTTAGCATAGATGAAGAAAGAAGATGGAAGGGGGGGGGCGTGGGGATTGGAGGGTGTTTCTACTATGGAAGGAGAGGAAGGGACAAGGGAAGGGAGATGTTGATGATGCTAGGAGAGGCGGGGGATGAGGAGTTGGCTAGGTGGCAAGGGCATAAGGGAGGAGGAGTGAAGCAATGCTCGCAGATGGAAGGGAGCGAGGGGGGACTACAAGTGGGATTAAGGGGGGAGAGGGGAGCGATGGAGGTAGGCGAGGGTAGAAGCACAAGTACTAGGTGGGTTGGGGGACATACGAAGGATGTGGAGGGGAGGACGAGGTTGAGGTAGCGACTTGCACGAGGTACTTTGAATATGCAGGAAATACATCTAAGAAAAAGGAAATTAATCTAGAGTGATGCTTTCTCTCAAAAGGTCTAAGATGAGAAATCAAAAAATCTCTTCAAAGAAAGAGATATGATGGCAAAAATTCTACATCTCTTGTATCCTATCTTCTTTGATCTTGAAAACATTGTGAAATTGCACGCGAGTTTAGCTTAGCTTCGATGAACACCTTAGTAGCTTCCAAAGAAAGAATCACGAAGCTAAAACCTAGGTTTGTTTGGGGAAGAAACTAGCCCAACGTCGTGCGTGAGCTATTATTCTTCTTAATATGTGTTCCACCTTGCTTGCTTGTAAGACGTTCTCTTTCTTTTGTTCTGGATCATAATCTCTAAGAAAGAATATAGCTCCAGCTTTGGCTCCTGCCATGAGAAACCAAACCGCTTCTACGTTGACTAATAGTCCTAGGTGCAGGTTGTGGGTTAGTAGATATGGAAGATTCATCATCATCTATAGAGGTCTTGCGTCTTCTAGTAATTCTATTAGGTGTTGAAAGTCCATTTAGATATGTTAAATAAGGCCAAATAATGGTCCATAAGTCTCTTGCTGTCAGGAGATTTTTGAGCATAAAACTCTAGAACGGAAAATTAGAGATATCCTTAAGAAGTCATCGCAATTCAATGTGTTCTGTTTTCTTCTTTCGTTTGTTATCATTAACATGAAACAAGGAGATGATTCGTTCATATACTATGTATATATGTATACAATTTTATTATTTTTTTGCCAAACTAAGAATTACTCTATGATTTCGAATGTTTAGAGTTGAACAAGCGTTGAGTACTTGGAAGCCCACTCGCTCGATTGCAAAGATGGAGTCGCGATGGACTTGACCTTGATTATGAAGTGTTGGAATTTATAGATTGATGGTATAATTATGAGTATTATTTTTATTAAATAATACCCGAAGATAGAGGAATTATATCACACATGACAAGATATACACACATAAACTCAAGAGAAATCATAAAAGAGGAAGTCATAACTTTATATGTTGTAACTATAAAAGATTTGTACAAGATGATAATGTGATGCAAATGAAAATGAAAAGGTAACGTAGCATACTTACAACCCATCAATACCGAAGCGAGTATGTGAGAGTAAGGAACAGGGCATGAATAGGCTAAGGTAAGATCTCCAAAGAATCCCCTCAAACAAAGATAAAGAAACCTCCAACTATAAGAGCGTACACTAGTAAGACATCCATATGTAGTAGAAACTCATCCAACTCTTGCAAGGTAAGAACATTCTCCAAGAGTGGCATGCAACACAAGTGTTTCTAATGTGTGATGCACGAGTGATTTGATACTGAAGTGCAGATGAGCACTTACTTATATAGCTTCAACATGCATGAGCTTTGTCTCAAAAGAAGATATAAAAACTCGAAGTGTAAGTTGGAAATTATTCCAAAAACTAATAGTAGCTTTACTTTCCACAAACTATCATAGAGTGCCATGTCGCACATGCAACTAGATTTTTATTTATGGTGTGTCATCAATGTTGGAGATAGACGTCTGCGGAAGCACGCGAACAGCACAAGGAAGAAGAAGAAGCTTGGAGCACAAACACACAATACTGAACGTATTACTAGAGAATGTACAAAGATTAGTAGCCCATTAGGGCAATAGGCGTATATACAAGCCGGGGGAAAAAAACCTCCTAAAGAGGGAAAAAAGTGCCTCGGCGGTCCTAGAGTGTTCACACACATCACTACCTAAATATATCAACAAACCCCCCCTAGGAGTGATGCGGTGAACAAGGAGCTGGCACTCATGTATAAGGAAGTGCCAAGCTATGTGGAAATCACTCCACAAAAGGAAGTAAGCCCAAAGCTTTGTGGAAAGCTTCAAACTTCTCCCTAGGCAGAGCCTTCGTGAAAAGGTCTGCAATGTTTTCCTGTGTGGGCACATATGCCAAGCTGATCTCCCCAACAGAGAACCTCTCCCTGACATAGTGATAATGCACCTCAATGTGCTTAGTGTGAGCATGGAACACAGGGTTCCTCACAACTACCAATGCGCTCTGACTGTCAGTGAAGATGGTGGTGGCAGAAGACTGGCCAACACCCAAATCAGCCATAAGGCGTCTGAGCCACACACACACAATAGTCGTTGTGAAAGCTGCCCTATACTCAATCTCACAACTGGAAGTGGCCACAGTAGGCTGCTTCTTGCTCAACCAAGATATACATGAGGTACCAAGCATGAAGCAAAAACGACTGGTGGACACACGAGTGTCATAGCAACCAGCCCAATCTGAGTCAGAAAAAGCATGCAAATCTTGCGGTAGTGATCCCCCCTTGGGATAAAACAACCCAAGTAGCCTAGTACCACTCAAGTAGCGAAAGATGCGCTTAACCGCTTTCCAATGCGTGACTCCTGGGCAATGCATAAACCTGCTCATCTGTGAGACAGCAAACTGAATATCTGGCCAAGTAATGCATAAGTAAATCAAGCATCCAACAGCCTGCTGATAGAGAACAGCATCAAATGCATCTCCAGCATCATGAAGACTCAATCGTAAACCTGTCTCCATAGGAGTGGCAATAGGCTTACAGTCTTCAAGGCCAAAACGCTGCAATAATGCGTCAATATATTTCGTTTGACACAAAGCCATTCCACCATCAACGTGCATAAACTGAATGCCCAAATAGTGATGCAAATGCCCCAAATCATACATCTCAAATGAGGCATGCAAATCAGCCTTAAAATCAGCAATATGTGTCTCAATAGGACCAATGAGCAGCATGTCATCAACATAGACAACAATGAGCAGAAGCACATCATTAGCACATTTAACATATAAGGTGCTTTCAGTTGGACTGTTCTCAAAACCATGTGCAATCAGATAGGCATGTATCTTCTCATACCAAGCACGTGGTGCTTGCTTTAAACCATATAATGCCTTCTTTAACCTGCAAACCTGGTTTTCATGCCCTTTCTGCACAAAGCCACGGGGCTAAAAAAATACACTTCTTCATGCAAGTCACCATTCAGAAATGTTGTTTTAATGTCCAACTGATGTACATTCCAACCATGATGGGCTGCAAGTGCACAAATGCTCCGAACAGTAGTCATACGGCATGTAGGTGCAAAGGTCTCATCAAAATCAATGCCTCTTTCCTATGCATAACCCTTTGCAACAAGCCTAGCCTTATACCTGTCAACTGTACCATCAGGTTTACGCTTCAGCTTGTATACCCACTTAGTGCCAATGGCCTTCTTGCTAGGAGGCAAGTCACATAAAGACCATGTACCATTCTTCATTATAGCATCATATTCAGATTGCATAGCAGCCATCAAATTTTTTGAATTTTGTGCTTCATCAAAAGAAACAGGCTCATTCTCATCATAGAGACTAGATGCAGCCATAGCATAGCAATCTGATGCAAAGGAGCACTATGAGACCCTGAACGAGTACGATATGACAAAGGTGCATCTAATTTGCTGTCACGCAAAGTCTGCACCAGCCATTTTGGCATAGTTTTTGCCTGCTCAATATCAGCTCTCTCATCAACAAGTGCATCATGTAAATCTGTATCAGAAATGGAATGATCTGCATCATCATATGAAACCTGCAAAGGCTAAGAAGTTGCCTCATTAGGACCAGCACTTGCCTGTCTACCTGTAAAAAGAGGCATCAAAGTATCATACATGTCTTTGGAGCTAACAGATGTCTCCTTAGTACATGAAAGCAATGACTGAATAGCATCTTCCACAAAGAAAACATCACGGCTAACCAGAATGCGTTTAGTTTGTGGATGATACAGACGATAGCCTTTACTTTCAGAACTGTACCCAACAAAAATACATTTTACTGCCTTATCATCCAATTTTCTACGATGTTGTTCAGGCACTAATGCATATGCCAAACAACCAAAAACACGTAGATGAGCAACAGATGGCTTGCGGTCATGCCAAGCCTCATATGGAGTGATAGACTGCAACGCTTTAGTGGGACACCTGTTCAGTACATATGCTGCACACATGACAGCCTCAAGCCAGAAACTATGTGGTAAAGCCTGACTTTTGACCATGCACCTCGCCATCTCCATGAGTGACCTGTTCTTTCGTTCAACAACTCCATTCTGTTGAGGTGTATATGGCACTGTATATTGGTGTTTTATCCCACGTTCAGCCAGAAATGCATTAAAATCTGAAGACATATATTCCCCCCCTCGATGAGAACGGAGGGTGCCCATTTTACATGCTGACAGATTTTCAGCCAAAACCAAAAACTGTTTGAAGCACATGAACACTTCGGACTTTGCTTTGAGTGGATATACCCATGCATGCTTGGAAAAATCATCAATGAAAGTCACGAAGTAAAGGTAATTTCCAAAAGAGGGTGTCTGCATAGGACCACAGACATCACTATGTACAAGCTGCAATTTCTGCATAGCCCGAACTGAACCATCTTTTGGAAAGGAAGAACGCTGCATTTTGCCCAAAATACAGCCTTCACAAACATGTTTTCCAGGAGCCTCAAGTTTGGGCAAAGAGGACACCAATTCAGATTTCTGCAGGTGTAGCAAACTAGCAAAATTCAGATGACCAAAGCGTGCATGCCAAAGCTTTGCATCTGACATAGCCTGAGAATCATGAACTGCACATGCCGAATCATTCACAGATCTTTCATAGTCTATGAGCTTATATAGCCCACGACATAAGATGCCAGAAGTAATAATCACATCACCATTTGAGAGATCATGGAGTGTACACCTATCATCAACGAATTTCACAACCAAGCCAATCTTGGCTAATGCAGAAACTGATAACACGTTCTTTTTGATCCCTGGCACAAATAAAGCATCTGACAAAGTGAAAGAACTACCATGAGTAGTAGTCAGAATGATCTTACCAACTCCCATAACAGGATAAGAGGAGTTATTGGCGCATGTGACAGTATTCCCTGTAGGGGCAGGCTCGAGTGAAGAGAAGAAACTGCGCTGCGAGGTAATATGTTTGGTCGCCCCACTGTCAAAGTACCAAACATCTGAGTCTACTGCAGACATGCACTGATCATGAGAAGATGGGTCAAAACTGCAGACAGTAGTAAATGCCCATTCTTCTTCCTCCACAAGATTTGCAGACTCTGTTTTTGGTGTAGAGGCCTCTGCAACAACCATTCCAGTCTCTTTCTTCTTTGCCTCTTTAGCAGCCTCTTTTGGATAGTTCTTCATAATATGATCATTTCCTTTACAGTACGTGCAGAACAATTTCTGCTTTTCTGATTTCTTCTCATCTTTATCCTGGTTCTTCGATTGTGCAGCATTTGCAGATTTCTGCTTACTAGTAGAAGAGCTCCATTTTCCTTTGCCCTTCTGAGTAGCCAGTAAAGCTTGATCTGCAACACGCATAATGGACCTGTTCTGCCTGGACTCATCTTCTTGCAACAGAACAGAGCCTAATTCCTCAAATGACAAGGCATTCCGATTGCCTTTCATCATCAACCGAAGAGTAGAGGCAAAACTCTGATATGAATCAGGAAGACCATTCAAAACGGTCTACACAAGTGAGCTATCTGGTATAACCTCATCAACAGAAATCAATTGTTCCTTCAGGTCTTTGATCTTTGTAAGAAAACTGTCCATAGAATCACCTTCATTCATGTGATCACTCTCCAACTGTTTTGGGAGGTAAGCAACACGAGCCTCATTCCTAGCCTGGTACAAAGTGGTAAGTGTATCCCAAGCATCCTTTGCTGTTCTGCAAGAGCGAATGTGAGGAATAATGGCATGTTTGACAGACAACGCTATCAATGAATGTGCTTGGGCATCTCTGCCATCCCAACGAATCTGCTCTATAGTAGGTGCAACAGAAACAGGAGCACGAACAGGAATCTATGGAATATCATCTTCGACACCATCTTCATCAGCTCCAACACCTGTATTTGCAATACCTGTCATTACAGGTGTAACAGGACATCTTTCAACACCCTGCACAATGTTCCACAATCCTTTTGCAACCAGTACATGTCGCATCATATAAGCCCATAATGGGTAGTTGGTACCATCCAACTTATCCTCAACAACCAACATATGGAATACATCACTGCTTTCAGCCATGGCCGGTGACTAAAATACCTTGATGCAGAAAATTGACTGTATCTCAAAAAGTTGAACAGAACAACCCAAACGAGTTCTGCTAGACCTGTAGCAGACTTTGAGACGCTTAAACTGGCGAACAGAAACTGGTATATACCTTTGGCACAAAAGGACGAAATAGCTTGCAGAAGCGCTGCGATAGTGCGTTCAGAGGCCGAAATGAGCTCAGATCGCGATTTTGGCACCACAAAGCGAAGGTGTTTTGATCTCGGAAACACCCTGAGTATGCTCACCAAATATCGTGCGAATCTGATACTGGAAACAGAGGAGTGTCCACGGCGCCCTAGAAGAAGCGACGACCTGCTCTGATACCAATTGTTGGAGATAAACGTCTGCGGAAGCACACGAACAACACAAGGAAGAAGAATAAGCTTGGAGCACAAACACACAATACTGAACGTATTACTAGAGAATGTACAAAGATTAGTAGCCCATTAGGGCAATAGGCGTATATACAAGCCGGGGGAAAAAAACCTCCTAAAGAGGGGAAAAAGTGCCTCGGCGGTCCTAGAGTGTTCACACACATCACTACCTAAATATATCAACAATCAACTATAGCCTTCAGACATGCTTTTACAAGATAATAGCCTTTCGATATATGGAAGCCCAAAAGGATATGTTTTTAAATGCATATGTAGAAATTAGTATTTGAAATTTGATGTCCTTAGAGTTGTTGGAGGGACATTGATTTTATATATTTTGAAGCTCTCATCGCTGATTAAATCAATACCATTTTTCAACCATTTTAATCATTTTTGGGAAATGGTTGAATTTTTTACTTTTCATAATCTATGAAAATGGTCCATGAATTTATACAATGAGTGATTTCTAAAAGCCCAAAATAGTTCAAATTATAATTTTAGCAATGCCGAAATGCTAATTTCCAAAGAATACCCTCCCCCATACCCAATTTCTAATTTTAGAGAAGGATAAAAGTAAAATACTAAAGAATAGCTTCTTCTGCTTTTTTTCCATACAATTCTTATGTGGAATGAATCTCTCCATAGGTATATACTTCAATTTACTTGAATTATGTTTCTTCTACTCTAACCGGAAATCCATGTATACTAATAATTAAACTACTATTCCGTAGATTATTGGGAATGTTCGATATCAATATGTGTTCTCAAAGTGGTGTAAATTCTAGAAAATCTTCTCAAGAAGATATCTTCATACCTTGCACACAAGAGAAACCGGAAAAAGAGTTGTGCATAAATTTCTATCAGACAAATCCTGTCTTCAACATCCTTTTTGTTTTCTTGGTTTTCACATATCCTTGTCTCTTCTATGAAAAATCTCAAGTAAACATCATTAATACACATTTCCAAAACATGAATTACATTCTTCCTTTCATTTCCTAGAAGAGGCTTGGGTAGAAACCTGAGAGCTTTTGCTATCGGTGAATTGGGAGATGGATCAAATGCAAATGATTCATGTGAGACAAGTTGGGCATTATCAAATGTGCAATAATTATCTTCAACAATATGAGCTGCAAGATTTATGATACTTAGAAACAATAACTACAAGGGTTTTACAATAACATTAAGTATGGGACCAAGAGTTTTATTAACCACTCATAAATATTATGCAATTTTTCTCAGTATGATGCATATTGAGGACAAAGACATTATTTCTAAGTAGTCGGGAAAACATCACTTCTTTATTCGTAGTATATACAATGCAATCACTAAGTTTAAATAGAATAAACAATGAAGATCACCTCTTTATTTCGTTATATACAATGCAATCACTAAGTTTGAATAGAATAAACAATAGTAAATAAGTCTTGGAAAACAACATGCATGTACAAAAGTTCAAAGAGTTTAAATTCTTTCCACTCTGATTATTAAGAACTATTGTTTCTATGCCTTCCACTGGAAGGGTATAGCTATTGGACCAGGAAATAATAACATTTGAATTAGAAGACGACATGGATTAGAAGAAGTTAAGGTCAGGAGTCGTTTGCTTTGGTACACCACTATCAAGCAACGAATTAACATATTTTTGAAAGTCTTTTGAAACTATGAAAAATACATAATCTTCCTCAACACTCGGTGTTAGATGTCTCAACGTTTTCAATTTGTTTTTATCATCATCTTCTTCACTACCAAAATATTTTTTTTTTCTCTCTAGCCTATGTTCACATCTATTTATGCAATGAATAATTTTCTTCCAATAGAGAAAAAATCCCTTCTTGAAGTCCTCATGTTTTTAGAATTATTAGGATCATCATCATGGATAAATCTCAAGGATGATCTTTGCAAGGTTTAGCATTGGATGTAGATGTAGAAATGGAATTATTCTTTGATTTAAAGGTACCCTTACTATTCTTGCCTTTATCTTTAACTTTTTCTCTCATAGGTAGGGATACATCATTGATGGTCTCTTGCAATTTTAGATTATGTTTAGAGTTTTCTTCTTGGATCAAAAGATTTTGCAACTTTTTGAATGTGACCATTGTATTAGTGATACAGAAAGCAGTCACCAATGACATGTAAGATTGGGGGAAAGAGTTTAGAGCGATGACCACAAGCTGATTATCCGTAATAAAAACATTAATATTAGCTCATTGATTAACCAGGTCTTTGACTCTAATTAGATACACGAGCAAAACCTTATTTGTCCATTCTCAACTCATGTAGCTACTCCTTCAGGTATTTCTCTTGCAATGTTTGCATAGACCTTGCATAGCAGAATAAAAACGAGCATTTGGTATCTCTCTATACATCACCTCCCGCTCATTTTGTTGCTCTTAGCAGATATCTATTCTAGTTCTGGAGGGAGGATCCTTATTTAGGTACACTTTTACACAAGTCTCTCAGTGCCATCTTGCATTGAGCGAGTCAATCGTTCGACATCTCCCCTAGGGGAAATAGGTTGACCAACGGACAACATAGTCTCCTTTATGAATCCATTAAGAAAGCAGGGAACGTAAGGGAGCTCAACCCATAGCCAAAAGTGTAGGCTTATTTGGTGTGAAGTCGAACAACCACCTGAAAAAACAGAGAATTGTGTACCATATTTGCGAAGTGTCCACTTCCAAAGCTGGGAAGACCACTTCCTTATTTTAAAGAATCAAAAGAATGTGCTTCGCAGGAAAAAATAACAATAAAGCCACAACCACTTTAATAGTTTCTAAACCATTTATGAATTGATTTGAGAGGAGGTTTAGAACCAAAAAATTATGTGATGACAAAAAGTTTCTTCACCTCATCTTGTTTCCCAAAAACAGGTCCACCCTAGGAAGGATGACAATCAGGAATTTAACCCCCAAGAGCTCAAGAGATTCATCGGATCCAATGACTTCTAAACTTGAACGTGTATTATCAAGCACGAAGGATGTTGCATGGTAAATAGAATTTATTGAAGTCGAAGAAGAAGCACAAGGAGTGAAGATGCCAACGTGTATTATCATGCCGAAGGATGGTGCATGGTAAATAGAATTTATTGAAGTCAAAGAAGAAGCACAAGGAATAAAGATGCCAGTAAGGTAACTATTCAACAACAATTCAACATATGGAGAATAGGTCTAAACTTTCTTTCCTGATAGAACCCAAAAGCTTATCTTTATCTGTCTGTTCTACAAGTTCGGAACGCTACTCTTGTCTATGAATTTTGCGGCACCCCTTGGTTTTATTGTGAGAATCTCTTTCCTCGTACATTGAAAATCCCCTTAAGCTTTAGGAATTCTGAATTTCAACCATGAACGCCCCCTTTACTTTATATTTTTCTTCTTCTATGCCTTCAAGTTTTAAGTTTCTATAAGTTTCTTCATATTGCTTCCGATAAAAAGTTACGAAAAGGAAAGATAAAAAACCTCAAGAAAACACAGTGTGTTATAGATCTTAACTCAGAAATCGTTCATCATAGGAGCTAGATAACCATATGTCATATAGCTATTCCAATTTGAAATCACTCACTATTGGAATGGCAAACTAATAGCTTTAGGGCAAGATAGACATAACGGTTAAATGACCTAGGGCATTATCAAAACGGGGGCCCAAGGCACAAACCTGAGCTGATTTTTAACTGCATGAAAGCGCTTTTTGTTAAATGTGTCTCTGAACAAGGTACGATGATAAAACTCTTTTTTGTTTTCAAACTCTCTCTCTCTCTCTCTCACTTTTTAAGGAAGGAATCTTCAGTAAAGAGTCCCATAAAATACAGGAATTCATGCAAAACAGGAAAACCAACAGAAGTCTCCTTGGTTCCATGGAGATCCTATGACCTTCTCCCTCCCTTACTTTCAATAGATGGTCACCTCGACCTGGAACCAAGCCTCGCACACCTGCTCTTATTCCACCAAGTGTCAAATTCTGGTAGCCACCAAGACACAAAATATATTTTCTTATAACTTAGATGGAACTTTCAAACATTCATCATGCCAAAAGGAAGAATCTTTGCCAGAGGCTTCAACGGCTAGATTTTGAAGTCATCAAAGGCCATTCTTCCCTCCAATCTTGGATTCAAAAGTCTAGAAGCTTGCTAAGATACAAAAAGGAAATTTAAAGGAATAATCTTGAAATGTAATTTAAAGATTTGTGGGCAATAAAAGTGGATAAATCACAAAAATAAACATGTATAATGCTAAAGAAAAATTAGGATAAGGAATCTATTCTTTATATGATTGATAGTCTTGATGTGGAGTGCAAAACAGACAGAAAGAGTAGTGCCCTTATTGTCAACCACTTCACACATCCTTTGGGCATGATGATGGCACTTTCTCCTCATAAGCAGGATTGTATGGCCTCCATCTCTACCATTGGAACCAAAAGAACAGATTATGGTGCTAGAAGTTTTTTATTCTTATTTCACTAACACAAAAATATTAGAAGTGAGTAGTTCTCTTCGAACTAGTTAAGAAAGATCCGGTGTGAATGGTCTCAACAACGAGTTCTTTAGGTCCTTCAGGCAAGTTTCAATGACTCCTTTATGGCTTGTTAGGTAGGAGGCCATGGCCTTCATGCATTGCTGAATTGTATCAATGAAGGAGTAATTAAATTAATCCACACAAAAAGAAACTTTAAGAATAGGATAAAGAATGTAGGATAATTACGATGCTACAAATGGGCTTCAAGATCTTTGCTAATAGCATTACTTGCTGCCTATGATATTGGATCGAAGATCAAGAAAAAGGGTTAATTTAGGGAAGGACCATCCTCAAGGCTATCATCAATGTTCGTGAAAGTCTTTTCTTTGGGGAGGAATCCTCACATGATGTTCTGATTCTGAAAAAAACTTTTGACAAAGCCTATGATAGACTTAAGTGGAATTTCTTCTTCAATCTTTGAATGAAAACTTGGATGTGGCCTGAAATTTATCAAGGTGAACCCGATGCTTATGGAAAATGCCTCTACTCACATTAATATTAACGACAAACACTTTGAATCTTTGGTTTGTCGCCAGTAAATTTAAGTATGTTGTTACGTCTCTCTCACACACAGGCATGATCTTCCATCTTTACGAGACTTGACATTGGAAGTTCGGCCTTAGCCTACTCTTCCGGACGCTGAAATTTTAAATCAAGTACTTGAGTATGAGATTTATGTTTTTTGTTCTTAACATTCTAAATTCGAGTAGGTTAGTATGTATTTACCACTTTATGAATCGTACTTGTTTCTATTTGACAAGTCTTCACCCTCTCTCTCTCTCACAGTACTACCATCCTTACCAAAGCTCACCTTGGAATCATCAGGACGTATGAAGACCCTTTCACTCCCCCAGAATCTCCGGACGCTGAGATTACAGAAGTGCGACAGGCTTGAGAACGTGGATGTGAGAGCAACTCAATTCTTTATTTTTCCCTTTTTTGTTTGTTGTCATTCATATGAAACAGTGTTCCATTACTTCAAATGTATGTATGTATGTATGCAGGCTTCGCTGCCAAACTTAGAGGCACTCCATGTAAGGAGATGCCAGAAGTTGACGAAGCTTCCAGTGCTTGGAAGTGCGCTGGTACGATTGGAGATTCGGAGCTGTGATGGACTTGTTCTCGATGGTGATGAGTGCTTCGAACTGAAAGGTATCGCTTCACACTCAGTTGAATATGCTCACATCGAACTTACAGTTTGAATGTATAATAAGATCGGAGCAAAAGAAATGACGGTATGAATCTAACCTTTATCAGACACTTTATCACAACCTTTATAAGACACCTTATCAGATCTACACATAGAGAATGCTTCGAAGTGAGTACTTAATGCACGATCCTTGAAATTACGTCATCTTCTCAACTTTGATCCAAAGCAACGTTCCTTATACTCAGAATAATAGGTTGATTCCAGCTCCTAAATGAGCCTTAAGAAAAAAACGTGTCTTTTAAATGAGAAAAAGAAGAATTGTAGCACAAGTATTTCAGGAAGGAATACAAAGAGGAATGATGGGCCTTTTTGCACCTTCATGGGGGACCCATCTACTTTTTAGCTTGTGGTTGTGAATAGAAACTTGGGGTGTTTGAATGTGAAATTACTCTTATAAGTCTCAATTCTTCTTCCTTCGTGTTATATCGATTTCTCTACAAACCCTTCTCTAAGGGATTCGTAAAACGTAGAAGCACATCTCTATCTCTCGATCTCCAGCTTTTCCTATAGGATTCGATTTTCATTGCATTCCAAAGTATGTTGCCAAGACGATGATGGCTTCCTTGGGAAGGGCTTATTTCAAATTTTTTTGTTGACTCAACAAGATAGAATTCTTCATCCTTCTCGAAATCTTCATGCTTCTTGAGTAGGAGAAGAAAATATGAACTCCTATCTAAGATAGGACCATTCAATGGACCCGTTTCGTTGAAGTGATCCATGAATTTCCAAGTTTCTCTTGATTCTAGGGATGTCCTCAATCGTTTTTTCCACTATTGCATATGAAACCCTTCAAGTGGAGAAGAGTCCAACCCTACGGAAGTTAGGACTCCATTACATCCCATACATTCATAAGCACCAGTCTTCATAGTCCACTGTGAGAGTAAGGTCAATGTCTTCAAACTTGATCGAGTACCTCGTTTCCTAGTTCCAGATACGTGACCACTTGTCCAACCCTTCATACGAGACCTTTTTCACTCGCTTGATATTTTCCTTTTCAATAGTCTCGTTATTGTTACCTTTTCTAAGGTGCCTTATGTCATAGAAAGATCCATTAAGCGAAAGTTATGATTTAATTTTCGAGTGGGAAACTGGTCTTGGGTACTTGAATGTTATATATGATTGGATAGCTCCGCTTAAGCTCAACACTATGGTGGAATCAAAAGTTTTCCCATTTTTTGACTAAATTTGAACACCGACTAGAAGATTGACCATAGTTGACAAAATTCCTCTCCTAAGGTGAGACTAGGCCAATATTCCAAGAGCGAATACTATCAAATATTATGGAGCCTTTGCAAAAATTTTCTCGTATATCATGCAAAGTACCCACAAACGCACACACGCACTTTTACAGAAAGAAAACTTTCCAACACATGCACGCACTAAGAATACTCACACATCCCCCACTCTCTCTCTCTCTCTCTCTCTCGACATTGAAGATGACGACGACGCCGACATGAAGGTGCCATAGCTGCACAGTAACAAGTGGCATCAGAGCTTAACGACGTGCACCATACGAATCAAAGAGCATCACAAACTGAGCACCAGACTCGAAGGGAAGCGTACGCTTGATTAGGCCCTTTGGAATAAACACTTTATTAGGCAGTGAGACAATGTGCCGCCGTCTAAGAAGGAGCAATCCATCTGCTTTACCTACTGTGCCGCTGTCCAAGAAGGAGCAGTACATATATGCATAGGAACAATTTCGATATGAGCAGAAACTAAACGAAGTGTCATGCATGTATTGTGTTGATTAAACAAGTCGACATAATATCATAAGCAAGTCGCCGTGATCTTCTTCAGATTTTCTTTTAAAGAAGTCGAGGTAGGAGAGCCCTGACTTCGAGCAGTCGTACCATTCACTGTTGGGAAATTCACGACAGAAGCAACATCAACAGTAGTGGTTGCCATCTCGGCTAAACTTAAAGAACTCTGCTGCTTCGGGAGGGAATCTTGCTACAGGTGAGATACGCTCCTCGTGCTCCGTGCAGGTTCTAGAATGGTGGAGGATCGTTTGCACATGAAGGGAGAAAATTTCAAGGGATTGCAGAGAAAAAGGGAGGCGAGTTAGTAGTGATTGAAGATTGGCTCCTTTGGTTTTGTGAGAAGTCATCTGTATCGTTTGGTATACATTTGGATTTTTTTTTCATCTCAATTGCATGTGGCAGGTGGCATATGTACACATTTGTGGGTCCTTCAATGGACACTACTCACATACTATGAGATGAATGCATGGAATTGCGAGTCCTTTATTTGGACATTTCAAGCACCTTGTGAGATTACATTTACTCTGTTAAAAATCTTGAATTAAACAAAAACTGAGGGACATGATAAGGTTTTGTAAATAGGGTACTCTCGTCTCATGGAGATACCTTGGTGATATAGGTGGAGGACCAAAGAAAAGAAAATCCAAAGACCTCCTGTATTGATCATGGGATAGATGTATGAAATTGTGGCCTTGAGTCAGAAAGAAGTTACGTGCTATTATTGATGCCTTCACCCAGATTTTGGGTTTCAGGGTGGATTTCTTATAGTTGATTTGCCTCATAAACACTTTGGACAAAGGAGACTCTATGGAAATGTTTTTAGAGAGGTCTTAAATGAGGATATGAGTGGATAAGGATGTAGAAAGTGCTTAGAACAAGACGAAAACCATTGAGATTACTTGCAAACGTTCAATGTTTCAGTGCATATACCAATAATTATAGCCATAATGCTATCGATGTTTTTCTAGGTCTCGCCATAAGATTGCCATAGCATAGAGAAGTGACTAAATCGTAAGAATGGGTAATAACATTGTGCAAACAGAGGGCGATAGGCTTAACAAAGACAATTATCACATATGATCATAGAAAATGGAGAATTTCTTGATGGCAAAAGGACTATGGTGATTAGTGAATGGAGAGGACCAATGTCTTGAACTGTCAGGTAACCACAACATAGACTAGCATAATGAATATAAAACATGGACGATTTAGCTTTTATAATTTGCAAGATGGATGATGAGGATATGGTATCAGTTATTATGTTGAATGGTATATGATCACAATATAAGAGCTTTGGAACTTCTATCTCAATAAGAGGCATTATGCCTTTATTCAATGAGCTAGTATCATATTGTATGATAGAACAAGTATAGCTCCGTTCGAATGCATCAAGAAGTGGGAACTCAAGAGATCATGCATTCTTTTAGCATAGAGGAAGAGGTTCTAGCTATGGTCATTCAACTTATACAAATGTAAATACAATAGATATACCAAGAGATAGAGGTAGAGCAAAGTGAACAGGTGGATGAAGATCACAAGCACATGGAAACTATTACCATTGTGATAAATATGGATATTTTGAGAAAGGTTTCTATCATAAGAAAAATAGCCAAAGAGGAAGAAGTAGAGACCATTATGCATCGAATGGAATCTTCTTTGCTTAAAGTTAATATAGACATTATTGCAAAGATAATATTTTTGCAATGTAGCATGTGTTAAATAGCCTGTCGAAAACTGAAAAATAATATGAACCAGTTCATAGAATCTAGTTGCACGAATTATATGACAAGCATATAAAACTGGTGTAACAATGAGTGATGTTTCAGACTGAGTGATGTTTTACATTTCCAACACTGAGTGATGTTTTACATGTGCCTAGCATTACATAGAACTTAGTTTTGGCTGGCCAACTTGTAGATCAAGATATGTAAGTGATATCTAGTAAGCATGGCTCTTTCATGCATGATTTCAAGTATGGCAAAAGAGGAAAATTTCTTGTTCTTGGAAAGAAAATAGGTTGATTTTTCACATTTGACATAAGCACACCTCTTTATCAGAATATGTATGTCAAGAAGAATGAACACTAAGATATAGTTCAAATTTGGCATTAAGGAATTTGTCATATCAACTTAAGAAAATTAAAGTCTATGGAAAAGCAAACGTTAGTACGTGGTCTACCAAGATTTGGTCATTTCAATTTTTAGAGGATATGTGAAGCATGTGCATCTCATGAACATCAACATATGAAGTTTCCAAGAAGAGAAATTCTTAGAAAGAGACCTCTAGAGCTAAATCATAGTGATGTGGTTGGCCTCGCTAGAATAAAATCAGTTGGGGGTGCACTCTAGTTTTTGATATTCATTGATCATTATAGCCGATACACATGGACATATTTTTTGAAGCATAAGAGTGAAGTTTTTGAATGGTTTGTAAAATACAAAAACATGGTTAAGAAACAATTGGGCATGTACATAAAATGCTTATGATCACATTTAGGGGGAGAACATACTTCAAAGGAATTTGATCAATATCTTACTGACCATGGAATCAAAAGGAAACTATCTTGTAGATATACACTACAACAAAATGGTGTTGCAAGGTGCAAGAATTATTTGTTGAAAGAATTTGCTAGATCCATGTTAAATGAGAAGAGCATGCTATATATATTTTGGGCGAAGGCTTTATTTTATGGCCATTCATGTCATATATAGAGTTTTAACAGGAATGTTTCATGATTTGACTCCTTATGAGAGGCTATGGAAGCATAAGAAAAATGTAAGCTATCTAGGAGTTTTTGGATGTATTTGTTATGCACATGTGCCTAGTCAATTGAGACACAAGTTTGAGTCTAAATGTAGGATATTCAGAAGAGAAGAAAGGATGGAGATACTAAAGTGACCAGAGATGTCATATTTGATGGGAATGCCTCATGCTATGCACCTGACATGAAAAGTGATAGAGGATGATATGGATGATTCTATGCATAATGTTCATGATGAGCGAGATACAACTCCTAAACATTTCATAATGAAGAAATCAAGATTATGGTTCATATGAGATCTCAATGTGTGAAACTTCATGGAATGAAAATGCAAAAGACTATGAAAGGAGAAAGGAGAAAGGGAAAGGCAAGATGAGAGAGTACATATCTGATTTGGATATTGAAGATGAGATAGCTACACCTGGGATGTTGAAAAACAAGAAGCATAAATATGTTCCTCCAAATGCAAGAAGAGAGATACATTCAAAATTAGGTAAAGAAACTTCTGTGAGATGATCTATAAGACTAAGGCATCTTATGGAAAGGCTGAATCTATACAATAAGTCTACGAAGCTTCATTATGCATACATGACAAAGAGAATCAAGCATGATGAACCAAAGAATTTTCATGATGCATCAGAAAGTGGAGATTAGTACAAAGCAATGAATGATGAGATGAATGCATTGAAGAAGAATGATATATAGGAATTAGTGAAATAGCCACCAATAAGAAGCTATTGGATGCAAATGGGTGTATAAAGTGAAGTGCAGAAGTGATGGTTTAGTGGAGTGATATAAAGCACATCTAGTTGCAAAAGCATATGCACACATATATGGATTACTTTATTGGTGCAAGAGAATCAAAGCCCACATACTTGAATGATTAGCATATATCTCATGGAGTCATATATGATCAATCCCTTGTAAAATCAATTACCTTTTACCTTTGTAAAATTATCTTACTTCCACGTGGATTTAGGAAGCATCGAATCTCGATTTTTTTGGTAGATGATTGATGATCGAATATATCCTGTAGTTTAGGATTTACTTTTAGGTGAACATTTGAATTTCAATTCAAGGCTGGCTTCAGACTCAACTATAAAGTTTGATCAAACGACTTGCATGGAATGCCCCACTTTTGAGAGAAATAGAGAGGGATCCTATGTGATTTGAGAGCTCACTTCATAGCTCAATCACTATCCTCACATTGTGCAATAGATTATTGCCAATGACATTGTATTTCTATGTGATCTAATACATCCATTTTGACTATATCTCTACTTCACTTCTCTATTATGACTACTTCAATACAATGATCTTTTTAGAGCTTGTTCTCGGTGTATGATTGATCATTTGTCATGATTTAAAGAATCATAGATTTAATATGTTGTCTAGTTTATAGCTACAAAATCTCATTATCATTAGTTCTCTTAATCATGATACATCATTATACCTTTACTCTTTGGTCTATACCTTGATGAAATCCCAAAAATGTTAAGGAAGTCCTATGATTTCCTAAACATTATACTCAGCATGTAGTTCATTTCTTTTATTGAAATCATTCATGATTGGTAGATGTCTAAGTTAGTTAGAAACCATCAAAAGGAATTAGGTTAATTGCTAGCATGCTTAGAGCAGTGTTCATTATACTAAATAGGTGTAGAGACTAAAATAGCAAGTCTATGACCTTGGATTAATTTCCTACTCATCTATTTTGATCCATTGATTAGTGGATCATGTTCCAAAAAACATAGGTGATAATTTATGATCCATTAGCAAGCTAAAGAGGCCCATTACTCTCTCCATCATTTGTTCTTAGATGGTGTTAAGCAGGTCTTAGCAATACCATTTCATCTCTGAAGACTATCCACCATCTCCTCCAACAGTGGTATCAAAGAACCAACAAGCAAGATGGGAGATGGATTTCCATCATTCATTGAAAAATTGGATAGAAGAAACTACCTCCAAGGGAGAAGTCTGTATGGATACATCTCAAGAGATGAAGAGAAGCGAACATTTAGGAGCAAACATCAACCCACAAGGGAATAAAAATAAAGGTTGGCCACATGGTGTGCAAAGGATGTTGTTGCCAAGTCTTATCTACTAAACTCAATATCTGATTTCTTATGAATTCACATTAGGAATTGCAAGACCTCCCAAAAGACTTGGGAAGTATTATCTTCATACTTCTCATCAAATACAAGAGCTACGAAGAACCAGCTATGGATAGAGTTTACAACCCTAAAAAAAGCAACCAAAACAAAGTGTAGTTATGTGACCAAGGTGAAGGATGTGACTGATCAACTTGCAAGCATTGCAAAGGAGATAGAAGAAGAACACATAGTAAGGCAGATCATAAATGGCATCAAAGCTGATTATAAGTGGGAGCCCTTCACCACAACAATGGACCTTTATATAGATATGCAAATACCTCACCTCAACACATTAATGGGGCAACTCTTCACCCATAAGACAAAGCTCAACAAGAACGGTGAAAACTCTAGAGATAACCAATCTTCTTCCCTTTATATAGATAGAAATGAAAGTAAGGATAAAGTTAAAAGAAAAAAGAATGAATAAGAGGCTAGTACCTCTACAGTGAACTTCACAAGTAGAGGAAGAGGTACTAGAGGAAGGGGCAGAGGAGGAAAGCAAGGCACGGGGAGATCCTATTACACTCCACCTTGGAACATCTCTGGCCTAACCAACCACACCATAGAAGAATGCTTCAAGAACACAAGGAATCAAAGGGGAAGAGGATTCTATAAAGGGATCTATGAACAATCCAGAGGTAGGTTTGGCAATGGAGGAAGCAATTACAATCACAACTGCAAACAAGGCTACAACAAACAACAATTATCAAGGAGGTTTTAGAGGAAGAAGAGATTATAACAACTACACAGAATACCAAAAGGATTCTTTACTTCAACATGAACATGACATCCAAGAAAGTTAAAGATGATGAGCATATTTTCTATATTGATTCTAGTTGTTCCAATTATGTGGCTGGAAATGTAGCATTGGTATCTGATCGTGAAGAACCTAAAGGGAAGCATGAAGTGTAGACAGGTTATAACACTAGACACTCTATTAAGAAACTTGGAAATGTCAAGGCTTCTAATGGTAACATGAACCCCTTAAGTAAGTTTTGCATGTGCCAACTATAACAGAAAAACCTAATCAGTGTTCGATAGATTGTTGAGAAAGGCTTACAACTTAGATTCACAAGACATGGAGAATGTGTGGAAGACCCTCAACAAGGCTTCAAGAAGATTGCATAAGGTGATAAATCTAGTAGACTCTTTACATTTGAGGTTTAAGACACCAGAAATATTGCACTCTTCAATTACAAAGATCAAACTCTATCTGAACTAGAGATATGGCATAAAAGGCTAGGTCATATAGGAGAAAGAACATTAAAGCAAATATGCAGGGATAAGAGTATGCTGGGCATCCCAAATGTGTCCAAGAAACACATGATATACAAATGTGGAGCATTTTATTTGGCAAAGCTCAAAGGCAACCATTCAACAGAAAGGGGTACATGTATGAAGACTACTTGGATCTTGTACACATTGATGTGTGGGGTCCTAGCAGAGAGCCATCAATCTTACTTCAAGCTACTATGTTTCATTTATAGATGATTACAGTAGATGGATAATTGTTTACTTCATCAAGCATAATGATGAAGTATTTACATGTTTCAAAAAGTATTTGGCATTGGTGGCGAGCCAAACACGTAGAAGCTTGAAGAGGATCATATCTAATGGAGGTGGTGAATATTTTTCACATGAATTTTATTCATTCTTATAGGATAGAGGTATAAAGAGAGAGAGGTCATAACAAGATATACTCCTGAACTAATACTAAAGTATCTAAAGGGTACCTTAAATGAAGGGTTGTTTTACCCATTTACTCTTGACTTGGACATAAAGATGTATTCTGATGAAGATTGGGATGGATCCAAGGATGATAGGAGGAGAACCTCAGGTTGTCTTTTGTAGGTTCAAAGATAATATCATGGTCATCTAAAAAGCAACCAACTATGGCTTTGTCATCTATAGAGGAAGAATATAGAGGTTTAGCAAATGCAACAAAAGAGGCTATCTGGCTCAAGCAACTGTACACAGATTTGGGGCCACATTCTTACACTCCAATGATTTTTGGAGACAACACTACTTCACTTCACTTGGCCACTAATCCTATATATAATGCAATGAATAAGAACATTCAAGAGCATTATCATCTATAGAGGTTTAACAAATGCAACACAAGAGGCTATTTGGCTCAAGCAACTCTACACAGATTTGGGGCTACATTCTTACATTCCAATGATTTTTGGAGACAACACTAGTTCACTTCACTTGGCCGCTAATCCTATATATACACCAAGGACTAAGAACATTCAAGTGCACTATCATTATGTAAGGGAGTAATTTCTTAGCAAGGACCTTCAATTGTCCTATGTATCAACTAAATTGCAATGTGCAGATATACTCACAAAGTCTTTAGATGGAAATAAGATGAATAGGTTCAAATTTATGATTGGTTTGTAGGAGATCAAGGAGGAATGAAAGACCAAGCATGTTAGGCTTGAGGGGAGCTATTGGTGCAAGAGAATGCAAGACCACATGCTTGGATGATTAGCATATATCTCATGGAGTTATATATGATCATTCCCTTGTAAAATCAATTACATTTTACCTATAACAATGTATGTTTCTTTCACATGGAGTTAGGAAGTATAAAATCTTGATTTATTTGGTAGATGATTGATAAGAGAACATATCCTATGATTTAGAATTTACTTTTAGGTGAACATTTGAATTTGAATTCAAGATTGGCTCCAAACTCAACTATAAAGGTGGATCAAAAGACTCGCATGGAATGATTGACTTTGGAGAGCAATAGAGAGGGATGCTATGCGATTTGAGAGCTCACTTCATAGCTCAATCACTAGTCTCACATTGTACAATTGATTATTGCCAATGACATTGTATTTGTATGTGATCTAATACATACATTTTGACTATATCTCTACTTCACTTCTCTGCCATGACTACTTCTGCACAATGATCTTCTCAGAGCTTGTTCTAAGTATATGATTGATGAGTTTTCATGATTTGAAACAAATAGATTCAGTATACTGTCTAGTTTATAGTTACAAGATCTCATTATCATTAGTTCTCTCAATCATGAGATATCATCATATCTTTACTCTCTAGTCTGTACTCTGATGCATCCTGAAAATGTCAATGAATTCCTATGATCTATGAAACATTATACTCAACATGTAGTCCATCTTTTTTATTGAAATAACTCATGATTGGTAGTTACCTGAGTCAATTAGAAACCAACAAAAGGAATTAGGCTAATTGCTAGCAGGCTCAGAGCATTGATCATTATACTAGATAAGTGTAGAAACTAAAATAACAAGTCTATGACCTTGGATTAATTTCTTGCTCATTTGTTTTGATCCATTGCTTACATGTTCCAAAGTACATAGGTGACTATTTATGATCATTAAAAAGCTAAAGAGGCCCACTACACTCTTCATTACTTGTTCTAGGTTGGTGTGAAGTAGGTTTTAGCAACACCACTTCATCGAAAGACTATCCACCATCTCCCCCAACATAAGTTATGATGAACCCTTTGGTCCAGTTGTGAAAATAACAAAAGATGTAGATTTGGGTCGGAAATGTCATGGATCGAAGGTCAAGTAGTGGTTTTTCATTCTGAGATGGAAGTGCAACCATTTCATGGAGCAGCAAGAAGCAACCAACTATTGCTTTGTCAAGTACCAAACCTGAATACAGAGGCATTACTTAAACCGTTTGTGAAGGAACATGGATTAAGTACTTACTTGAAGACATGGCAGTCTACATCGATAGAAAGATGTTCATCTACTGTCACAATGTGAGAAACATTATGCTATTAAAGAATCTAGTTTATCATGCGAGATCAAAGAAAATTGAAGTTGATTATCACTTTGTTTGTGAGAAGGTCATTGAAGGAGAAGTGGAGCTGATTCATATCAGCACTAGAGAACAAGTGGAAAAAATCCTCACCAAAGCTCTTCGGAAAGACAAGGTCAAGTACTTTAGAGAAGCCTTAGGATTTAGATAGCTTTAATTTACATGTACATTTCATTTGATGTCGATTTCATCTTGTATGGACATATATATCTATTTCACATTGTATTTAAGCTCATTTTGAGCTTGAGGGGGAGATTTGATGATGTGGAAATTAGTAACTAATTTAATACTTTTAGTGAATAAAAAGTATGCACATAGGCATGACTTTGTGGTTCACGTGTCTTATCCTGATCTCTCTCTCTCTCTCTCGTGTCTGGACTATGAAGATGATGATGATGCCAACATGAAGGTGCCATAGCTGCATAGTAACACATATACCCATACATACAAAACCAGGGCTAGATGAATGAGATCAGGGGGGATGGGTGCTTCCACAAAACTGAGGATGGAGGAACGATGGTCTTCGAAATAATTGAGCATGGGATTTTTTCTTTTGTTCTTGAAACTTAATTTTGGTATTGCCCAACTAGGTGAGTAAATTGTCTTAGTAGTCGCCCTTTTGTCATGTCAATAAACTCAACTATGTTATTATGTTTTCCCCTCTCTTTTTCTCTCTCACACACATAGATCTTACATCCTTACGAGAGCTGACCTAGGGAGTTTTAACAAAAAAGAAGACCCTTTCCCTCCCTTCGAATCTCCGGACGATGACATATTAAATTACTTACTAGAGTTGGCGATTTATGCTTTTTGTTAAGAAACCTTTTATATTGAAGTAGGTTTCTATGAATTTGTCCATTTCTAGAATCGTATTTGTATTTTACAAGTGTTTCTTGTCTATCTCTCTCTCACAGAGCTTCCATCGTTACGAGAGCTCACCTTGATATCAGGCCGTATAAGGGCCGTTTCAGTTCCCCCGAATCTCCGCAGGCTGACATTAGGGGCGTCCCACAGCCTTGAGAGCGTGGATGTGAGCGCAATTCAATTCTTTCTTTTCCATTCTTCCGTTTGTTGTCATTGACATTAAACGGTGTTCAATTGCTTCAAATGTATGCAGGGTCCGCTGCCAAACTTAGAAGAACTCGCTCTATCGAATTGTCCCAAGGTTAAGACGCTTCCAGTGCTTGGAAATTGGCTGATACGATTGACAATTGAGCAATGTGTTGGACTTGTTCTCGATGATGAGGATTGCTTGGAATTGAAAGGTATCGCTTCACATTCAGTAGCATATGCTCACATTGAACTCTTCAAATCCTACTTACAATTTAAACGGATAATAAGGTCCGAGCAAAAACAAATGACGGCATGAAACTAAATCTATGAATTTATGATAATCATAACATTCATCAGAACACACAATCAACTCTGCACATAAACTTAATGCGCGATCCTTGACAACACGTCATCTTCTAAACTTCGATCCAAAGCCTAAATGAGCCTCAACACTTTGCTGCGGACTTTTAGCGAAGTATACTCTGGACATTCATATAGTTAGACTATTCCGATAAATCTGAAGTCAATGCAAATTATTAATCGCGATTTCTTTAAATTTTTAGATCTTCTATGTGCCTTAATGCCCACTAGAGTTATGAACTTAAGTTACAAAACACATTCATAATCTTATCATCCCCTTCATGAGTGATACATATCCTTTTAATTTCATAGTTAAGAATAGAGGGTCACTTAAGTTGCATATATGATACACTCCTTTTGTGATCCACATGTAAGGACAGCTTTAAAACTTCTGAATCCTTGTACCTAGGAATTCAGCGGAATCATCTATAGACCACCAGTTTGTAAAGGGCTTGTCAAACCTGTGCGCACATCTTTCCTTAGAAGTTTTCCAGAGAACTCCCCTTCGAATGGCATTTCAAAGAGCAACAAAGCAATGCGTAGATTGTGCAAGCAAAAACTTCTACCAATCCACTTACTGAGACACTTAAAGAACCTATTGAGAGATTGCCAGGTCATCGGACTCTTAGGAAAGGAGAAGAAAAGTGGCGTAAGCCTTTCATATTAGTGAAGCATTTTTATAGCACCAACTAAATTTTACTAGTTTGACATTTGTCCATATCCTCTGAAGAATCCACCATACGAAGATCACTTTCTTAGTCTCTATAAGGGGCAACCAAATATCCTTGAACTTGAATGACCATCTTATCAAGGAAAAATCTTTATAGCACTTCTTGTCTGAGGACTGATGAATATCTAATATGTTTTGTTTTTTAGAGAGACCTTTGAAATTGGGGAATTGAGGGTATCCTAACTCAGTATGAGAGGAATTTCTAAGGTGCTGCAAGCGCTATTTCTATGCCTTAATAGGAACAAACGTTTACATTCCACTTTGTGGATAGGATCCATGTCCATGAGTTTGATTGAGTGTCTCAAGTAACATCTTTCAAACAAAGTCTCTTAACTCTATGGATGTTTTCTTTCTCAACACTATTGATACCAGTTATCAAGAGCCATATAGCATCATTTTTTCGTATTATAACAACCCACGTCCAGTCGTTACGTATTGAGGAAAAAGGAATTCATTTTTTATCCAGATTGAAGATAATATCGGATCCTTGGTGGAACCGAAAGCAAAGATAAAAACAACGCTAGCCGATGGAGTTCTCTCCATATAAGGACGAGAGAGAGGGAGAAATTTTTGCAGTTCTTCATCATAATCTTGGTCCAATATTCTTTATCATTACACCAAACCTTCATAGTCCGTTAAGTCACCAACATGTTGAGCAAGGTCTCCATATTTAGAATACGCATACGACCCTTATCCTTGGCGCTAGCATAGACCTCCCATTGAATCTTAGGCATTGCTGTCCGATTAGGATTTCCCTTTCAAAGGAATCTTTGTAGTCTCTCTCTCTCGCTCGCTCTCTCTCCCTCTCTCTCTCTCTCTCCCTTTAGAAGCTCATTATGCTTGGTCTCCAAAAAGAAAGCAGATAAATAATAGAATTGAGGAGGAATATATTTATCACTATCACTTTATCAACTATATTAATCTACATTTCCTTCCAGGATTGGAAGTTACTATCGACGTTTGATCCCTCGTGAAGCGGATGAGGAGATCCTCAAACTTCTGTGTTCCACCAAGAAAACTTTTTGGGCCCTCGTGTAGAGGATGAAAGAATTTTGGGCACGCTTTGTACGCCCTTCCTCTTCTGTCTTCTCTATTGTTTATATAATTTAAAGCTCTATCGAAGAAACCACAACATACACCTTTGAATTTAGTTTAATTTTGTCCATGAAGTTCGTAGATTTCTGATAAATTAGGAAATTCCTTTGCTTGAGCACATTTTGGCATCTTAAAGGGTAGGATTGACATCAAGAATGGTTAATGATGATCTTATATCTAGTAAAAGAATAAATCTGATAGTGAGCATATCTTTTTGCATGATTTTTGAATGTGCTGTTTTTTTTTTCCTTCACTTGTTCATAAATATTTGAAAGGATCTTGAGCTATATTTCTTTTTCCTTGAGTGCGCTTTCCGCAGATAAGCGTATACACTGAGTGGAAAAAGAACATTATCGATCGTATTACTACTTTCTTAAGTCTATACCTATCAATTCCTTTTCTTCCTCAACTTGATCATATAAATAAGAGAATATTTTTACCCACTATTCAATTTCGGCCTTGCTGTAATCCAACTTTTTCCATACTCCACGTACATGCATTTTTTATTGTTATTAATCTTGCAAGATCCAATGCTCATTTTCATTCAACTAATGCTTCGTCATGTTTGTATTGTGGCTTTATGTCGATGGAATATCTACTAAATCATCACATAAGACACTCTTGCTTAAGATTAATATACTAATGTTAATACTTGAGCATGGGAATAGTGCATCATTTGCATGAAATGATATGTATAAGTGTACAGGATATCGTTACAATCCAGAATGAAATAGTAATCAAGACAGTCTTCCCACAAAATCTGATACAGGATTTTGTGATGAAAATATAGGGCATCAACTATAGAAGATTGTGGGCGTGAATGTTGCAGTTGTCTCTATTTTGGCTTTCGTTGTTGTTGTTGTGGTTGGTGTAATGGGGAACGGGCAAAGTGGTGTGTTTGAATAGGAGGAAAACTTGGTTGATCATAGAGGTGTGAAAAGTCAAATGAACCAACTTGTAGAAAACTAGTGTCGGGGAAGGGACACGTGCAAAATCCACAATAGGTACGAGCTTAAGTTTGTTGCTTTGATTCATTAAAAATAGGGGGAACTATAGGCTAAAATAATTTATACGAGATATTTTAAAGTGATGTTAAGAGAAATGAGTACTTCGATAACAATATCAGAACGAGCAGACCATGTCATTGAAGTGGTGATTATCAGAAGAAGTTGGAATAAAAGAAAGGAGAAATTTTGTGGTGAAAATGATGCTGAGAGGGACATGCATTGGCTGCCTTGCAAAATAACGTGATATGAGGATCTTCATTTGCTGAAGAATCATTCCGAATCTAAGACAATTGTGTCTACTTTCCACCAATGATAGTGGATGATCTTTTCTAAACGAAGTTTAGGTCGAGGACTACTTTCTAATATATGTTTGAATTAATTGAAAGTATACCTAAAGTTGAGAGTAGTAATGTTACCATATCCCATAAACCAAGGTTAAGATGCTTGGAACAATTGGGACTACAGAGTTCAAAGGCCCACTAGGGTAGAACTTGGGAAAGGATGTCCCTAAGGCTAAATGAAGTGACTAGTGAGGAGGGTAGTAGTACCCAAAGGATAATTGAATTCAAAAATCCCAAAGGCATACATCCCAACCTCACGAAGGCATGAGGATTTTTATAAATTAGGTCTATGATTTGAGTGTATAGTTGGTTCACATAGATATGAAATCAGACACCATTTGGTAACTTGTGTGAATGGTCAAAGACATAGAGACTAGAATTAAGCATAAGTTCATGTTATCTCTAAACTAACTAAGTAATCCACTTAGCCTAGTGATTAAGTCTCAGGGTTGTGAAGTAGGATTTATTGGGTTTAATGCCCATGGGGAACATGGGAAGGAATTTTTAGCCAAAGAGCTTTAGACCCTTCTAGCTAAAGTAAAAAAAAAGGGATATCTTCAGTCCAAAGAGAGTGAACTCAAGTGTTGAGTACAACTACCACTAGTGCAGTCAAGTGGAAGGTACTAAAAGAGTGGTGGAGATAAAAAATGCAATTGTAGACTCCACATACGTCTGTGGTCCTCGTTGATTCGAGTAGCTATATACAACGGCATAAAATTGGGAGGAGATTCATATGCCTAGCATGTGGTGGTATCATCTTAGTTCATTAGATTGGTATCAAAACTTCTAGGGACGCTTTGGGCCTTCAAGCTTTCATCGATTCCTTGATGAATTTATCATCACATATCCTTATTTGGCGTTTTCTTTGGTAATTTATCGGCATCATCTTCTTTTATGATGCTCTACGAACCTTCATGTGCATCTCTATCTAACGTTGGAATAGATTAAAGTGGAGAAAAGGGAGCTCAAAATCTTCGTGCATCTCTATTTTCCTATCAAAATGTGTAGCCAAATCAAAGTTGATTCGTGACTAATTCATGTAGACCCGTGACATTGCGGGTCAAATGCATTCGACCTATCCATGTGCTTCACATTGGATAACGATCATATACTTACACGATGTTGTATTATTTCTGTTCAGATTCATGCCGTTGCAACCCAAAACGAGATACGGATCGAGCGAATTTTTCCCACGGCTGAAGAAGCATTCGGGTTTTTTGCTTGTGCCCTCGCAAGAGGGAGGCGCTGACCTGTTCCGCTCTCCATCTCTCATGTCAAAGACGCTCTATGTTATTAATGATATCATCTCTAAAAATACATTCAGCTCTCCATCTCTCATGTCAAAGACGCTCTATGTTATTAATGATATCATCTCTTAAAATACAAGAGCATGGGGAGTAAACAAAGCATATGATAGAATGGGGAGTACAAAAACAGGATAAATTCCGTAGGTCTCCCATAGTCGGCGAGATTCCAACTCGTGCAGACTTCATTAAAAGGAGCAACGCTTTGCTCAAGGATATAACTTCGGCAACTTTAATACAAAACATATTGGCCGAATGTATCATTCACACTTCAACATTTAAGCATAAAAAATCATTCACGCTTAAACATTTAAGCATATATTTTATAAGATATATGTTTCACCAATCCAACACTAAGGTATGTTGAAAATCCAAAGTAATAGCTTTTTGGATTGGATAAAGAAGTCCAAACATGAAATATGCTGGAAAAGGTATAGCTAGTAAGAAACTGAAATCATTACTTTCATGATGTTCAAGTAAGCATGCACTAGTTAATTCAGAGTAGTACTTTGAGTTGGATTGAAACCTAATAAAGTGATGATTCTTTGAATGAGCAAAGGCACGTAAAGTGAGTTTTGTTAATAATTAGGCAATGATTCATAGGTCCTTTATACAAAGATGACACGTAAGTATAATTCAATTTCATAACAGAAGACAAGACAAGTGTATCTTTAGGACAAGGTACTTTTAAACTATCGCTTCTTGTAAAGTATCGATAGAATTCCTAAGTGATCAAAGAAATACGCATTTCTTTCATATATTTTGGTTCAACCACCAAAAGAAGCTTGTAGTTAAACACATGCAATCAAAGTGGGTTGTTGAAATATGTTTAACGCACACGAGAGGCAAATATAGATTGAACAATGACAAGAATTCTAGCTCCAAACTCAAGAAATAAATGAAAGTTGACGTCAAACCTGTATGATGGAGTCGAAAATCATATCTTAAGGTGATATTTATCCCTCTCCTTTACTTTGACATTACGAAAGTCAACACAAATCAAGTCATACATCTGTAGAGTATTATCCACAAGTCTAGAATTCCTTATTAAGGATCATTCAAGAAGTGCAAAAGGTTCCAAGATGAATTCTTTTCTCATGTTGTTAATTAGCTAACAGTAATCACAGGTACTTGAAGAATGAAATTTTTTCTAGTAGTGAGAAAAATCTTCTTCAATCTCACTAGACAACGAGTAGTTTCTAGGAAGTGTGAATCCATGAATACTAGAACTTAAAGTCTAAAGATCGATAATACCGAAAGGTGTATCAATCTTAAAGAAATTTTTAGCTTTGAAATCTAAAAAGCATTGGCACATGTTTCGACATGAGTTGAAGGAACAATATCTAAACATCAGATGAGTAACCGAAGGATCTTTAGACAACTCAAGATCTCTTAAATATAAAATTTCATCTTCATGATTGTCACATGCACAATAAGAATTGATCAAGGCTTGGAAAATATTTTCAAAGAAGCTGCAATTTGAACTACTACAAAAGGTTTTCTATGTACTTGCAATGAAGCTCATGAATGACTCATAAGTGTTACCTTTTTTAGCATTAAATCCTCAATTAGATTACATCACGAAATTAGATTTTCCAAAGTAAATGCATAAAGAGGTACAAGGGTCTATACACACCCTACATGTGTGCCTTCAAGTTCTTTGCAAGGCCTAGTAGGTATAATATAACACCTTAGCCTTAGCTCTCAAAACTGACACCAACAAGGGTTGGAGAAAGGAACATTAGAAATGACCATGAGAAATTTAAAAACATAGAAAGAAGACAAAACTTAGGATTTACGTTTGTGGGTTGGAGAAACTATCCACTGATATGGTACACATGAATGCTAAATCCCTTTGCAATTTTTTCGTTGATGTCGAGAGAGCTAATAAAATGTTTTGAATCAAGTTAGTGATTCAAAAGCCTATGGAAACTTTCAACTAAGGCTCAACAAACTAAGTTAGTGCCACGTTCCTAGTGTAACTTGATAAAGTCAATCTTTTGACTCCAATGAATCAATTTCAAGAAAAGGATTCGTAAAGAGATTCAATAAAGGAAACATTAGCTTAGTCCCAAATAAAGCATTAGTGAATTATCATCAATAGAACCTGGGTGAGTGGACACACTGATCTTTTATTACCATGCCAACATCTTATGGTTGGATGATGTTGCTTATCTTTAATTCAAGAATCTTTTTGATAATTGAGTCTACTTCTCTAAGAGATTGGTAAATTGCTTCAATACCTTGTTGAAATAGATCTTTGAGAAGTAAAGGTCTCGGTTCACAAAAGGGTTTCACTCTACTCAGTTTCAAGTATTTTAGAAGTTTGAATTTATTACAAAAAATTTTAGTTCTTTCTTTTTTCTTTTCAGATTGTTTGGATGTGATTTCGGTACATTATCTGAGCCCTTTCAAGAAAGACTAAGTATAATGAATTGGAAAAACTAGATAGAAAATTTGAACTAGATCTTCCACACAAGAACCCATGTACATAGTAGTCCTCCATTAGGGTGAAAGCGCAAGTAAATATTGGTTGGACATGAACCATAGTAAAAAAATCTACATTAGATGTTGTAGTCAACCAATTTTCTCGTTTGACTTCCAAATCATACTCACATGAAATAAAAGTTCTAAAATTCTTAATAAGAATAAAAATCCATGTACTATTGGTGCCCAAAAAAGGACTTGTATATTATATCTACCCATGTCACATGTTAGTGGCTTGTTAGAAGCTCGTGAAAATAGTAAATTGGCATGAGAAGTTGTTTGATCCATCCTTATTATTTATTCCCTACTTTGCATTCATATTAGTTTATCCAATGGTTCTTCAAATTATTTAGGGAGGGATCAACCAACACATTCTCCTTCATTCAGTTGGAATATGAGTTGAATCCTACCATAGAGATAAAAATATGTTCTTCTAGGTTATAACATGAGGCTCGAGGATCTGCCTACAATTACTCTATATAGATCTATTTCAGAGGAGGAAACTGTTTCCCAAGAGAGAAAGAATGTTGTAAAGTAAGTTTATGATTTTAGTGTGAGCCAATTATAGAGATATGAAATCAACCAGTATTTGCTCACTCATGTGAGTGGGCAAAGATCTCGAGACTAGACTTAAGTATCCATTCATGTGCTCTCTAAGACAAGTAATCCATTTAGCCTATTGGTTAAATCTAAAGGTTGGGAAGGAGGAGTTCATCCGTATAACTCTCATGGGGAGCATGGGAAGACAATGTCACTCAAAGTACTCTGGAACCTTCTAATTGAAGTTAACATGAGTTATATGAAGTCTACAGATGCTTGACTCAACTTGCAAGTACACATACCACTAGTGGACTCTAGTGGAAGGTAGTAAAGGAGTATTGAAGACTACACATGCACTTTTGGATTCCACATACATTTTTGGTCCTCATTAATTTGAGTAGCTACATAAAGAGGCATATAGCTGAGAGTAGAGTGATATCTCCAACACATGCTGGTCCTTATGATCTTAGCTCATTACATGGAGTGCCCGCACATCAAACTCTCACCCCCACCTAGGAGTTGAAGCATTCAGCCAATTCACTTAACATGTATGAATGATAATGGATAATCTTGTCAATACTAACAATGATCGAGTAATGGCACAATTGTTTGCTATAAAGATAAGCTTGTAGCCAAAGCTGGCGAGGGATAAATTTTGATGAGTCATTTATTCATGTGTCATATGATGATTGCTCATTGCGATTGCAACTCGGAAGGGTTGAGATTTAAAGCGATTCAACATTAAGTCTTAGTTTTTAATGGGGATTTATGCGAGGATATATATATATATATATATATATATATAAATATATATATATATATATAAATATATATATATCTATATATAAATATATATATATCTATATATATATATATATAGCAGCGCTAATGATGTGTAGGAGGGCAAGAAAAGGGTTTACGTTAAGGAATGCATTGTATGCACAAAAGCAAAGACAGCATGAATGTACATATGCGTCATAATCCTACGTAAATGTACGAAAAAGAATTCTGTTTGTGGGATGCAAATGATATGCTTTTGATCATTGTTGCTTATCTTGATGACATATTTCTTATTGGTCCGATGAGACACATATTATTAAGACCTGTTTGCGTGCCTCCTTTGAAACCTCAAATTGGTCCTTTATGTGATTAATAAATATTATATTCTATTCAAGTTGATAATATATATATATTATTTATATATATATATATATATATATATATATATATATATATATATATATATATATATATATATATATATATATATATATATATATATATATATATGTATGTGTGTGTGTGTATTGTGTACAAAATAACTAAAAAGTTGGCACTGTATGGCAATGTTTCAAGCTTAAGAATAGTAAAGCTAATGCAAGTCCCATGGATACGTTTAGGATTGATTCTTCATGATGATAATAATGTATGTTTGATCTAGGTACGCGTTACATGGTTCGACATACTATTTGTTGTCCCCAAAATGAGTAGACGCATGAAATGTCAGAAAATATTTCTCTTCCATTTCTCTTTTGTCTTTTAATCGCTAACAAATGTTGCATGTTATATGCCACAGATATTCCCTGCGTAAGAGAGCTCAAACTGAGATGGTTGTCATCTCTCAAGCGCGTCTCATTCCTTCCGACAAATCTCCAGGATCTGGCTTTGAAGTATTGCGAAAATATTGAACATCTGGATCTTTCCATGGTCACCAATTTGAGGAGGTTATCCATTTCGAAATGTCCTCGATTGAGTTTTGATCGAGCGGAAGTGATGAAGAGTAAGTAAAGTGATTTTGCGCATACGTTCATTGCCCACACTGAAAAACATGCTTTTATCAAAGCGCTAAACCGCCGTTTGCAGGATTTCCCTCTCTGGAATTTAAATTTGAGTAACTGTAACGTTTCATGTGGGAATATGGTGGTTCGATGGCACTTAGAATTCACCAACATTCATACTTTCTACCTTCGAGCAAGATCTTTCTTTCTCCGTCAATTCAGTAGTTCAAAGTTTTCAATTATTCAGTCATACAAAGTTCCTTCTTCCTAAAGTCCTTTGTGTATATGGATGTCAGACCAATAACGAATCATCATGTTCATGCATGGATGCCTTCTGTATGTGTTGAAGCACAACGACTATAAGACAAAAATAAGCAAGCAATAGGACGAAGACAGCAAACAAATCTTTAGAGAGGAAAAGATCTGAGAAATGAGAAAATAGAACTATATTTTTTCTTATGTCTTAAAATTAATCCTTTTGCAATTCATACCCTAACATGTATTATATGATCTCTTAACTTTAGAATGCACCTTCATGTTTTGGGTGGACTCATAAAATTACAAACGAAAAAAGGGAGACGTAATTACATACGTGAGGTTTACAGCTATTTCAGAAATAATCTGTTGTTATTGTTTTGAGATGAACAGAGGAGAAAGTTCTTGAAGCCTAGTCCTATAACTTTGATTTATTACTATGTTTCATCATTTTGGTAAGGTTCTTTACGATTCTATTGTCTAGAAATTATGTCTTTGTAGGTTGTCTTTGCTTGCATGACTGCCGGAGTATTAGCAATGAAATCGTGAGAGTAAACAAACCACATCTTCCAGTAGACACTTGCCATGGAATTTGTTCTTAGAGATATGCATCTCAAAACTTGCAAAATCAATTTGAAATGCCTAGTAGGCGTTTTGGAGCTCTGAAATAGTTTTTCGTTTTAAATTTTCTTCTGACCTTTTTAGTTCAAGGTAAAAACAATCAAATCATCAATGTGTGAGAACGCCGAAATACTTAACTCAAAAGCATATGGTAGATGGTAAAATGTATTTTAGTGAATAATGATGATTACATCAAACCGAAATTTACGTACACTGATTATTTGCAGGGATATGTCTAATGATAGGATTTTCCTTATTACTCTAGAGGTAGTATTTGGAATCCTTCTGAAGGTTCTTCACTATCTCTAGAATCCACATTGATCCAATATCCGAATTCAAAGTTATGTTAAAACAAGACATAAAATCAAGGATTTAGGGATAGGGATCATGTAGGATGTTAAACGTCCAACTTTTCATGCATAAAAAAGCCATTGAAACCTCAAGAAAGCAAAGGAGACGATGGAACAGAGTTTCAGGGAAACGTTTTCTACATTCTATTCTCAAAGTCGAACACAAGATGTAGCCAGAATTTTTCTTCAGGAAGTAATAGGGAATCAAACATTTTCTCTACTTTACATACTATGAAGAATACGTCAAAAGGCAATAAAACAAAAACTAAACAACACAATCGAGAGTAGTTTTTTGCTTAAAATAGCTCATACAATATGGTCCTTGCAGGAAAACAAATAGGATAGTCAATAATACAAAAATTTACACCAATGGATATTGGTAATTTCGAACTTTGAATATATGAAGCTATAAAGCAAGGGAATCCTTACTAAAGATAGGTTCTTACTTAGAAATGATAGATTCCTTTAATAAATTTTCGTGCTTAGATGAGCCTCTCTTTGTCCACATTTATAAGTTTTCTTTATATAAAGCCAATGCGTATAATCATCCAATCATTGAAATATGCTCAATTAGTAATTTACACTACCACAGATCGGCCGGATACCAGGTTTTTACCGAGGGAAATGAACACGCATATTTTTGCCCCGACGTCGATGTAGGTGTCGATATGCTCGTCCGTATCAAGGCGCCGATATAGGTGTCGGTATATGCATCGGTATAAATGTCTGTATTACTGACGCTCATATTGATGCCCATACTAATGCCTATGGTGGGTGTACCGTCACGTATATGGGCACCCGTTGGATGTACCGATGCTTATTCCGATGACATTACTGGGAGTACCATTGTTTATACCAATGATACCATATCTGCAAAAAAGATTTTCGGTAGAGTGTGTTGTCTTTTGCTACAACAACATTAACATGATGTTGCTTATCAAAAGATAATACACTCTACCAAAAAAGAATTGAGTGCATGTGATGTGCACTCTAATGTCAACCGAAATATCATTTCATAAAACAGAATATTATTGGACACAAAAAAGATAATCATAATGAACCATGTACAAAAAGAGTTTTATATTTCATAAATGAAGCATGTACAAGAGTGTGGCAAACCATTTTCATATATGATGCTTTTACAAAATATGGCAAAGCATTGCATTGCCATATAAAAATCAAATACAAAATTTTGGTGTGCCACTACCATACACATGCAAAGAATGTTCCATATCAACAGTCGTGCAACAAAGAACATTAATGAAATGAGATAAATTCACATGAAATTTACAAAAAACAAGTAAAAACCAAGTTTATAAATTCATCACCTCATCGCAAACACTCCCATGAAACGATTGCACCGTGTCCCTTCAAGTCCTCCAATGGTGCAATCAATCCATGACAATATCCATAAGCCTCCTTCGTTCATGTTGGAGGATGATCCATTGCCAGATCCTGCAACAAATATACAAAAACATTAGAGGAACATACATGAGAAGCTTAACACAAACATATTCGATAAATCAAATGGTACTTACAACCTCGTGATGCATCGTGTCATATCGGCCGCTGCCCAAATGTGATGGTCCAACCGTATTTAAATGTGTGGGTGGGGCATCTCGTTGCTGGCAATATCGATCAGGAGTCTACTGCTGCTCATCGCGAATCATATCCCACTCCTCAGCATCTAACCATACAAGCTTTGATAAGCCTACTTTGAAAGCATCACGAGCCTCAGATGGTTAATGGGACATAACTTCATGTGCGGTGTGCAGAATCCACTATGAACCGACAAGAGACTGTTCATCCACTGGTCGGAACTCCTGATAAATCATCTGTGTGATATAATTTCTTCCGATCTTTATCTTGTTCACTCCATTTCAACATGATAGAGTGTCCAAATTGTATGGAGCAAAGCTGTCATATACGTGCACGCATTGCTTTGCGAGCCGCATCCATCACCTAAGCTCCATCTAGGATACTATACACCTTGGAATCATCATGGTCATGAGCACCCCATGGTGTACCTGGTGTTCCATGTGGTGTATCGCATGGTGTACCTACATCTGAGGTACTCATCCTAGGAGTAGAAGCGGGCGACATAATGTCTGTCGCACTGCCTCCACAACAGCTGCCTCCTCCAGACCTACCTGTAGATCCACTCCTAGAACCTCGTACTCTAGAGTGTGACCTTGACCTAGGAGACGGGCCAGAATCTGTATCATACTGAGGTGTTGAACGCACATGTCTACTACTAGAGCCAGTAGGGGATGGCTGAAAAGATGGTTGTGGTGGAGTCATAAAGCTAGGAAACATACCTCCGACCGGAGTAGCACCACCCGTAGGAATGACATCGGTAGGAGTGACACCAATGGGAGTGAGACCGGTAGGAGTGAGGCCAACAGGAGTGACGCTGCCGGGAGTGAGGCCGGGAGGAGTGCTACCACGAGTGATCCAATACTCTGATGGAGTGGCCATATACACAAGAGGTACCTGAGAGATGAACTCTAAGAACTGCTCCGTTGTCATGGAATGTGGAGTGACTGGAGGACTCTCTGCCATCATGCTCTATAACAAAAGAACTCACATAATTAGCATGTGTTAATAAAGGTAATATAGAGAAATGGTAGTACACAAAAAAACCTAGCAAAAAAAAAAAGAATTAGAAATTAGTATGTACAAGTGTTTGATTCAGAAATGCTCTAGTCTAGCATCCTCTTGGAGATCCGATGCACCGAGAATATCTATCTCTGTATTGATGACTTCTAAATTGCTTGCTATGCTGGCTTCTTCTTGATCATTATCTATTGCTTCATCCTGTTTTTTGTCTTCTTCAATGACCTCTTCTTCTCGAACAATGATCTTCTCCTCCTCGACTATCGAATGAATCTCTGAGTCCACTACAGATGGACTTTCTTTTACGTCTATGTTATAACAAATTTGTCTACTACGTGGGATGACTTGTAAAACAAATAGCCACTTTGGTTCTTTTCAATCTGGTATAAAAGCAACATGCTCACAGTGTTCGGGAAGTACAAATATATCTCTTTCATCCGTCCATAATTTTGTGGAGTCAACTTGAAGCAAGCCGCTTTTATCCTGCCTCGCTGTTGCGTTTCTTCTAGAGGTGACTCGTTTGAGCCATTTCACATAAAAAACAAGGTAATCAAACTTCCTAAAAGATAGTTTCAAGATATCTTGAATCACACCACAATTATTTAGCTAGCCTTCTTGAGCATTATCATCTCTTGCACTAGCTGTATATTTTTGCAAAAAGTTCACCATTACCCCACTATCAAAAGTAGACCTGTTTTTATCGATCATCCATGAGACCATAGTGCACCGTACTTAGTATACTCTCAATCACATCCCTTTGCGCGTTCTTGTTGTTGTTCATCGATATCTTCACCCGCTGCCTTTGCATGTGAACCCCTGTTCTTTTCATATTTATTTATCTATATAACTATCCTATTTTATATATTTATTAATTTATATATTCATATTTTTTTATTAATTAATCCTATTTTTATATATTTAATTATTTATATTTAATTATATATATTGAATTAAGTTATTTAAAACACTAGTTCTATTTATATTTATTTATCTATATAGTTATCCTATTACATATATCTATATATATATATATATATATATATATATATATATATATATATATATATATATATTTTTAAATTTATTAATATATTAAGATGTTTTTCTTAATTAATCCTATTTTTATATATTTAATAATATTTAGTTAATTAAATTATTTAAAACACTAGTTCTTTTTATATTTATTTATCTATATAATTATCCTAATATATATATATATATATATATATATATATATATATATATATATATATATATATATATATATATATATATATATATATATATATATATATATATATATATATATATATATATATATATATATATATATATATATATATATATATATATATGTGTGTATTTATATATTCAGGTTTTTTCCTTAGTTGTTTTCTATATTTTCTCTTTATATAAATTTAATTGAGTTATATGTATGCCTAAAACCTAAAACCCTAATCTTAAAGATCTAGACCTAAAATATGTATATTTCTGTATGCATGTGTATATACATGTATATATGTATTATATGTGTATGTGTATGTGTGTATCTATGTTATGTAGATGCTAAAACACTAAAACCCTAATAAAAAAGACCTAGACCTAAAACATGTATATTTTTGTATGCATGTGTATATACATGTATATATGTATTATATGTGTATGTGTGTATATATGTTATGTAGGTGTTAAAACCCTAAAACCCTAATCAGAAAGACCTAGACCTAAAACATGTATATTTTTGTATGCATGTGTATATACATGTATATATGTATTATATGTGTATGTGTATGTGTGTATTTATGTTATATGGGTGTTAAAACCGTGAAACCCTAATAAAAAAGACCTAGACCTAAAACATGTACATATGTGTCTGCATGTGTATATATATGTGTATATAGATATGTGTATAAGTACATGTGTGTATGTGTATATATATTTGCTCTAATTAAAATCCTTAAACTTAAACCTATTTTTATATATTTAATCATATACATTTAATTTATTTATTCAAAACACTAGTTGTTTTCATATTTATTTATCTTTATAATTATCCTATTTAATATATATATTATTTATATATATTAAGATCTTTTTCTTAATTAATCCTATTTTTATATATTTAATTGTATAGATTTAATTATATATATGTATTTAAATTATTTAAAACACAATTTCTTTTTATATTTATTTATCTATATAATTATCCTATTTTTTAGATATATTTATTTATATATTTATATTTTTTCCTTAATTTTGATCTATATTTCCTCTTTATATAAATTTAATTGAGTTATATGTATCCCTTAACCCTAAAACCCTAATCAGAAAGATCTAGACCTAAAATATGTATATTCCTATATGCATGTGTATATAAATGTATATATGTATTATGTGTGTATGTATATGTGTGTATATATGTTATGTAGGTGTTAAAGCCCTAAAACCCTAGATAGAAAGACCTAGACCTAAAACATTTATATATTTGTATGCATGTGTATATATATGTGTATGTGTATATATATGTGTATATAGATATGTGTGTATGTGTATGTGTATATATATTAACTCTGATAAAAAACCTTAAAATTAAACCTATTTTTATATATTTAATTATATATATTTAATTTATTTATTCAAAACACTAGTTGTTTTCATATTTATTTATCTAGATAATTATCATATTTTACATCTGTATTTATTTATATATTCAGTTTTTTTTCTTTTTTTTCAATTTTCTCTTAATATAAATTTAATTGAATTATATGTATGCCTAAACCCTAAAACCCTAATCTTAAAGATCTAGACCTAAAATATGTATATTTCTATATGCATGTGTATATACATGTATATATGTATTATATGTGTATGTGTATGTGTGCATATATGTTATGCATGTGTAAAAACCCTAAAACCCTAATCAAAAAGACGGAGACCTAAAACATGTGTGTGTATATGTATATATATATATATATATATATATATATATATATATATATATATATATATATATATATATATATATATATATATATATATATATATATATATATGTATGTATATATATGTGTGTGTGTGTGTATTTGTATATATATGTGTATAAGTATATGTGTATGTATGTGTAAATAGCCTAAAATCCCTAATCCTATTTTTATATATTTGATGTAAAGTAAAAAATTTAAAATCAAAATTTTATATATTTAATTATATATAGTCAATTAAAATACTAGCTTATGTGTGTGTATATGTGTGCATGTGTGTATGTATGTGTGTGTGTGAATGTATGCACGTGTGTCTATGTATGCATGTCTGAGTATATGTGCATGTGTGTGTATGTATGCATGTGTGTGTATGTATGCATTTGTGTGTATGCATTCATGTGTGTGTTTGTGTGCATGCATGTGTGTATGTATGTGTGTGTGTGCGTGTGAGTGTATGCATGCATGTGTGTATATGTGTGTGTATGTATGCATGTGTGTACATTTGTGTGTTTATGTATGCATGTGTGTACATGTGTGTGTATGTATGCATGTGTGTATATGTGTATGTGTGTGTATATATGTATGCATGTGTGTATATGTGTATGTGTGTGTATGTATGCATGCATGTGTGTATACGTGTGTATGTATGTGTGTATGCATATGTGTATGCATATGTGTATATGTGTGTGTATGTATGTGTGTATGCATGTGTGTTTATGTGTACATGTGTGTATGCATGCATGTGTGTATATGTGTGTGTATGTATGCATGCATGTGTGTATATGTGTGTATGTATGGTTGTGTGTATGTATGTGTGTATATGTGTGTGTATGTGTGTATACATGTGTGTGTATGTGTATGTATGCATATGTGTATATATGTGTGTGTATGTATGTGTGTATGCATGTGTGTGTATATATGCATGTGTGTATATTTTTATGTGTCTGTATGCATGCATGTGTGTATATGTGTGTGTATGTAAGCATGCATGTGTATTGTAAGAAAATAATAGCACAACGGAATAGACCTGTAGATAGAGTTGAGAGCAAAATGCAGGCAAACATAGATGCAGACTGAGAGATAGAGAACTCAAATTCTCAGATTGCTAAGCGTAATGCAGTTACAATGATGGTGTTGTCAACCCGTGCGCTCCCAATGTGGAGCTTAAGTGGCGATCTAAACAGACTCTAAATGAAGGGCTTACTAGTGCACAATGCTATGTAAAGCTCAACCTGGGCCATGTTTATATAGCTTTTACAAGGTGGTTTGGTATAGATAAACGTAGTTGGGAGATATAAAATACTCGGTAGAATATATGATCGGACAATATCTGCACGACCAGAAGTCCTACCATTGCGGCCCTATGGGCTGGGGGGATAGGCATCCCGGAACCCGTAGAAGGAGGCAAGCGCCCCTCTGCACTCCCCCATTAAGATTCTATGGGGAAACCGCGTGATGCCACAGGGCCTTTATTTTCACCTTAAATGGCAACCTAATGGCCTAGAAGTTTATGCCCTACCTAACCTAATGGCTAGGCTCACAAAGATCATGTACAACCATCAACACTCACACATAGACCTCATCTAAGTTGGAAGTTAGGGTTCCACAAATGTCCGGCCTCTCATAATGGCTTCTCCTTATAATGGGGGCCTTACAAATTAGAGGACCATGGATCATTTGAGCATATCTAACACTCCCCCTCAATGTGCACCTGATGGTGAAATACGTCCTTGGTCCAATCCCAAGCTTTGGAAAGTGTCAAAGAAGTTACTCTCTCCCAAGAGCCTTGGTGAAGATGTCTGCTCCATTTTCTTCACAAGGGCAATAGGATATCTCCACGATCCCCTCCTCAATCAACTCACGCACATAGTGATACTGGATTTCTATGTGCTTGGTACGTGCATGGAAAACAGGAATTTTGGCGATGGCCATGCAACTTTGGTTGTCACACTTCAACTCTATAGCCTCCTATCCTTGTATTCCTATGTGCCATAGGATCCTCCTCCACCATACTGCTTCACATGATGCAACACATGCAGCTTTGTACTCAACTTCAGTAGAATATAATGCTACAGTTGGTTGCTTCTTACTGATCCAAGATAAAATCCCTAATCCTAAAGAAAAGCAATATCCAGAAACTGATTTTCTAGTATCAATATCTCTTGCCCAATCTGAGTCACAGTACTGACTAGAGATGATCCTTCTTCATGAATAATACGATAATGAGTGGTTCCTTTCACATACCTAAGTATCCACATGCTTGCCTTCCAATGAGTTTGGCAAGGCTTATTAGAGAACCTGCTTACTACTCCAACAACATAAGAGATGTCTCGTCTACTATTGCAACTCATTTCAACTCATTTCCAACTCATTTCTTGTATCTTCCAATAACCAATGGAGGTGAAGTATCTTCAATAGATAATTTTGTGTTGACCTCCATGGGTGTAGAAATTTCCTTGCAATCCTCCATGTCGAATGCCTTCAACATTTTTCTTGCATACTTTTGTTGAGAGATGAAAATCTTCCCTGGTTCCTCCCAAACTTGAAGACCTAAGAAATAATGCATTAAGCCCAAGTCTGTCATTTCAAATTCTGAACTCAGGGCATCTTTTGTTTTTTGAAGAAGAGCATCATCATTTCCTATAATTACAAGGTCATCTACATAGAGTACAAGCACAATTGTCTTCCCTCCTCTCTTTAGAACATACAAGTTAGCATCAGAAGCACATCTTTTGAAACCTTGGTCTAAGAGATACTTATCTATCCGCTGGTACCATGCTTTAGGGGCTTGTTTTAGCCTATATAATGCCTTCTTCATCTTACATACCTTGTTCTCTGAATTGGGAGCCTCAAACCCTTTTGGTTGAGACACATATGCCTGCCCCTTGAGGTCTCCATTCACGAACGCTGACTTGACATCCATGTGATAGACTGGCCAACGCTTATGTGCAGCCACAACTAGTACTACTCGGATAGTAGTCATTCTTGTAGTTAGGGCAAACGATTCACAAAAGTCAATACCTTCAACTTGTGAGTAGCCCTATGCAACAAGTCCTGCTTTATACTGTTCTAGAGTACCATCTACCTTGTACTTCAGCTTCTAGACCCACTTGGTGCCAATGACTTTATGCTTAGGGGGTGGATCCACTAGCTCCCAACTTCCATTCTTCATGATATTGTTGTATTCTGTTTGCATGGCAGGCCTCCCATTCGGATCATGAAGTGCCTTTTCCACATTGGTTGGTTCCTTTGCTTCTTCTTGAATGAGATCAGGCATCAAGGCTGTGTTTACAATATGGGTGTTTGCCTGTCTGTGTTCCTCTATTCTCTGTGATAACCTCGGTCCATTTGCAACCTGTTCTAGTGACTGTGGGAGGGAATTTGCAGAGTCATAGAGCTGCCTCACCCAATGTGGCAATGGCTTTTCCACTTGGGTATCGACAGGTTGGTGACTTTTAGACTCATCATCTGAAGATGATGCTTCCTTATCTTGTGTAGAAGGGATAGCTCTTGGGCCACATTCATAGTGGATTGCCTCTTCGCCTTATGATAAAGTGGAAGCTCTCTTTTCCTCCTCCACTGCATGTGGCTGCTCCTCCTTGAACACCACATCGGGACTCCCCATGATCTGCTTATCCTCAAGGTCATAAAGCTTATAAGCCTTCTTATCTTCGTTGTACCCCAGGAAGATACATTTGATGCTTTTTGGTTGAAGCTTGTTTCTCTCACTATCCGAAAGATGTACATAACATTCACTTCAAAATACTTTGAAATGGGAAACAAAAGGATTTTTACCAGTGTAGGCTTCTTGTGGAGTCTTTCCATCAAGTGCCTTAGTGTAGCTTCGATTCAAGATGTAGACAGTAGTGTTGATAGCCTCTGCCCAAAATTGATTAGGCAAACCCTTTCCTTTCAACATGCACCTTGCCATCTCCATGATGGTCGATTCCGATGCTCTGCAACACCATTCTGTTGAGGAATATGTGCCACTATGAGTTGATGCTTGATTCCCTTACTCTTGCAGAAATCTTTAAACTCTATTGATGTGAAGAGACCTTGATCAGTTATAGAAGCTACTGAAAGTAGATTTCATTTTATTTGTGGAACATACAACACATTTGAAAGATTTTTGATATCACCATTACAGTTAATGAAAGAAACTGTACCTCCGCGCTCTACAGGACATCTTGCAATATTCCTTATGTTTACTGTGATGGGTTCCTTTAAAGGCTGTAAGGAACTATAAAGGTCTTTTCTACTCGTCATGTGACGAGATGCACCACTATCCAACACCCATGAGTCATCAGTTCCTGAATCTTTAGCCGAGGAGCACACCTCCTCTATCATAACAAATAACTCAAGCTATGTTTCTGTTGTGTTGGGAGACTCCTTACCCTTGCCCCCTTTTGAAGAGACACTCTTCTCTTCTGCCTTCTTGATGCGACAGTCTTGGATTCTGTGTCCTTTCTTCTTGCAGTGAAAACACTCTCCCTTGAACTTCGTTGTGTCATTCTTCTTTTTTTCTCCATCTTTTGAAGAGTCTGTTTTGCGTCCTTTGGCACTTGCCGTGAATGTAGCATCTCCTTTGCTACTACCACTCCTTGCCTTGAGCCCTAGTTCCTCCTCCATGAGTAAGGCACTAAATTCTTCAAAAGTTAGTGGTTGAGGTCTAATTTGAGTGTTAAGAGCAGTTACCAAACCATCAAACTTAGGTGCACAGATTCAAAGACAACGTCGAGCTAGATCCTCACTTGACTTTTAAACACTTGCTCCCGCCATTTGATCTCGTAGATTCTTTACGCGAGTGATAAGCACCTCTATAGTCTCCCCAGCAGCAAACCGTTCTGCTCCAAGCTAATTCTCCAAGTTCTGAATCCATGTCTGATTACGAGTTTCATATTGATTTCTCAATATGTTCCATGCTTCACATGCCTTCGTAGTATGATGAATGAGAGTCAGAATACTATCAGAACTTGTAACAAGAGCACAGAGTGCATCTGCATTTCTACGTTTCCAAGCACATAGAAGATCAGCATCAGGAGGAATCATTCGACTAGGATTATTTGGATCAGGTCTTTCTTGGGGTTCATGATCAGTCCCAAGAAGAGTCTCCAAAAGCTCATACCAATCAAGAATAGAAGTGATTTTGAACTTCCACAGGGTGTAGTTTGTACCATCAAGTTTACCTTCTGTGAATGTTGGTGGCCATATCCGCAATGTTGGGATGACCGACATCATTGTTGCTCTTGCTTGTGTGCCACCTACTCCTGTTGATGAACCACCTTGACCTCCACTCGTAGATGATGACACACTACTTGACATATCTCTCTTTTGTTGTTTGGACCTCTGCAACCTTTGTGTTTCTACTTCTGCACCACTCAGAGCCTGCTCAGCTCTGATACCATGTAAGAAAATAACAGCACAGCAGAATACACCTCTAGACAGAGTTCAGAGAAAAAGGCAGACAAAGATAGATGCAGACTGAGAGATAGAGAACTCAAATTCTCTGATTACCGACCGTAATGCAGTTACAATGATGGTGCTTTCCAACCGTGCGCTCCCAACGTGGAGCTTAGATGGCGATCTAGACAGACTCTAGATGAAGGGCTTACTAGTGCGCAATGCTATGTAAAGCTCAACCTGGGCCGTGCTTATATAGCTTTTACAAGGTGGTTTGGTATAGATAAACATAGTCAGGAGATACAAAATAGTTGGTAAAATATATGATCTCACAATATCTCCACGACCAGAAGTCCTACCGTCTCGACCCCGTAGAAGGGGGCAAGCCCCCCTCTGCACTCCCCCCATTAAGGTTCTATGGGGAAACCATGTGATCCCACAGGGCCTTTATTTTCACCTTAAATGACAACCTCATGGCCTGGAAGTTTATGCCCTACCTAACCTAATGGCTAGGCTCACAAAGATCAACTACAACCATCAACGGTCACACATAGACCTCATCTAACTTGGAAGTTAGGGTTCCACAAATGTCCGGGCTCTCATAATGGCTTCTCCTCATAATGGGGGCCTTACAACTTAGAGCACCATGGATCATTTGTGGTCACATGAGGGTGGAGTAATGAGCATATCTAACATTTATATGTGTGTGTATGTAAGCATGCATGTGTGTACATGTATGTGTGTATGTATGCATGTGTAGATGTGTGTGTGTATGTGTGTGTATGTATGCCCTATCTTCCTATCTCTATCTTCCTCTCTTTCATCTCTCTTTATCTCTCACTCTCTCTCTCTCTTTATCTCTCTATCTCTCTTTCTCTCTCATCTCTCTCTCTCTTTCTTTCTCTCTCTCTCTCTCTTTCTCTCTTTCTCTCTTTCTCTCTTTCTCTCTTTCTCTCTTTCTCTCTTTCTCTCTTTCTCTCTTTCTCTCTTTCTCTCTTTCTCTCTTTCTCTCTCTTTCTCTCTCTCTCTCTTGATCTCTCTCTTTTCTCTCTCTCTCTCTCTCTCTCTCTCTCTCTCTCTCTCTCTCTCTCTCTCTTTCTCTCTCTTTCTCATCTGTTGCTCTCTTTCTCTCTTTATCAATGGAGAATAAAACAATCACTTACAAGTATGTCCCTCTTTTGGATCATTGTCATCAAAGCATAATGCATGTCATCTATTGTCAAATTCCAAAGAATCGACGCCAAAGAGCTTCTGCAAAATCAAAGAGAAGAGAAATTAGAAAACCTAAAGCATAGAGAAAGACAAAGGCTAAGAGTACGCGCATCACTTACTAAGATGTGAGATCTAAAGAGAGAAAGAGTGTGTATGTGTAGAGAGTGAGATCTGTGAGTGCGTGTGCACAAGACAATGTAGGTCGCAATTCGGTTCGCATGCACAAGTTTGACAGAAGACAACTAGTAGTCAAACATGCGCAAAAATGTTCAGTTTTTCTCTCGGGTTCCGAGTATGTTTAAAACACGAACTTGGTATAAGTGTTGGTATGGGTGTTGATATGGGCGTCAGTAACTTCTAGTAAATCACCGATGCCTATACCGATGCGCATACCGACGCTTAAATCGATGCTCATACCAGCGCTTATACCGGTGGTTGCGAGACACCTCAACGATCCATTTTAAACGGTCATACTCATGGTCACTTGACCGTCGGTATCTTTAAGTTGACTTTTCCAATGTTTATACCGATGTCAGGAGTGACCGTCAACATAGGCAGCGTCGGTATGCCCCTCATATGTTGTAGTGTTAGGTTATGTTTGATGTTTTAGGTTTTAAATATCGCATCAAAACGTTTACTAAATTTCATAAAACGTATGGCATTGACATGTAGCAAAGTGTCTTCAATAATATTTAAGGGATCCTAGTCTTATATTGATCTTAAGGTAGAGCTTGGACCTTGACACTCATTCCCTCAAGCTCAACTTCTTAGCCTATATCTTTTAGGAAAAAGTTTTATTAAAATAGGTAAATATTTTAACCTCGTTTCTCAAAACATTCTCTTTGTTGGGTGTGTGTAGAAGTGTGAGAGACGCATGAGAAACACACACAAGGAGCACAAACACAAGAAGACACATGGAGAAGATGGATGGCTGGAATAGCTCTCTCTCTATGGACAATGAACTAAAACTAAAGTATGAGCTTAATAATATCACTAAGTACAAAGTACCACCACATACGAGTGAATCATGTATGTGGTAACATGCGGAAAAACCTCTAGCCACCACTAGAGTAAAAAGTACCCATGTATAGGGAAAATGTTCACATCAAAGCTACTCGAGGAACACATAAGTGTAAAAAACCCCCTCCCCCCGGAGAGAATGATGTGAATACATACAGGGAGTGACAAATCAGACCCCATAAGGTAATGAGCCTAAAGCTTTGCAAAAAGCTTCCATCTTTTCTAGTGAAAGAGATTTGGTGAATATGTCTGCTACATTATCTTATGTAGGAACATATACCAAATCAATAGCTTCTACATGAAGGTGCTATCTCAAATAGTGATAATGCACCTCAATATGTTTGGCTTGTGCATGAACGAGTGGGTTTTGTGCAATAGCAAATGCACTCAGATTATGAGTGATAATACACATATCAGCATCAATCGCCATGCAAAGATCCATCTACAGGCATTTTAGCCATAAAATATTCACTATAGCTGTGAAAAATGCCTTGTACTTAGCTTCACAACTCGATGTTGCCAGTGTAGGTTGCTTCTTACTCAACCAAGATATGCATGAGACTCTAAGAAAAAAGTAATTACCACTAGTGCACACGTGAATGTCATAACAACTTGCCCAATCACTAGCTATAAAAGCATGCAAGCATGGCTGAATATCTCTTTCATGAAAGAGACCCAAAGTCAAAGTGTCTTTGAGATATCTAAACACACATTCCACCACTTGCGAATGCTTAGTGTTAGGGCTATGTATGAATCCAATCAAGTGGGAAATTGCATATTGTATATATGGTCTTGTGTTGCATGCATATATAAGACATCCCACAACTTGTTGATAAAGAGTGAAAGAACTTGAAGAAGCTTCTAGGAGGTAGAAAAGTGAGTTGTGAAGTGACGAAGTTTGGTCCAACCAACCGGCACAAGACCAGCCCTTGAGCTTTTGAAGACTCAAATAGACCTTAAAGGAATGCAATAAGTGCACTAAGATGGACTATTTACATTGGAGCATCAAGGAGAAAGAGTCCATACAAAACAGATAGCTTTGCAGATTGACTAGCTCTAAAAACTTACTATCTTTGGATGATACATTGAACTTCAAATGCTCATAGCATCTAGTGTGATTACAATAAGAAAAAATCCTTTCGTCGGAGTGCTACACATAGGGTTGAGTGTATAGAATGCACAAGAGTATAATGAAGGCCTATTCATGAAAAATGGGAATTACAGAAGATTTTGAGAAAGTGCTTTGTGTCCCAATGTTTTACTTTTTGAGTCATCCACACACTACAACATGCTATTATCTCTTGATTGGAGTATTGAAATTTGACACTTTAATATTAAGAATCATTGTATTATAAATGGAGTATCAAGGTTGGGCTAAAACTTAAGAAGTTAACATAGTAAGTAATAAAATGGGACTTGAATAATTCCCAAATTTCCTGCATAGCCTTTATAAGCAAAACACGCCTATGGAATGAAGGAGCCTCTCAAGAGTGGTACCTCTTGACATTCCTCCCCCCACTTCGCATGCATGCCCCACCTTGTGTCTAAACGCAAGGTATGAAAACTCTATGGAACTCATCTTAGGTACAAAACATGCCATTTCTACTAAATGAAGGAGGCATGGCTGCTCCACTAGCTAGTGAATCTATAAGAAAAGGTTCCTTTGATGTGGTTAATGAAGTGGTATCCCCGCCTTCATCGCTCAAGGCCTATTCAACCCAACCCGCTGATGTTCCCCTAATTCCTTTGTTGAGTTACTCTCTAACAAAAAAGTATGTTTTGGGTTTTCCAACCCGATAGGTAAGTACCTTGACTCCACTGATATCAAAGATAAATCTACGAATCAGTACACTCATGAGTGCTTTATTAGTGGAGAAAGCAGTAGATGTTGTTCGGTTGATGATTCTATTTTAGTGATAGATAAAAACTCATAAAACCAATGGTAGAGTCAGCTTATTAATCATGTAGTGATAGGTTTATCCCACGGTCCTAGACCACCTCACGAAATCCTTAGACAATGGATTGAGAGCAACTAGGAAAGCAGGAGGCTATTTGTAAAACAAATATAGTATCTTCCAAATGGCTATTACTTGTTTTTCTTTGATGGCTCCAATAGTGCCTTGAGAGTAATCACGGAAGGCTAGTGGCTAATTAAGTCAACCCCCATCTGGTTTCTTAGGTGGTTCTCTAGCTTCAACCCTAGGGGATTCAAACCTACTAGGGTCCCCATGTGGGTAGAATTCCTCGACCTACAAGTGGGATTCTACCCATAGATTGATGGCCTTTTCCCTCTTGTGGGTAAGGTCTTGGCTTGGTGATCTTGAGGTAACATTAATCCCAAATGGGATCGCCATGTTCTTGTTGAAATAGATATTAACAAAGTAGTGAGAAACTCTTTAAAAATACAAGACTCTAAAGGTAAGTGTTTGCACGAGCAGAAGGTCATCTATAGGAATCTTCCCAATGCCTACTTTAATTGCTAGAGGTAGTGGCATTGGATAAAATAACACCCCTTGCTCAAGGAGGATGCTTTTGCTTCGGAACTGAAGAATCAAGATAATCAAGAGGCTCCAAAAGGTGTCATTCCTAGCAACCTACACAAAAAAGAGAGCGTAAAGAAAGTAAAATAGAAAGGTAAAAGCTGGTTGAATTCTTTTGTTGCTTTGCTAGAAGATGTCTTCAATGCCCTTTTAGGTGGTAATCAAGGTTCTTTAGATCAAGTAAAAAATCTATCAGGTATTGTGGGGGAATCCTCTGCCCTCAAAGGGAAACTCATGCCCTCGTCTAGTCAAGGGCGATCTAGTCACCATCAAGACTCCAATGAAGGGTGACCTACGGTTGTAAACAAGAAAGAGATTAATAGTAACAACCAATGGCATACTATTAATTTGAATAAAAACCCCTCTTTTAGCAATGCTAATATTCTATCTCCTGACGATAATAGGTTCTTCATTGAACTTTCAAATCATGATGATTCAAAAATTCGGGTTCGATAACAAAATGGACTTGAGGGTGAGGATCCCCTAGTTAATCACAAAGAGAATGAAGCTGTTGAAGCTCAAGATCAAGGACAAAGCATGGAAGTGCATCAAGGAAGTGGGCACACAAGAAGAAGGAGCAAGTAGGGAGCTCCAAGAAGCACCTGTCAAATTTTCAGAAGAAATCCCTATAAAAATAGTGATTTTTATCACTAAAAACCATTGTAAATACCATTTTCCATTTTTCTAACTCCATTTTGTTCAAGCTGAGGAGTCCTCCAGCTTGAGGAGTATTAGAATTACCATCCTACCAATTTTCATAATTTTTAGACTCCGTTTGAGCCCCCAAATAAGCCCTGGAACCTATTTTTTAACTAGGCCGGACACTAGGTCCGGACAGGGCCAAAATCACTCAAAAAACTATAAAAAGGGCTGGAGAGCTCATTTTTGAGGTTAGCTTGTGGTAGATTTCAGCTTTGTAATAGAGCACTTGTGTAATCGAAGTCCTTCCATTGTTCCACTCTTTGCTCTTACTTTGTGCACATGTGTGTGTATGTGTGTGCATGCTTGTGTGCTTTCACTCACGCACTTGTGACATCACTTGCTCACGGTCTTCATACCAGTCCTCACGTCTCCACGGATTGACATTTATGAGGTGTATCTCCTCACGTTGGTACTCACCATTGTGCTAGAGTAACACCAAATTTGGCGCCATTGCCGGGAAGAGAGCTTGGAGGACGAGCGTGTGACGGTAAGACGTAGAGTAGTGACATTGGAAAGTAAAAAAAAAATTCACCATTGTCAGTTCAGTTTCTGAGATTTTCTCCTTCTTCATCTTCATCATCATCACCATCTTCTCCCACCTTAATCTTCTCTGATTTTTTTCATTTTCGAGGGTACATTCACTTCGTATTTCACTTGCCGCTGTGAGGAATAAGTGCAGAGGGTGCGCAGAGCAGAAGTGCTGAAGAAACGTGCTTGAAAACCTCTCAAGACTTCAGAAATCTGATTCAGTATCGCGGAGTGACCAGAACAGCGTTTGGTATCGCGCAGGTGGTATTGTTAGTTTGGAGATAGATTTGGCAGCTACAAGCTGATAAGAGTGACAAGGAGGACACAAGGTACACAAATCTGCAAAAAATTTTGAATTTGGGTATCAGAAACTCCAATTATCATGTCCAGTTGAGATTTGGTATCGCGATACCAGAACTCCTATGTATCGCGATACTTGTTGACGTATCTTATCGTGCATGCCCACTTGAGGTATCAGGATACCATTCTGATATCGTATCGTCAAGTGCTGGTATCGGGATCGCGGTCATCCCGGTGGTATCATATCATGGTCCACCAGGTATCGTATCGTGCACTTTTGCGGTATCATATCGTCAAACAAGTTGGTATCGTATCGCCTCGTGTTTTGGTATCATATCGTGCATAGATTCATTATCGTACCATCTGATTTTTGGTATCGTATCGCAGGGTCATGTGGTATCGTATCGCCTAGAAGGTATCGTATCGTCTACTGAGTGGTATCGTATCGTGGGCCAACCAAGTATCGTATCGTGAACTATTCTGGTATCGTATCATGGAAGTTGGTATCGCGATCGCTGTCATCCTAGTGGTATCATATCATCTAGGTGGTATCGTCTACAATGGTATCCTGTAGAACGAAGGTATCGTATCGTGAAAATCTGGAATCGTATCGCCTGTCCTGAGTTCCCAGAGAGATCGTGTTTCCTTCTTTTAAACCCCAGAACCCTGAACTCGCATAACGTTCTCATACAAAATCCGTTTGTTGTGATTTTGGTTTTGTTGGAAAGCTTGTGGGAAGATCTCAAAACATTCTCTCTATTAGGTGTGTGTAGAACTGTGAGAGACACACGAGAAACACACACAAGGAGCACAAACACAAGAAGACACATAGAGAAGATGGATGGCTGGAATAGCTCTCTCTCTATTGACAATGAACTAAAACTAAAGTAAGAGCTTCATAATATCATTAAGTACAAAGTACCACCAGATACGAGTGAATCATGTATGTGGTAACATGCGGAAGAACCTCTAGCCACCACTTGAGTAAAAAGTACCCATGTATAGGGAAAATGTTCACATCAAAGCTACTCGAGGAAAACATAAGTGTAAAAAACCCCCTCCCCCCCGAGAGAATGATGTGAACACATACAAGGAGTGACAAATCAGACGGCATAAGGTAATGAGCCTAAAGCTTTGCAAAAAGCTTCCATCTTTTCTAGTGATAGAGATTTGGTGAATATGTCTGCCACATTATCCTATGCAGGCACATATACCAAATCAATAGCTTCTACATGAAGGTGCTATCTCAAATAGTGATAATGCACCTCAATATGTTTGGCTTGTGCATGAACGAGTGGGTTTCGTGCAATAGCAAATGCACTCAGATTATCAGTGATAATACACAAATCAGCATCAATCTCCATGCAAAGATCCATAAATAGGCATTTTAGCCATAATACATTCACTGTAGCTGTTAAAAATGCCTTGTACTTAGCTTCACAACTCGATGTTGCCAGTGTAGGTTGCTTCTTACTCAACCAAGATATGCATGGGACTCTAAGAAAAAAGTAATTACCACTAGTGCATACGTGAGTATCATAACAACTTGCCCAATCACTATCTATAAAAGCATGCAAGCATGGCTGAATATCTCTTTCATGAAAGAGACCCAAACTCAAAGTGCCATTGAGATATCCAAATACACATTCCACCACTTGTGAATGCTTAGCGTTAGGGCTATGCATGAATAGAATCAAGTGGGAAATTGCATATTGTATATATGGTCTTGTGTTGCATGCATATATAAGACATCCCACAACTTGTTGATAAAGAGTAAAGAACTTGAAGAAGCTTCTAGGAGGTAGAAAAGTGAGTTGTGAAGTGACGAAGTTTGGTCCAACCAACTGACACAAGACCAACCCTTGAGCTTTTGAAGACTCAAATAGACCTTAAAGGAATGCAATAAGTGCAATTAGATGGACTATTTACATTGGAGCATCAAGGAGAAAGAGTCCATACAAAAGAGATAGCTTTGCACATTGACTAGCTCTAAAAACTATCTTTGAATGATACATTGAACTTCAAATGCTCATAGCATCTAGTGTGATTACAATAAGAAAAAATCCTTTCGTCAGAGTGCTACACATAGGGTTGAGTGTATAGAATGCACAAGAGTACAATGAATAAGCAAAACATGCCTTTGGAATGAAGGAGACACTCAAGAGTGGTACCTCTTGACATTCCTCCCCCCACTTCGCATGCATGCCCCACCTCGTGTCTAAACGCAAGGTATGGAAACTCTATGGAACTCATCTTAGGTACAAAACATGCCATTTCTACTAAATGAAGGAGGCATGGCTACTCCACTAGCTACTGAATCTATAAGCAAAGGGTCCTTTGATGTGGTTAATGAAGTGGTATCCCCGCCTTCATCGCTCAAGGCCTATTCAACCCAACCCGCTGATGTTCCCCCTAATTCCTTTGTTGAGTTACTCTCTAACAAAAAAATATGTTTTGGGTTTTCCAACCCGACTGGTAAGTGCCTTGAATCCACTGATATCAAAGATAAATCTACGAATTAGTACACTCATGAGTGCTTTATTAATGGAGAAAGCAATAGATGTTGTTCGGTTGGTGATTCTATTTTAGTGATAGATAAAAACTCATAAAACCAATGGTAGAGTCAACTTATTAATCATGTAGTGATAGCTTTATCCCACGGTCCTAGACCACCTCACGAAATCCTTAGACAATGGATTGAGAGCAACTAGGAAAGCTGGAGGCTATTTGTAAAACAAATATAGTATCTTCCAAATGGCTATTACTTGTTTTTCTTTGATGGCTCCAATAGTGCCTTGAGAGTAATCACGGAAGGCTAGTGGCTAATTAAGTCAACCCCCATCTGGTTTGTTAGGTGGTTCTCTAGCTTCAACCCTAGGGGAACCAAACCTACTAGGGTCCCCATGTGGGTAGAATTCCTCGACCTCGAAGTGGGATTCTACCCATAGATTGATGGCATTTGCCCTCTCGTGGGTAAGGTCTTGGCTCGGTGATCTAGAGGTAACATTATTCCCAATTGGGATCGCCAAGTTCTTGTTGAAAAGATATTAACAAAGTAGTCAGAAACTCTTTAAAAATACAAGACTCTAAGGATAACTGTTTGCACCAGCAGAAGGTCATCTATAGGAATCTTCCCAATGCCTACTTTAATTGCTAGAGGTAGTGGCATTGGTTAAAATAATGCCCCTTGCTCAAGGAGGATGCTTTTGCTTCGGAACTGAAGAATCAACATAATAAACAGGCTCCAAAAGGTGTCATTCCTAGCAACCTACACAAAAAGCAGAGGGTAAAGCAAGTAAAATAGAAAGGTAAAAGCTGGTTGAATTCTTTTGTTGCTTTGCTAGAAGATGTCTTCAATGCCCTTTTAGGTGGCAATCAAGGTTCTTTAGATCAAGTAAAAAATCTATCAGGTATTGTGGGGGACTCCTCTGCCCTCAAAGAGAAACTCACGACCTCTTCTAGTCAAGGGTGATCTAGTCACCATCAAGACTCCAATGAAGGGTAACCTACGGTTGTAAACAAGAAAGAGATTAATAGTAACAACCAATGGCATACTATTAATTTGAATTAAAACCCCACAATGATAATATTCTATCTCCTGAGATAATAGGTTCTTCATTGAACTTTCAAATCATGATGATTCAAAAATTTGGGTTCGATAACAAAATGGACTTGAGGGTGAGGATCCCCTAGTGAATCACAAAGAGAATGAAGCTGTTGAAGCTCAAGATCAAGAACAAAGCATGGAAGTGCATCAAGGAAGTGGTCACACAATAAAAAGGAGCAAGTAGGGAGCTCCAAGAAGCACCTATTAAATTTTCAGAAGAAATCCCTATAAAACTAGTGATTTTTATCACTAAAAACCATTGTAAATACCATTTTCCATTTTTCTAACTCCATTTTGTTCAAGCCGAGGAGTCCTCAAGCTTGAGGAGTATTAGAATTACCATCCTACAAATTTTCATAATTTTTAGACTCCGTTTGAGCCCCCAAATAAGCCCTGGAGCCTATTTTTTAACTATGCCGGACACTAGGTCTAGACAGGGCCAAAATCACTCAAAAAACTATAAAAAGGGCTGGAGAGCTCATTTTTGAGGTTAGCTTGTGGTAGATTTCAGCTTTGTAAGAAAGCTCTTGTGTAATCGAAGTCCTTCCATTGTTCCACTCTTTGCTCTTACTTTGTGTGCATGTGTGTGTATGTGTGTACATGCTTGTGTGCTTTCACTCACGCACTGGTGCCATCACTTGCTCACGGTCTTCATACCGGTCCTCATGTCTCCACGGATTGACATTTATGAGGTGTAGCTCCTCACGTTGGTACTCACCATTGTGCTAGAGTAACACCAAATTTGGCGCCGTTGCCGGGGAGAGAGCTTGAAGGACGAGCGTGTGACAGTAAGACGTAGAGTAGCGACGTTGGAAAGTAAAAAACAAAATTCACCATAATTAGTTCAGTTTCTTAGTTTTTGTCCTTCTTCATCCTCATCATCATCACCATCTTCTCCCACCTTCATCTTCTCTGATTTTTTTCATTTTCGAGGGTACATTCACTTTGTATTTCACTTGCGGCTGTGAGGAATAAGTGCAGAGGGTGCGCAGAGCAAAAGCGCTGAAGAAACGTGCTTAAAAACCTCTCAAGACTTCAAAAATTTGATTCAGTATCGCGGAGTGACTAGAACAACGTTTGGTATCGAGCAGGTGGTATCGTCGGTTTGGAGATAGATTTGGCATCTATAGGCTGATATAAGTGACAAGGAGGACACAAGGTATAGAAATCTGCAAAAAGTTTTCAATTTGGGTGTCAAAAACTCCAAGTATCGTGTCCGATTGAGATTTGGTACCGCGATACTAGAACTCCTGTGTATCGCGATACTTGTTGAGGTATCGTATTGTGCATGCCCACTTGAGGTATCGCGATACCATTCTGGTATCATATCGTCAAGTGTTGGTATCGTGATTGCCATCATCCGGGTGGTATCGTATCGTGGTCCACTAGGTATCGAATCGTGCACTTTCGCGGTATCGTATCGTCAGCCAAGTTGGTATCGTATCGCCTCCTGTTTTGGTATCGTATCGTGCAAAGATTCAGTATTGTACCATCTCATTTTTGGTATTGTATCGCGGGGTCATGTGGTATCGTATCGCCTAGAAGGTATCGTATCGTCTACTGAGTGGTATCGTATCGTGGGCCAACCAAGTATCGTATCGAGAACTATTCTGGTATCGTATCGTGGAAGTTGGTATCACGATTGCAGTTATCCTAGTGGTATCATATCATCTAGGTGGTATCGTCTATAGTGGTATCGTGTAGAACGAAGGTATCGTATCGTGAAAATCTGGTATCGTATCGCCTGTCCTGAGTTCCCAGAGAGATCCTGTTTCCCTGTTTTAAACCCCAGAACCCTGAACTGGCATAACTTTCTCATACGAAATCCGTTTGCTGTGATTTTGGTTTTGTTTGAAAGATCGTGGGAAGCTCTCAACACATTCTCTTTGTTGGGTGTGTGTAGAAGTGTGAGAGACACACGAGAAACACACACAAAGAGCACAAACACAAGAAGACAAATAGAGAAGATGGATGGTTGGAATAGCTCTCTCTCTCTATTGACAATGAACTAAAACTCAAGTAAGAGCTTAATAATATCACTAAGTATAAAGTAACACCACATATGAGTGAATCATGTATGTGGTAACATGCAGAAAAACCTGTAGCCACCACTAGAATAAAAAGTACTCATGTATAGGGAAAATGTTCACATCAAAGCTACTCGAGGAACACATAAGTGTAAAAAACCCCCTCCCCCCCAGAGACAATGATGTGAACACATACAAGGAGTGACAAATCAGACCCCATAAGGTAATGAGCCTAAAGCTTTGCAAAAAGCTTCCATCTTTTCTAGTGAAAGAGATTTGGTGAATATGTCTGCCACATTATCTTATGTAGTCACATATACCAAATCAATAGCTTCTACATGAAGGTGCTATCTCAAATAGTGATAATGCACCTCAATATGTTTGGCTTGTGCATGAACGAGTGGGTTTCGTGCAATAGCAAATGCACTCAGATTATGAGTGATAATACACATATCAACATCAATCTCCATGAAAAGATCCATCAATAGGCATTTTAGCCATAAAACATTCACTGTAGCTGTGAAAAATGCCTTGTACTTAGCTTCACAACTCGATGTTGCCAGTGTAGGTTGCTTCTTACTCAACCAAGATATGCATGAGACTCTAAGAAAAAAGTGATTACCACTAGTGCACACGGGAGTATCATAACAACTTGCCCAATCACTATCTATAAAAGCATGCAAGCATGGCTGAATATCTCTTTCATGAAAGAGACCCAAACTCAAAGTGTCTTTGAGATATCTAAACACACATTCCACCACTTGCGAATGCTTAGCGTTAGGGCTATGCATGAATCGAATCAAGAGAGAAATTGCATATTGTATATATGGTCTTGTGTTGCATGCATATATAAGACATCCCACAACTTGTTGATAAAGAGTGAAAGAACTTGAAGAATCTTCTAGGAGGTAGAAAAGTGAGTTGTGAAGTGAAGAAGTTTGGTCCAACCAACCGGCACAAGACCAGCCCTTGAGCTTTTGAAGACTCAAATAGACCTTAAAGGAATGCAATAAGTGCAATAAGATGGACTATTTACATTGGAGCATCAAGGAGAAAGAGTCCATACAGAAGAGATAGCTTTGCAAATTGACTAGCTCTAAAAACTTACTATCTTTGGATGATACATTGAACTTCAAATGCTCATAGCATCTAGTGTGATTACAATAAGAAATAATCCTTTCGTGGGAGTGCTACACATAAGGTTGAGTGTATAGAATGCACAAGAGTACAATGAATAAGCAAAACATGCCTTTGGAATGAAGGAGACACACAAGAAGAAGGAGTAAGTAGGGAGCTCCAAGAAGCACCTGTCGAATTTTCAGAAGAAATCCCTATAAAACTAGTGATTTTTATCACTAAAAACCATTGTAAATACCATTTTCCATTTTTCTAACTCCATTTTGTTCAAGCCGAGGAGTCCTCAAGCTTGAGGAGTATTAGAATTACCATCCTTCCAATTTTCATAATTTTTAGACTCCGTTTGAGTTCCCAAATAAGCCCTGCAACCTATTTTTTAACTATGCCGGACACTAGGTCTGGACAGGGCCAAAATCACTCAAAAAACTATAAAAAGGGCTGGAGAGCTCATTTTTGAGGTTAGCTTGTGGTAGATTTCAGCTTTGTAAGAGAGCTCTTGTGTAATCGAAGTCCTTCCATTGTTCCACTCTTTGCTCTTACTTTGTGCGCATGTGTGTGTATGTGTGTGCATGCTTGTGTGCTTTAACTCACGCACTTGTGCCATCACTTGCTCACGGTCTTCATACCGGTCCTCATGTCTCCACGGATTGACATTTATGAGGTGTAGCTCCTCACGTTGGTACTCACCATTGTGCTAGAGTAACACCAAATTTGGCATCGTTGCCGGGGTGAGAGCTTGAAGGACGAGCGTGTGACAGTAAGACATAGAGTAGAGACGTTGGAAAGTAAAAGAAAAAATTCACCAAAATTAGTTCAGTTTCTGAGTTTTTGTCCTTCTTCATCTTCATCATCATCACCATCTTCTCCCACCTTCATCTTCTCTGATTTTTTTCATTTTTGAGGGTACATTCACTTCGTATATTTCACTTGCGGCTGTAACGAATAAGTGTAGAGGGTGCGCAAGCAGAAGCGCTGAAGAAACGTGCTTAAAAACCTCTCAAGACTTCAAAAATCTGATTCAGTATCGCGGAGTGACCAGAACAGCGTTTGGTATCGCGCAGGTGGTATCGTCGGTTTGGAGATAGATTTGGCATCTACAGGCTGATAGGAGTGACAAGGAGGACACAAGGTATACAAATCTGCAAAAAGTTTTCAATTTGGGTGTCAAAAACTCCAAATATCGTGTCCGGTTGAGATTTGGTACCGCGATACAAGAACTCCCGTGTATCGCGATACTTGTTGAGGTATCGTATTGTGCATGCCCACTTGAGGTATCGCGATACCATTCTGGTATCCTATCCTCAAGTGCTAGTATCGTGATTGCCATCATCCGAGTGGTATCGTATCGTGGTCCACTAGGTATCGAATCGTGCACTTTCACGGTATCGTATCATCAGCCAAGTTGGTATCGTATCGCCTCGTGTTTTGGTATCGTATCGTGCAAAGATTCAGTATTGTACCATCTCATTTTTGGTATCGTATCACGGGGTCATGTGGTATCGTATCGCCTAGAAGGTATCGTATTGTCTACTGAGTGGTATCGTATCGTGGGCCAACCAAGTATCGTATCGTGAACTATTCTGGTATCGTATCGTGGAAGTTGGTATCGCGATTGCAGTTATCCTAGTGGTATCATATCATCTAGGTGGTATCGTCTACAGTGGTATCGTGTAGAACGAAGGTATCGTATCATGAAAATCTGGTATCGTATCGCCTGTCCTAAGTTCCCAGAGAGATCCTATTTCCCTGTTTTAAACCCCAGAATCCTGAACTGGCATAACTTTCTCATACGAAATCCGTTTGCTGTGATTTTGGTTTTGTTGGAAAGATCGTGGGAATCTCTCAAAACATTCTCTTTGTTGGGTGTGTGTAGAAGTGTGAGAGACACACGAGAAACACACACAAAGAGCACAAACACAAGAAGACACATAGAGAAGATGGATGCCTGGAATAGCTCTCTCTCTATTGACAATGAACTAAAACTAAAGTAAGAGCTTAATAATATCACTAAGTACAAAGTACCACCACATACGAGTGAATCATGTATGTGGTAACATGCGGGAAAACCTGTAGCCACCACTAGAATAAAAAGTACTCATGTATAGGGAAAATGTTCACATCAAAGCTACTCGAGGAACACATAAGTGTAAAAAACCCCCTCCCCCCCGGAGAGAATGATGTGAACACATACAGGGAGTGACAAATCAGACCCCATAAGGGAATGAGCCTAAAGCTTTGCAAAAAGCTTCCATCTTTTCTAGTGATAGAGATTTGGTGAATATGTCTGCCACATTATCTTATGTAGGCACATATACCAAATCAATAGCTTCTACATGAAGGTGCTATCTCAAATAGTGATAATGCACCTCAATATGTTTGGCTTGTGCATGAAAGAGTGGGTTTCGTGCAATAGCAAATGCACTCAGATTATGAGTGATAATACACATATCAACATCAATCTCCATGCAAAGATCCATCAATAGGTATTTTAGCCATAAAACATTCACTGTAGCTGTGAAAAATGCCTTGTACTTAGCTTCACAACTCGATGTTGCCAGTGTATGTTGCTTCTTACTCAACCAAGATATGCATGAGACTCTAAGAAAAAAGTGATTACCACTAGTGCACACGTGAGTATCATAACAACTTGCCCAATCACTATCTATAAAAGCATGCAAGCATGGCTGAATATCTCTTTCATGAAAGAGACCCAAACTCAAAGTGCCTTTGAGATATCTAAACACACATTCCACCACTTGCGAATGCTTAGCGTTAGGGCTATGCATGAATCGAATCAAGTGGGAAATTGCATATTGTATATATGGTCTTGTGTTGCATGCATATATAAGACATCCCACAACTTGTTGATAAAGAGTGAAAGAACTTGAAGAAGCTTCTAGGAGGTAGAAAAGTGAGTTGTGAAGTGACGAAGTTTGGTCCAACCAACCGGCACAAGACCAGCCCTTGAGCTTTTGAAGACTCAAATAGACCTTAAAGGAATGCAATAAGTGCAATAAGATGGACTATTTACATTGGAACATCAAGGAGAAAGAGTCCATACAAAAGAGATAGCTTTGCAAATTGACTAGCTCTAAAAACTTACTATCTTTGGATGATACATTGAACTTCAAATGCTCATAGCATCTAGTGTGATTTCAATAAGAAATAATCCTTTCGTGGGATTGCTACACATAAGGTTGAGTGTATAGAATGCATAAGAGTACAATGAATAAGCAAAACATGCCTTTAGAATGAAGGAGACACTCAAGAGTGGTACCTATTGACATTCCTCCCCCCACTTCGCATGCATGCCCCAACTCGTGTCTAAACGCAAGGTATGGAAACTCTATGGAACTCATCTTAGGTACAAAACATGCCATTTCTACTAAATGAAGGAGGCATGGCTGCTCCACTAGCTATTGAATCTATAAGCAAAGGGTCCTTTGATGTGGTTAATGAAGTGGTATCCCCGCCTTCATCGCTCAAGGCCTATTCAACCCAACCCGCTGATGTTCCCCCTAATTCCTTTGTTGACTTAATCTCTAACAAAAAAATATGTTTTGGGTTTTCCAACCCGACAGGTATGTGCCTTGACTCCACTGATATCAAAGATAAATCTACGAATCAGTACACTCATGAGTGCTTTATTAATGGAGAAAGCAGTAGATGTTGTTCGGTTGATGATTCTATCTTAGTGATAGATAAAAACTCATAAAACCAATGGTAGAGAAAGCTTATTAATCATGTAGTGATAGCTTTATCCCACGGTCCTAGACCACCTCACGAAATCCTTAGACAATAGATTGAGAGCAACTAGGAAAGCAGGAGGCTATTTGTAAAACAAATATAGTATCTTCCAAATGGCTATTACTTGTTTTTCTTTGATGGCTCCAATAGTGCCTTGAGAGAAATCACGGAAGGGTAGTGGCTAATTAAGTCAACCCCCATCTGCTTTGTTAGTTGGTTCTGTAGCTTCAACCCTAGGGGATCCAAACCTACTAGGGTCCCCATGTGGGTAGAATTCCTCGACCTGCAAGTGGGATTCTACCCATAGATTGATGGCCTTTGCCCTCTCGTGGGTAAGGTCTTGGCTCGGTGATCTAGAGGTAACATTAATCCCAAATGGGATCGCCAAGTTCTTGTTGAAATAGATATTAACAAAGTAGTTAGAAACTCTTTAAAAATACAAGACTCTAAAGGTAACTGTTTGCACGAGCAGAAGTTCATCTATAGGAATCTTCCGAATGCCTACTTTAATTGCTAGAGGTAGTGGCATTGGATAAAATAATGCCCCTTGCTCAAGGAGGATGCTTTTGCTTCGGAACTGAAGAATCAAGATAATCAACAGGATCCAAAAGGTGTCATTCCTAGCAACCTACACAAAAAGCAGAGGGTAAAGCAAGTAAAATAGAAAGGTAAAAGCTGGTTGAATTCTTTTGTTGCTTTGCTAGAAGATGTCTTCAATGCCCTTTTAGGTGGTAATCAAGGTTCTTTAGATCAAGTAAAAAATTTATCAGGTATTGTGGGGGACTCCTCTGCCCTCAAAGAGAAACTCAGGCCCTCTTCTAGTCAAGGGTGATCTAGTGACCATCAAGACTCCAATGAAGGGTGACCTATGGTTGTAAACAAGAAAGAGATTAATAGTAACAACCAATTGCATACTATTAATTTGAATAAAAACCCCTCTTTTAGCAATGATAATATTCTATCTCCTTACGATAATTCATTGAACTTTCAAATCATGATGATTCAAAAATTCGGGTTGGATAACAAAATGGACTTGAGGGTGAGGATCCCCTAGTGAATCACAAAGAGAATGAAGCTGTTGAAGCTCAAGATCAAGGGCAAAGCATGGAAGTGCATCAAGGAAGTGGGCACACAAGAAGAAGGAGCCAGTAGCGAGCTCCAAGAAGCACTTGTCAAATTTTCAGAAGAAATCCCTATAAAACTAGTGATTTTTATCACTAAAAACCATTGTAAATACCATTTTTTATTTTTCTAACTCCATTTTGTTCAAGCCGAGGAGTCCTCGAGCTTGAGGAGTATTAGAATTACCATCCTACCAATTTTTTCATAATTTTAGACTCCGTTTGAGCCCCCAAATAAGCCCTGGAACCTATTTTTTAACTAAGCCAGACACTAGGTCTGGACAAGGCCAAAATCACTCCAAAAACTATAAAAAGGGCTAGAGAGCTCATTTCTAAGGTTAGCTTGTGGTAGATTTCAGCTTTGTAAGAGAGCTCTTGTGTAATCGAAGTCCTTCCATTGTTCCACTCTTTGCTCTTACTTTGTGCGCATGTGTGTGTATGTGTGTGCATGCTTGTGTGCTTTCACTCACGCACTGGTGCCATCACTTGCTCACGGTCTTCATACCGGTCCTCATGTCTCCACGGATTGACATTTATGAGGTGTAGCTCCTCACGTTGGTACTCACCATTGTGCTAGAGTAACACCAAATTTGGCGTCGTTGCCGGGGAGAGAGCTTGAAGGACGAGCGTGTGACAGTAAGATGTAGAGTAGCGACGTTGGAAAGTAAAAAAAAAAAATTCACCATTTTCAGTTCAGTTTCTGAGTTTTTCTCCTTCTTCATCCTCATCATCATCACCATCTTCTCCCACCTTCATCTTCTCTGATTGTTTTCATTTTGGAGGGTACATTCACTTTGTATTTCACTTGCGGCTGTGAGGAATAAGTGCAGAGGATGCGTAGAGCAGAAGCGCTGAAGAAACGTGCTTAAAAACCTCTCAAGACTTCAGAAATCTGATTCAGTATCGCGGAGTGACCAGAACAACGCTTGGTATCGAGCAGGTGGTATCGTCGGTTTGGAGATAGATTTGGCATCTATAGGCTGATATAAGTGACAAGGAGGACACAAGGTATAGAAATCTGCAAAAAGTTTTCAATTTGGGTGTCAAAAACTCCAAGTATCGTGTCCGATTGAGATTTGGTACCGCGATACTAGAACTCCTGTGTATCGCGATACTTGTTGAGGTATCGTATTGTGCATGCCCACTTGAGGTATCGCGATACCATTCTGGTATCATATCGTCAAGTGCTGGTATCGTGATTGCCATCATCCGGGTGGTATCGTATCGTGGTCCACTAGGTATCGAATCGTGCACTTTCGCGGTATCGTATCGTCAGCCAAGTTGGTATCGTATCGCCTCCTGTTTTGGTATCGTATCGTGCAAAGATTCAGTATTGTACCATCTCATTTTTGGTATTGTATCGCGGGGTCATGTGGTATCGTATCGCCTAGAAGGTATCGTATCGTCTACTGAGTGGTATCGTATCGTGGGCCAACCAAGTATCGTATCGAGAACTATTCTGGTATCGTATCGTGGAAGTTGGTATCACGATTGCAGTTATCCTAGTGGTATCATATCATCTAGGTGGTATCGTCTATAGTGGTATCGTGTAGAACGAAGGTATCGTATCGTGAAAATCTGGTATCGTATCGCCTGTCCTGAGTTCCCAGAGAGATCCTGTTTCCCTGTTTTAAACCCCAAAACCCTGAACTGGCATAACTTTCTCATACGAAATCCGTTTGCTGTGATTTTGGTTTTCTTGGAAAGCTCGTGGGAAGCTCTCAACACATTCTCTTTGTTGGGTGTGTGTAGAAGTGTGAGAGACACACGAGAAACACACACAAAGAGCACAAACACAAGAAGACAAATAGAGAAGATGGATGGTTGGAATAGCTCTCTCTCTCTATTGACAATGAACTAAAACTCAAGTAAGAGCTTAATAATATCACTAAGTATAAAGTAACAACACATATGAGTGAATCATGTATGTGGTAACATGCAGAAAAACCTGTAGCCACCACTAGAATAAAAAGTACTCATGTATAGGGAAAATGTTCACATCAAAGCTACTCGAGGAACACATAAGTGTAAAAATCCCCCTCCCCCCCGGAGACAATGATGTGAACACATACAAGGAGTGACAAATCAGACCCCATAAGGTAATGAGCCTAAAGCTTTGCAAAAAGCTTCCATCTTTTCTAGTGAAAGAGATTTGGTGAATATGTCTGCCACATTATCTTATGTAGTCACATATACCAAATCAATAGCTTCTACATGAAGGTGCTATCTCAAATAGTGATAATGCACCTCAATATGTTTGGCTTGTGCATGAACGAGTGGGTTTCGTGCAATAGCAAATGCACTCAGATTATGAGTGATAATACACATATCAACATCAATCTCCATGAAAAGATCCATCAATAGGCATTTTAGCCATAAAACATTCACTGTAGCTGTGAAAAATGCCTTGTACTTAGCTTCACCGATGTTGCCAGTGTAGGTTGCTTCTTACTCAACCAAGATATGCATGAGACTCTAAGAAAAAAGTGATTACCACTAGTGCACACGTGAGTATCATAACAACTTGCCCAATCACTATCTATAAAAGCATGCAAGCATGGCTGAATATCTCTTTCATGAAAGAGACCCAAACTCAAAGTGCCTTTGAGATATCTAAACACACATTCCACCACTTGCGAATGCTTAGCGTTAGGGCTATGCATGAATCGAATCAAGAGAGAAATTGCATATTGTATATATGGTCTTGTGTTGCATGCATATATAAGACATCCCACAACTTGTTGATAAAGAGTGAAAGAACTTGAAGAATCTTCTAGGAGGTAGAAAAGTGAGTTGTGAAGTGAAGAAGTTTGGTCCAACCAACCGGCACAAGACCAGCCCTTGAGCTTTTGAAGACTCAAATAGACCTTAAAGGAATGCAATAAGTGCAATAAGATGGACTATTTACATTGGAGCATCAAGGAGAAAGAGTCCATACAGAAGAGATAGCTTTGCAATTTGACTAGCTCTAAAAACTTACTATCTTTGGATGATACATTGAACTTCAAATGCTCATAGCATCTAGTGTGATTACAATAAGAAAAAATCCTTTCGTGGGAGTGCTACACATAAGGTTGAGTGTATAGAATGCACAAGAGTACAATGAATAAGCAAAACATGCCTTTGGAATGAAGGAGACACACAAGAAGAAGGAGTAAGTAGGGAGCTCCAAGAAGCACCTGTCAAATTTTCAGAAGAAATCCCTATAAAACTAGTGATTTTTATCACTAAAAACCATTGTAAATACCATTTTCCATTTTTCTAACTCCATTTTGTTCAAGCCGAGGAGTCCTCAAGCTTGAGGAGTATTAGAATTACCATCCTTCCAATTTTCATAATTTTTAGACTCCGTTTGAGTCCCCAAATAAGCCCTGCAACCTATTTTTCAACTATGCCGGACACTAGGTCTGGACAGGGCCAAAATCACTCAAAAAACTATAAAAAGGGCTGGAGAGCTCATTTTTGAGGTTAGCTTGTGGTAGATTTCAGCTTTGTAAGAGAGCTCTTGTGTAATCGAAGTCCTTCCATTGTTCCACTCTTTGCTCTTACTTTGTGTGCATGTGTGTGTATGTGTGTGCATGCTTGTGTGCTTTCACTCACGCACTTGTGCCATCACTTGCTCACGGTCTTCATACCGGTCCTCATGTCTCCACGGATTGACATTTATGAGGTGTAGCTCCTCACGTTGGTACTCACCATTGTGCTAGAGTAACACCAAATTTGGCGTCGTTGCCGGGGAGAGAGCTTGAAGGACGAGCGTGTGACAGTAAGACATAGAGTAGAGACGTTGGAAAGTAAAAGAAAAAATTCACCAAAATTAGTTCAGTTTCTGAGTTTTTGTCCTTCTTCATCTTCATCATCATCACCATCTTCTCCCACCTTCATCCTCTCTGATTTTTTTCATTTTTGAGGGTACATTCACTTCGTATATTTCACTTGCGGCTGTAACGAATAAGTGTAGAGGGTGCGCAAGGAGAAGCGCTGAAGAAACGTGCTTAAAAACCTCTCAAGACTTCAAAAATCTGATTCAGTATCGCGGAGTGACCAGAACAGCGTTTGGTATCGCGCAGGTGGTATCGTCGGTTTGGAGATAGATTTGGCATCTATAGGCTGATAGGAGTGACAAGGAGGACACAAGGTATACAAATCTGCAAAAAGTTTTCAATTTGGGTGTCAAAAACTCCAAATATCGTGTCCGGTTGAGATTTGGTACTGCGATACAAGAACTCCCGTGTATCGCGATACTTGTTGAGGTATCGTATTGTGCATGCCCACTTGAGGTATCGCGATACCATTCTGGTATCCTATCCTCAAGTGCTAGTATCGTGATTGCCGTCATCGGAGTGGTATCGTATCGTGGTCCACTAGGTATCGAATCGTGCACTTTCAGGGTATCGTATCATCAGCCAAGTTGGTATCGTATCGCCTCGTGTTTTGGTATCGTATCGCGCAAAGATTCAGTATTGTACCATCTCATTTTTGGTATCGTATCACGGGGTCATGTGGTATCGTATCGCCTAGAAGGTATCGTATCGTCTACTGAGTGGTATCGTATCGTGGGCCAACCAAGTATCGTATCGTGAACTATTCTGGTATCGTATCGTGGAAGTTGGTATCGCGATTGCAGTTATCCTAGTGGTATCATATCATCTAGGTGGTATCGTCTACAGTGGTATCGTGTAGAACGAAGGTATCGTATCGTGAAAATTTGGTATCGTATCGCCTGTCCTAAGTTCCCAGAGAGATCCTATTTCCCTGTTTTAAACCCCAGAATCCTGAACTGGCATAACTTTCTCATACGAAATCCGTTTGCTGTGATTTTGGTTTTGTTGGAAAGATCGTGGGAATCTCTCAAAACATTCCCTTTGTTGGGTGTGTGTAGAAGTGTGAGAGACACACGAGAAACACACACAAAGAGCACAAACACAAGAAGACACATAGAGAAGATGGATGCCTGGAATAGCTCTCTCTCTATTGACAATGAACTAAAACTAAAGTAAGAGCTTAATAATATCACTAAGTACAAAGTACCACCACATACGAGTGAATCATGTATGTGGTAACATGCGGAAAAAACTGTAGCCACCACTAGAATAAAAAGTACTCATGTATAGGGAAAATGTTCACATCAAAGCTACTCGAGGAACACATAAGTGTAAAAAACCCCCTCCCCCCCGGAGAGAATGATGTGAACACATACAGGGAGTGACAAATTAGACCCCATAAGGGAATGAGCCTAAAGCTTTGCAAAAAGCTTCCATCTTTTCTAGTGATAGAGATTTGGTGAATATGTCTGCCACATTATCTTATGTAGTCACATATACCAAATCAATAGCTTCTACATGAAGGTGCTATCTCAAATAGTGATAATGCACCTCAATATGTTTGGCTTGTGCATGAAAGAGTGGGTTTCGTGCAATAGCAAATGCACTCAGATTATGAGTGATAATACACATATCAACATCAATCTCCATGCAAAGATCCATCAATAGGTATTTTAGCCATAAAACATTCACTGTAGCTGTGAAAAATGCCTTGTACTTAGCTTCACAACTCGATGTTGCCAGTGTAGGTTGCTTCTTACTCAACCAAGATATGCATGAGACTCTAAGAAAAAAGTGATTACCACTAGTGCACACGTGAGTATCATAACAACTTGCCCAATCACTATCTATAAAAGCATGCAAGCATGGCTGAATATCTCTTTCATGAAAGAGACCCAAACTCAAAGTGCCTTTGAGATATCTAAACACACATTCCACCACTTGCGAATGCTTAGCGTTAGGGCTATGCATGAATCGAATCAAGTGGGAAATTGCATATTGTATATATGGTCTTGTGTTGCATGCATATATAAGACATCCCACAACTTGTTGATAAAGAGTGAAAGAACTTGAAGAAGCTTCTAGGAGGTAGAAAAGTGAGTTGTGAAGTGACGAAGTTTGGTCCAACCAACCGGCACAAGACCAGCCCTTGAGCTTTTGAAGACTCAAATAGACCTTAAAGGAATGCAATAAGTGCAATAAGATGGACTATTTACATTGGAACATCAAGGAGAAAGAGTCCATACAAAAGAGATAGCTTTGCAAATTGACTAGCTCTAAAAACTTACTATCTTTGGATGATACATTGAACTTCAAATGCTCATAGCATCTAGTGTGATTTCAATAAGAAATAATCCTTTCGTGGGATTGCTACACATAAGGTTGAGTGTATAGAATGCATAAGAGTACAATGAATAAGCAAAACATGCCTTTAGAATGAAGGAGACACTCAAGAGTGGTACCTATTGACATTCCTCCCCCCACTTCGCATGCATGCCCCAACTCGTGTCTAAACGCAAGGTATGGAAACTCTATGGAACTCATCTTAGGTACAAAACATGCCATTTCTACTAAATGAAGGAGGCATGGCTGCTCCACTAGCTATTGAATCTATAAGCAAAGGGTCCTTTGATGTGGTTAATGAAGTGGTATCCCCGCCTTCATCGCTCAAGGCCTATTCAACCCAACCCGCTGATGTTCCCCCTAATTCCTTTGTTGACTTAATCTCTAACAAAAAAATATGTTTTGGGTTTTCCAACCCGACAGGTATGTGCCTTGACTCCACTGATATCAAAGATAAATCTACGAATCAGTACACTCATGAGTGCTTTATTAATGGAGAAAGCAGTAGATGTTGTTCGGTTGATGATTCTATCTTAGTGATAGATAAAAACTCATAAAACCAATGGTAGAGAAAGCTTATTAATCATGTAGTGATAGCTTTATCCCACGGTCCTAGACCACCTCACGAAATCCTTAGACAATAGATTGAGAGCAACTAGGAAAGCAGGAGGCTATTTGTAAAACAAATATAGTATCTTCCAAATGGCTATTACTTGTTTTTCTTTGATGGCTCCAATAGTGCCTTGAGAGAAATCACGGAAGGGTAGTGGCTAATTAAGTCAACCCCCATCTGCTTTGTTAGTTGGTTCTGTAGCTTCAACCCTAGGGGATCCAAACCTACTAGGGTCCCCATGTGGGTAGAATTCCTCGACCTGCAAGTGGGATTCTACCCATAGATTGATGGCCTTTGCCCTCTCATGGGTAAGGTCTTGGCTCGGTGATCTAGAGGTAACATTAATCCCAAATGGGATCGCCAAGTTCTTGTTGAAATAGATATTAACAAAGTAGTTAGAAACTCTTTAAAAATACAAGACTCTAAAGGTAACTGTTTGCACGAGCAGAAGTTCATCTATAGGAATCTTCCGAATGCCTACTTTAATTGCTAGAGGTAGTGGCATTGGATAAAATAATGCCCCTTGCTCAAGGAGGATGCTTTTGCTTCGGAACTGAAGAATCAAGATAATCAACAGGATCCAAAAGGTGTCATTCCTAGCAACCTACACAAAAAGCAGAGGATAAAGCAAGTAAAATAGAAAGGTAAAAGCTGGTTGAATTCTTTTGTTGCTTTGCTAGAAGATGTCTTCAATGCCCTTTTAGGTGGTAATCAAGGTTCTTTAGATCAAGTAAAATATTTATGAGGTACCTCTGCCCTCAAAGAGAAACTCAGGCCCTCTTCTAGTCAAGGGTGATCTAGTGACCATCAAGACTCCAATGAAGGGTGACCTATGGTTGTAAACAAGAAAGAGATTAATAGTAACAACCAATTGCATACTATTAATTTGAATAAAAACCCCTCTTTTAGCAATGATAATATTCTATCTCCTTACGATAATTCATTGAACTTTCAAATCATGATGATTCAAAAATTCCGGTTGGATAACAAAATGGACTTGAGGGTGAGGATCCCCTAGTGAATCACAAAGAGAATGAAGCTGTTGAAGCTCAAGATCAAGGACAAAGCATGGAAGTGCATCAAGGAAGTGGGCACACAAGAAGAAGGAGCCAGTAGGGAGCTCCAAGAAGCACTTGTCAAATTTTCAGAAGAAATCCCTATAAAACTAGTGATTTTTATCACTAAAAACCATTGTAAATACCATTTTTTATTTTTCTAACTCCATTTTGTTCAAGCCGAGGAGTCCTCGAGCTTGAGGAGTATTAGAATTACCATCCTACCAATTTTTTCATAATTTTAGACTCCGTTTGAGCCCCCAAATAAGCCCTGGAACCTATTTTTTAACTAGGCCAGACACTAGGTCTTGACAAGGCCAAAATCACTCCAAAAACTATAAAAAGGGCTAGAGAGCTCATTTATGAGGTTAGCTTGTGGTAGATTTCAGCTTTGTAAGAGAGCTCTTGTGTAATCGAAGTCCTTCCATTGTTCCACTCTTTGCTCTTACTTTGTGCGCATGTGTGTGTATGTGTGTGCATGCTTGTGTGCTTTCACTCACGCACTTGTGCCATCACTTCCTCACGGTCTTTCTACCGGTCCTCACGTCTCCACGGATTGACATTTATGAGGTGTATCTCCTCACGTTGGTACTCACCATTGTGCTAGAGTAACACCAAATTTGGCCCGTTGCTGGGGAGAGAGCTTGGAGGACGAGCGTGTGATGGTAAGACGTAGAGTAGCGACGTTGGAAAGTAAAAAAAAAAATCACCATTTTCAGTTCAGTTTCTGAGTTTTTCTCCTTCTTCATCTTCATCATTATCACCATCTTCTCCCACCTTCAACTTCTCTGATTGTTTTCATTTTGGAGGGTACATTCACTTCGTATTTCACTTGCGGCTGTGAGGAATAAGTGCAGAGGATGCGCAGAGCAGAAGCGCTGAAGAAACGTGCTTGAAAACCTCTCAAGACTTCAGAAATCTGATTCAGTATCGAGGAGTAACCAGAACAGCGTTTGGTATCGCACAAGTGGTATCGTCGGTTTGGAGATAGATTTGGCATCTACAGGTGATAGGAGTGACAAGTAGGACACAAGGTACACAAATCTGCAAAAATTTTTGAATTTGGGTGTCAAAAACTCCAAGTATCGTGTCCGGTTGAGATTTGGTATCGCGATACCAGAACTCCCATGTATCGCGATACTTGTTGAGGTATCGTATCGTGCATGCCCACTTGAGGTATCGCGATACCATTCTCGTATCGTATCGTCAAGTGTTGGTATCGTGATCGCGGTCATCCCGGTGGTATCGTATCGTGGTCCACCAGGTATCGTATCGTGCACTTTTGCGGTATCGTATCGTCAGCCAAGTTGGTATCGTATCGCCTCCTATTTTGGTATCGTATCGTGCAAAGATTCAGTATCGTACCATCTGATTTTTGGTATCGTATCACGGGGTCATGTGGTATCGTATCGCTTAGAAGGTATCGTATCGTCTATTGAGTGGTATCATATCGTGGCCCAACCAAGTATCGTATCGTGAACTATTTTGGTATCGTATCGTGGAAGTTGGTATCACAATCGCGGTTATCCCAGTGGTATCATATCATCTAGGTGGTATCGTCTACAGTGGTATCGTGTAGAATGAAGGTATCGTATCGTGAAAATCTCGTATCGTATCGCCTGTCCTGAGTTCCCAGAGAGATCCTGTTTCCCTGTTTTAAACCCCTGAACCCTGAACTGGCATAACTTTCTCATACGAAATCCGTTTGCTGTGATTTTGGTTTTGTTGGAAAGCTCGTAGGAAGCTCTCAAAACATTCTCTTTGTTGGGTGTGTGTAGAAGTGTGAGAGACACACGAGAAACACACACAAGGAGCACAAACACAAGAAGACACATAGAGAATATGGATGGCTGGAAAAGCTCTCTCTCTATTGACAATGAGCTAAAACTAAAGTAAGAGATTAATAATATCACTAAGTAGAAAGTACCACCACATATGAGTGAATCATGTATGTGGTAACATGCGGAAAAACCTCTATCCACCACTAGAGTAAAAATTACCCATGTATAGGGAAAATGTTCACATCAAAGCTACTCGAGGAACACATAAGTGTAAAAAACCCCCTCCCCCGGAGAGAATGATGTGAACACATACAGGGAGTGACAAATCAAACCCCATAAAGAACTTCAAATGCTCATAGCATCTAGTGTGATTACAATAAGGAAAAATCCTTTCGTGGGAGTGCTACACATAGGGTTGAGTGTCTAGAATGCACAAGAGTACAATGAATAACCAAAACATGCCTTTGGAATGAAGGAGACACTCAAGAGTGGTACCTCTTGACATTCCTCCCCCCACTTCGCATGCATGCCCCACCTTGTGTCTAAATGCAAGGTATGGAAACTCTATGGAACTCATCTTAGGTACAAAACATGCCATTTCTACTAAATGAAGGAGGCATGGCTGCTCCACTAGCTACTGAATCTATAAGCAAAGGGTCCTCTGATGTGGTTAATGATGTGGTATCCCCGCCTTCATCACTCAAGGCCTATTCAACCCAACCCTCTGATGTTCCCCCTAATTCCTTTGTTGAGTTACTCTCTAACAAAAAAATATGTTTTGGGTTTTCCAACCCGACAGGTAAGTGCCTTGACTCCACTGATATCAAAGATAAGTCTACAAATCAGTACACTCATGAGTGCTTTATTAATGGAGAAAGTAGTAGATGTTGTTCGGTTGATGATTCTATTTTAGTGAAAGATATAAAATCATAAAACCAATGGTAGAGTCAGCTTACTAATCATGTAGTGATAGCTTTATCCCACGGTCCTAGACCACCTCACGAAATCCTTAGACAATGGATTGAGAGCAACTAGGAAAGCAGGAGGCTATTTGTAAAACAAATATAGTATCTTCCAAATGGCTATTACTTGTTTTTCTTTGATGGCTCCAATAGTGCCTTGAGACTAATCATGGAAGGCTAGTGGCTAATTAAGTCAACCCCCATCTGGTTTGTTAGGTGGTTCTCTACCTTCAACCCTAGGGGATCCAAACCTACTAGGGTCCCCATGTGGGTAGAATTCCTCTACCTGCAAGTGGGATTCTACCCATAGATTGATGGCCTTTGCCCTCTCGTGGGTAAGGTCTTGGCTCGATGATCAAGAGGTAACAGTAATCCCAAATGGGATCGCCAAGTTCTTGTTGAAATAGATATTAACAAAGTAGTCCGAAACTCTTTAAAAATACAAGACTCTAAAGGTAACTATTTGCAGGAACAGAAGGTCATCTATAGGAATCTTCCCAATGCCTACTTTAATTGCTAGAGGTAGTGGCATTGGATAAAATAATGCCCCTTGCTCAAGGAGGATGCTTTTGCTTCGGAACTGAAGAATCAGGATAATCAACAGGCTCCAAAAGGTGTCATTCCTAGCAACCTACACAAAAAGCAGAGGGTAAAGTAAGTAAAATAGAAAGGTAAAAGCTGGTTGAATTCTTTTGTTGCTTTGCTAGAAGATGTCTTCAATGCCCTTTTAGGTGGTAATCAAGGTTCTTTAGATCAAGTAGAAAATCTATCAGGTATGGTGGGGGATCCTCTGGCCTCGAAGAGAAACTCATGCCCTCTTCTAGTCAAGGGCGATCTATTCACCATCAAGACTCCAATGAAGGGTGACCTACGGTTGTAAACAAGAAAGAGATTAATAGTAACAACCAATGGCATACTATTAATTTGAATAAAAACCCCTCTTTTAGCAATGATAATATTCTATCTCCTGAGGATAATAGGTTCTTCATTGAACTTTCAAATCATGATGATTCAAAAATTTGGATTCGATAACAAAATGGACTTGAGGGTGAGGATCCCCTAGTGAATCACAAAGAGAATGAAGCTGTTGAAGCTCAAGATCAAGGACAAAGCATGGAAGTGCATCAAGGAAGTGGGGCACACAAGAAGAAGTAGCAAGCAGGGAGCTCCAAGAAGAACCTGTCAAATTTTCAGAAGAAATCCCTATAAAACTAGTGATTTTTATCACTAAAAACCATTGTAAATACCATTTTCCATTTTTCTAACTCCATTTTTTTCAAGCCGAGGAGTCCTCGCGCTTCACGAGTATTAGAATTACCATCCTACCAATTTTCATAATTCTTAGACTCCGTTTGAGCCCCCAAATAAGCCCTAGAACCTATTTTTTAACTAGGCCGGACACTAGGTCTAGACAGCGCCAAAATCACTCAAAAAACTATAAAAAGGGCTGGAGAGCTCATTTTTGAGGTTAGCTTGTGGTAGATTTCAGCTTTGTAAGAGAGCTCTTGTGTACTTGAAGTCCTTCCATTGTTCCACTCTTTGCTCTTACTTTGTGCGCATGTGTGTGTATGTGTGTGCATGCTTGTGCTTTCACTCACGCACTTGTGCCACCTCTTGCTCACGGTCTTCATAGCGGTCCTCACATCTCCACGGATTGACATTTATGAGGTGTATCTCCTCACGTTGGTACTCACCATTATGCTAGAGTAACACCAAATTTGGCGCCGTTGCCGGGGAGAGAGCTTGGAGGATGAGCGCGTGACGGTAAGACGTAGAGTAGCAACGTTGGAAAGTAAAAAAAAAAAATTGATCATTTTCAGTTCAGTTTCTGAGTTTTTCTCCTTCTTCATCTTCATCATCATCACCATATTCTCCCACCTTCATCTTCTCTGATTTTTTTCATTTTCAAGGGTACATTCACTTCGTATTTCACTTCCGGCTGTGAGGAATAAGTGCAGAGGGTGCGCAGAGCAGAAGCGCTGAAGAAACGTGCTTGAAAACCTCTCAAGACTTCAGAAATCTGATTCAGTATCGCGGAGTGTCCAGAACAGCGTTTGGTATCACAGAGGTGGTATCGTCGGTTTGGAGATAGATTTGGCATCTACAGGCTGATAGGAGTGACAAGGAGGACACAAGGTACACAAATCTGCAAAAATTTTTGAATTTGGGTATCAAAAGCTCCAAGTATCGTGTCTCGTTGAGATTTGGTATCGCGATACCAGAACTCCTGTGTATCGCGATACTTGTTGAGGTATCGTATCGTGCATGCCCACTTGAGGTATCGCGATACCATTCTGGTATCGTATCGTCAAGTGCTCGTATCGCGATCGCGGTCATCCCGGTGGTATCGTATCGTGGTCCACCAGGTATTGTATCATGCACTTTTGCGGTTCATATCGTCAGCCAAGTTGGTATCGTATCGCCTCCAGTTTTGGTATCGTATCGTGCAAAGATTCAATATCGTACCATCTGATTTTGGGTATCGTATCGCGGGGTCAAGTGGTATCGTATCGCCGAGAAGGTATCATATCGTCTAATGAGTGGTATCGTATCGTGGGCCAACCAAGTATCGTATCGTGAACTATTCTAGTATCGTATCGTGGAAGTTGGTATCGCGATCGCAGTTATCCTAGTGGTATCATATCATCTAGGTGGTATCATCTACAGTGGTAGCGTGTTGAACGAAGGTATCGTTGTGGAGGTGATCGCAATCCGGGTGGATCGGGTCCGGTCGTGGCACACACAGGGTGTATGAAGCTAATGAATGTTGGAAGGTTTAAAGATGTGAAGGTGAAATTAATGTTGAGTATGGAGAAGAGAGAGATGTTGAAATAATTATGGGAATGGGAATGTAGGTGTGCAAGTTAGATTGATGACATGAATGATAAGAATGAAAGAGAACCATACACACGAATCAAATTTGGAAGGAAGAATGGTCCATTGGAGGAGCTTCTTAAACACTTCCTAATTCTAATCCATATGTATAGCCTTCTTTGGATGATATGTATGCATGATGAGAATAGATGGAATCCTTACACATAAATCAGTTTCAAAAGGAAGAATGGTCCAATATTGGAGCTTCTTATACACTTTCATAAACTAATAAATATGTATGGATTTGTATGGATTATATGCATGCAAGTGAATTATGATGATGGATTTTACTCACAAGCTCAAAGAAACATCCTCAGGCTGGTTCAACGCAATACTGCGGAGCCTTCTCACACATAGAAGAAATAGAAGACATGTAAAAATACTTAAGAGACTGAGAGAGGTGACAAGAGACAAGTGACAAGTGACATGAATTAAAAGAATTTGAATTAAGTTACATGTAAAAGATCGTCGTGGTACGTCATGCTAAGCAGTCTACTGATCAAAGGTGGTTTCGACCCTCAAACCATGACATTTCAACCGAATGTCACACGTAAGAAGGTGAGTTCCACTCTAGTGGCCCTATGTCTGTCTAGGCTCGTAACGTCTAACTAAAGAAGTCTAAGACTCATTAAAATCAGCTCTAACTCACTCACACGCTCCACCGAGGGTGAGTCAAGATAGAGATGCTGGTTTCAAGAGCCTATCCTAAATTGGAGTTCTAACTTAAATTTGAAACTAGGTTCTATACTCACTAGCTCACCTTGGATCCTCACTCGCTCAACCGAGGGTGATCGTCTCAAGGAAACCGTAAGCTAGCATGAGCCCTATGGATGCCTAACAATGATGCTCTAGGAGTTTGGAGGGGGGTTTATATAGTTTTTTGAATGAATTTGGGCCCTTGGATCTAGAGAAATCAACTCTCAACTTTAGGATCACTACTTTTGATTACAACCATTTGATTAATCAAATCAATGGCTTGGAATTGTTCTTTCTATCAAATCTAGTGTAAAGGAGTGAAATTTAGGCGCCCTCATTCTCCACCATTGGATCTGGGGATGATCTGGACCGTCGGATCAGTGCTGACATCAATTCGGATAAGATAAGCCACTATTTTTGGAGAAATGCTGCATTATTGATCTTTGATTGTAAAAAAGTTCTTCTTTTATGGAAAAAATTCGTGGATCCTCCTTCCTTTATGCTTTAGTGCATCTCCACCCTTGAATATGAGCTCATCTTGACCGTACAACATGGTTCAATCATATTTTGACATGTGGCAGACATTCAAGCCTTCAATTTTCTTATTCTAGAAAACTGCGGTGACCTTGAAAACTGGACTTTGTGCTCTTTGACCCTCCAAAAAGTCTTTGATGAAGATAAAACATTGTAGGACTATGTTTCCAAAGATCTCCTTCAGGAATATGCAGAAAAAACTCCCATCTGAATCTAACTTGTACAAGTTTGACTACATTTGGAAGCTTGCAAGGTGGCATTAAGGTGTCTAGGAAGCTCGGATAGCCTTGAAACTTTATACAAATATGTAGCCACATATGGTCTTTATACATGCCAAACCATATGGCTAACATAAATTTCTATACAAGAATTTGTAGGGTCAAACTAGAAAAAATACATTTTTACAAAATGAACATAGCATATCAATGTGCTACCAAATCCATTTTCTGCTGAAATTTGGGCTATAGACTGCCTTTGACAATCTTTACAAGTATATGGATTTTCATCTAATTTGGTGACAATGAAATTTTTGCCCTATTTTCCCAACTTTGACCAGCTTTGACCAACTTTGACCGCTACCATGGACTTTCTTGATTTCTTTGAAACTTTGTATGTGACCTTCCTTTGACATCCTTGATGCATCCTGGACTTCTCGGGGAATTCTGGCTACCTTCACCAAATATGTTTTTTTTTGTAGGCCTTCACAAGTGAGAGAGGAGAGAAAATCTCGACGACATCGTATCGTGAAAATCTGGTATTGTATCACCTGTCCTGAGTTCCCAGAGAGATCCTGTTTCCCTGTTTTAAACCCCAGAACCCTGAACCGGCATAACTTTCTCATACGAAATCCGTTTGCTGTGATTTTGGTTACAATAAAAATAATGCACGAATTATTAGGTAGGGTATTTTGAAGTTGACCCTCAGGAAAACTAGAAAACCAAGGAGTTCCAAAGGATTTTGAGCAAGATAAGAGAACTTTGGGACTAGAAGCCAAGGCTTATGAACCTGAGATCTGACAGACACTTATACACCAAAGCATTAGATCATCTGAGGCTAGTGTCAACCATACAGCTAGGTCTTGGGCACAACAATCAAGTGGTTATCCTTACGTGCTAAGTTTCGACACAAGTGATTCAGAAATGTCTTTTAGCATGGAAAGACCCGCACGTACCTCAGGTACTGCCTATTTACAAACACCAGAAGGTCCCTATAAGACGCAATTGGAGTATATCAGGACCAATCAATTAGGTGCTCGCATCTATGAGGATGGTCTGAGGCGATAAGTGGTCCAACTCAAAAATCCCGACCAACCCTTTGGACTTGAACAACCAGTGGTCAAGTTCGAAGAGGGTGCATATGTTGATAAGGAAGGAACCATGTATGTGGTTACAAGCCTACCAGATAGGACAGATGAGTTTGGAAACATCATTCCTGAGAATGAGATAGGAGACCTAGAGCAAGGAGACCTAGGACGAGAACCCAAGACCCCTAGAGGTAAGTCAATCTTGACTAGAGTGATCACTCCAGAATGGATTTCCCAAGATAACAAAAGCATAGAGCTATTCTTGAATAGAGAAACGGAGGAAGCCTTTTGGAGATTCAAGCAAGATCAACCGAGCCCAATAGTCACCATCTACGAGTTCAAGGATCCGGAGACACCATGCAAAATTGTCTACCTAGATCACACCTCAGAGAAGCTGTTCTTGGTAACAGAGCAGGATAGACATGCATACACTTGGCAGGGTGAATCAATTTTCCCTCCACTAAGATCGAGTGTTTCCCATGGTCTGCAAGGAGCAGGATCATCCAAGGCTCATGAAACCCAAAGGGAGAGAACTAGAGAGAGACCAGAGGTAGGCTTTGCAAACATTGTGGGCAGAGACAGATCAGGACATGAAGGTGAAAGACCTAAAAGAGAGAGACATCGAGCACATAGGCATGAAAGAGATGAACATGATTTCCCATTGCCCAGACCCCGAGAGCACCCAAGAACCCTTAGACCTTCTCAAGTGATCAAGGCAATGAAGAACTACTTTGATGGATTTGGAGATCCTTATTATCATGTGGCCGAGTTCAAACAAGTGCTAAGAGCTGAACAAGTAGAGGACTTGTTCACCTAGTTTGAGGCATTTGGTTTGACTCTCAAAGGTACTGCCTTAGCTTGGTTTCAACCCCTGAATAGTCGCAACTATCGAGAGATAGGTGAATTGCTAGAAGAATTTATTGTCGAATTTTCCAAGAGTGGTATCAGGCATAACACATCATCCTTGATCCACAGCTTTAAAGAGACACCCCAGGAAACAGTGCGACTTGCAGGAAGAAGGTTTAGACAGTACTTGGAAAGATGCCCTGTGCCAGAATTACCCACAAAAGCCAAACAAGTGGCATTGTTTTTAGGTGGCCTATTGAGCACAAAGTTAAGGTCATATGTGTACTTGAAAGAGCCTAGATCCATAGAAGAGTGTGTGCGGATATGCATTGACATAGAAGACAACATGGGTGAGGAGTTAGGACTATCCAAACTCTATAAGGAATCTGACAGTTCTACTAGTCATACCTCTAGAGCCTCCAATGAGATAGATGAGATAGCGGAGCAGGTTGCCAAGAGGCTAGGAGTGCAAAATAGACAAATGCCAAGGGTCACCTCATTGAAACGATGTTACAACTATGGAGGAGACCACATGGCTAATGTTTGCCCAATGATGGCTCAACCCCAAGGAAACCCTAATGCTCTATATTGCACTATTGAGAGAAAATACACGAACCATACGGCTCAAGATTGTCCCTATAACAGCAAGCTATTAGACAAAATTATCAGCAACCTTACCAGCAAGGTAGGTATCAGAACCAGTACCATTAACCATATTATAGGCCACAACAACAATATCAACCTCAATACCATCAATAATATCAGACACCAAATAGGCCACAACCTGTCCTGGGAAACCAACCACCAACTCCTGCCAATGTGATCCTAGTTAAGTATGCAGTGGCAGAGGAAAACCCCAATAGAGCATTGGTGCCACTAACCCCATTGATACCAGAAAATGACTCTCATGCTCATAGTTCAGACTACTTCCATGAAGATAGTTCACAAGCTTATTACATAGAGTCACCTGAGCAAAGTGAGACTTCTCCATATCAATATGAGACACCATCGATGGAGCAAAATTGGGAGTCAGAATACTCCAATGTTATGTACACAAATCCAAATCCCAGGCCCCAAGCGAGACAAGTGAGACCACAAGCCCCTAGAGGACCATGTTTTAGATGTGAAGGTGACCATTTCATTCGTGAATGTCCTTACCAACTAGCTCCGGGACAAGGACAAAACATCACAATACAAGGCTTTTGTCCTGAGTGTGGCAAGGAACATCTTCCCAGAGAGTGTCCCAGGAATCTCTCTAGTGCACCTAAGGTTACACCCATCAATGTGGTAGGCTTAGTGGCAGATTCAAGTTCAAGTAGTAGTAATGTGGCTCCCGTTGTGGAGGTGATCGCAATCCGGGTGGATCGGGTCCGGTCGTGGCACACACAGGGTGTATGAAGCTAATGAATGTTGGAAGCTTTAAGGACATGAAAGTGAAATTAATGTTGAGTATGGAGAAGAGAGAGATGTTGAAATGATTATGGGAATAGGAATGTAGGAGTGCAAGTTAGATTTATGAACATGAATGATAAGAATGAAAGAGAACCATACATACGAATGAAATTTGGAAGGAAGAATGGTCCATTGAAGGAGCTTCTTAAACACTTCCTAATTCCAATCCATATGCATAGTCTTCTTTGGATGATATGTATGCATGACGAGAATAGATAGAACCCTTACACATAAACCAGTTTCGAAAGGAAGAATGGTCCAATATTGGAGCTTCTTATACACTTTCAGAAACTAATCAATATGTATGGGTATGTATGGATTATATGCATGCAAGTGAATTATGATGATAGAGTTTACTCACAAGCTCAAAGAAACATCCTCACTGGTTCAACGCAATACTGCGGAGCCTTCTCACACATAGAAGAAATAGAAGACATGTAAAAATTCTTAAGAGACTGAGAGAGGAGACAAGAGACAAGTGACAAGTGACATGAATTAAAAGGATTTGAATTAAGTTACATGTAAAATATCGTCGTGGTACGTCATGCTAAACAGTCTACTGATCAAAGGTGGTTCCGACCCTCAAACCATGACAGTTCAACCGAATGTCACACGTAAGAAGGTGAGTTCCACTCCAGTGACCCTATGTCTGTCTAGGTTCGTAACGTCTAACTAAAGAAGTCTAAGACTCATTAAAATCAGCTCTAACTCACTCACACGCTCCACCGAGGGTGAGTCAAGATAGAGATGCTGGTTTTAAGAGCCTATCCTAGATAGGAGTTCTAACTTAAATTTGAAACTAGGTTCTATACTCATACTAGCTCACCTTGGATCCTCACTCGCTCAACCGAGGGTGATCGTCTCAAGGAAACCGTAAGCTAGCATGAGCCCTATGGATGCCTAACAATGATGCTCTAGGAGTTTGGAGGGGGGTTTATATAGTTTTTTGAATGAATTTGGGCCCTTGGATCTAGAGAAATCAACTCTCAACTCTAGGATCACTACTTTTGATTACAACCATTTGATTAATCAAATCAATGGCTTGGAATTGTTCTTTCTATCAAATCTAGTGTAAAGGAGTGAAATTTAGGCGCCCTCATTCTCCACCATTGGATCTGGGGATGATCTGGACCGTTGGATCAGTGCTGACATCAATTCGGATAAGATAAGCCACTATTTTTGGAGAAATGCTGTATTATTGATCTTTGATTGTAAAAAAGGTCTTCTTTTATGGAAAAAATTCGTGGATCCTCCTTCCTTTATGCTTTAGTGCATCTCCACCCTTGAATATGAGCTCATCTTGACCGTACAACATGGTTCAATCATATTTTGACATGTGGCAGACATTCAAGCCTTCAATTTTCTTATTCTAGAAAACTGCGGTGACCTTGAAAACTGGACTTTGTGCTCTTTGACCCTCCAAAAAGTCTTTGATGAAGATGAAACATTGTAGGACTATGTTTCCAAAGATCTCCTTCAGGAATATGCAGAAAAAACTCCCATCTGAATCTAACTTGTACAAGTTTGACTACATTTGGAAGCTTGCAAGGTGGCATTAAGGTGTCTAGGAAGCTCGGATAGCCTTGAAACTTTATACAAATATGTAGCCACATATGGTCTTTATACATGCCAAACCATATGGCTAACATAATTTTCTATACAAGAATTTGTAGGGTCAAACTAGAAAAATTACATTTTTACAAAATGAACATAGCATATCAATGTGCTACAAAATCCATTTTCTACTGAAATTTGGGCTATAGACTGCCTTTGACAATCTTTACAAGTATATGGATTTTCATCTAATTTGGTGACAATGAAATTTTTGCCCTAATTTCCCAGCTTTGACCAGCTTTGACCGCTACCATGGACTTTCTTGATTTCTTTGAAACTTTGTATGTGACCTTCCTTTGACATCCTTGATGCATCCTGGACTTCACGGGGAATTCTGGCTACCTTCGCCAAATATGTTTTTTGTAGGCCTTCACAAGTGAGAGAGGAGAGCAAATCTCGACGACATTCGCCCCCACTAAACCTGCGATTCCTCCGGAAGCGCCACTCTAACATCTGTGAAAAACAAAATGTTTCAGGCATCAAATTCTTTTATAGGCAACATAAGAAAGATGGAAGGAAAATTGATTATATGCATGAATAAGTAGGTAACATGACATGAAGCAAAATTTGCATGAAAGAAATAATTGAAACAGGCAACATGAATATGCATGAACAAATAGGCAACATATATGCAAATGAACAAGCAACATTGGCAACAAGAAAGAAAAAAAAACAAGCATCAATATGAAGTGGAAGTGGATGTATTGAGTCGTTTTAAGCATCAGTTCCTCTCATCTTGAAGAAAATTTTGTACCTTTGTTATAAAGCAATCTACCTTAAATATGATTATAAACAAAGATTTAGGATTTTCAAAAGACATCTTTCATCTTTAGCTTATTTTAGATCAACTCCTTTCCTACATAAATATGAATATGCTCTTTCTCTAATAACATGCAAGGAAATCTAACTAAACTCCACTAATGCATAAATCTGCTTATATAGCCCGTGATTTATTCTACTATGCCTCTTTATCCTCCTTTGGCTTGCTCTTTTTTTTTTTTTTTTTTCGATGATGATGATGATTCGGCAACTTTATGGTTACGATCACTTTTTTGGGGTGGAAGAAAGTGTAAACTTCTTGGTAACATGTAGCTTTTTTTTTTTTTTTTTTTTTTTACGAGGAAAAATTTAACCCCGATACAAGGTACAACCATTTTTGATGACGGAGAACAGTCATTTAAACTCCGATACAAGTGCTGTGAGATGGACTAAGGATGTAGAAACATGCAATAGCAGGAGCTAGGATTTCAACAATTATGCTTTCGATACAGGATACATATGCATGTTTATATATGAAAGTCTTGTCACCAAAATAAACCTCCAAATCTACATGCTCTATCTTTCCACAATCCTAGATTATAATCAATTCCTTAGTAGATAAGTTACTACTTAAGATACAATTTTACACAAGTAGAGAAATCATCATTTGCCCTTTTTTTGACTCAAGTGATGTGGATATGCAATGCAATGCAAAGACTGAAAAAAAACATGCATGAAACAAGCATGGAAAAAAAAAATAGAATGAACTTGAAAAAAAACAAAGCAACATGAACTTGAAAATTAATGATATTTTTTTTTTTTATAACATGGATACTCCTGTTTATGAATCGGCCTCATTGTTGTCATCTTCTTCAATGTCCTCATCCAAAATGTACTCATCATTATCACGCTTCTTGAATAACTTTATCCTTTTACCTGCAATCAAAGTTTTTAGTGCAACACCATTTAATTCACAAAGAGCATACGTACCATTGTTGTTGACTTTTGATACTATGTATGGCCCAAACCACCGTTGAGTCAGCTTTTTGCGTGCATCATATTGAGAGTCAAATGTACTATCATAAATGAGCACCCAATCTCCTACTTCAATTGGCTTAGGACGCAATCGATGAGTTTTATCAAAATAATGCTTGTTCTTCATTCTAGATTCTCTTAATTTTTCAACAGCATCATCAAGTCTTAATTTACCTTGTTCTAACTGTTTAATACGCAAACTCAAAAAATCATCAGTAGACATGTTTTCAGACCAAGGAAAATTTGACCATGCAGAAATATGAGACTGAATTGGAAACAATGGTTTTTGACAGTACATGAGTTCAGCAGGCATATATCCAGTAGTGTGTGTGCATGTCATTCTATCTGCCCAAAGTGCAAAAGGTAAGAATTTAGGCCATTGTTTGATGTCACCATTACATGCTTTAGATATGGCTTTCACAATAGGTGGATGCCCTCTCTCTATTTTACCATTGGCCTCTGGGTTATATGCAGTAGTGAGAGACAAACAAATACCGTGACGCTCAAAGAACTCTTTAGCTTCTCTCGCATTTAACTCTCCACGATCGGCAACTACTTTCTCTATGTACCCAAAGCGACTTATGACATCTTCAAGCAAGAATTTGCAAACATTGTAAGTGGTCTTAGATCGTAGTGCACGTCCCTCTACATGATTAGTTAAGTCTTCTCTTGCAAGTACAATGTAACGCATTTTGTCGATACCTTTAGGCATAGTTACAAGATCTACTACCCACTTGTAGTGAATACAAGGTGGATAAGTAGGATGCAACGGATCTCTATGTTTGACTGATGAATGAAGTTGACAAGTAGAACATGTAGAAACATAGCTACTAATGTCAACATACATCCTAGGCCAATAATAGGTACTTCTAATTTTTTCATATGTTCCAAAAAATCCTTTATGACCTGCCCATAATGTCTCATGCATTTCCTTCATTACTTGCAATTGAAGACCTCTCTTTCCTAGGACTCGTTGTGGATTCTTAACCTTACCCTTAGCATGTCTCCAAAGATAACCATTACATAGGAAAAAGTTATAAGCTCGTTTCTTAATGTTACGGAATCTATTCGTAGTCCAGTTAGGTAATGGTTGTAGTGTACTCAGATACTTTCCTATGTCTCTCCATTCATTTTCGTACTCAGACTCATGAAATTGCTCATACTCATATATATGTGGAACATAGTCAATTAAGTTCACATTCTTTATTAGATCACTTTCAAGATCATCATCAAATCTAGCTCTCGATAACATATCAGCAATTGAGTTTGACTTACCTGAAATATGAACTAACTCAGGATTTATGAACTTAATATATGAGATCCATCTAAGCATGGCTATATCAGGAGATGAACAATTGGCTATCATTCCAATGAGAGGCAAACAATCAGTCTCAACTTTGACATTTGCACCAATGAAATATTCTTTGTCTGTTTTCAAAGCTGTTACCATACCCCATAGTTCTCGTTTGATCTGTGGATATTTTCGTTGTGTTTCATGTAGAATTTTGGCACCAAACCTAATTGCATATCTATTCCCTTCACTATCATCTTGACTTATGACCCAACCTATACCAATAGGACTAGTATCAACAGTCAATATAATAGGTTTGTTAGCAGAATAGTCTACACGCTTAAGGATGGGAGCTTCAAGCAATAATTTCTTCAATTTACGCATAGCCTGAGTGTGTTTGTCAGTTCAAATAAATTTTCGTTTCTTCCTCAACAAGTCATAAAGACAATCAGCAACATGAGCAAAGTGTGGGATCCAAATAACATAAAAGATGCAAGCACCAAGAAATCTACGTACCTCACTCACGTTGTTACATGTTTCAGAAATCTTGCTAATGGCATCAACTTTTTGTGGGTATGGCTTTCGACCATAATGGCCACATAAATGTCCAACAATAAGCACCTCGTTGACACCAAAAACAGATTTCTCTATGGAAAATGTGAGACCTACCTCTTCAAATCGTTGAAATATTCTTTCACAATCAGAGATATGGTCAAGAACAAATTTACGACATCCCGATGAATCTAAAGTAATGTCCTTTACACGTTCCTCACTCCCTTTAATTGGAATATCATCAATGAATGGCATAGTTATATGAGGGATAAAGTCATGTAAGACCATATTCATAGCACTCATCATATGAGCCACAGAATTAGTCGCTCCTTGAGGTAAAGTACACATTCGCACTAAGCCTAAAGGAGTTTTCATTGTGGTTATGTCACGACTATCAATTGCTAATTGGAATTGGTCATATCCAGAATATAGATCACCCATTGAATAGATAGAATGTCCTGAAAATGATTCAGCAAACTCATCTACAATGGGTCCTGTTCCTACATTCCTTATGGTGACTTTATTGACGGGTTGGAGATCTTGAATAAAATGTAGTTTCCCATTCTTTTTAGGAACAGTGAACCATCTGTTTGAGTAAGGTGCAAAAGATGGCTCTAAAATTCTCATGTTTATCGTCTCCTTAAGTAGTTTCATTGGCTCAGGTAAGTGAGCCTTTGGAACAGGTATAGGACGAAGATTCCATGGAATATGTGGAATAGTAAAGATTATCATGGGTGCAACTAGCTTAGGATCTACACAACCAATCTCATGAGGATACATAGTAAAGGCTTTTCCATGGCTACGTATGACTCTCTCAAATTTATCTCTCTCTGCTGGCAAAAGAAAGTCATCATCTCTACCAATTTTCACTTGTTTGATTGTCTCATCCGTGAATGTATGTCCTATGTTTTTCTTATCCCGAAGAATTGGATCATTTTTCACATCAATAATTTTTTCATTACTTCCTTGAGGTAACGGTTGAGCTATGGGTTTGATTTTTTTGTCTACAGTTTTGTACTTTGTTTCAACTAAGGCATCATGTGTTTGGTTAAATTTTGAGCACTTGTCAACATTGAGAGCATACTCTTGGATTAGAGCATACTCATCAAGGGAAGACATAAGAATAATATGGGAATTAGAATTTTGTTGAAGACATAACTCTAACTCCTCAAGAGTAGAGAAACAATGAGATGTCTCAATCACATGCTCAATGTTCTCATCATGTTCCATGATTTTGTTGTTTTTATAATTTTTTTGGGTTTTTTGGATAAAAGACTTGGACAATTGACTCTTATGAAGAAAATCTAATCTAGAATGTGGAAAACAAAGTGACAAACTATTGTACATGTTGGTTGGATGCGAGATGTCAAACCAATATCCACTGTTGTCCCACTCAACAATGGATTCTATCCGAAATTTTGATCATATGTAGCTCCAAACATGAATCGAGGTGCACAATCACTACAAGCATGCTCATGACCCTGAGTAACAATAGGTTTCTTTCTAATTGACAATCGATTCCTAGGATGATTCACTCCTACTGTCATGACTTGAAGTGATTGCATTCCATCCTTAGACTTAAATCTAGCATAGGTAGACCCATCATCCATGGCTTTAGTTTCCATACGACTCTCACAAATAAAGGGTTGACCTAAGAGAACTTCATAGGAGCAATTATCTTGAATAAAAAAGTGAAACTCTTCTGTGATTCCTCCTATGGATATGGGCACACTAGCACAAGCTCCATACAGGGTACCTACACCATTATCTACAGTTCTCATACGCCATCCACAATCTTTATCTATGGGCCATCGAAACTTATCATAGACTTCTCTTGAAATCACATTGATTTTGGAGCCGGAATCTACTAATGCATTTACAGTGATAGTGTTCTTATCATTTCCTATTTTAACATGCATCTATGATGTACCTCTAGACCAAAATGTTCTTTTAAAGTGACTTTCAGGATTGTTTTCATGATTTTCATGGTCAGGTTGAATAGGTCCTAAGCAATTTTTATTAACATTTACTTCATCATCATCAAAGTCCTCTTCATCAGATTCATCAAAGTTTAAGGCTTCATTCATAGCTTGATCTTGATCTAGAGAATCTTGCATCTCAGTATCTAGATTAAGTGGAAACCTCTTCCTTTTAATTAGGCCGATAAAGTTATCTTTAAAAACAGGCTTTGCAATAGAGAAAACTTGTTCTAAAGACATAGTCACTTGACTCTTAAGCAAAATGTCATCTAAAATCTCCATAGGATCTATTTTTCTCTCAATTTCTGAAATCAAGATGGCTTTAGGTTTTCTCTTTGGTTTCTTTTGTTTTTGCTCAGGGTCTTGTTTTTGTTCATGTTCTCGTGTTTGGTCTTCAGTTTGTTTTGATTGTTCTGGTTTATCTAAAGGCTTTGGTTCTATTTTTCTTTGCTTTTTCTTCTTCCCTTTTTGTTTCTCCTCTTGTTTTTGTTCATTGGGTTCTGATTCTTGTTTTTTATCTTTAGATTGTGATGTTTCTCCTTGCTCTATGATTGTTTCTATTCCCTCTGAGGTTTGTTTTCGAGTCACTCTTCTTTCACTAGGCTCAGCTTCATCTCTTTTTCATTTTTCTTCTACATTGGATATGTGAGAAATAAGAGATTGATCTTCTATCGGTGACTCCCAAGCCGTTATTCTCCTAATCTCATCCCGTGCTCTTACTAAAGCCTCTATGGAAAAATCACCTTCCTTTGTGGGTTTACTTGATTCTACTTGTTGTTCATCAAGAGCTTCTAGTTTCACTCCTCTAGTTCCTACATCCATTATGGTTATATTTTCATAATGTTTTTTCATTCCTCCCTTACCATAATTTCCTTGCAAAGGTAGCCTAGATCGATAGTCACAGAATTTCTTGTCTATGTCTATTACTAGTCGTTGCTCCTTAGCATCCTTCAATAGTTTGCAATCTCTCAAAAAGTGCTCTAACGAATCACACCAAGGACACCTACGAGGGCCACGCACAAAACCATTTTGATTTTGAGGATTTTGATTAACTTGTGGTGGGAAATTTTGAAATTGAGGATTTTGTTGATAAGGTATTGCTTGAACAGGATAATTAGGATTTTGAAAATGCAATTGATGTATTTGAGGAGCTTGGGGAGCAACATGTGGTACTTGAGGTGCAAGAGGAGCTTCCATATTATACGGTTGATGATTTTGAAAATTTTGATTTTGAGGATTTTGAAAAGCTATTTGAGAAGCTTGAGGATACAGGTTTTGATACATTTGAGGATTTTGCACATGAGGATGAGGATTTTGCATTGAAGGATTATGCATGGGAGGATTATGCATTGGAGGAACTTGATATGCTTGAGTAGGAGCTACTTGTGGATTTTGATTGGTAGCTATAACATGTTGATTAGGCTCTTGAAAAGTCATTGGGTTCATTTGATTTTGGAAAGTTTTGGTGTAATTAGATTGTAAAGCATCTATAGTCTTGGCCAAATTGGATTGTGTAGCAATAAGACTTTCCATTTGCTTAGTGAGAATATCCACTTGAGATTGTTCAACTACACTTTTATTTGGCTCTACTTTAAAACCTTGAGTAGGCTCCATCATTTGAGGAATAGGAGTAGAGTCAAAAAGCATAGCATGGGATTGTTCTCTAAATTGCTCCTTAATTTGTGGAAGGCTAGCTTGAGGAAGACTAGTTTGCTCATAAAGCATGGATTGTCTTTGATGTCTATGGGCTACAGCCTCTACTACTTTACGCACTTTTTGCCAATTGTCAGTAAGACCATAGCGCTTATCTGGTTCTTCTAATCGCCGTTCAACTTCCCTACGAGTTTCAGGATGAAGAAGCTTAAGAAAATTGATCACAGGATCAGGTTCCAAAGTTATCTTATCCTCATCAGGAAGTTGTTCATAGCGTCTAATATACTCATTTTGTAAGTGAGTAATAGAGCTACTAGGCTTTGGAGAATTGACCCATCGTAAGAATCCATCTCGATTATGTTGGCTATAATCTTCAAGATAGAATTCTTTGAGCATCTCCTTTCTAAAATCACTCCAAGGAAGACTATCATATTGAGTGACACGGTTTATGATAGAGCTATCAACAATTCGTTCAAAGAATGATATCAAAAGATCTTCAGGAAGACCAAAAATCATAGCTTGCTCTTCAAACAAATCTAAGTAGCTTGTGATGTTGATGCCATTGAATTTTCCCTTCTCTCTCAACATAGAAGAGACTATTCTTTGGCCTTGTTTCTCAACAATAAGGGATTTGAATCCTTCCTCCATCTTATGTGAATAAGCAAGTGATGCACGATGTTCTAAATCTCTCACAAATGTGTTTACTTCGCGACGAAGATGTGCACGATACTGTGAGAAATCCAGTGCAACACTCAAGAATGATGATGATGATATGATGAGGATGAAAAATATGAAACAAAGGATATGGATCACAACCTCCCAACAAGATCAGAAGCAAATGCCACGAAGCGTTTCACGTCGGGTTCAAATGTGGAGGTGATCGCAATCCGGGTCGATCGGGTCCGGTCGTGGCACACACAAGGTGTATGAAGCTAATGAATGTTGGAAGCTTTAAGGACATGAAAGTGAAATTAATGTTGAGTATGGAGAAGAGAGAGATGTTGAAATGATTATGGGAATAGGAATGTAGGAGTGCAAGTTAGATTTATGAACATGAATGATAAGAATGAAAGAGAACCATACATACGAATGAAATTTGGAAGGAAGAATGGTCCATTGAAGGAGCTTCTTAAACACTTCCTAATTCCAATCCATATGCATAGTCTTCTTTGGATGATATGTATGCATGACGAGAATAGATGGAACCCTTACACATAAACCAGTTTCGAAAGGAAGAATGGTCCAATATTGGAGCTTCTTATACACTTTCAGAAACTAATCAATATGTATGGGTATGTATGGATTATATGCATGCAAGTGAATTATGATGATAGAGTTTACTCACAAGCTCAAAGAAACATCCTCACTGGTTCAACGCAATACTGCGGAGCCTTCTCACACATAGAAGAAATAGAAGACATGTAAAAATTCTTAAGAGACTGAGAGAAGAGACAAGAGACAAGTGACAAGTGACATGAATTAAAAGGATTTGAATTAAGTTACATGTAAAATATCGTCGTGGTACGTCATGCTAAACAGTCTACTGATCAAAGGTGGTTCCGACCCTCAAACCATGACAGTTCAACCGAATGTCACACGTAAGAAGGTGAGTTCCACTCCAGTGACCCTATGTCTGTCTAGGCTCGTAACGTTTAACTAAAGAAGTCTAAGACTCATTAAAATCAGCTCTAACTCACTCACACGCTCCACCGAGGGTGAGTCAAGATAGAGATGCTGGTTTTAAGAGCCTATCCTAGATAGGAGTTCTAACTTAAATTTGAAACTAGGTTCTAAACTCATACTAGCTCACCTTGGATCCTCACTCGCTCAACCGAGGGTGATCGTCTCAAGGAAACCGTAAGCTAGCATGAGCCCTATGGATGCCTAACAATGATGCTCTAGGAGTTTGGAGGGGGGTTTATATAGTTTTTTGAATGAATTTGGGCCCTTGGATCTAGAGAAATCAACTCTCAACTCTAGGATCACTACTTTTGATTACAACCATTTGATTAATCAAATCAATGGCTTGGAATTGTTCTTTCTATCAAATCTAGTGTAAAGGAGTGAAATTTAGGCGCCCTCATTCTCCACCATTGGATCTGGGGATGATCTGGACCGTCGGATCAGTGCTGACATCAATTCGGATAAGATAAGCCACTATTTTTGGAGAAATGCTGTATTATTGATCTTTGATTGTAAAAAAGGTCTTCTTTTATGGAAAAAATTCGTGGATCCTCCTTCCTTTATGCTTTAGTGCATCTCCACCCTTGAATATGAGCTCATCTTGACCGTACAACATGGTTCAATCATATTTTGACATGTGGCAGACATTCAAGCCTTCAATTTTCTTATTCTAGAAAACTGCGGTGACCTTGAAAACTGGACTTTGTGCTCTTTGACCCTCCAAAAAGTCTTTGATGAAGATGAAACATTGTAGGACTATGTTTCCAAAGATCTCCTTCAGGAATATGCAGAAAAAACTCCCATCTGAATCTAACTTGTACAAGTTTGACTACATTTGGAAGCTTGCAAGGTGGCATTAAGGTGTCTAGGAAGCTCGGATAGCCTTGAAACTTTATACAAATATGTAGCCACATATGGTCTTTATACATGCCAAACCATATGGCTAACATAATTTTCTATACAAGAATTTGTAGGGTCAAACTAGAAAAATTACATTTTTACAAAATGAACATAGCATATCAATATGCTACAAAACCCATTTTCTACTGAAATTTGGGCTATAGACTGCCTTTGACAATCTTTACAAGTATATGGATTTTCATCTAATTTGGTGAAAATGAAATTTTTGCCCTAATTTCCCAGCTTTGACCAGCTTTGACCGCTACCATGGACTTTCTTGATTTCTTTGAAACTTTGTATGTGACCTTCCTTTGACATCCTTGATGCATCCTGGACTTCTCGGGGAATTCTGGCTACCTTCGCCAAATATGTTTTTTGTAGGCCTTCACAAGTGAGAGAGGAGAGCAAATCTCGACGACACCGTACATGCAGTTACTAGGGCACAGGCTGCACAACAAGCAAAACCATCTGAGCAATCGGAGTCAAGTGAGTCAGAAGAGCCTAGTAAGAGGAAACCAAGAACATGGAAGGATACCAGAGAGAAGGCTAATCGCAAGTGGAACAAAAAGATATCCGAGCTAGAAGAAAGCCTAAGGGATACCAAAACAAAAATAGAAGACATTGCATCTCACAGCCCCTCGCATGCCGAAGCTCCATCCACTCCACCTCATCCCACCCCACCACCCACTGTAAATAACCCACAACCAGGGTCTGTTCTTGCAGATCCAACCCCAGAAGGCTTGGATATGATGTTCAAAGCCTACCAGGCTCGTCTTTAAGAAGGGCCAACAGCTGCAAACCTGGACAAGAGTTACCCTAGAGCAGATTTAGAGATTGAACGGATGAAAATGTGCATGAAAATGGTAGAAGTAGCTCAAGCTATGCTCGAGACTAGTCAAAAGTTCAATCAGACAAACGTTGTCAAACCGGATTTGCATTTCCAAGGTTTATTAGAAAGATTAGAGCAGTTGGTAAACAAGCAGCAAGTTTCTTTACCTCCACAGGCTCAACCAATTATTGAAAGAGAAAGTTTGCCACCAAGAGGAGGGGTTATGATATTTCAGTGTTCATGTGTGAGCCCTTGTTGGAAGAGTGTGACCCTAGTGATGTCATAGAAGAAGAAGAGAATGACGACGATCTAGAGTCCATTGTGATGGATAATTACTTTGACTTAGAGGAACACTATTTAGAAGACATAGGAGTGTTAACCAAAAAAGAAAAACAACCTCTCACAAGTATTAAAACTATAAATTCAAAGGAAGGAAGTGAAGGAGGTCAAAAGAAAAAGAAAAGAAAAGCAGTGAAACAAGAAGAGGAGGAATCATTGTTTGAAGTACCAGAAAACTTCAAGAAATATGAAGTGGAAGACCGAAAAATTTTGGTACGAATGCCTAAGAGAGAGGCCATCATAGGAGAAGCATATGATAATAAAGAAAAGACCAAGAAAGTTGTAGTAACCATTGAAGGAAATGAAGAGCGATGTAGGTACATAGGAGCGACCTAAGTGCAAAAGAAGAAGCAGAGCTTGTAGCTCTATTAAGGGAATATAGGGATGTGTTTGCATGGCACTATAGAGATTTGAAGGGAGTAGAACCACGAATTTGCTTTCATACAATCCCCATGACTGCAGATGCCAAACCCACCAAACAAAAGCCCTACACATATAATGACACTTACGCCACAAAAATAAAAGAAGAAATTGATAGGCTGATTGAAGCTGGATTCATCTATGAGATTGAGCATACGGAATGGGTGTCCCCCATTGGTAGTGGTGCCCAAGAAGAATGGAAAGTTGCGAGTGTGTATTAATCTTAAAAAAGTTAATGCTACTACGATTCGAGATAGTTATCCGCTTCCAATCACCGAACATTTATTGGAGCGTGTTGCGGGCAAGGAAGTTTATAGCTTCCTTGATGGGTTCTCAGGTTACAACCAAGTAGCCATTGCCCCAGAAGATCAACACAAAACGGCTTTCGCCACAGAGTGGGGAATCTTTGCATTTCATGTCATGACATTTGGTTTCACCAATGCACCTGCAACATTCCAAAGGCTCATGTGTCATGTCCTCAAAGAGTTCTTGCGGAAGAACTTAGAAGTATATGTGGACGATTTATGTGCTCATTCCCAACAAAGAGGATACCACATCCTTGAGCTCAGACAGATCTTCAACAAGTGTAGAGAATATCGAGTGTGTCTGAACCTAGAGAAGTGTGTATTCATGGTACGACAAGGTAAGATCTTAGGTCATTTTGTTTCTAAAAATGGAATATCAACAGATGAAGACAAGGTAAGAGCCATAACAGAGTTGCCAAGGCCAAAGAACGTTAAAGAGGTACAAGCCTTTATGGGCCATTGTGGATATTACCGCAGGTTTATCCACATGTATGCTATCATTGCTAAACCTCTTTATGGATTGTTGATAAATTTTGAGTGGAACGATGAATGTGAAAAATCCTTCAATGAGCTAAAGAGACGTTTGTGCTCAGCACCAATATTGACCACTCCTGCCATTCCATGTCCACGTGGATGCAACCAATTATGCAATAGGATGTGTGTTGTCACAACCAACAGGTGAAGGAAACCTAGATTTGCCGATAGCATATGCTAGTAGGCAATTAAATGCAGCTGAACAAAATTATACCACAACGGAGAGAGAAGGCTTAGGCATGGTATATGCCGTGAAGAAGTTTAGACACTATCTATTGGCCAATAAGTTCAAGTTTTTCACTGATCATCAAGCTTTACTATATTTGGTCAATAAACCTTGCAATACAGGCCGCTTAGTAAGATGGTTCCTCTTACTAATGGAATACGACTTTGAAGTTGTTGTCAGGAAAGGTAGAACCCATCTCAGGGCACATCACCTGTCTCGCATCACTTCAAGAGAGTCATCGCAAGGAGTGTCAGATGAACTGCTTGACGCTTATTTGTTCAATTTAGAAGTTGTTCCTAAATGGGCAAATCAGTTAGTACTAGTCCTAACCTTCGGACCTGCAAATAAGAATATAAACACAAACAAAGAAGAAATTGTGAAATCACAAAAGTATCAAATATTGGCAGGAAGCATGTACAAACAAGAGACAAATGGCGTATTAGCTTGTTGTGTCGAGGATGATGAACATAGTAGTTGGTTGCAACAAGCCCATGAAGGATTGATAGGAAATCACTATTCTAAACAACGAACATTGCAGAATCTACAACGTTTAGGAGTGTATTGGCCTAGCATGGACAAGAAATTCATGAGTGGATTAAGAATTGTTCAACATGCAAGGAGACACCCCTAGTGGAGCATGCCACTCTTTATCACGTGTCATTAATTCCATATTGGAGTGCTCCATTAGTAGAATTCATGAGATCAGGAGCATTACCCAATGAGTCTAGCCTAGCACGAAGAAGAAGCATGGAGCAAGAGGCTCAGAACTATGCCTTAGTAGGAGAGAACCTATATCGAAGAGGCAAAGATAGTTATCTAAGACTATGCGTTCATGAATCAAACTACTTGAAAGTCTTAGAAACAAAACATAGCGGGGTTTCGGGTGGACACTTTGGGCCTGAAAGAGTAATCAAGACCATCCTATTCTCAGGACTTTGGTGGCCTACTCTTCATATGGAGGCCCATACCTATGTGAAGAAATGTGACACATGCCAACGTGCCCAATATTCGATAAGAAAAGATGAGATGCCTTTGAGGCCAATGATGGGAGGACGCGCATTCTCGAAGTGGGGTATAGACTTTGTTGGTCCAATTAACCCCCCAGCTAGAAACTCCCATGCGGAATACATTATTGTAGCCACTGATTACCTTACCAAGTGGGTAGAAGTAAAAGCCACAACAAAGAATGATGCTCAAACAACGGCTAAGTTCTTATTCAAAAACGTGTTCACTAGATATGGGTTACCAATAGAGTTGGTTAGTGATAGAGGTACGCACTTCTTGAACGAGGTCATTGAAAATCTCCTTCAAGAATTCATGGTGATACACAAGCAGTCTGCCCCTTATCATCCACAAGCCAATGGACAAGCCAAGAGCACGAATAAGATCCTATGTAACGTATTAAAAAAACTCGTAAATAATAAACGCTCTGATTGGGACAAACAACTTCATCATGCTGTTTGGGCTTACCGAGTTGCCTACAAAACGGTACTCAATGCCACCCCATTTCAGATGGTCTTTGGACAAAATGTTGTGCTACCATTAGATTTCCTAATCCCAGCCTTGAAAGTAGCACAAGAGCATGAGTGGAACGGACATGAGTTGTCATCTAGGATCTTTGATTTAGAACGTTTAGGTGAGACGAGGCTACGAGCGGCAGCTGGCATCTATGCGGCAAAGAAAAGGCAAAAAAGGCATACTTTGATACCCATGTAAAGGATAAAGGATTGAAAGAGGGAGACCTAGTGCTGGTTTATACACTAAAACAAAATGCTCAAAAATTGGAGAAATGCACACAAGAAGAAGGAGCAAGTAGGGAGCTCCAAGAAGCACCTATCAAATTTTCAGAAGAAATCCCTATAAAACTAGTGATTTTTATCACTAAAAACCACTGTAAATACCATTTTCCATTTTTCTAACTCCATTTTGTTCAAGCTGAGGACTCCTTAAGCTTGAGGAGTATTAGAATTACCATCCTACCAATTTTCATAATTTTTATACTCCGTTTGAGCCCCCAAATAAGCCCTAGAACCTATTTTTTAACTAGGCCGGACACTAGGTCTCGACAGGGCCAAAATCACTCAAAAAACTATAAAAAGGGCTGGAGAGCTCATTTTTGAGATTAGCTTGTGGTAGATTTCAGCTTTGTAAGAGAGCTCTTGTGTAATCGAAGTCCTTCCATTGTTCCACTCTTTGCTCTTACTTTGTGCACATGTGTGTGTATGTGTGTGCATGCTTGTGTGCTTTCACTCACGTACTTGTGCCATCACTTGCTCACGGTCTTCATACCGGTCCTCACGTATCCACGGATTGACATTTATGAGGTGTATCTCCTCACGTTGGTACTCACCATTGTGCTAGAGTAACAGAAGCTCTTGTAGGTCAGCCAGTCACCAGAGCTAAGAGGAAGGAAGGTATTGCTAAGTCCAAAAGGAAAGACATCTTACAAAAATGAGTGTCTCTAAATAAGCTAACCAAAAAGATCAAAAAATGATTGACCTGATGTTTAAAGTTGTCTTTATCATTTTAGTCATGGTGAATAACATCAATATTACCTCTTAAAACATTAAAGGTTTATTTGATCCCAGCACAACTAAGTGTCTATATAAATGGCTATATGATTTATCTAGAGTTCCTGACTTTATCTGCCTGCAAGAACTCAAGGTTTCAGATCCTAAGCTTAAGCTACATTTGATTATGGTTTCTGAAAAACATAACTGGTATTATACCGAGCACCCTCAAGGGAGGGGTGGAGCCTCTATAGGTGTTTCTCACTCTATGTCTAACTTAGTCTAGGACACGAATGTTAGCCCCTCACATCAGTGGATTAGTGTGTCCCTCATAGCTAGTTTGTATGCTTGCAATAGCTCCTCTAATCAAATGTTGGCAAGAGATTAGTGGTCTGAATGGTCCCATAATCATTGTACCTCAGTTCAATATGGTCACCTCACTAAATGGCAGATTCAATAAAAAAGATAACATCATTTTTAGTTAAAAATGGTATGCTTGGCTTAATTTTGTCACAACCCATGACCTGATAGACATCCCCTCTCAATCTCATTGTACTTGGAATAATAAACAGAAACGAGTGAACCTCCTTGCTACTAGACTTGATAGATGCTATATAAATATCCCTTATTCCCAATGCTTTTGGGACTCCAAAGCTTCCATCGACCAATCCATGTGCATCTTTGTTGGGGGATTCTTGAACAAGAAGGAATTTGAGTGTTTGTAGGAGAAAAGGGAAAGACAAGAGGAAAGATACACACTAGAAGCCTCTGTCAATTGATTATGAGAAGACAAATACAATGGAGATGCACCATACAATCCAGTGCTTCTGTGGAAAATCCCACACAGTGCTCAATCACAAAATACCAAATACTGAAGGGTCTTGTTGTTGATGGCCTTCTCTACACCAGACCTCCACCTTCTCCAGGCCTGCACTTGTGCACACCTTGCACCAAGCCTCCAATATGGGGGAGGGATGGATGGACACCTTCTATCGGCACTCGCACAGCTTCTATGGGACCTTGGGATCCTTGGGAGACTAACTTAGCACTTCTCTACACACTTCCTTAGTCAATCTTCATCCACTCCTTGCACTTCACTTCTCTGCATCGTGCATTGTCTGTCTCTTGCACTTCTCTCTCTTGCCTACGTTAGACTATCCTCACCTTGCTTAGTCCAAGAATAGTGCTTGCCTTCCTTTTGAGTGTCGATTCACATACGCTTCTACCTGCAAGAGTATCTTGATGCTCACTTTGATGTCCCAAGATTGTCTCCAAAAGTGAGGAGCTAACGAATCCCTATTATGTCATGTAGTGACTTTAGAAGAAAAGTCAAATTTTAATTGGGGGTCCATACTTTCACTTCTGTGTACGCTGCTGCTTCACATATCTTCACATTTCTGCCTTTTAATTCTTCACTTGTGCACCTAAGAGAGGGTTCACCTGAACCTTCCAAAACGCTTTAAAAACACTTTGAACCTTCGAGAAATTAGAGAAATACCTTTCCAACCTGCAACCAACTTTCTCCAATTTACCCTTTGTGAACCAATTAATTGAGCACTACCTGTGCACTTTGACACCTATACTTTGAACACTTTGACTTTGCTCGTGTTGACTTTGACCTTGAACTTGTTGACTTTGACTTTTTTTACTTTGATCTTTTGACTTTGACTATGGTTGACTTTGATTATAGTTGACTTTGATCGATATGATTTTTATGGGTGCAACAATTGCCCACCACCTAATGTGCTCTTCGTCCCGCAGAGCTACAACCAAAACTCTGAGGAGATAGGACAACATGATACTCATGGTGCAAAACCTTCAAAAGGACATCTGAGCAGCTACCAAGTCCTTTAGAAGCAAGAGAGAACAAGCACCATAGAGGAACCCAAAAGTGGAATTTTTTTGCATGGCAAAGCGAAGGAGGGCAATGGGATGGTAGAAAGGAGGGGAAAAGGAGGGCTAAGGGGGATGAGATGGATATGGCAAGGGGTAAGGATGGGGCTGGGAAGAAGGGTAAAGAGAGGGTGAGGGAGTAGGATTATGGGGTCTGGAGAGGGCCGAAATGGTCAAACAGTAGAGATACATAGGGTGCATTTGGAAAATGTGAAACATGAGGTAAAACAAAGTGAGAATAGACCATATGGACCATTTGGAGAAATAAAAACATGTGATAAATGTGCTCAAAACATGTGGGTTTTGACCAAAAGTCAACGAAAAGGTGCGATTTTGAGAAATATAAGGATAGAAATGAATCTAGAGGTGCCAAAATACATAAAAATGACCCCACTTTTGAAAAAATGGCTATATCAAGCATAATCCAAAGCCAAAAGCATTGGACTATGAAAAGGAATATATATATATATATATATATATATATATATATATATATATATATATATATATATATATATATATATATATATATATATATATATATATATATATATATATATATATATATATATATATATATATATTAAAAAGACAATGTAGAGGAAAAGAGAAAGAGGGAGGAGAACCACGAAGAGGGTGAGCCAGAGAGGAGAGTAAGAAGGAAGCAAAGTAAAGATGTTGAAGAGAAGGCTAAAGAACCTAAAAAGAGAGATCAATATAAAAATCATATTGCTTGTTAGGAAGAGTTAAAGAAGAAGGAGATAAAGGAGGGAAAGAGGCCAACTAGGCAAATCAAAATTGAAGATCCAAGTAAAGAGAAGGAGAAAGGACAAGAACCCTCTCAAAAGATTGATGACATTCAAGAGAATATACAAGCAAAAGATAAAGAGAAGAAGAAGAAAAATAAGAAGTCCCCAAAGATAGTATTGATTTCTAAGGTAGAAAAGAAGAATGACGTGAGAGAGATACTACATGATATTGTGTTGAAGAGCCAAGAGACCATGTCCCTGTAGCAAGTTTTCTCTATAGCAAAGCCTGAGTTGAAGATAGCTTTATGAAACTGATAAATAGGAAAAGGTTCCGATTACTTGAGGATGTGGAAATAGAAGAGGTAATTGAAGATATGCAGATAGCAAATGAACCAGTAGCCTTGGGTGATAATTCTAATGATGAAGGAGATGAGATTGCAAGATGCCAAGAAAATAGGAACTCCTTAGGTCCTATTACACCCGATGATGAGATGAGAAGGTCAAAAAGTGAGTATACCAAGACTTTTTGGGCAAGAGGGACACCTAAAATGAATTTGAAATTAGAAAGCAATGAAGATTCATGTTTTTCTTTGGCCTTGATTGCCTCAGGGCCAGAAATAAATGTGATCTCTAAGAAGTTGTATGATCAGTTCAGATGGCCTATAGAAAAAGACCATGGATGGAGGATGAGGACTAGTAATAAAGGCTTCGGAGCTCTGCTTGGAGCATGTGCCTATGTACTTTTGATGATTGGGAGGATTTCTAACGAATTCCACTTCTTCGTTTAGGACCACTGTTCATACCAGGCTATCCTAGGCCAACCTTTCATCACTGAAGTGCAAATAGAAACAAAGGTGATGGATGATGGATCTGCCTATGTAGGAATTTGTTCAAGATCTGGCCTTCATTCTTTACAAGTAATGACAGTGTGCCTGAATCATTCAAGAAACACAAAGAATATAAGAAAGCCACCCAGTAAATCTCATGACCATGATGATTGTATGCATCTAGGAGAGTATGGAGCTTCTGCTAATCAAAATTTTATAGGATCCACTGTTGAGCAAGAGAGCACTTGGAATTCATTTGACGTCTCGTGAGACTGTGTACATAACTTTGAGAGTTTCTTTGTTTATTCATCTTCATTTAGACTGTAGTGCTTACAAAAAGAAAAATTTTTCAAATAAATTCAGAAAGGTTCATGAAAGATACTATAAATGTTTAGGAACCATGTTTCTTGATGAGAAAATTGAAAATGTCATCTAGTTAGAAAGAAGTTCGAGTATTTTGGAGGAACTTGAGCAAGCTTTTGAGAGGAATGAAAAATCACAAATCATTATGCTTATTTTTGTCCAAGAGTATGAAATGATCCATGAGTTCCTCAGAGGGCATGATGTGAATGTGAACACGAACTATAAGACTATTGACAAGAAAGTGAAACCTATAGCCCAACCTTTGCCAGAAGATAGTCATGTGAAATGCTTGTGAGTGTCTAATGACCCTATGCTGAGATCACGAGAGCTTATGGGGAATCATTTTATGGATAAGACTATTAAAGAGATAAAATTTTGAGCAAGATCATTCCTAAGAGAAGAAGAGAAAAAGAAATTCATAGAAGTCATCAACAAGCATGAGAAAGCATTTGCACTTTTCCCACATGAGATAGGTTGTGCAGATTCAAAATAAGTACCACCCATGATTATCTTTATAGTGCCACATATACCATGGAGTATTTGACCTATACCCATCCCAAAGGCTCACTTAACTAAGATGATGAGGCTATTAAATAAAAAGATATCCATGCAGATATTGGAACCATCCTTGGCTCCATATTCAAATAGGTGGTTTATAGTTCCTAAGAAGAATGGGAAACTTTGTTTCATTCAAAGTCTCCAGGTTGTGAATAAAGTCACAATAAAAAATGTAGGGACAAGACCTATAGTAGATGAGTTTGCAGAAGCATTTGTTGGCATTCCATTTACTCTATGGGCGATCTGTATTCAGGGTATGAGCAGTTTAAGTTGGCTATTGAGAGCAGAGATATCATGACAATGAAGACACTACTAGGCCTCATACACATGCATACTTTGCCATAGGGAGAAATGATTGTTATACCTCAAATTATGAATGCCATGAACTTGGTCCTACGAGACTTTATACCCTCAATGACTATTACCTTTTTTTATGATATTCCAATAAAGGCATGTGAGGAAAAAGTGAAAGATGAGAGTTTAGATGCTTCTGGCTGCAGGAAGTTTGTTAGTGACCATATCTCTGACTGTGAGAAAATATTTGAGAAATTTGAAAAGATAGGCCTAACACTTTCTCTAGAGAAATATCTTTTTGGAGTTGATGAGGTCCTCACTATACGACATCTATGTGGACACTATGGCCACAAGCCATACCCGCAAAAAGTTGAGGCCATTAGGAGGATTTTTGAGGTGTGCTTTAATGGTAGTGAGGTGAGGAGGTTTCTAGGAGCTTGTGTATTCTATGTGATATGGATTCCTCACTTTGCTCACATTGTGAACCCCTTATATGATCTTTAGACAAAGAAAAAAAAGTTCATTTGGATAGAGAAACAATCGAGAGTGATGCATAGATTGAAGTAGCTGCTAATTGAAGCCCCGATTGTAAAGCGTGCTGAATATTTAGGTCAGAGGCCTATCATTTTGACTGTTTACACTAGTCCTATTGGTATAGGCTTGGTCATAGGACATGATGATGATGAAGGGTAGAGATATGTAGTTCGCTTTGGTACAAAGATTTTGCATGATACACAAAGAAAATATATGTAGATAAAGAGAGAGCTATGTGGGCCAGTGACTACTTTAAAGAGCAATAAAGAATATTTCATCGGAGCAAATGTGGTAGTTGAGACCAATTTTCTTCCACTAATTAGCATGATAGCAAACTATTTTTCTCCAGGCATTGCAATGCTTAGATGGATCTCGTATGTAAAGTTTATAAATCCCGCTTTAGTTCACATAGCTAGAAAGATGAACGGAGTGGCTAATATGCTTTCAAGAGAAAAAATTGATGATGAATCTGGTGATGGTAGAAAGAGATACACACATGACGAGGTATGATCCATTAGTATATGCATATGAGCAGTTCTATGAGAATGAATATGATATTGAGTGGAAAGATATAGGAAAATATCTAAGTACACTAAAAACTTCCCCAGGTTGGTCCACAAATAAGTATAGATCCATCAGGAAGAAGTTTTATAACTTTTTCTTGAAGGATAGACTTATTTTCTAACATGCTAAAGGTAAGCTAAAGAGTCCACAGAGGGTACTGAGTTCTAGGTGTCTTTAGAGCAAGGTGATGAGAGAGATGCATGAGACCTTATGGGCAGGTCACAAAGAATTTTATGCAATGTACGAAAAGATTAGGGAAGCCTACTGGTGGCCACGAATTTACATGAGTGTCCACGATTTCGTAGAAATGTGTGCCACATGCCAGGTGGATTCATCAGTTACACATAAAGACCCATTACATTCGACTTACCCTCCTAGTATCCATTACAAGTGGGTGGTTGACATTGTAACCATGCCCAAAGGGATAGATAAGATGAGGTATATTGTACTTTCTAGAGAAGACTTGACTACCCATATGGAAGGTCCAACTCTTCACACAAAGATGACTTATAATGTATGAAAATTCGTATTAGAAGAATTCATCTCAAGATACGGGTATGTTGCGAAACTGGTTGCAGACATGGGAGAGTTAGATGCGAGAGAGGAAAAAGTGTTCTTTGATCGTCGTGGAATTCAATTGTCTCCCACTACTACCTATAACCCTGAGGAAAATCGCGCGATCAAGAGAGATCATACTTCCATCTTGAAGGCAATGTCTAAGGCCTATAGGGATTGTTGGTGCAATTCAAGCCATCACACTTGGCTTGGAACTTTGGAAACTTGGTTTTGAAATCTTTGAAGCTTAATTCATTTGAAGAAAGGACCATGTGAACTTATGCTTATAAGTTTCTACTTCTTTATCCTTTGTAAAAGTCTAAAATGACTTGGCATATGTATGAGTACACCTACTTGATTAGTCGTGGAAATTTAGAGGACTTAATGGAGAGAATATCTCCTCACTTTTAGAGGAGATATTCTAGGGAGCCTTGGATTTGAATTTCAAAATTCAAATTCTCACTCAACTCCTATAAAAGCTACAAGTCAAAAGTCACGGTTGTACTCCACTCATCCCGAGGCACTTCTGTATCAATCATTGAGTGTGTGAGGTCTACTTCATAGCCTACACCTCTGAGTACCATTTGGCTATGTTTATCATGCCAATGGGAATGTACATTTACATGATCTAATACAAATACTTACATTCTTCTACTCTGTGATTCACTGAGTATACACTCCAAGTCTGCCAACTTCAACAAGGCATATCTCAGGATCTATTGAACCACTTGAAGTGATTCAAAGCTTGTTGGAACCAGCTCCAAGTATAATACATGCGTACAAAATCTGAAGGTCACTGGATCAATCATCTTGGAGAAATCTCGCTCGAAGTAATCTCTGGTATTTGTCTGTAGAGCTCCTAAAAAGTCGGGAGTACATATATTTTTGCTAAACTTATTTCTCAGAGTATAGTTCATCATTTCTTCTCATTCCACTTGCAAATGGTAGCTTGTTAAGCTAATTTAATATGTCTAGAAGGAATTTGATCAATTGTAAGTGTGCTGGTCATACTGAGTGAAAGACTGACCAGGTATCAAGATCAAAAAAGAAAGTTTTCAAGTCTAGTGAAGTGCAAACTCATCTGTTTTGATCTAATCATTACTCAAATCATTTCCAAAGTACATATAGCATATTTTGGTATCATTTGGAAGCTCAAGGAGTCTACTAAGCATATCTGGAGTCAAAGAGGGCTGGTGCAAAGCAGGATTAGCAGTACCAACTCAATCTTCTGTGTGTATCCGACCATCCTCTCCCAACAGTGGTATCAGAGCAAATAAGGTAACATGGGAGATGGTTTTCCTTCATTCATTGACAAATTGGATAGGAAAAATTACCAAGCTTGGTCTCTGAGGATGAAGACCTATCTACAAGGAAGAAGCTTATTTGGATTCATATCAGGAGATGAGGAATTGCCCTCATTCAAAGCTAGAGGCCTACCCACCAAGGAAGAGCAAGAGAGAATCAACACATGGTGTGCAAAAGATGCTTTGGCAAGGTCATATCTTCTCAACTCTATATCTAATTTCCTTTTACCTCACATAAGGAATTGCAAGACTTCCCAAGAGACTTGGGAAACCTTGTCAACATATTTTTCATCAAGTACAAGGGCCAGAAAAAATCAACTATGGATTGAATTCACTACTCTTAGGAAGCAATCAAAGCAATCAGTTTCAGATTTTGTCACTAGGGTCAAAGACATTGCAGACCAGCTTGCAAGTATTGGAGAGGAGATTGAAGAGGAACAAATAGTAAGGCAGGTAATCAATGGACTAAAGGCAGATGATAAATGGGAGAGCTTTACCACAGCAATGGACCTATACATGGACATACATGCTCCTGATCTAACAACTCTGATTGGTCAACTCTTCACACATGAAGCAAAGCTCCCAAAGAATGGAGAACAATCAAAAGGTAACAACCCCTCTGCTTTATATACTGATAAGAAGATTAAGGATAAAAGTAAAGGAAAGAAGCAAGAAGAAGAAGGCTCTACCTCCCAAGCTAACTATGCAGGGAGAGGTAGATCTTCAAGAGGTAGAGGCAGAGGAGGTAAGCCAGGTAGGGGGAGATCCTACAATTCATCACCATGCAATATATGTGGTTTGTCCAATCACACTACAGATGAGTGCTACAGGAAATATAAAAATCAGAGAGGAAGAGGCCACCAAAGAGGTGGATACTCTCAAGGTAGAGGCAGATTCAACCAACACCAAGGCTACAATGGCTACAACAATAACTACAACAACAATTACAACAACAATGGTAACTACCAAGGTGGATTCAAAAATAGAAGGGATTACAACAACTACACAGAGGAGCAAGATGACTCCCTATTGATCATGAATATGACTTCTAAGTCAGGTATCAATGATGATCACTTATTTTATATTGATTCAGGATGTTCTAATCATGTAGCTGGTAATGTGGCACTACTTTCTGATTTGGAAGAACCCAAGGGCAAACATCAGGTACAGACAGGTGATGATACTAAGCATTCTGTTGTAAAGATTGGTAATGTAAAGACTAGTGATGGTAATCAGAATTTATTGATCAGAGTACTTTATGTTCCAACTATCACCAAGAACCTAATGAGTGTAGGTCAGATTGTGGAGAAAGGTTTACAGGTCAGGTTCAATAACATGGAGCATATGTGGAGGACCCAAGACATGGATTCAAAAGAATAGCCAAGGGAGAAAAATCAGGTAGATTATTTACTTTTGAACTAGAAGACACCAAAAGCATTGCTTTATACAATTAGAAGGATCAAACACTTTCAGAATTAGAAATATGGCACAAGAGGTTAGGTCACATTGGTGAAAGGACCTTAAAGCAAATGTGCAGGGATCAATGTGTGCTTGGGATACCTAATGTATCCAAGCAACATATGATATACAAGTGTGGAGCTTGTCAATTTGGTAAGTCACACAGATTACCCTATTCAAAGAAAGGTTTTATGCATGAAGACTACCTAGACTTGGTGCACACAGATGTTTGGGGACCTAGCAAGGACCCTTCCATTTCAGGATCAAGGTACTATGTGTCCTTCATTGATGATTATAGCAGATCGACTGTGTTATACTTTATGAAGCATAAGGATGAAGTATTTAATTTTTTCAAAAGATATCTTGCACTAGTTGAAAATCAAACAGGTAGAAACTTGAAAAGACTAAGGTCAGATGGAGGAGGTGAATACTTCTCCAATGAATTTGAAGACTTCTTGCAGGAAAGAGGCATCAAGAGGGAGATAACCACAAGGTACTCACCTGAACAGAATGGGGTAGCTGAAAGAAGGAATAGACTCATTGTAGAAACAGCTAGGTCTATGCTTAATGAAAAGAAATTACCAAATTATCTTTGGGCAGAGAGTGTATCTACTGCCACCTATCTCATTAACAGGTTGCCATCAAAGTCACTTGATGGAATGACACCTTATGAATCTTGGCATGGTAAGAGACCATCATTGGATCATTGCAAAATCTTTGGTTGTGTTGCATATGTGCATATTCCCTCACAGGTAAGAGAAAAGCTAGACCCTAAAGCTGAAAAATGTATCTTCATTGGTTATGACTTGAACCAGAAAGGATACAGATTCTACAACCCCTCAAACAAAGGTTTCAAGGTAAGCAGAGATGTCATCTTTGATGAGAATGACTCATGGTATGAGAATGAATGCAGGAAGGTTAGTCTACCTTATGACATGGAAGAAGACTTCCCAAAGCTTATCAAGGAGGAACCAATCCTGAAAGAAGACTCAAGCTCAGATGATGATGACACAATTAATCTTGAGGAATTCAAGGCATGGAAGTCCAAAGGAAAGATGAAGATGAAGAAGCTAGAGGATACACCAGAATCCTCAACACAAGCAATGAGGAGATCTCAAAGAGAAAGTAAGAAGCCTATCAGATATGGGTATGACACTTCTCTTGTAACTAAGCATTCTGTATATCTTGCAAAGGATCTATTGAATGAAGAACCAGGTTCATATGAGGAGGCAATCACAAAACCAGAATGGAAAAAAACTATGGATGAAGAAATAGAGGCTCTCAAGGAGAGTGACACATGGGATTTGGTACCCAAGAAAGACTCTATGAAGGTAATAGGATCCAGATGGATCTACAAGCTAAAGAGGAACTCTGATGGAACAATTAACAGGTACAAAGCTAGGTTGGTAGCCAAGGGTTTTGCACAAACCCAAGGCATTGATTATGAGGATACATTTTCTCCTGTGGCTAAGATGCCAACAATCAGAATTTTGGTGAGTGTAGCTGCATCCAAGAATTGGAACATGTACCAATTAGATGTCAAGAATGCTTTCTTGAATGGATGGATATCTGAAGAAGTCTACATGTCACAACCACCTGGCTATGAAGATTCCAAGAAGGTAAACTATGTTTGTAAATTGAAGAAGGCTCTGTATGGTTTGAAGCAGGCACCTAGAGCATGGAATTACAGGTTGACAACATACCTCCAAGACCAAGGATTTGTGATGAGTAAAGCAGACACTTCTCTCTTCATAAAAAGGAGTAGTACAGAGGTAATATACTTGTGTGTTTATGTTGATGACATCATCATTACAGGCAATGATGTCAGTGGGATTAGACACATCAAAGGACAGATGATGAAGGAATTCAAGATCAATGATCTTGGATTATTGAAGTACTTCTTAGGTCTTGAATTAGTGTATACTAATTCAGGTATATATATTACTCAAAAGAAGTATGTACAGGACATTGTGAAGAAGTTTAATTTGCAGGATGCTAAAGTTTCAAGCACTCCTATGGAGGTCAACCTAAAGCTAAGTGCTCATGAAGGGGATGAAGTCCAAGACATTACAGGATATCAAAGTATGGTAGGTAGTTTGAATTATGCTACCTTGACTAGAATTGACATAGCATATGGTGTTAGTGTGCTAAGCCAATTCATGCACAAACCAAGGGTACCTCACCTAGAGGCAGCAAAGAAGATCTTGAAGTATCTAAAGGGAACTCTAAACCATGGTTTGTACTTTCCTTATACATCAGATATTGATATTAAAATATATTCAGATGCAGATTGGGCAGGATGCAAGGATGATAAGAGGAGCACATCAGGATACATATGTTTTGCAGGTGATAAACCTATTTCTTGGTCAGCCAAGAAACAACCTACAGTAGCTTTGTCATCTACTGAAGCAGAGTATAGAGGGCTAGCCAATGCCACTCAAGAAGCTATCTGGTTGAAGCTTTTGTATACAGAATTAGGTCTATATACTAGACCTCCAATCATCTTTGGAGATAACACAAGCTCTCTTCACCTTGCAACAAATCCAATATATCATGCTAGAACCAAACACATAGAGGTTCATTACCACTATGTGAGAGAAAAGTTACTAAGCAAAGACATTCAATTGACTTATGTGTCTACTAATATGCAATGTGCAGATTTACTTACTAAAGCTTTGGATGGAAGTAAGTTATGCAGGTTCAAATCCATGATTGGATTGCAGGATGTGGTTGAAAATTGAAGATGAAGACTTAAGCCAAAGTGTTTGGCTTGAGGGGGAGCTGTTGGTGCAATTCAAGCCATCACACTTGGCTTGGAACTTTGGAAACTTGGTTTTGAAATCTTGGAAGCTTAATTCATTTGAAAAAAGGACCATGTGAACTTATGCTTATAAGTTTCTACTTCTTTACCCTTTGTAAAAGTCTAAAATGACTTGGCATATGTATGAGTACACCTACTTGATTAGTCGTGGAAATTTAGAGGACTTAATGGAGAGAATATCTCCTCACTTTTAGAGGAGATATTCTAGGGAGCCTTGGATTTGAATTTCAAAATTCAAATTCTCACTCAACTCTTATAAAAGCTACAAGTCAAAAGTCGCGGTTGTACTCCACTCATCCCGAGGTGCTTCTATGTCAATCATTGAGTGTGTGAGGTCTAATTCACAGCCTACACCTCTGAGTACCATTTGGCTATGTGTATCATGCCAATGGGAATGTCCATTTACATGATCTAATACAAATACTTACATTCTTCTACTCTGTGATTCTCTGAGTATACACTCCAAGTCTGCCAACTTCAACAAGGCATATCTCAGGATCTACTAAACCAAATGAAGTGAATCAAAGCTTGTTGGAACCAGCTCCAAGTATACTACATGCCTACAAAATCTGAAGTTCATTGGATCAGTCATCTCGGAGAAAGCGCGCTCGAAGTAATCTCTGGTATTTGTCTGTAGAGCTCCTAAAAAGTCGGGGGTACATATATTTTTGCTAAACTTATTTCTCAGAGTATAGTTCATCATTTCTTCTCATTCCACTTGCAAATGGTAGCTTGTTAAGATAATTTAATATGTCCAGAAGGAATTCGATCAATTGTAAGTGTGCTGGTCATACTGAGTGAAAGACTGAGCAGGTATCAAGATCAAAATAGAAAGTTTTCAAGTCTAGTGAAGTGCAAACTCATCTGTTTTGATCTAATCATTACTCAAATCATTTCCAAAGTACATATAGCATATTTTGGTATCATTTTGAAGCTCAAGGAGTCTACTAAGCATATCTGGAGTCAAAGAGGGCTGGTGCAAAGCAGGATTAGGAGTACCAACTCAATCTTCTGTGTGTATCCAACCATCCTCTCCCAATAGGGATGACATACAATAATGGCCCAGATTTCATCCATTCACGTTATGGGCAAACATGATGGCTTAAACTTGGTCCATAGGTTTCATGCTTGCTGAACTGATGTACTATTAGAAGCCAGTCTTCCCCATCCCAAATCAGATATTGACATGGTTGACGCTCCTATGGAATGATGGATTGATGATAGAAGAACTTTTATCATTAAGAATCAAGATGTTAGAGCAAGGAAATGAAAAATTAAAGGAAGCAGTTCAGAAGTTCAAGGATTCTGGGTTGAAAAAAAAGATTTATTTTGACAAAACTCATCAAATTAGGCCACATAGGATTGAGATAAATGATTGGGTGTTGGTGTACGATAGTACATTTGATATTTAGTATGATGCTAGGAAGAAATTGACTAAATGATGGTTTGGGCCATATGTACTGATGTGAGTGTTTGAAAATGGAATGTATGCACTTCGTGAGCTTGAGAGTACTCCTTGTTGGTGCAAGCAAATCCAAGCCCACATACTTGGTTGATTATCATATATCTAGTCGAAGGTGTATATGATAATTCCCTTGTAAAATCAATTATCATTTACTTTTGTAAAACTACCTTACTCCCACATGGAGTTAGGAAGCATCAAATATCAAGTAATTTGGTAGATATTTGATGAGAGAATATATCCTATAGTTTTGGATTTACTTTCAAGTGAACATTTGAATTTGAACTCAACATTGGCTCCAAATTCAACTATAAAGGTGGATCAAAAAGACCCACGTGACATGCCCCATTTTGGAGAGCAATACAAAAAGATTCTATGTGACTTGATAGCTTACTTCATAGGTCAATCACTACGCTCACATTGTGCAATAGATTATTGCCAATGACATTGTATTTCTATGTGATTTATTATATACGTTTTTATTATATCTCTACTTCACTTCTCTTCGATGACTACATCAATATAGTAATCTTCTCAGAGCTTGTTCTCAGCATATGATTGATCCTTTTTCATGATTTAAAGCATCATAGACTCAATATATTATCTAGTTTATACATGTAAGATCTCATAATCATTGGTTCTCTCAATCGTGAGATATCATCATATCTTTACTCTCTGGTGTGTACTCTTATGCATCCCAAATATGTCGAGGAAGTTCTATGATTTCCTAAACATCATACTCAGTGTAAGGTTCATCTTTTTATTGAGATCACTCATGATTACTAGATATCTAAGTTAATTAGACACCATCAAAAGGAATTACGCCAATTGCTATCATGCTCAGAGTAGCATCCATTGTACTTAATAGGTGTAGAGACTAAAATAGCAAGTCCATGACCTTGGATTAATTTCCTACCCATCTATTTTTATCGATTGATTAGTGGATCATGTTCCAAAGAACATAGGTGATTATTTATGATCATTAGAAAGCTAACAAGGCCCACTACACTCTCCACCAGTTGTTCTTGGCTTCCCTAAAGCAGATTTTAGCAACACCACTTCAACTCTAAAGACTATCTACCATCTTCTCCAACAATGATATTAGAGCAACAACAAGCAAGATGGGAGATGGATTTCGATAATTCATTGACAGACTTGGATAGAAACAACTACTAAGCATGGTCACTACGGATGCAAGCCTACCTCCAAGGAAGAAGTCTATATGGAAACATCTCAGGAGATGAAGAGATGCCAACATTCAGGAGCAAACATCAACCCACAAGGGAGCAACAAGAAAGGCTGACCACATTAGTGCAAAGAATGCTCTTGCCAAGTCTTATCTATTAAACTCAATATTTGATTTCTTATTACCTCACATTAGGAATTGCAAGACATCCCAAGAGACTCGAAAAGGACTCTATTCATACTTCTCATCAAATACAAGAGCTAGGAAGAACCAGCTATGGATGGAGTTTACAACCCTAAAAAAGCAACCAAAACAAAGTGTAGTAGATTATGTGACCAAGACAAAGGATGTGGCTGATCAGCTTGCAAGCATTGGAGATGGGATAGAAGAACAACACATAGTAAGGCAAATCATAAATGGCATCAAAGCTAATGATAAGTGGGAGTCTTTCACCACAACAATGGATCTTTATATGGATATGCAGATAACTGAACTCAACACCTTGATGGGGTAACTCCGCACCCATGAAACAAAGCTCAACTAGAATGGTGACAACTCTAGAGGTAACCAATCTTCTTTCCTTAATAGAGATACAACTAAAAGTAAGTATAAGGGTTAAAGAAAAAAGAATGAAGAAGAGGTAAGTACCTCTCAAGCCAACTTCATTGGTAGAGGAAGAGGTACTAGGGGAAGGGGCATAGGAGGAAAGCAAGGCACGGGGAGATCCTACAATACTCCACCTTGCAACATTTGTGGCCTAACTAACCACGCCACAAAAGAATTCTTCAAGAATACAAGGAATCAAAGGGGAAGAGGCTTCCATAGAGGGAGGTACGGACAATCGAGAGGCAGGTTCAACAATGGAGGAAGCAATTACAATCACAACTATAAAAAAGGTTACAACAACAACAATTATCAAGGAGGTTTAGAGGTAGAAGAGATTATAACAACTACACAAAAGTCCAAGAAGGTTCTCTACTCATCATGAACATGACATCCAAGCAAGGTAAAGATATTGAACATCTTTTCTATATTGATTTTGGTTGTTCCAATCATGTGGCTGGAAATGTAGCATTGCTATCTGAACTTGAAGAACCCAAAAGAAAGGATGAAGTGTAGACAGATGATGCAACTAGAGACTCTATTAAGAGAAATGGAAATGTGAAGGCTTCTGATGGTAACATGAACCTCTTAAGTAAGGTTTTGCATGTACAAAATATAAAAAAAAACTAATTAGTGTTGGAAAAATTGTTGAGAAAGGCTTATAGGTCAGATTCACAAGGCATGGATCATATGTGGAAGACCCTCAACAAGGTTTCAAAAGGATTGCAAAAGGTGAGAAATCTAGTAGACTATTTATATTTAAAATTGAGGACACCTAAAATATTGCACTTTTCAACTACAAAGGTCAAACCCTATTTTAACTAGTGATATGGCATGAAAGGCTAGATCATATAGGAGAAAGAACACTATAGAAAATATGTAGGGATCAAAGTGTGCTTCAGATTCCAAATATATCCAATCAACACATGTATAGATGATTATAGTAGATGGACAATTCTTTAGTTCATGAAGCATAAGGATGAAGTATTAACATGTTTCAGAAAGTATTTGGCATTGGTTGAGAACCAAATAGGTAGAAGCCTAAAGAGGATCAGATCTGGTGGAGGTGGTGAGTATGTTTCACATGAATTTGATTCATTCTTACAGGACATAGGTATAAAGATAGAGGTCACAACAAGATATACTCCTGAACTAAATGGAGTAGCGGAGATGAGGAACAGATTGATAGTAGAGGCCACAAGATCAATGTTGAAAGAAAAGAAACTATTCAATTACCTATGGGTAGAGGCTATTTCCACAGCCACATACTTGGTTAACACGCTCCCATCCAAATCCTTGGATGGACTGACACGTTATGAAGCATGGAATGGTAGAAGACGTTCATTGGACCGCTGCAAAATCTTTGGGTGCATTGCTTATGCACATATACCCTCATAGACTAGAGGGGATCTTGATCCTAAAGCTAAAAAGTGTATATTCATTGGCTATGACCGAAACTAGAATAGGTTATACAATCCCACCAACAAAGGATTTATAGTTAGTAGTGATGTAGTATTCGATGAACACATATCATGGTTTCAAGATGATGGCAAGAAGATCAAGTTATCTTATGACTTGGAAAGTGACTTTCCAACTCTCACTCAAGAAGATCAACAAATACCAAGAAATGTCAATTCAGAGGATGAAGAGAAAATCAATTACAAGGCTTGGAAGTCAAAAGGCAAGACCAAGTTCATGAAATTGGAAGACATTCAAGAGTCGTCCAATCTAGCACTCATAAGAATTCAAAGGGAGAGTAAAAAACCAACAAGGTATGGCTATGGCACATCATTAGTTACCAAGCATTTTGTGTACATCACTAAAGACTCTATGATAGAGGAACCATCTTCATTTGAAGAAGCTCATGAGAGGACGGAATTGAGAGAAGCCATGCGAGAAGAAGTTGAAGCACTTGAGGAAAACAATACTTGGGATTTGGTTCCCAAGACACCAAGTATGAAGGTAATAGGATCTAGGTGGATATATAAAATAAAAAAGAACTCAAATGGTTCTATATATAGGTATAAGGCAAGGCTAGTGGCAAAGGGGGTTGCTCAAACCCATGAAGTGGATTATGAAGAAAATTTTTCACCTATGGCTAAGATGCCAACCATTAGAGTTTTGGTAAGTCTTGCTACTTCCAAAAATTGGAGTCTATATTAGTTAGATGTAAAGAATACATTCCTAAATGGATGGATTTCAGAAGAAGTGTATATGGCACAACCACCAGGGTATGAAGATAAGAACAAACCATGTTATGTATGCAAGCAACTCTATGGCTTAAAGCAAGCTCCTAGAGCTTGGAACCATAGGCTTGGTACTTATTTGTAGAATCAAGGATTTGTTGCTAGCAAAGAAAATTCTTCTTTATTCATAAAGAAGACCGACTCAGACATTATCTAGTTATGTGTCTATGTGCATGACATTATCATTATAGGCAATGATGCTAATGGCATTAAGCAGGTTAAACCTCAACTAATGGAAGAGTTTAACATCAATGATCTTGGTTTATTAACATACGTTTTATGCTTACAACTTGTGTATACAGATTCTAGTGTGTTGATTACTCAAATAGATTATATTCATGATATGTTGAGAAAATTCAATATGTAAAATACCGAAATTGATGGTACATGCATGCAAACCAATCATAAGGTTAGTTCTCATGAAGGAGAACTTGTTGAAGATGTTATAGGTTACCAAAAACTTGTTGGGAGTCTTAAATATGCAACCCTAATAGTAGTGGACATTGCTTATGGAGTAAGTAGATTAAGTTCGTTTATGCATTCACGAATAAAGCCTCACATGGAAGCTACCAGGAGGATACTAAAGTACCTAAAGGGTAGCATAAATGAAGGATTTTTTACCCATTGACTTTTGATTTGAACATAAAGATGTATTATGATTTAAATTGGGTTCAAAGCTAATATCATGGTCATCTAAAAAGAAACCAATTGTGGCTTTGTCAATTATAGAGGCAAAACATAGAGGTTTAGCAAATGTAGCACAAGAGGCTATATGGCTCAAGAAACTCTATACAAATTTGGGGCTACATTCCTATAATCCAATGATATTGCTAGACAACACTAGTTCACTTCACTTGGTTGCTAATCCTGTATATCATGCAAGGACTAAGCACATTGAAGTGCACTATCATTATGTAAGGGAGAAATCGTTTAGCAATGACATTGAATTGTCCTATGTATCAACACAATCTCAATGTGCAGATATACTCACAAAGTCTTTAGATGGAACTAAGATGACATTGAATTGTCCTATGTATCAGCACAATTTCAATGTGCAGATATACTCACAAAGTCTTTAGATATACTCTCTAGTCTGTACTCCAGTGCATCTTGAAAATGTCGGAGAAGTTCTATGGTTTGGTAAACATCATACTCAGCATGTAGTTCATCTTTTTTAATGAGATAACTCATGATTGGTAGCTGTCTGCGTCAATTAGACACCATCAAAAGGAATAGAACTAATTCCAATCATGCTCAAAGTAGTGTTTATTATATTGAACATGTGTAGAGACTAAAATAGCAAGTCCATGACTTTTAATTTATTTCCTACTCATCTATTTTGATCCATTGATTAGTGGATCATGTTCCAAAGAACATAGGTGATTATTTATCATCATTAGAAAGCTAACAAGGCCCACTACACTCTCCACCACTTGTTCTTGGGTTTTGTTAAGCATGTCTTAGCAACTCCACTTAGTCTTTGAAGACTATCCACCATTTCCTCCAACAGTGGTATAAGAGAAACAACAAGCAAAATGGAAGATGGATTTCCATCATTTATTGACAAATTGGATAGAAGGAACTACTATGCATGGTCATTAAGGATGCAAGCCTACCTCCAAGGAATAAGTCTATATGGATACATCTCAAGAGATGAAGAGATGCCAATATTCAGGAGCAAACATCAACCCAAGAGGGAAGATCAAGAAAGGCTGACCACATGGTGTGCAAAGGATGCTCTTGCCAGGTATTATCTATTAAACTCAATATTTGATTTCTTATTATATCACATTCAGAATTCTAAGATGTCCTGAGAGACTCAAGAAGTACTTTGTTCATACCTCATCAAATATAAGAGATAGGAAGAACCAAGTATGGATGGAGTTTACAACCCTAAAAAAGCAACCAAAACAAAGTGTAGCAGATTATGTGACCAAGATGAATCATGTGGCTGATTAGCTTGCAAGCATTGGGGAGGAGATAGAAGATTAACACATAGTACGGAAAATCATAAATTGCATCAAAGCTGATGATAAGTTGGATTCTTTCACCACAACAATGCATCTTTATATGGATATGGAGATACCTGACCTCAACACCTTAATGGGGCTACCCTTCACCCATGGAACAAAGCTCAACCAAAATGGTTACAAATCTAGAGATAACCAATCTTCTTCCCTTTATACAGATAGAAATAAAATTAAGGATAAAGGTGGAAGCAAAAAGAATGAAGAAGAGGCGAGTACCTCTCAAGTCAACTTCATAGGTAGAGCAAGAGGTATTAGAGGAAGGGGCAGAGGAGGAAAGCAAGGCACGGGGAGATCCTACAATACTCGACCTTGCAACATTTGTGGTCGAACTGACCACACCACAAAAGAATACTTAAAGAATACAAGGAATCAAAGGGGATGAGGCTTCTATAGAGGGAGCTATGGACAATCGAGAGGTACGTTCAACAATGGAGGAAGCAAATTACAATCACAACTACAAACAAGGCTACAACAACAACAATTATCAAGGATGTTTCAAAGGTAAAAGAGATTATAACAAATACACAGAAGACCAAGAAGGCTCACTACTCATCATGAACATGACATCCAAGCAAGGTAAACATGATGAGCATCATTTCTATAATGATTCTGGTTGTTCCAATAATGTTGCTGGAAATGTCGCATTGCTATCTAATCTTGAAGAACCCAAAGGGAAGAATGAAGTGCAAACAGGTGATGAAACTAGACACTCTGTTAAGAAAAATTAGAAATGTCAAGGCTTCTGATGGTAACATGAACCTCTTAAGTAAGGTTTTGTATATGCAAACATGAACCTCTTAATTCACAATGCATGGAGCATATGTGGAGGACCTTCAACAAGGCTTAAAAAGGATTGCAAAATGTGAGAAATCTGGTAGACTATCTACATTTCAGATTGAAGACACCAGAAATATTGCACTTTTCAACTACAAAGATCAAACCCTATCTGAACTAGAGATATGGCATAAAAGACTAGATCATATAGGAGAAAGAAAACTAAAGCAGATATGCAAGGATCAAAGTGTGCTTCGCATTCCAAATGTGTCCAAGCAACACATGTCATAGAAATGTGTGTTGGTGTAAATCAGAAGCCTACACATTTGGCTTGGAAGTTATCATAAAGACTCTACATACATGAAGAACCATAGGAACATATGCTAGTGGTTAATTACCACTTTATCTCATTTGTAAAACTCAAATGACTTGGAATCTTTTGTAACCACCTACCAAAGTGAGTTGTGGAAAAAGTAGCCTATCTGATTGAGAGAATATCTCGAAGCTTTTAGGACCTTGATCATAGGAAGCTAAAATTTGAATTTGAACTCAAATTTTTGCACCTATCCTATAAAAATGTACTTGGAAAAGTCGTGGGTAGATCACTTCATTCCCGAGGCTTACTCTACTGAGTTTGAGTGTGTGTAAGGACTATACCATAGCCTACACCTCTCTACACCATTAGGCAATGCTAGACATGCCAATGGAATTGTACACAAGTGTTAACTAATAGATACATGTACATCATTCAACTCTGTGCTCTCTACTAGTCTTCTCAAAAGTTTGTCAACTTGTCAAAGGCATATCTCAGTCAATACTACTCCAACTTCAGTGATTCAAAGCTTCTTGGATCCGCTTGAAGTCTACTACATGCTATCAAAAATTGAAGACATTCCATTTAGCAGATTAAGAGAAATCTTTGTTGAGGTTTTCACTGGTCTATTTCTGCTACAGTCCTAAAAAGTCGGGGGTATAGCTAATCTTGCTAAATTGATTTCTCTTAGCATGGTTTATCTTTTTACATCATTTCACTTGAAAATGGTAGCTCACTAAGCTAATTTAATACTCCTAGAAGGAATTTTATCAATTGTTACTGTGCTGGTCACACTGAGCAAAACATTCAGCAGGTGTCAAGACCAAAATAGAAGGTTTTCTTAAGTTTGTGACTTCCAAAGTTATCTATTTTGATTCAATCATTGCACACATCATTTCCAAAGGACATAGGCCATTTCCTGGTGTCATTGGAATGCTAAGGAAGTCTACTAATCAAGTCTAAAGCTAAAGAGGGCTGGTACAAAGCAGGTTTAGCAGTACCTACTCAGTTTCCTGGATCATCCATCCATCTTTCCCAACAGTGGTATCAAAGCAAATAAGGTAAAATGGGAGATGGTTTTCCTTCATTTATTGACAAATTGGATAGGAACAATTATCAAGCTTGGTCTCTAAGGATGAAGACCTACTTACAAGGAAGGAGTCTCTATGGATACATCTCAGGAGATGAGGAATTGCCCTCATTCAAAGCAAGAGGTTTGCCAACCAAGGAGGAGCAAGAAAAACTCAACACATGGTGTGCAAGGGATGCATTGGCAAGGTCTTATTTACTCAACTCTATATCTGATTTCCTTTTACCTCATATCAGAAATTGTAAGACTTCCCAAGAGACTTGGGAAACCTTGTCATCATATTTTTCCTCCAATACAAGGGCTAGGAAAAATCAGTTGTGGATTGAGTTCACAACACTAAGGAAGCAACCTAAGCAAGTTGTTTCAGAATTTGTGACCAAGATCAAAGATGTTGCAGATCAGTTAGCAAGCATAGGAGAAGAGATTGAAGAAGAACAAATTGTAAGGAAGGTAATCAATGGAATCAAGGCTGATGATAAGTGGGAAAGTTTCACAACTGCAATGGATCTCTACATGGACATGCACACTCCAGATCTCACAACTCTCATGGGTCAACTATTCACACATGAAGCAAAGCTTACCAAGAGTGGAGATACTTCCAAAGGTAACAACTCTTCTGCCCTATAGAATGATAAGAAATCTAAGGATAAAGGCAAGAGTAAGAAGGTGGAAGATGAAGGCTCTACCTCCCAAGCCAACTATGTAGGGAGAGGTGGATCTTCAAGAGGAAGGGGCAGAGGAGGTAAGCAAGGTAGGGGGAGACCCTATAACACATCACCATGTAACATTTGTGGCTTTTCAAATCACACCACATATGAGTGTTACAGGAATTACAAAAATCAGAGACGAAGAGGCTACCAAAGAGGTGGATACTCACAGTCTAGAGGAAGGTTCAACCATCACCAAGGCCACAACAACAATTACAACAAGAACTACAACAATAACTACAATGGCAACTACCAAGGAGGATTCAGAAATAGAGAGGACTACAACAACTACACAGAGGAGCAGGATGACTCTCTCTTGATCATGAACATGACTTCAAAGTCAGGTACAAATGATGATCACTTATTTTATATTGACTCAGGGTGTTCAAATCATGTGGCTGGTAATGTGGCACTACTCTCTCATCTTGAGGAACCAAAAGGTAAACATCAAGTCCAAACAGGTGATGATACAAAACATTCAATGGTTAAAGTTGGTAATGTTAAGACTTATGATGGTAATCAGAATTTGTTAAGCAGGGTACTCTATGTACCAACCATTACAAAGAACTTAATGAGTGTTGGTCAGATTGTGGAGAAAGGTTTGCAGGTCAGATTCAATCAATATGGAGCATTTGTGGAGGACCCAAGACATGGATTCAAAAGGATAGCTAAAGGAGAAAAATCAGGTAGACTTTTCACTTTTGAGTTTGAAGATACAAAGAACATTGCACTAAATAGTTATAAAGATCAAACACTTTCAGAGCTTAAGATTTGGCACAAGAGATTAGGGCACATAGGAGAAAGAACCTTGAAGCAAATGTGCAGGGACCAATGTGTGCTTGGAATACCTAATGTATCCAAGCAACATATGATTTACAAGTGTGGTGCTTGTCAATTTGGTAAGTCTCACAGGTTACCCTTCTCCAAGAAAGGATTTATGCATGAAGACTATCTAGAGCTTGTACACACAGATGTATGGGGACCTAGCAAAGACATCTGCTTGATGCAAGGAAAGTACATGTTGGATGTTCTTTTCAGATTTGGAATGAGTGAATGCAAATCACTCACTCAACCTATGGACATAAATATGAAGCTATGCTCGAATGATGGAGAGAATTTACATGATGTAACTACATATAGGAGTATTATAGGTTCATTGATCTATGCTATGATGAGGACCAAATTTGTGCTATATTGTTGGAGTTCTTAGTTTATGCAGGCTCCAAGAAGTGCACATGTAAATTCAGCCAAACGAGTGCTAAGATATGTGAAGCACATATTCAATTATGCCTTATTTTATAGATATGATGAAGAATTATAGGTAAAGGGCTTTAGTGATGTTGATTGGGCTGGTTCGAACGAAGATAGAAGATGCACTTCAGATTATGTATTCATGATAGATAGCAAACCTATCACATGGAGCTCGAACAAGCAACCTACTGTTGCACTATCATCTATAGAAGCTGAATATAGAGGATTAGCCTTTGCAACTTATGAAGCTATGTGGATTAAGAATATCTTGGTTGATCTTGATGTGCAAGTAGAAACGATTCCAATTTATGGTGACAACATGTCAAGCATTCACTTGACAAACAATCCAATGTTTCATGCATGAAGTAAGCACATAGAAGTTCATTATCATTATGTTTGAGAAAATGTTATGAGCAAGTATGTGGATATAGAGTACATTAGAAATAATTACCAGGTTGCAGACATGTTTACAAAGTCTTTAGATGCTTCTAAGCTAAAGAGGCTCAAGGATGAAATCAACTTGCGGGATATGCTTGAAGATGCAAGCTCACATATGAGCTTGGAGGGGAGTGTAAAAAATAAAGAAGTAAGATCATATATATTCTGCAAAAAGGATTTTCTTCAAATAGAAGGAAAACACAAAGATCAAAAGTAGAAGCATTTACTTTAGCAAGTAGTGGAGGATATAAGAGAATCAATCAAAAGAGAATTTAATCCAAAAACTGAACTCAAAGAGAAGAGTGGCTACTCAAAGTAGTGGAGGAGTTATGGAGAAGACCTTTGAAACTCATCATGAGAGCTCATGGTCATTTGGGTACAAAATCTTGGTATGTGCCCCTACGGGGCTCTATGCAGAGATGGGTGTTGCATGCCCCTGCGGGGCTTCCTACAGAGATATGTTTTCAAATATTATCTTTTTAATGAAGCTTTTTTCATTGTCTTCTTCTTTTCTTCTTTTTGCTTGATTCTCCTTCAACACTGCCCCCCTCCTGGACTCTGTCGTCCTCGACAAGCTTTGACAAGCAACGGGCATATGTTCTATATACTTTTTGCTCTATGTCATTAAGTAGATTGGCTTCACGTATCATTAGCTGTTTCCATTGTTCTACCTTCACACTGTCATTTGGTGGTTCTCTATGGTCTGCGAAGAAGCTCAGTTCGTATGCCACTAATCTAGCATTCAGGTTGGATGACATCTTTAAAAAGACTTCTAAATCAATTTCAAAAAATCCAGTGAAGAATGCTTCTTCGAATGTCTGCATATAAATGCTTGGCAAAAACATAAGCCTTGAATAATAAGCCAGTATTGTCGGTCGGCTAGGCAAAACAGACAGATAAAAAATGAGGATCTCTGTTCCCTGATTAATACCAATGAAATTAAAAAATGTATAGGCCGCATGTTTGAAGACCTTCAATATAGTAAGTATCATACTGAGTATTTTATTTGTCATCTTTATAGTCAAATCTGGTACTGTTGCGTAATTCTGCAGCCAAAATTCGATGGTATTTACCATGTACTCTTCTGTAGGTAGGTAATTATGTGGCGGGCTTGGAAGCAGAGGGTAATTCAGCCACTGTTTATTTATAGCACCATGTTTCTACAAGTCTAAAAATTCTCTAGTATCTCTTCGGCATGGTATAGGACAAAATGAAGGGTTTACCTGTAGGAAATACGGTGCTGCTTGCCAATGCACCCTTAGTGTGGAATGTTTCTCCAAAGATTTCCTTCTCCAAACAGGTTGTGCAGCTTCAAAGTCTTCTTGATTGTAAGCGAATGCGTCATGTTTGAAGTTTAGCTGCTCATTTGGACTTTTCTTTGTAACCTTCTTTATATATTGTCTTGTTTTCTCTTTCAATAATCCGTACGGAATGTTGAAAGGCTTCATGATATTTTCCAAGTCTTTACCCTTGATCTTTGCTTCTTTCATTACTTTGATTACTTCATTTTCAAAATTTTCCGTCAATCGGGACACCACTAGTGCCCGTTCCTTCTGACTTATTTCTACAGTATATGGCATTGGATGATCATCATGTATGTCCGCCAACTGCTCGTGTAGTGGAGAATGATAAATCGGGGGAGATAGAGGACGTACCTCTACCTCGTCAGCAAGATTCTCTTTTGTTGGCTTTACTGGTGTCCCGATCGGTGCTTTCTCTTTCACTTGGGTCTCTAATTGTGTTAAGCATTCATTCTTCTCTTTTATTTCTTGCATCGCTGCTCTGAGTGCTTCTTTTGCTGCAAGCAGTTCATTGCCAATTTCTGCTACATGGTCCATGTTTTCGGTGTAACTTCGTACCAGTTTGGCATTCACATTTTGTAATTGCATTTTCAGTTCATTTGTTTCATTGGTGTACTTTCTTTCCCATTCTTCTGCTCGGGCTTGCTCTTGCTTTAGCAAATCTGCATATTTTGAAACCTGATCTCTTAATTCTTGCTGTGCGATTTCTGATGTCTCCTACTTTTCAATGGGTTGATCATAAAGTAATGACTTCATCAGTTCTTTATTTCTGTTTCATAAAGTGTCATTCTCCTCCATGTACACCTTTAGTTGTGTTTGAAGCAGATTGCTTCTAGCTTTTATTCTCTCCTTATCTGCTTACTGGCTTCTTGTAATCTTTGTAAATCTATTAATTGTGCCTGGAGTTGGTGATGTTGGTTCATCAATGTATCACATTGTGTTTTTACATTGAGCAACTCCCTTTCTTTAGTTGCCATTTCTTTCTAGGCCTAGATGAGTTGTGATGACAATTGTTCACTCATGATTTGGAATTGACTCTTTCCCTCATGGCCTTACCATAATCTTCATCTATATCCATCATCTGTTGTTGTGTATCCATGGCTGTTTGGATCATTTGTTTTACAACCGGCTTTAACTGAGTAACATCCACATTTGACCAGGTTTTAGGAATATTTGGTTCCTTACCGGTGGTCACATCTTTCCCTTGTGCCACATGTAATGTAGTGTCATGGGGCTACCTAATCTGAAGCTGGATCCTTGGCTCAGCCTCCATGTGGTTTATCTTGCCTTGTGGTGTGTCGTCTGGCATCTCAATCACAATTGGCTCTTTGTTGTGTAATAGGTCTGAGTCCGCATTCACTGGAGTTTGTATCTCCTCTTTGATAGGTGGCCTGGGGGCCTCATTATTCACGGGAACCTCTTTCACACTTATCTTTGATTGGTCATTTAGTTGAATCATGTGGACCTTATCCACATGTTGTTCGATGTTCTTCACTTGCGATTGTCGGTTTTCAGGTGTGACTTCAACTTGATTCACTTCCGTCCATTCTTCCTCATGAGTTTCTATTCTTATATCAGTATCCAAAGTGTCTTTTTCATGGCTAGATTCATCATTGGAGCTTGAATCTTCTAAGCCCATTTCTTTGTATCTCGCGGTTTGTTCAGGGGTCTTTTCTCTACTCCGTTGTTGTTTTTCTTGACTTGCTTGTCTCTAATGATGACCTTGATTATTTATATTTACATGCCCTTGCATGTACTGATGTGTCTCTTCTAGGGCAGCGGAGAGATCTCTCTTGGTGATTGGCATTTGAACTACAGGAATCTTTGGTAAAGTATGTGTCTACTTTGATTGGGGTGTAGCCTGGGTATCCTCGTCTTTGAGGTGCTTGGTATCCCTCATGGGTTTTTGTGAACTGGTTCCTGCTTCTTCGACAGCGACAGCTGCTCTCTTTTTCTTAGGAACCGTAGCTAATTTGGCATATTTGGCTAATTCTTCTGAGGTTGGCATTTCACGCAGACAGTTTTTCATCTCAAGTGCCTCATAATAAGTAGTATCAAAGCCAAACTCCCATTTAGAAACTTCTTATGACCCCACTTCTTCTTTGCTTCAAATAATCTGTCTTGGACATAAGGAGTCAGATTCACTTTATTGCCAATTTGCCTCATTGCATGTGACAGTAGTTGTACAACAATCTTTTGTGGTGCGGTGTATCTATGCATACTTGGGAAAAAAAAGTGCTGGTGCACTAGGCGAACAACATCTTCAATATCGGTTCTGTTAATGTCCAAAAAGGATCTCTTTTTTGGATCATGACATTCTTCCTTGACATTAATGATTCCTTCTTGATTCCATCCAAAAGCTTTGTTGATTAGCTCATGAGTGAATTGAATGGTTCTCCAGGTACCCACTTTGTCCAATACTCTTGCTTCAAGAACTGATATCTTCGTCGTTGCAGGCTGCAGTGTGTTCATCACTTGCGTGCATCTTTGAAAGTCTGGCAAATAAATAGGCAGTTTTAGAAATGCCTCTATTCCTGCTTGTGTCCAGACATCCAGCATGCGCAACAATCCTTGTATGATAGTCTTGAAGTCTTGCGACATAACAGGGAAGTAGTGATCCCTATCCATAATTTTGATGGTTGCCATGAAAATAAGTTCCGATACTGGTTGGTCCTCAAGAAACCAATGGCCTCTGGCTTTTGTTATTGATTTTGGTAGATGCCATTTGCACTCCATTGATAGCAGTAATTAGTTACCGATTATATTGAGAGTCATCCTTCATTTATCCTTCATTAGATTGGCAACTCTCCGAGTGAATGGTGTCGTCCCTTTTCCGTGGGTGTGAGAAAGGTAATACCTGGATTTTTTCATATTTTAGGTATTTTTATATTTTCATCTGAAAAGAAAAACAGAAAAGTTAGGTCATAGCCAAAGCGGTTATTACTTTTTGAGTGATTTTCTTAATGTATGTACAAGTGCTCTCCTATTTCCCAAGAGGTTAGAAGAAAGATGTGTCGAATGCTTGGCCTTGTACTGTGGCCCTATCATGCATACTTTGGGTCCTGATAACTCCAAATGTGTGCAACTTGAAATAGTTGGATGATGCATGCAGCTTGTCTTGTCTTTCGGCATCCAAATCTGCTTTACTCTGTTGGGACGTATTGTATCCCAAACATTCCTGATGAATGTGGTGCTTCTCATATTGTATGTCTGCTTTATCTGCTTTTTGATTCTTGGACTGGCTTGTGTTGCAACTGTAGACTTCTTCTTTTTCCTGTAACTATTCTTCTTTGGTTGTTTTGCCCTTAGACCATTTTGGTTCTCCTTGTGCAGTGGTTTATCGTTTTTGTTGAGCGTCTTTGGAGCACATGATTTTGGAATCCATATTTGCACTCGATCCGGTTGGGCGGCTACTACTTTCTTTGGAATCCATATTCTTGCAATTCGTTGTTGACCTTGGTGTTCAAAATGATTTGCCTTCTTGTTTGATTGGTTGTTCTGATGTCGAAGATGTTTCTGTCGTTGAAGATATGCATCCGTTTGATCCTTCCTTATCCAAGCTTGTTTAGTGTATGGAATGGGGTATATTCTAATAGGTGTAGACTTGGGATGATCCTTGGAATTAGTCTCTCTTGCGCCTGGTTCTCCAGTAGGGCTGTTTTTAGGTGAACTGACACTCTGGTGACTTGCTAAATTAGAAGATGGGATGCAAGCAGAATTTTGTGTCTCCTCACAGGAAATACTAGAGGAAGGTGTTTCCACAGTGCTGGTGAACATACATTCATCATCATCTTTATGAGAGTGAGCTCTCGGATCTATTTCTTCGATTTTGATTGGTCGTTTGCCTAGCATATTGAATACCTCTCGATGTCCTATCTTTCCTGAGATGTATCCTAAGGCCAATTGAAAAGTCACTTCATATTCATATATCCAGTCTTGACCTAACACCATGTCCTCCAATAAGTCCTTATCGTGACATACTAAGAGCTTTTGCTCCATAGTGTTGTTTCCTAAGTGTAGAGGCAAGATAATCTCTCCTATACACTTGATGATTTTTCCTCCTATTCCAACTAACTGCGCCTTTGATGGACGTAATTCCTCTTTGAGTTTTTGAGTCAATGAAAATTTGATGCAGCTTATGGAAGCTCCTGTGTTAATGAGAGCATCCACTAAGTGGTACTCCATTTTTCTGGCTCCCAAATTCAAATAAGGTTGTGTTCGTTGACCTAGGGTTTCAGTGGCTCTAAGATTAGCCATTGGGATGAGTTCTTCTCCTAGTCGATATCTCTCGTCTCTCTCTCATCCACTCTTTCCGTTTCTTAATTCGTTCCAATGCTTCCTGTCGAGCTTCTTCTCGTATTCTTTCTTCCTCGATGCGTCTATTCTTACCCCTTATTAGTCGTGACATTATTTCTTCAGTCAATGGTTCTAGGTATTTTTTCACTCGACATCCATTGATATAGTTTGGAAATACTTCTCGATCTAGGGTTGCTAAGCTGATGGCTCCGCTAGTGGATATGCGATTGATGATTAATGGGCCATATCCTCTTTTCTGCAACTTCTTAGCGTGTTGTTTCAAGGTATATACCGAAACTAGATCTCCTTCCTTCAAATTTTTGTCTTTAATGTGAGCATCAAAGTATGCTTTTTGTCGCCTTTTAGCAGCATAAATGCCTGCTACTGCTTGGAACCTAGTTTCGTGTAACTTTTCTATTTGATCCAATTGAGCTGATAGTTCATGTCCCGTCCACTCGTAAGTGGTTGCTACTCTGAGAGTGGGGATTAAGAAATCAATTGGCAAAATAGCATTTTGTCCATACACTAGGTTAAAAGGCGTAGTTCCTATGGCTGTTTTGTAGGCTACTCGAAATGCCCATAAAGCATGATGGAATTGCTTATCCTAATCAGATCTTCCATTGTTAACAATTTTTGTGAGAACTGTACACAAGATTTTATTCGAACTTTCAGCTTGTCCATTGGCTTGTGGGTGATAAGGGGCTGATTTCTTATGAATTACTAAGAATTCATTCAGTAAGGCTTCTATTACTTCATTCACAAAATGCGTACCTCTATCACTCACAATTTCTATCTGTAGTCCAAATCTAGTGAAAACGTTCTCGAAGAGAAACTTGGCCGTAGTTCTTGCGTCATTTTTCTTGGTTGCTTTAGCTTCAACCCATTTGGTCAAATAATTGGTGGCTACGATTATGTACTCGGCGTGAGGTCCTTTAGCTGGTGGGCTAATAGGTCCTATGAAGTCTATTCCCCATTTAGTAAAGGCTCTGGCACTCATCATGGGTTTCAGTGGCATCTCATCTCTTCTAATTGGATATTTCGTGCATTGACATGTATCACATCGTTGAACATATGTGGCTGCATCTTGATGTAGAGTTGGCCACCACATTCCAGCAAAGAGAATCATTTTTGATGTCTTATCGGCAGAGAAATTTCCTCCTGCAGCTCTTGTATGTGCCATCTCTAATACAGCAAGATACTCGTCTTCATGAATGCACATTCGCAAATGATTATCTCTTCCTCGTTTAAAGAGTTGTTTTCCTATAAGAGCATAGTCCTTACTTTGTTCTACAGGTGCAAGTTTCCTTGCTAAAGTGGCTCCTTCTGGGTACTCTTGGGTCTTTAAGCACTTCACCAGAGGCATGCTCCATCTTGGTGCTACAGTGGAGTAGCATATAGTAGAGTTTACTTTTGGATTTTTTTCTTCACAAGTTTGGCAGGCTGGTACATAGTTATGCACATCCCTCTGCATGGTTGGCTAATATATGCCTAATATCCTCAGGGTTTGCCATGTTCCATTTGCATTCAAATTTCCATTGATTTACATGTGCTTTGTGAAGCCACATTTCTTGTTCCTCCTCTTCAACGCATCTCATTAGTAATCCACTTGAATCTTGGTGATACAAACTTCCGGCAATGATATGAAGGTTTTTTGTCTTCCATAGGACTTGGGTTTGGTTTGACGTGATCCCATCTTTAGGTCCATGTGTGAGTATAGGGATCAACTTTTCTGCCCACTGGGGACACACTTCCGGGTTAAAAAGGTACGTATCTGGCAGATCATCTGGTACTCCTATGGGTGGTTCTCCATGTGTCATTCTTGATAGGTGGTCCGCTCTTATGTGGGTATTTCCTGTTGGAATTTGGGGCCCCAGGATCGTTCCAATACTAAAACCTCTTGAGCATACACAACTTAATTGACAAGATGATAAGTGAGATAGAGAAAGAAAGAAATATTGAGACAAGGTTAGGGAACGTAAGCTGGATGCTTACTTCACTAAAGATAATAGATGTCCAAATTACAACATGGGAGTACTACTCAACCATATAAAGTGGTGTACTCACTAATGGAAGAATAAGAAGACGATGATACAAAATTCAGATTTTGTCGAAATAATCTAAGTGTGTGTGAAGAGAATGAAGCAACGAAGCTAACAAAATAGTGTAACGAAATTGTAAATCAACCACAAGGTTAACTCACAAAAGATAGTTACCACCACCTCGTAGAAGACTTCCTGCTATAATGAGAGTAGCCTCTCCTTCACCACAACTTCACCTCCTTCAAGAGTGTGAGAACACTCTGTCTTCAAGAAGATCTCCAAGCTCTAGATCTTTGAGTGAGTGATTATACAAGGAGCCAAGGCCTTGTTTATATAGTTTGTGAGTATCCATGAAAAGCTGTACTAAAAGCTACGTTCGCTAAAGAAAAGCTTATCGAATAAATCTACGAAAAAACTTCCGTCCGTATGCGTTTCCTAAAAGCAAAATTATATCTTTATCGCGAACGGCTTTTTCCGTGAAGACTTTTTCGAAGTGCTTTATTAAAAAGCACGAATTTGCTGCCGCAGCGCGTGGGGATTGAACCCTGTGGGCGGAGAACGATTTAAGTGCTTTTCAGCTAGACCAAGTGCGCCCGTCGTCTTCTCTTGTACATGTGTATGGAGATAATGATATACATTCGTATGCTGCGCCCGCGTGGATTCCCTTGAAGGATATAGAATAGAATCTATATACCGACGTTGCGTCCTCTTGGAAGATGCATATAGAGATACAATTGTTGAATTTAATTGCTGGACTAATGAGGACATTGACTTCCAACAATCCCTCCTTCAATGTCATATTGGTACAAGATTCAGTAACCTGCAAATCTTCTCATGACTATCTCTAGTCAATGCTTTGGTAAATATATCTGCAACATTCTCACTAGTAGGAACATAAACTAGCTCAATGTGCTTCTTAGCTATCTGCTCTCGAATATAGTGGTAGTGTACCTCTATATGCTTTGTCCTTGCATGATGCACTGGATTTTTAGCTATAGCTATAGCACTCTGGCTATCTGAAAATATCTGAATGGGTTGATGTACTCTTACATCAAGATAACTGAAAATCTTCTGCAACCATACTGACTCTAGAGTAGTTGTAAATGCTGCACGATATTCAGCTTCACACGATGAAGTGGCAATAGTGGGTTGTCTTTTTGAAAACCATGAGATAAGACAATCTCCAAGATAAAAACAAAATCCACTAGTACTTCTTCTTGTGTCTCTATCACTTGCCCAATCAGAATCTGAAAATCCTTTTAGTAACAAATGTGTAGATTTCGAAAATACCATAGCATAATTTGAAGTTCCCTTCAAATAACGAAAGATCCGCTTTACTGCTTTCCAATGTAACACTGTCAGATTCTGCATGAACCTTGATACTTGAGAAACTGCAAACTGTATATCAGGACGTGTATTACAAAGATAAATCAAGCAACCTACTGCTTGACTATATAGAGTAGCATCAAATGGTTCTGCATCTGCTACCATTTGTAAAGACGTGTTCTGATCCATAGGTGTTTGCATAGGTTTAGAATCACCCATCTGAAACCTTTCCAAAAGTTTCTCAATGTACTTCTGCTGTGTCATGTAGATACACTCATCTCAAAACAGAAACTGAATCCCAAGATAATAATGTAGAATGCCTAAATCATTCACATCAAATGTTTGCTTCAATTCTTCTTTGAACATCTGCAAATCTTCATCTCTGGGACCTATGACTATAATATCATCCACATAAATGATTGCTATAATCATCATACCTGTTTCAGCTTTGACATAAAGAGTTGGAGCTGCATCTGAGTTATGGAAACCAACGGATAAAAGATATGTATGTATCTTTTCATACCATGCTCTAGGTGTCTGTTTTAAAACATACAAAGCTTTTATAAGCTTACACACTAAGTGTTCTTTACCTGTCTCTTCAAAACCTTCTGGCTGCTGAATATACACATCTTCGTGTAAATCACCATTTAGAAAAGCATTCTTAATGTCAAGCTGATATATATGCCAACCAAAATGTGCTGCTAGAGCAAGTACTGACCTAATAATAGTCATCCTAGACGTAGGAGCAAATGTCTCATCATAATCAATACCTTTTTGTTGTGCATATCCTTTGACAACCAACCTGGCCTTGTATCTATCAATAGTACCATCTGCTTTCCTTTTGATTTTGAAGATCCATTTTACACCTATAGCCTTCTTTCCTTCTGGTAACTCACATAGCTGCCAAGTTTGATTCTTATGAATAGAATCAATCTCTTCTTGCATAGCTTATCTCCAAATAGGAATGTTAAGTGCATCTTTAACACATGCAGGTTCATCTTCAACAGTCGTAAGTGCCAAAATATCATGAATCTCGAAATCTTCAGCAAAACTTACATGATCTTTTTGCTGTCTAGTTTGACTTCTTGTTCTTACATGATCTTGTTGTTGTTGTCTAGTCTGACTCCTTGTTCTTCCAGTAAAAGTCTTTATTGTTAAGGAAACACTCACGAATTTGACGCAACAGACAAAGAAAGAAATAGAATCTTCCGGAAAATCTATGCACAGGTGTACAGTATGCGAAGTTAGTGCGCGGTGTGCGCATAACAGATCAATTAATCGCGGCAGGCGCGTGAGGCGCGCATAACGCAAATTGAAGATTGACAGCACAGAGGAGCGCCAAAGAAAGTGTATATATATATACAACAAGATTTGAAGAACTAAGAGAGAGGATGATATAGAGAGAGAGCGGGAGTATGCATGTGCAAGAATAGAGACGAGATATAGCAGATGCGCAGAGACGCAGAATCATAGATAGAAGACGCCATAGATCGCGTATGTAGAAGAAGACGCCAGAGATCGCGTATGTACAGATGAATAACACAAGCCTGAAGTGTCGGGTTTTTCATCTAAGAGAGATGGTAATAAGAAACTACTCACTGTAGGAGAGTTTCTGTAACTTGAGCAAGAAGAGGCCAAGCTTACTTGTACACATCTTCTCTAATCGAAAACACATGTTCATGTGGATGTTTGTGCGTAATCTTTACTTGTGAAGAATCTGAAGCTATTTTGTGTTACGGTAGGAAGTTCCGTTTATCGTTAACTGTCACGACTCGTTACTAAACGTGCTTCAGTACCTTCTCTGTAAACGCATGTTTCGGTGAATAACAGTTTACTCAGTAAATATATTTCAGTAATTTCCGGTCAGTTACAGTTTCTCAGAAAACAAGTTTTTTCGGTAGAACAACTAAGTATAACTCGCAGCAGAGATCGAAGCCTTGTATGAGAGATAGCTCATCTTGTAGCTAGACGTCTCTACTTTAAGCTGATCACAATTTCCGGTGAAATGGAGATGTACACACAGTACAAAAGTTAACCGGAAAGTAGCAGTTCAGAACTGTGAAGTTTTTTCTTAAACTTTCAGAAGAGTTCATTAAGTGGAGAAAGCTCACGAATCACCTTCTTACTTCTTGTATGTTCACTTGAAGTAATTATAACCAAAGTAGAAGTTCATTTCGGTGAAGTTCCGGTACGACTACGGTGTCAGTCCAGTAACAGTCTGGTGAAGTTCCGGTGGAACTTGTGTCGCAGGATAATACAGTTAAGGCGACGTTAATTAGGCTGAGCTACTGTTGATTACAGAAGTGTTCTGAATCACTCTAGTTTAGCATTCTATTACGGTGGCGCGACAATTTCCGCAGGCCTGACAGAGTTCAAGCTTTGTCGCGAAACCCACCTTCAAGGCGAAAGTATTTCCGCAACAGTGGCATTAGAGCTGAAGTTTTCGCCAACAATTGGTATCAGAGCCGGTTAATCTCCCAAGAATTGGTATAAGAGCCTAGAGTATTCTGGATCATGGTAGATCATGTCCAAATTGATAAACTAGACAGAGATAATTATCCCGCATGGGTAATGCGCATGGAAGCCTTACTTATGAGTAAGGACTTAATGACGTACGTGATCGGAGAAGAAAAGAAACCGACCTTCGAAGATGATAGTCAACCGGAAAAAGAAGAACTAGACGCCCTAAAGCTGTGGCAAAAGAAAGATGCAACGGCAAGAGCCTACATCTACAACACTGTGTCAGATCATCTGCTACCGCACATTAGAGGTCTGGAGAAAGCGGAGGACATATGGAGTGCATTGGAAGATCATTTGCAAAATACTACGAAAGCTAGGAAGGCCAGCCTATGGTCCGAGTTCACAACGTTCAAAAAGAAGCCGAGTCAAAGCATTAGTGACTACGTTACTAAAATGAAGGATCTAGCAGATAGTCTGGGATCCATAAAAGAAGATGTCGAAAATCATAGATTGATAGCACAACTGCTCACAGGGTTGAGAGGAGATGAAAGGTGGAAACCTTTCGTACTCTCAACTGAACTTTCTTTAAATCATTTTGTACCAGATTTAAATCAGTTGCTTGGGTTGATGCTCACATATGAGCAAGACCTGAAAGGAGACGCAGACAAAGGACATAGCTCTGCAATGTACATGAAGAACAAGAAGAAAGACAAAGGTAAGTCAAAAGACGAAGAAGAAACAAGTTCTCAGGCCTATTACGCAAGAGGGAAAGGCACTGGCAGAGGAAGAGCAAGAGGAAAAAGTAGTCAGAATACTAACAAGAAAGTCTGCTGGATTTGCGGACTAAGTAATCATCTGGCGCATGACTGTTGGCACAACCAACAGGGATCAAATCAAAGCCAGAACAATAATAGCAGAGGCAGAAGCGGAAGAAATCAGAGTAGCTTCCAAAGAGGAAGACAAAGCCAAAGAGGAGGCTACGGTAGAGGTGGAACAAGAAGTTGGGGACAGAGCCAATCCTACAACACCACCTACAACAACTACGCAAATGACACACAGAATGAAAGTCATACATCATTGATGATGAACTCAATCAGCACATCTGATAACGAAGATCTAAAGGTATTTTACATTGACTCCGGATGTTCTAATCACTTGTCAGGAAACATAGAACTGATGTCAGAATTGGAAAAAGGAAGTGCGAGTCACACTGTTCAAACAGGTGACAATACAAGACACAAAGTACAATCAATCGGAAAGGTGAAATGCAAGAGTGGAGCAGATTTGCTAACCAATGTTTTGTATGTTCCAACAATACCGAAAAATATGATCAGTGTGGGACAGATAGTCGAAAAAGGTTTTCAGGTCAGATTTACAAACAAAGGAGTATTTGTAGAAGATCCCAAGAACGGATATTATCAGATCGTTTCTGGTAAGAAAGAAGGCAGACTCTTTACCTTAAGAGTACAAGGGAACATTGGCCAAGCGCTGCTCACACATGATGAAAAGGTGATTACAGAACTTGATCTCTGGCACAAGAGATTAGGTCATTTTCACGAAAAAGGAATCAAAGCTATGATAGCGAATCAGTCTGTACTGGGATTACCGAACGTACAGAACCAACATATGATTCACAAATGCGAAGCCTGTCAAATGGGAAAAGCCCACAGGTTACCTTTCCAGAAGAAAGGATTCAAACATGACAGTGTGCTGGAACTCATACATATAGATGTATGGGGACCAACGAAAGAAGGATCAATCAGCGGATCAAGGTACTATGTTTTATTCATTGATGATGCAACAAGGTGGATAACTCTTTATGTTTTGAAAGAGAAATCAGAAGTATTCAGAGCTTTCAGACATTTTCATGCATATGCTGAAAGACTCACAGGACGAAAACTCAAAAGACTGAGGTCTGATGGAGGGGGAGAATACTTCTCCCGTGAATTCAATGACTATCTTTGGAATGCGGGTATTAAGAGAGAAATAACCTGCAGATATACACCACAACAAAACGGTGTAGCAGAAAGGAGAAACCGAACTCTAGTCGAGTTTGCACGGGCTATGCTAAAAGAAAAGAATTGCCCAGATTATCTTTGGGCTGAAGCCGTAAATACAGCTACATACTTGGTAAACAGATTACCATGTACAGCCTTAGAAGGAATGACCCCTTATGAAGCCTGGTGGGGAAAGAAGCCAACACTTGATCACTGCAAGGTGTTTGGATCAGTAGCGTATGCTTATGTACCGTCTCAACTCAGACATAAGCTTGAACCGAAAGCAGAAAAATATGTATTCGTCGGATATGATGAAAAGCAGATGGGTTACAGGTTATGGAGTCCTCTAACCAAACATTTTACTGTTTCCAGAGATGTAACATTTGATGAACAGAAAAGCTGGTATGCAGATCAGAGCCATATAGCTGAAGAATTTGAAGAAGAGATAAAAAGAAGAGAAAAAGGAAAAACAATCGTACAGGTAAACAAAGAAGACGAGGCAAGTACGTCCAGGACCGAAACTGGTATAAGGAACGAAGACGAAGACGGGTACTCAAACATACACGAAGAATATGAGCTAAGAAGGTCAAACAGAGTAAGAAGACAACCGGAAAGATACTCGTATGATACATCGTATATAACTCAACAAGATTATGCATATATGGTTAAAGAAGAGGATGAGCCTCAGAGCTATGACGAAGCCAAAGGCAAGAAGCAATGGCAAGAAGCAATGGAAGAAGAACTCACCGCACTGGAAGAGAACAAGACATGGGAGCTTGTTCCTAAACCGAACGGTAAGAAAGTAATTGGAAATAAATGGGTGTTCAAAGTTAAGAAACTTGCAGATGGAAGGATAGCCAGACATAAAGCGAGACTGGTTATCAAGGGCTATGCTCAGACACATGGCATAGACTATGACGAGACGTTCAGTCCGGTGGCAAAGATGTCAACCATAAGGACAGTGATTGCTATAGCAGCATCAAAAGGATGGAAGCTAAGTCAGCTAGATATAAAGAATGCATTCCTGAATGGATATATATCAGATGAAGTCTATATGGAACAACCGGAAGGGTTTATAAGCTCCAGATACCCAAATTTTGTTTGCAGGTTAAGAAAAGCACTTTATGGACTAAAGCAAGCCCCAAGAGCTTGGAACTACAGACTTGTGAAATATCTCAATGAACTTGGATACCAAAGTTCGAAGGCAGATGCAAGTCTACTCATCAAAAGGACAGAAGAAGGAATGATCTACATTTGTATCTATGTAGATGACATAATAATTACAGGTACCTCAGATGCAGGAATCACAGAGGTAAAGAAATTTCTAGAAAAGGAATTCAAAATCAGTGACCTAGGAAAGTTATCATACTTTCTAGGAATGGAAATCTCATATACAGATCATGGTGTATATGTCACACAAGAGAGGTATCTCCTGAACTTACTGAAGAAGTTCAACATGGAGAATTGCAGAGAAGCTTCAACACCGCTTGAAGTAAACCATAAACTTAGTAAATATGATGGAACAGAGTTTAAAGATATGAAGAAGTATCAATCGTTAGTAGGAAGCCTAATATATGCTACGCTAACAAGACCGGATCTCAGTTTTCCGGTGGGAGTTCTCTCACAGTTTATGCATTGTCCGACAGAACAACATTGGGTTGCAGGACAAAGAGTTCTCAGATATATCAAAAGAACTATAAAGGAAGGATTATATTATCCTTTTACGTCAGATATAAAGCTCAGAGCATATAGTGACTCAGATTGGGCAGGAAGTCAAGATGACCGAAGATCAACGCACAGGTATATGATATACCTAGGAGATAAGCTGGTAAGCTGGTGTTCGAAGAAGCAACACACAGTAGCTTTATCGTCAACAGAAGCAGAATACAAAGGACTGGTAGAAGCAGCAAAAGAAGTAATATGGATGCAGACTTTACTTAAAAGCATGGGTATAGGTCAAGATATACCAATTATACATGGAGATAATATGAGCTCGCTGTATCTTGCAGCGAATCCTGTGTTTCATGCAAGAACAAAACACATAGAGATTCAGTATCATTTCCTAAGGGAAAAAGTAATGGAGAAAGAGATAGAAATAGTCTACACTCCTACGAAAGATCAGATTGCACACATTCTAACTAAGAGCTTGGATGGAACAAAGACAAACAGATTCAAAGAGATGGCAGGAATAAAAGAAAGGAAGATATATGAAAGACCGGAAGAGGTCAAATTAGTGATTGAGGGGGAGCTGTTAAGGAAACACTCACGAATTTGATGCAACAGACAAAGAAAGAAACAGAATCTTCCGGAAAATCTATGCACAGGTGTACAGTATGCGAAGTTAGTGCACGGTGTGCGCATAACAGATCAATTAACCGCGGCAGGCGCGTGAGGCGCGCATAACGCAAATTGAAGATTGACAGCACAGAGGAGCGCCAAAGAAAGTGTATATATATATACAGCAAGATTTGAAGAACTAAGAGAGAGGATGATATAGAGAGAGAGCGGGAGTATGCATGTGCAAGAATAGAGACGAGATATAGCAGATGCGCAGAGACGCAGAATCATAGATAGAAGACGCCATAGATCGCGTATGTAGAAGAAGACGCCAGAGATCGCGTATGTACAGATGAATAACACAAGCCTGAAGTGTCGGGTTTTTCATCTAAGAGAGATGGTAATAAGAAACTACTCACTGTAGGAGAGTTTCTGTAACTTGAGCAAGAAGAGGCCAAGCTTACTTGTACACATCTTCTCTAATCGAAAACACATGTTCATGTGGATGTTTGTGCGTAATCTTTACTTGTGAAGAATCTGAAGCTATTTCGTGTTACGGTAGGAAGTTCCGTTTATCGTTAACTGTCACGACTCGTTACTAAACGTGCTTCAGTACCTTCTCTGTAAACGCATGTTTCGGTGAATAACAGTTTACTCAGTAAATATATTTCAGTAATTTCCGGTCAGTTACAGTTTCTCAGAAAACAAGTTTTTTCGGTAGAACAACTAAGTATAACTCGCAGCAGAGATCGAAGCCTTGTATGAGAGATAGCTCATCTTGTAGCTAGACGTCTCTACTTTAAGCTGATCACAATTTCCGGTGAAATGGAGATGTACACACAGTACAAAAGTTAACCGGAAAGTAGCAGTTCAGAACTGTGAAGTTTTTTCTTAAACTTTCAGAAGAGTTCATTAAGTGGAGAAAGCTCACGAATCACCTTCTTACTTCTTGTATGTTCACTTGAAGTAATTATAACCAAAGTAGAAGTTCATTTCGGTGAAGTTCCGGTACGACTACGGTGTCAGTCCAGTAACAGTCTGGTGAAGTTCCGGTGGAACTTGTGTCGCAGGATAATACAGTTAAGGCGACGTTAATTAGGCTGAGCTACTGTTGATTACAGAAGTGTTCTGAATCACTCTAGTTTAGCATTCTATTACGGTGGCGCGATAATTTCCGCAGGCCTGACAGAGTTCAAGCTTTGTCGCGAAACCCACCTTCAGGGCGAAAGTATTTCCGCAACAGTGGCGTTAGAGCCGAAGTTTTCGCCAACATTTATACCACTATCTATCCAAGTTTGATGTAACCACGTAGGTGTATCCTTGAATAGTGGTGAAACTCTTTCTGAACTTTCAGCTTCCACAGGTTCTGGAACTTGTCCTGTCGATGTACTAGGACTTTATGGAACTTTAACTTCTTCCATTTCTGGAATCAAAGTCTCTTGTGGAACTGACTCTATAGAAGGTTGTGAAATTCCTCTTTCTTCAACTTTTTCTTGAATACTAGGAATTTGAGTTTTAACTCCCTCCTGATATGGCTGAACATGTACATCCAGAATCTTTCTAAAAATTCCATAGTCATTTTCACTAATGAACTCCGGAATTTCTCCTTCTTTATCATAAACCTTATCTTCAGCAATATAAGCATTACGTGAAAGAATAACTTCACCTGTCTCTGGAACATAAAACCTGTATCCTTTGCTTTCAACAGGATATCCAATAAAAACAGCTTTCTTTGCCTTTACATCTAGTTTGCCTCGGTCCTTTTTCTCAACATGTACATAAGAAAGTGATCCAAACACTTTGAAGTAACTCACATTAGGTTTTCTACCATAATAAGCTTCATACGGTGTGATTACCTTTAAAGCTTTTGTAGATGACCTGTTTAAAATGTGATTAGCTGTATGTACTGCATCAAACTAGAATTTTGGTGAAAGCCTCTTGGACGCCATCATGCTCCGCATCATTTGAACAAGCACTCTATTCTTTCTTTCTGCAACACCATTTTGCTGAGGAGTATAAGCAATAGTAAGGTGTCGAGTAATACCTTTCTCATCGAGAAATGTTTGAAACTCTTTTGACAAGTATTCTCCACCTCTATCACTTCTGAGAATCTGGACAGTTTCCTGACTTTCATTTTCAACCATAGCTACAAACTTCTTGAACATAGGAAAGACTTCTGACTTTGACTTAAGACCATAGATCCATGAGTATCTTGTAAAATCATCCACAAATAGGACAAAATACCTGAAACCCTGAATAGAGTCTGCTCTCATAGGACCATTCACATCTGAATGAATAATCTGCAATTTCCTGGTAGCTGTAATATGACCATGTTTCTTGAAAGGTAGTTTATGCATCTTACCTTCAAGACAACCTTCACATATATCTGAATCATTAGGTAGCTTGAATGAGGGTAAACTCTCAACCATACCTCTATCTTTGATATTCTTGAGAGCTCCAAAACTGATATGTCCAAATCTTTCATGCCATAGCTTCATATCTTCCACCGGTGACGAAGATTTGACTGCATATGCTTGACTGATTTTTGACAAAACAAAGATCCCTCCTTTATGCTTACCTTGTAAAAGACACTTGTCTTCTTTATGTGATAAGATCTTACAAAGATCTTTCTCAAATACAACTTTAAAACCATCACTTAAAAATGCAGATATAGATAGCAGATTTATCTTCATTTCAGGTACATAAAGGACATCTGAAATTTGAAAATTACCACCTTCTCTTGACTTTAGGGTTACTGTACCTATTCCCACAACATCCAAATCATTGCCATCTGCAATAGTAACTCTTCTACCTGAAGAATAGGAGAGAGAAGAAAATACATCTCTACAACCTGTCATATGCTTTGTAGAACCTGAGTCGAATATCCAAGGACTTGCTAAAAGAACTTGTAAAGTTGCTTGATCAAAAGCTACTTCCTCAATAGTGATACAGGCATAAGAATCACCTTGAGATTTCCCTTTTTTATCATCTTCTGCAACATTACTTGATGCCTTTTTCTTTTCTGCTGCAATCCTTTTATAACATTCTAACTGAATATGTCCACGTTTCTTGCAAAAAGAACATATTTTTACCTTCTTCTTAGAAGAATTCTCTCTAGATGTCGTAGATACAGAATCTGAAGTAGAAGGTGAGAGGGACCTACTTTCCTTCTTGGATTGTTTTTCCTTCTTCTTATCCTTCTTTTTCTTACCCTTTGATGAAGATGAAAGTGCTTCTTCATTCTCTTCCATCCCCTTCAACTGATCTTCATCTTGAAGCAACAAGAACTCTAACTCTTCAAATGTAACCTCTCTATCTCTTGTGGTAAGGGTAAGAGTGGTTATGAAAGATCGATATGAAATAGGAACTGAATTAATCAGCGTATTTACCATTTCTTCATCTGATATCTCAACTCCTACATTTAGAAGTTGATCTCTCAAGTCAATGAGTCTCGTAATGTGGGTTTGAATTGACTCACCAACTTTCATCCTTGTATTTGCTAGTTGTCTCCTCAAGTGAGCTTTTCTAGCAAGATTTTTGCTCTGAAAAAGATTCTCGAGCTTTAACCAAGCTTGACTAGAACTTTTGCAAGATCTGATTTATGGTAGAACATGCTTTTTGACACTCATTGCTATGAATGAAAGTGCTAAAGCATCTCTAGCATCCCATCTTGCCTGATCTTCAGTAGGAGGAACTCTAGGTAAAGACCTAGCAGTGACTCTTGATGTCGAAAGTGGTTACCTCTTCTTCTGTTGGTTCTGTAATAGCAATTCCAGTACCTCTTGAAGCTGCTGTAGACCCTTCTTCGCCTTCTCGTCTTGGTCTTGTTAAGGATCCATTGACGATACTCCATAAATCCTGTCACTAACAAGTTCATCATCATGAAACTCCACATGGGATAATTAGATGATCCATCCAACTTGTCTTCAATCTCAATTCTAATCTCACTCATCTTATCTTAAGTGTGTATGTCAATTATGTAGCTCTGATACCAAGTGTTGGAATTTGGGGCCCCAGGATCGTTCCAATACTAAAACCTCTTGAGCATACACAACTTAATTGACAAGATGATAAGTGAGATAGAGAAAGAAAGAAATCTTGAGATAAGGTTAGGGAACGTAAGCTGGATGCTTACTTCACTAAAGATAATAGATGTCCAAATTACAACATGGGAGTACTACTCAACCATATAAAGTGGTGCACTCACTAATGGAAGAATAAGAAGATGATGATACAAAATTTAGATTATGTCGAAATAATCTAAGTGTGTGTGAAGAGAATGAAGCAACGAAGCTAACAAAATAGTGTAACGAAATTGTAAATCAACCACAAGGTTAACTCACAAAAGATAGTTACCACCACCTCGTAGAAGTCTTCCTGCTACAATGAGAGTAGCCTCTCCTTCACCACAACTTCACCTCCTTCAAGAGTGTGAGAACACTCTGTCTTCAAGAAGATCTCCAAGCTCTGGATCTTTGAGTGAGTGATTATACAAGGAGCCAAGGCCTTGTTTATATAGTTTGTGAGTATCCATGAAAAGCTGTACTAAAAGCTACGTTCGCTAAAGAAAAGCTTATCGAATAAATCTACGAAAAAACTTCCGTCCGTATGCGTTTCCTAAAAGCAAAATTATATCTTTATCGCGAACAGATTTTCCCGTGAAGACTTTTTCGAAGTGCTTTATTAAAAAGCACGAATTGTGCTGCCGCAGCGCGTGGGGATTGAACCCTGGTGGGCGGAGAACGATTTAAGTGCTTTTCAGCTAGACCAAGTGCGCCCGTCGTCTTCTCTTGTACATGTGTATGGAGATAATGATATACATTCGTACAGTGCGCCCGCATGGATTCCCTTGAAGGATATAGAATAGAATCTATATACCGACGTTGCGTCCGCCTGGAAGATGCATATAGAGATACAATTGTTGAATTTAATTGCTGGACTAATGAGGACATTGACTTCCAACATTTCCTTTCTTGACTACTACCTCAAAATCAAATTCCATCAACAATAGAAACCATCGTACTAGTCATCCTGTATTACAAGACTTATTGACTAAGTACAGTAGGGCTTGATGATCAATGAAGAATTTGAATTTGTTTGCCAAGAGGTAATGTCTGAACTTTTTCACGGCATACACCATCCCTAGGCCTTCTCTTTCAGTCATGGTATAATTATGCTCTGCTTGATTTAATTGTCTACTAGCATAGGCTATAGGGTGGTCTAGCTTTCTTGTATCTGCTGGTTGAGCTAAGATGCAACCAATGGCAAACTTGGAAGCATCCACATGAATGTGAAATGGTTTATTCCAGTTAGGTACTCGAAGGATTGGTGCTGAACTCGATCTATTCTTTAACTCATTAAAGGCTTTCTCACACTCTTCTATCCAATTAAATTGAGACAAGAGTGCATAAAGAGGTCTAGCAATTATGGCATACATGTGTATAAATCTTCGATAGTATCCACAATGTCCCATAAATGCTTGGACTTCTTTAGCAGTCTTTGGTCTTGGTAAATCCAGAATTACTTTAATTTTGTCTTCATCAGTCGAAATTCCATTTTTAGAGACAATATGTCCTAATATTTTTCCTTGTCGAACCATGAAGACACATTTTTCTAGGTTGAGGCATACTCTATATTGTCGACATTTGGCAAAGATCCTTCCTAGTTCAGGGATATGCTCTGATCATATAGCTGAATAAGTACATAGATCGTCCACGTATACCTCCATACTCTTTCTCAAGAATTCCATGAATACATGACACATCAATCTTTGGAAGGTGGCTAGGGCATTAGTTAGTCCAAAAGGAATAACTCTAAAGGCGTATACTCCCCATTCAGTTGCAAAAGCTGTTTTGTGTTGGTCCTCAGGAGCAATGGCTACCTGATTATACCATCAAAAGCCGTCCAAAAAACTATAAACTTCCTTCCCTGCCACTCTTTCCAAAAGATGATCCGTAATGGGTAATGGGTAACTATCCCTTATGGTGGCAGCATTTACCTTTTTCAGATTAATGCATACCCTTAACTTTCCATTCTTATTTGGTACAACCACCAAAGGTGACACCCATTCAGTGTGTTCAATCTCATAAATGAATCCAGCTTCTAATAACTTGTCTCTCTCCTCCTTTATCTTTGCTGAATAAACATCCTTATATGTGTATGGTCTTTGTTTGGAAGGTTTGGCTTCGGATGTCATATAGAAGGATCTACTCCTTTCAAATCCTTATATGTCCATGCAAAGACATCCCTATATTCTCTTATGAGTCGTATTAATTCTTGTTCTTCTTCCATGGAGACATCCTGTCCTATAAAATTACATCATTCTTCTCCTTCCTCTAAGGTTACTACTATTTTCTTGGTTTGCTCCTTGTTGTCATATGCTATTCTAGGTTGTGCTTCTCATTTAGGCATTTGAATAGCAATTTTCCTCTCTTCTACTTCATATTCTTTGAAGTGTGCAGGTACTTCAAACTGATCCTGTGGTTTATTTTCTCCATCCTCTAGTTGTTCATCTAACTCTAGCTCTTCGTCCTGTGTTAGTTCTTGATTGATTGCATTAGCTATGACACTTATTTGTTGATTCCCATCCTTCGGCTCCATTGGTTCTTGCTCCATTTCAATGCTCTCATAGTCTTCCTTCCATTCTTTTTCAATCACTTCTCCTTCTTCAGCCTCCTGGAGGACTACCACGTATAAACTAACATCATATCCTTCTTCATCGATACATTCATTCATAGTTATCACTTCTTCGTTTACACACACGTTGTCCGAAAGTTTTAAACTTTCCAATTGATGACCAGAGAAAATGAAAATAACTTTATTGGTGAACTCTAACCTTTTATTTCACTGTTGATCAGTTGTGTTGATTGGAATTGACTACTTTTGAAGTGTTTATAGGTTCAAATGGATGAAGAAAACAAAAGTTCATATTATGGTTTACCCTAAACTGCTCGTAAAATGTGTGTTTAGGTCATAGAAACATTGAATTATGGGTTTAAGACCCTAGGTTTATATTTAATCTTGTGCATTTAAGTTAAGAGCCTTAATTCCTGGTTAATGTTAGGGATTAACTAGGTTTTCAATTAATTTCCAAAGGGTTTCAATGGGATTCTGATGGGTTTTTAGTAAGTTTTCAAGGGTTTTAGTATGTTTCAAGGGCTAGAATAGTTGTTATTCAAATACATTAATCTATACATTAAATATTTATGTATTAAAAATTAAAATATGATTTAATTAATTAATTTACTCATGTGTGAGTAATTAAATATTAAGGTTCTAATTAATTAAAAGCTTAACCTAAGCTTAATTTAATGGATTTATTTAATTAAGAAATTTAGGATAATTAAATTAAAATAAAAATGAAGTGGATAATTAATGAGTGATATATATGAAAAGTGTTTAAAGAATGGTGTGAGTTAAGTGTGTAATTAAAGTGGATAAAGTGAGTGGTTAAAAGTGTGGTAAGTATGTGTGCAAAATAAAAGAGTGGCCTAAATAATTTATGCATTTAAAGTAGAAAAGTGAGTGGGAGAAAAGAGTGGTGTATGTGTAAGGATTAAAGAATGGATGAGAAAATAAAGGAACTAAAAAAGCGTGGTAAGCTCAAGATTTGTGTGTGTATATAAATGTGTATGCTTCTTGAGTTTCCCTAATGTTTTTTTTCAGGTAACTCCTTCTTTGCTTTCTGCTCACGCATGAGAGTGATTTTAGTTTTCTTTTTATCTTCTTTTTTCTTCTCCCTTCTAGTGTTATTGAAGGTAGGAAGCACAGAAAGAGAAGAAGTTATTTCTTCTGATTGTGGCAGGTGTTCTGTCGCGAGAGTAAAGGCCCAATGGAATGCGTTATCATCATTAGCTTGTGTGTATAAAGAGAGAGACAATATTTAGTCTCTCTCTTTCCCTTCCTTGATCCCTCACGCTGTAGGCATTGTTTTTCACGCAGAGATTGAGAGAGTTTAAGAGAGAGAGAGAGAGATGCAATTCTCTCCCCTTTTCTATGCCTAGCAGCGCATATTTAGACAATGGCTGACTCTGACGGCGACACAGAAGATTCTGGCAGTCAGAAAATAGAAAGAGAAGTTCTTCTTTTCTTCCCCTCCATGGCGGCTGCAGACGCAGCGCACGCAGAGAGAGAGAGAGAGAGAGAAAGTGAAATTAGGAGATGAGAGAGAGTGGAGGAATTTAGAGAACTAGAAAGATATAATAGCTGTGCTGCGCATATGTGAGAAAGACATTTCCTTTTCCCCCCCTCTGTCATCTGTGTGTGCAGAGGGCATCTAGAATGCCATTTTTTATTCACGATCATCCTTTAGACACTGATCCTGGAAGCAGCTCTGATGTTTTGAGTCTAAATATCAGTAGTATTGACCCTATTTTTGCTTCTAGAAGGCTTAGAAGATTTGCAGCAATGTCATTAGCACAAAATTGTGTAATGCATTACCTGAACGAAGGTGCAGACTTAGAAGATGTGACTCGAGGATCACAGAAAACCCATGAACAAGTCCACGAATTGTTCTCAGGAGACATGTTCATTTTCTGGTACTTATGAGGAACTTCGGGTACATGCATGATGTGAGCATCCATTGGCCACCCACAGGAGGTTGATCCTGTTCGCCAAAGAAATGGAGACGGTTGGAGAGAGATAGGTCACCTCCTACGCATCAGAAGGGACTGGTCAGAGAGAGTAATATATGTGGCGGTTGCCTATGAATCTGAAAGGAAGAGAGAGGAAGATAGAGAAAGAGAGAGAGAGAGAGAGAGAGAGAGAGAGAGAGAGAGAGTGAAAAAGAAAGATAAAGATATGATTAGGTTAATCTTAATTAGATATAATTAATTCATTATTGTATTATTGCAATTAAGAAATCATTAAATCTAATTAAATATATAATGTATTGATAGTATTAATTAAATAGATTTAGAGATAATTTGATGTATTGATAGATATAGTTTGGTTTAATTTATATAGATAATGTTAATTATACAAGTGATTACTTTAGCATGAATTGGTTGCATGTACATAAGATACATTAGCATGTGTATGAATGGATGAAATAATGAGCAAGATTAATAGTTTATTATTTAAATGGTTAGAATGTAGGTTGGTATAAGTAGGATGTGTGTATTTGAAGCACATGCATGAGTTAACAAATGTTAGTATGTATGAGCATACATGTGAAATATGTGCATATTCATGTGAGGATGTGTGTATGTCTATATCTTATTTTAAGTTAGGATTGTGAATGTATTTACATATAGGAACTAAAGATTGGATGTACTAGGATGCATTAAAGTATGTTTGCATATATAGTTGAGTGCATGATCATAAAGACACACAAATGAGGTATTATATATTTTAATGCATGAGCATGTGTATGATTGCATATATGTGCAGTATTGTAACATTACTAATATTTCTCTAATGTTTTTTTTCAGAAACATTGAAGATTAAAAAGCAATTGAAGTGCAGTGAAGTGAAGCAAAGTGAAGATTTCATCAATTCAATTATCCGACAATCTGAATTAAATCCATAGAAATTATCCTTGATTAAGCTTTGTATAGAATTCACTAGTTGTTAGCAATCTTATAGAGAAATTATATCATTGTTTTAAAGCATTGTAATCATCCATTAATGTCATTAGCATTAATTCAATTTTAATTTGCATTATCATTCTTATCAATGTTATCTGAAATCGTTGAAGAAACTTTGATATTACCTATATCTCAAGAAGCTATTGATAGACATAGAGCAGTCCAGCCTTACAGTTCTTAGATGCTTAAAGTGTTACAATTATCTACTCCATATTTCCTAGATTTAAGAGTAATTTAGAATTTCTGATACCTTAGACGAAAGAAAAATATACCTAAAACACCTACGATTGTCTCATACACCCTGCGTGGGCCGAGGGATTTAGTGGCTGACTGATCCACCAGCCTTATGTCCGCAACTTCCCGACAATTTGGTGAACCCGACGTGAAGGTTCGGCATGACATTGTAGGTATAAAGGTATATTTATGCTCTGTTTTGCATATGCATATATAGATTATTTGGCGATTGAAGAAGAAGTATCGACATCCTTTGTAGCTGCAGCTGATTGTTCCTCGTCACGTCACCTTTATCCATCAACTTTCATGAAAGTGACGATTGCACATGCATGAAAAGATTTTGCACTGAGCACATTCACAACGAACCTCTTCATCAAGCTGGTTGATCAGGTATATTTTTTTTATTATTCTGTTGCATAATAGTAGGAAAAGTTTCTTTATTTTTAGTTGCAAAGAAGTAAGAAAATTTTCTTTAGTGCACAATAGTAGGAAAGTTTTCTTTATTCCTATTTCTAAAGCAGTAGGAAATTTTTCTTTATTGCATAGTAGTAGAAAAGTTTCTTTATTGCAAAATAGTAGGAAAGCTTGCTTTATTTCTTTTTGTTTGCAAAGCAATAGGAAATTCTTCTTTAAGTTTTTTCTATTGCAACATAGTAGGAAAAGTTTTCTTTATTTTTATTTCTAAAGTAGTAGGAAAGGATTCTTTATTTCTATTTACAACATTGTAGAAAAAGTTTCTTTATTGCCAAAGCATAGGGAAATTCAGGATCAAGATATAGACGGATTATTACGAGAATTATATATGTATATTTCATATTTATCTATAAAGTTAGACTTATCCACTATGGCTGACCACTTTGAAGAGAAGCAGCAAGATTGAAGATTCATTTAAATCTTATTTTCCAATTAAAACCATTGCGAAGTGTCAAGGAGTGCTGATCAAGAAACAAGCATACAAGATTTCACAATTTCATACTTACTAAGTTGTATAGGATTAGAAGATTATAGGAGCACTGAATATATGCCTTTGTATAGACTGAAATAGTTTGATATTGACATTCTTCACATTGTTTTTCCGCAACTTTATTCAGATCTTAATTTTTCATTCGTATGTCGAAAGGAATAGGACCTACCAGTAGTTCTAAAAATGATTCTGATATTAAGCACAAATTAGATCACTTAATTATAGAAACATTGCTACCATCTCCAATTGAGAATTCATATAATAACGAAATTATAGAACCTGAAATTATTAAAGATAAAATAGTGAACGAGTCTTTACGCCCATTAGAATACGATCGTCTTGTTTCTCGACTGTTACCGTTATTTACTATAGTTTTGCCAGAACCGGAGGAAAACGAAGACTTGTTCCCACCTCAATTAGTTCGAAAACCGAGCTCAGATCAAATTGAAACTGAAGAAAATGACATGATTAAAGATCAAATTACCCGTGAGAACTTAGTTTCACCTTATCAAATAGAAGCTATAGAAAGATACAGGGCTGGCCGTCCTTACGGTCCATAGCTAGTTAAAACTATTTACTTTTGGTAAGAAAACTTTAGTTTCAATCATAGAATTAGATAATTTATATTGTTGAGTCATTAGAACCCTTATTTTCTCAAGCCTGTCGCCTGCGTACAGAGATTTGAGAGACGCCGCGTGATTGGTTTATACCCAACAGAGTGAGCATCCGCTGCACATATAGCTTTTCAGCCATGCAGAAAGATCACAGATCGAGAAGAGCGGCATAGCAGCTCAGGGAGATCTGATTGGTTTGTCGACGTGAAAGAGCGGCATAGCAGCTCAGGGAGATCTGATATTTGTGACATAGTTTTGAGTGATTAATAGATAGAGCTTTCATCATGGACCCTTACCTAATAGAAAAAAGAGTATGGAAATTGATTGATGACCTCAAAATAGAGAAGAAAGAGTTTGGTGGTAAAGATGTTACTAGGTATATCAAAGAATACGAACATTTAGCTTATCAATATGGCATACCTAGGGATAGTTGGGTTTCCACCTTTAGGCGTATATCAAATGGAGATACCCGAGATAGAATAAGCCTTAGGTTGGGCTCATCCACTATACCTTGGGATATTTTTAAGACCCAATTGCGACAAGAATTTTGTTTTGAGGATTCAACAAAAAGAAATCATGAAACGTTTCAAGCTTGGGTAAATACATCTAAACCAAAAGAGAACTTAATTGAGGGTTTTCAAGAGTTTGAAGAACAGTTTAGCGACTTACCTGAGCAAGAACAAGTTTATCTTGAGCCTTATAAAGTTATAGATTTTTTAACTATCCTTGATTACTCAATTCCAAAAGACCTAGAGCCTCTTTTAGAAGAACACAATACCTCAAATGGCCTGATCAATGATTGGACATATGTGCAAAAGCAAGTTCATCGACTTGCTCTTAGATTTGAACGCCAAAACCTCAAATATTTTCCTCCTTCTAAAAGCAACGATTTAGATTGTACTTATCAAAAGATAAATGAAGAAAACAAATTTGAAATTACAAACAATGAATTAGATGATGCTACACCAATGATGAATGATGAAAATCAAATTACAATTTCAGAACACAAAACATTAAACAAACATGAATGTGAACATGAGAAACCTTTGTTTGATTCTTCTAAAAGTCTTCCCAAATTAATCATTGAAGAAGTGAGTGATGTAAGTGGTAAAGAAATCCCACTCATCACAATAGCTTCTCCTAAAATTATTACTCACATTGATTCTCCATATAAGGAAGAACAATATGAGAAAATTATAAAAAATGGTATTTATACATTTGAAAAATATGAATTGAAGGGTTTCAATATAAATGATCACTTGTTTTGCCTTAATGATGTTAATATTGGGTTTTCTAATCAAATTTTTGAGTGGTTTGATACAGGTCAAGCAAGAATGGAGGATTTAATATTTCAGTGGAATATCATGAAAGCTACAAAGTTTGATTTACTATTGCTTTGGTTTTTACAGATGGACTATCGAGAAGTATTATCTTGGATTGCTACCTTTTGTATAAGTTTGCTAATAATTATGTTTCTCACAAGATTTTTGAGTTGAGTTATTTTTCAGGATTAGCATGAAGATTGGGAGCTGATTGATGAACTAAGATTTTCTTCAAAAATAGACTATGAATGAAGCGCAGGAGATTGAAGAAAGTACATGCAGTTTAAAATTTATGCAATCAGAGCGATATTTGGATGAAAGGCAATGCTAAAGATGGAATCAATATAGATCAGGTGACATAGTTCTAACCATGATTAATGTTTTAAATTTTGTTTTTCCCTACATTATCATAATTAGAAATGTACATCCTTCAGATAGGTTAAGAAACCTCTTAAAATTATGAAAAGTAGAATTTACACTGAAGTAGGAATGTGCTTAAAGAGAAGATAGGGATTAGAGACCTATGGTTGTCATATGAATAGTTGAAGGAACCCTTAACTTGCAACTCCTAGTAGAAGTAGACTTGTTTTATATAGGTAAGCTTCCTTAAATTTGACCCATTTAGCTAAAGAGATCCTAGTCACTGCTTTAGCTTACCTCTAGATCCTTTGCTCTGATTAGGGGTTAAGCCTTTCCCCTTCATCAAAAAAGTTGCGAAGAAAAATTGAAAGCAGTACATTAATGGTTGCTGCATATGAAAAGAAAAAAAATGACACAAAGAAAAATTATGATGAAAAAATGAGATAAAAGAAAAATCAAATAAATCAGTTGTGGTCTCGAAATCACTTCTGAATTGAAAAGCGGGCTATATAAGGCGGATCTTTGCTAGAGGGGAGTTAGTTTTTGTATCTTAATGGCAAATGGTTAGGAGATGAGGATAGAAGGCTTATATAACATATGCTTTACTTATGAACAGAGTTAATAGAAGAGTTAGTACGAAAACTATTTGAATGACTTCTATAGTTTCCTTCTAAAACCTGTTTCCAATTCATGCATTGAACGAAAAGGTTTAAATTCAAGTTTACATAATTTTATAAGTTTTCTTTTCTATCAGAAGATGTACTAATGATAGAAGCATTTTTATATATAGACAACTTGAATTTGAATCATGAATAATTTTCAAAAGAATTTGATATTGTTTTCTATGATCTGCAGGTTGGCCCATCGAGGACGATGTGCAGGTTTGGCCGGGGCGAATGTCGGAAAGTTTTCAACTTTCCAGTTGATGACCAGAGAAAATGAAAATAACTTTATTGGTGAACTCTAACCTTTTATTTCACTGTTGATCAGTTGTGTTGATTGGAATTGACTACTTTTGAAGTGTTTATAGGTTCAAATGGATGAAGAAAACAAAAGTTCATATTATGGTTTACCCTAAACTGCTCGTAAAATGTGTGTTTAGGTCATAGAAACATTTAATTATGGGTTTAAGACCCTAGGTTTATATTTAATCTTGTGCATTTAAGTTAAGAGCCTTAATTCCTGGTTAATGTTAGGGATTAACTAGGTTTTCAATTAATTTCCAAAGGGTTTCAATGGGATTCTGATGGGTTTTTAGTAAGTTTTCAAGGGTTTTAGTATGTTTCAAGGGCTAGAATAGTTGTTATTCAAATACATTAATCTGTACATTAAATATTTATGTATTAAAAATTAAAATATGATTTAATTAATTAATTTACTCATGTGTGTGTAATTAAAATATTAAGGTTCTAATTAATTAAAAGCTTAACCTAAGCTTAATTTAATGGATTTATTTAATTAAGAAATTTAGGATAATTAAATTAAAATAAAAATGAAGTGGATAATTAATGAGTGATATATATGAAAAGTGTTTAAAGAATGGTGTGAGTTAAGTGTGTAATTAAAGTGGATAAAGTGAGTGGTTAAAAGTGTGGTAAGTATGTGTGCAAAATAAAAGAGTGGCCTAAATAATTTATGCATTTAAAGTAGAAAAGTGAGTGGAAGAAAAGAGTGGTGTATGTGTAAGGATTAAAGAATGGATGAGAAAATAAAGGAACTAAAAAAGAGTGGTAAGCTCAAGATTTGTGTGTGTATATAAATGTGTATGCTTCTTGAGTTTCCCTAATGTTTTTTTTCAGGTAACGCCTTCTTTGCTTTCTGCTCACGCATGAGAGTGATTTTAGTTTTCTTTTTATCTTCTTTTTTCTTCTCCCTTCTAGTGTTATTGAAGGTAGGAAGCACAGAAAGAGAAGAAGTTATTTCTTCTGATTGTGGCAGGTGTTCTGTCACGAGAGTAAAGGCCCAATGGAATGCGTTATCATCATTTGCTTGTGTGTATAAAGAGAGAGACAATATTTAGTCTCTCTCTTTCCCTTCCTCGATCGCTCACACTGTAGGCGTTGTTTTTCACGCAGAGATTGAGAGAGTTTAAGAGAGAGAGAGATCAATTCTCTCCCCTTTTCTATGCCTGGCAGCGCATATTTAGACAATGGGTGACTCTGACGGCGACACAGAAGATTCTGGCAGTCAAAAAAATAAAAAGAGAAGTTCTTCTTTTCTTCCCCTCCATGGCGGCTGCAGACGCAGCGCGCGCGCAGAGAGAGAGAGAGAGAGAGAGAGAGAGAGAGAGAGAGAGAAAGTGAAATTAGGAGATGAGAGAGAGTGGAGGAATTTAGAGAACTAGAAAGATATAATAGCTGTGCTGCGCATATGTGAGAAAGACATTTCCTTTTCCCCCCCTCTGTCATCTGTGTGTGCAGAGGGCATCTAGAATGCCATTTTTTATTCACGATCATCCTTTAGACACTGATCCTGGAAGCAACTCTGATGTTTTGAGTCTAAATATCAGTAGTATTGACCCTATTTTTGCTTCCAGAAGGCTTAGAAGATTTGCAGCAATGTCATTAGCACAAAATTCTGTAATGCATTACCTGAACGAAGGTGCAGACTTAGAAGATGTGACTCGAGGATCACAGAAAACCCATGAACAAGTCCACGAATTGTTCTCAGGAGACATGTTCATTTTCTGGTACTTATGAGGAACTTCGGGTACATGCATAATGTGAGCATCCATTGGCCACCCACAGGAGGTTGATCCTGTTCGCCAAAGAAATTGGAGACGGTTGGTGAGAGATAGGTCGCCTCCTACGCATCACAAGGGACTGGTCAGAGAGAGTAATATATGTGGCGGTTGCCTATGAATCTGAAAGGAAGAGAGAGGAAAACAGAGAAAGAGAAAGAGAGAGAGAGAGTGTGAAAAAGAAAGATAAAGATATGATTAGGTTAATCTTAATTAGATATAATTCATTCATTATTGTATTATTGCAATTAAGAAATCATTAAATCTAATTAAATATATAATGTATTGATAGTATTAATTAAATAGATTTAGAGATAATTTGATGTATTGATAGATATAGTTTGGTTTAATTTATACAGATAATGTTAATTCTACAAGTGATTACTTTAGCATGAATTGGTTGCATGTACATAAGATACATTAGCATGTGTATGAATGGATGAAATAATGAGCAAGATTAATAGTTTATTATTTAAATGGTTAGAATGTAGGTTAGTATAAGTAGGATGTGTGTATTTGAAGCACATGCATGAGTTAACAAATGTTAGTATGTATGAGCATACATGTGAAATATGTGCATATTCATGTGAGGATGTGTGTATGTCTGTATCTTATTTTAAGTTAGGATTGTGAATGTATTTACATATAGGAACTAAAGATTGGATGTACTAGGATGCATTAAAGTATGTTTGCATATATAGTTGAGTGCATGATCATAAAGACGCACAAATGAGGTATTATATATTTTAATGCATGAGCATGTGTATGATTGCATATATGTGCAGTATTGTAACATTACTAATATTTCTCTAATGTTTTTTTTCAGAAACATTGAAGATTAAAAAGCAATTGAAGTGCAGTGAAGTGAAGCAAAGTGAAGATTTCATCAATTCAATTATCCGACAATCTGAATTAAATCCATAGAAATTATCCTTGATTAAGCTTTGTATAGGATTCACTAGTTGTTAGCAATCTTATAGAGAAATTATATCATTGTTTTAAAGCATTGTAATCATCCATTAATGTCATTAGCATTAATTCAATTTTAATTTGCATTATCATTCTTATCAATGTTATCTGAAATCGTTGAAGAAACTTTGATATTACCTATATCTCAAGAAGCTATTGATAGATATAGAGCAGTCTAGCCTACCGGTTCTTAGACGCTTAAAGTGTTACAATTATCTACTCCATATTTCCTAGATTTAAGAGTAATTTAGAATTTCTGATACCTTAGACGAAAGAAAAATATACCTAAAACACCTACGATTGTCTCATACACCCTGCGTGTGCCGAGGGATTTAGTGGCTGACTGATCCACCAGCCTTATGTCCGCAACTTCCCGACAACGTCTAGGGTAGCTAAAATCTCCATCCAACCGTGAGGTTCGAATTCTTCATCTAAGAATATTTGAGGCATATAGGCTGGATCTTGCACCGATCTAGCAAGTCCTTGCCTTTGTTGCCATCCCTTTCTCCTATCCCCTTCCTTTTTTCGCGTTTGGCATATCCATAGATGAGTGTCCTCATTCATCCAAGATTGGTCACTGGAACCTATGCTGTGAATTGACTGATCGTCTTCCTCATGAATTTGATTCCACTGTAAGGGTGGAACATCTTGATATGTATCTCTGTGGAGATTTATTCTCGTGGTGGTTCCTTCATGCTGTAGATATACAACGTCTTTTCCCCAATCTTGCACGACCTTTAGCTATCTCATGAAAGGTCTTCCAAGTATCATTTCATAATTGCTCGCCCTTTCAAATTGAAAACGGTTGTTCCATCTTTGTGTCCTTTTGCTTACAACACTTTTCTTAGGCTCTTCCGAGTCTTCAACTCTCTGAGGTGTGGGTGTGTTCGTCTCTCGGTCGCTTTGATTATGTTCTTTAGTTTTTTTTGGAGTCTCTCTGGCCTTCGCTCTTGTTATCGCTTTCAATGGCACAGTGTATTCCTTATCGCTTCCTGATGACTCGATTACTTCTATCACATTGATTTGCACATTAGAGGTAACCTTTTTGGGATTCTTAGGGCAATCTCTGAATAGGTGTTCCTTACCACAATCACTACAATAACCTTCCCAAACTCGCTGTGGTGGTGGTGGGTTTGGCAATGTACATTCTCTGATATAATGATCACCTCCGCATCTATAACATGGTCCTCTAGGTACAGGCGGTCTATTCATAGGTCGGGGTGGTATGGTTGCTCTCGGAGCTGTGTACATCATTGGCACATAATCTTGCTCATGTCCATAGGAGGTATCTTGTGGTTCCCACTCATAAGATGAGTCATATGATTCATTAATAATCAAAGGTGTGGCTGGTACTATTGCTCTCTCTAGGTTTTCTTCAGGCCGAGCCACTTTCACTGGGACAACATTATGTTGGATGGGGTGGTTGTTGTCCTAGTACTGGTTGTGGTTGAGTGTATCCTTGATAAGCATATGGTCGTGGTACTCGTGCCTGCTGCTGATAAGTGGGGTATCTCAATGCTTCACCTCCTTGCTCTCTCTGAGGGTATCCATAAGGTCTCACATATGGTTGTATTGGTCTCGATTGCCTATTGTAAAGGCAATTTTCTGTACTGTGATTTATGTATTTTTGTTCTATGCTGCAATATTGCAGAGGTCCTGGGACAGGTGGTCTATTGTAAGCATAAGCAGGTGGTGGGACTGCTGCCCTAGTACACAAATGAGAAGGATGATCTCCTCCACAGTGCATACATCTCCTAAGCATGGGCACTCTGATTGGGTTTTTGGGGTAGTTCCTCTATCCTTGAACATTTAGTTTCCTTGATACTAGGTCGGCTATTTCCTCCACATTGTTTTTAGGGTTTGATGTGCTACTGGCTGAATCCTCACTTTTCAAGCTACCTTGAGGTATTTTCAGGTCTTCTGCTAGGTTTTCTTCTAGGTCTATACATTCCTTCATGCACTCTTGCAAAGTTTGAACTCTTTTCACGTATACCAGACATCTTAATGATCCATTCAATAATCCTTCCAGAAATAATGATACCATTTTGTTCTGGGTGGGTCTCTCTTCCACTGGACATCTATCCACATATTGCTTGAATCTTCTTGCTGCCAATCTCACTGATTCCGTAGGGGCTTGCTTGAAGCTTGTGGCAAATTATATACGTAAGGGGATCAAAATATTTACACCTGCAATCCTACAACAAAGCATGTGTAAAATGACACAAATTGACATGACATTTATAAACAACAACTAAAAATATGAAACCAAGCTATAAGTTTACCTAATCATAGAATATTATCCCATGAAATGATTGCACTTTGTCCCTCTAAATCTTGCAACAATGTAGCCAATCCATGACGATATCCGAAAGATTCTTTGGTACGCGTCGGAGGATGACCCACTGCCAACTCCTATAATAAATATGCAAAATGCTAGATGAACATACATGATGTGCTGAACACAAAAAAATTCAATAATTAACATGATACTTACAAATTGGTAGTGCATAGTGTCGTATCCACCGCTACCTAAATGCGATGTTCCAATGGTATCCAAACGTGTGGCCACTGCATCTCTCTGTTGATGATATCGATTAGGAGTATGTTGCTGCTCATCCTGAATCGATTCTCACTCTTCAAAATCTAACCACACAAGCTTTGGTAAGTCTGCTCTAAAAGCATCGCGAGCTTCCAACCGTTGATGAGACATCACCTCACGTGCCGTATGCTGAATCCACTCCGAACTCACAATAGGATTCCCAGGTGTTGGCCGGTACTCTTCATATATCGATTGTGAGATATTGTTTTTAGAATCCCTATCCTCTTCGCTACATTTTATCCTAGTTGCATCCATGATTGGAGCTCCATTAAGTATGTGATATATTTTGGAGTCGTCATGGTCATGCGCTCCCCAAGGTGTACGTGGAGATCCCCTCTGATCCAATGTGAAGATCCCATCTTATCCAATGTGTGTATGCATATGCATACGTGTATGCATATGCATATGCATATGTGTATGCATATGCATATGCATATGTATATGCATATGCATATGCATTTGTGTATGCATATGCATTGTGTGTATGCATATGCATTGTGTGTATGCATATGCATTGTGTGTATGCATATGCATTGTGTGTATGCATATGCATTTGTGTGTATGGATATGCATTTGTGTATGCATATGCATATGCATTATGTATGTGTGTATGTGTGTATGTGTGTATGTGTGTATGTGTGTATGTGTGTATGTGTGTATGTGTGTATGTGTGCATGTGTGTATGCATATGCATTGTGTATGCATATGCATGTGTGTATGTGTATGCATATGCATGTATGTATGTGTATGCATATGCATGTGTGTATGCATATGATTGTGTGTATGCATATGCATTTGTATATGTGTGTATGCATATGCATTTGTATATGTGTGTATGCATATGCATGTGTGTATGCATATATATGTGTGTATGCATATGTATGTGTGTATGCATATGCATGTGTGTATGCATATGCATGTGTGTATGCATATGCATGTTTGTATGCATATGCATTTGTGTATATGCATATGCATATGCATTGTGTATGTGTGTTTGTGTGTATGTGTGTTTGTGTGTATGTGTGTATGCATATGCATGTGTGTATGTATATGCATGTCTGTATGCATATGCATGTCTGTATGCATATGCATGTTTGTATGCATATGCATTTGTGTGTATGCATATGCATTTGTGTATGCATATATATGTGTGTATGCATATGTATGTGTGTATGCATATGCATGTGTGTATGCATATGTATGTTCGTATGCATATGTATGTGTCTATGCATATGTATGTGTGTATGCATATGTATGTTTGTGTGCATATGATTGTGTGTATGCATATGCATTTGTGTGTATGCATGTGTGTATGCATATGCATGCATGTGTGTATGCATATGCATGTTTGTATGCATATGATTGTGTATGCATGTGTGTATGCATATGCATTTGTGTATGGGTGTATGTGTGTATGTGTGTATGCATATGCATTGTGTATGCATATGCATGTGTGTATGCATATATATGTGTGTATGCATATGTATGTGTGTATGCATATGCATGTGTGTATGCATATGTATGTTTGTATGCATATGATTGTGTGTATGCATATGCATTTGTGTGTATGCATGTGTGTATGAATATGCATGTTTGTATGCATATGATTGTGTATGCATGTGTGTATGCATATGCATTGTGTATGCATATGCATTTGTGTGTATGCATATGCATTTGTGTATGCATATATATATGTGTGTATGCATATGTATGTGTGTATGCATATGCATGTGTGTATGCATATGTATGTTTGTATGCATATGTATGTGTGTATGCATATGTATGTGTGTATGCATATGCATTGTGTATGCATATGCATTTGTGTGTATGCATATGCATTTGTGTGTATGCATATGCATTTGTGTATGCATATATATGTGTGTATGCATATGTATGTGTGTATGCATATGCATGTGTGTATCCATATGTATGTTTGTATGCATATGTATGTGTGTATGCATATGCATGTGTGTATGCATATGCATGTGTGTATGCATATGCATGTTTCTATGCATATGATTGTGTATGCATGTGTGTATGCATATGCATTTGTGCATGCATATGCATGTATGTGTGTATGCATATGCATGCTTGTATGGATATGCATGTATGTGTGTATGCATATGCATGCTTGTATGCATATACATGATTTTGTGTATGCATATGCATGCTTGTATGCATATGCATGTGTATGTGTATGTATATGCATATGCATGTGTGTATGTGTATGCATGTGTGTATGCATATGTGTATGTGTATGTGTATGCATATGTGTATGTGTATGCAAATGCATGTTTGTATGAACATGCATGTTTGTATGCATATGCATTTGTGTATGTATATGCATGTTTGTATGCATATGCATGTTTGTATGCATATGCATGTTTGTATGCATATGTATGTGTATGTGTATGCATATGCATTGTGTATGTGTGTATGCATATGCATGTTTGTATGCATATGTATGTGTGTGTTTATACATATGTGAGTGTGTATGTATATGTATCTCTTCCTATCTCTCTTTCACTCTCTCTCTATGTCAATCGAAAACAAAACAGTCACTTACATCGATGTAATTGTTTGAATCAAGGTCATCAGAATCCACTTGAAGTTCTCCTTCATCGAATTTCCAAAGATTTGATCCCAAAATCTCTTGCAAAACTAAAGAGAGAAGATATTAGGAAAGCAAAAACATAAAGAAAGAAAAAAAGAGTGCTACAATATGTGCGATCTACTTACCAAAACTTAAGATCTATAAAAATAGAGGTGTGTTTAGAGAGGGAGGGAAGGAGAGAGAGAGAGAGAGAGAGAGAGAGAGAGAGAGAGAGAGAGAGAATTATTTGAATCAAGGTCGTCAAAATCCACTTGAAGTTTTCCTTCGTCGAATTTCCAAAGCTTTGATCCCAAAATCTCTTGCAAAACTAAACAGAGAACATATTAGAAAAGCAAAAACATAAAGAAAGGAGAAAGAGTACTACAATATGTGTGATCTACTTACCAAAAATTTAGATGTCCAGAGATAGAGGTCTGCTTAGAGAGAGAGGGGGGGAGGGAGAGAGAGAGAGTGAGAGAGAGGGAGGGAGGGAGGGAGAGAGAGAGAGAGAGAGAGAGAGAGAGAGAGAGAGAGAGAGAGAGAGAGAGAGAGAGAGAGAGAGAGAGAGAGAAAGAGAGAAAGAGTGACAAACAGAGATCTGTTGTTCGTGCACGCAAACCCGACAGTAGAAGATGTAGATTCAAAACGTTCAGAATGACGAATTTTGGTTTCAGGCTTGGTTAAAAAGATAATGTCGGTATAAGCATCGGTAATTCCAGTAAATTACCAGCACTTATACCAATGCTTATACCGACACTTATACAGGCGTAGTGTTTCCGAGGCTAAGCAGCTTTCCCAAATTGTCTGAGGATCATACGGACATTGACACCTGACCGTTGGTATGCTGTCCATTGGTATTCCCTCGATATGTTGTAGTGACTAAAGACTCTATGATAGAAGAACCGTCTTCATTTGAAGAAGCTAATGAGAAGAAGGAATTGAGAGAAGCAATGCGAGAAGAAGTTGAAGAACTTGAGGAAAACAATACTTGGGATTTGGTTCCCAAGACACCAAGTGTGAAGGTAATAGGATCTACTTGGATATATAAAATAAAAAAGAATTCAGATGGTTCTATATATAGGTACAAGGCAAGGCTACTCGCAAAGGGGATTGCTCAAACCCATTAAGTGGATTATGAAGAAAAGTTTTCACCTATGGCTAATATGCTAACCATTGGAGTTTTGGTATGTCTTGCTACTTCCAAAAATTGGAATCTATATCAGTTAGATGTTAAGAATGCATTCCTAAATGGATGGATTTCAAAAGAAGTGTCTATGGCACAACCACCAGGGTATGAATATAAGAACAAACCATGTTATTTATGCAAGCTAAGGAAGGCACTCTATGGCCTAAAGCAAGATCCTAGAGCTTGGAACAATAGGCTTGTTACTTATTTGTAGAATCAAGGATTTGTTGCTAGAAAGGAAAATACTTCTTTATTCATAAAGAAGACCAAAATACTTATCTGTCTATGTGGATGACATTATCATTATAGGAAATGATGCTAATGGAATTAAGCATGTTAGACCTCAACTAATGGAAGAGTTTAAAATCAATGATCTTGGTTTATTAACATACATTTTAGGCTTAGAACTTGTGTATATAGATTCTAGTGTGTTGATTACTCAAAGAGATTATATTCATGATATGTTGAGAAAATTCAATATGGAAAATACCAAAATTGAAGGTACATGCATGCAACCCAATCATAAGGTTAGTTGTCATGAAGGAGAACTTCTTGAAGATGTTACAGGTTACCCAAAACTTGTTGGGAGTCTTAACTATGCAACCTTAATAGGAGTGGACATTGCTTATGGAGTAAGTACATTAAGTTAGTTTATGAATTCACGAATAAAGCCTCTCATGGAAGCTACCGAGAGGATACTAAAGTACCTAAAGGGTACCATAAATGAAGGATTGTTTTACCCATTGACCTCTAATTTGAACATAAAGTTGTATTATGATGCAAATTGGGCTTGCTCCAAGGATGATAGAAGGAGCACCTCAGGATACTTGTCTTTTGGAGGTTTAAAGCTAATATCTTGGTCATCCAAAAAGAAACCAATTGTGCCTTTATGAACTATAGAGGCAAAACATAGAGGTTTAGCAAATGTAGCAGAAGAGGCTATATGGCTCAAGCAACTCTATACAAATTTGGGGCTACATTCTTATAACCCAATGATTTTGCAAGACAACACTAGTTCACTTCACTTGGTTGCTAATCCTGTATATCATGGAAGGACTAAGCACATTGAAGTGCACTATCATTATGTAAGGGAGAAATTGTTTAGCAATCACATTCAATTGTCCTATGTATCAACACAATTTCAATGTGCAAATATACTCACAAAGTCTTTAGATGGAACTAAGATGAACAAGTTCAAATTGATGATTGGTTTGCAAAGATCAATAAGGAATGAAGATCAAGCATTTTAGGCTTGAGGGGGAGTTGTTGGTGCAAGAGAGTCCAAGCCCACATACTTGGATGATTAGAATATATCTCATGGAAGTCATATTTGAAGTGGAGTTAGGAAGCATCAAATCTTGAGTTATTTGTTAGATAATTGATGAGAGAATATATCCTATAGTTTAGGAGTTAGTTTTAGGTGATCATTTAAATTTGAACTCAAGATTGGCTCTAAATTCAAGTATAATGGTGGATCAAAAAGACTCATGTGACATGTCCGATTTTGGAGAGAAATATAGAGGGATTCTATGTTATTTGAGAGCTCACTTCATAATTCAATTACTACTCTCACATTATGCAATAGATTATTTCCAATGACATTGTATTTCTATGTGATTTGTACATACATTTTGATTATATATGTACTTCACTTCTCTACTATGACTACATGAGTACAGTGATCTTCTTAGAGCTTGGCCTCAGTAAATGATTGATCATTTTTCATGATCTAAAGCATCATAGATTCAACATAGTATCTAGTTTATAGCTATAAAATCTCATAATCAGTGGTTCTCGCAATCGTGAGATATCATCATATCTTTACTCTCTGGTGTGTACTCTGATGCATCCCGAACATGTCGGGGAAGTTCTATGATTTGCCAAACATCATACTCAGCGTGTAGTTCATATTTTTTATTGAGATAACTCATGATTTGTAGCTGTCTAAGTTAATTAGACCCCATCAAAAGGACTAACACTAATTGCTATCATGTTGAAAGTAGTGTTTATTATACTGAACTAGTGTAGAGACTAAAATAGCAAGTCCATAACCTTCGCTTAATTTACTACTCATCTATTTTGATCCATTGATTAGTGGATCATGTTTTGAAGAACATAGGTGATTATTTATGATCATTATAAAGCTAACAAGGCCCACTACACTCTCCACCACTTGTTCTTGGTTGTTGTGAAGCAGGTTTGGCAACACCACTTCATCTTTGAAGACTATCCACCATTTCCTCGAACAATGGTTTAAGAGAAACAACAAGCAAGATGGAAGATGGATTTCCATCATTGATTGAAAAATTGGATAGAAGCAACTACTCAGCATGGTCACTAAGGATGCAAGCATACCTCGAAGGAATAATTCTATATGGATACATCTCAGGAGATAAAGAGATGCCAACATTCAGGAGCAAACATCAACCCAGAAGGGAGGAACAAGAAAGGCTGACGACATGGTGTGCAAAGGATGCTCTTGCCAGGTCTTATCTATTAAACTCAATATTTGATTTCTTATTACCTCACATTCAGAATTGTAAGATGTCCCAAGAGACTGGGGAAGTACTTTGTTCATACCTCATCAAATATAAGAGTTAGGAAGACCAACTATGGATGGAGTTTACAACCCTAAAAAAACAAACAAAACAAAGTGTAGCAGATTCTGTGACCAAGATGAATCATGTGGGTGATTAGCTTGCAAGCATTGGGCAGGAGATATAAGATTAACACATATTAAGGTGAATCATAAATTGCATCAAAGCTGATGATAAGTTGGATTCTTTCACCACAACAATGCATCTTTATATGGATATGGAGATACCTCACCTCAACACCTTAATGGGGCAACCCTTCACCCATGGAACAAAGCTCAACTAAAATGGTTACAACTCTAGAGGTAATCACTCTTCTTCCCTTTATATAGATAGAAATAAAATTAAGGATAAGAGTGAAAGCAAAAAGAATGAAGAAGAGGCGAGTACCTCTCAAGTCAACTTCATAGGTAGAGCAAGAGGTATTAGTGGAACCTGCAGAGGAGGAAAGCAAGGCACAGGGAGATCCTACAATACTCCACCTTGCAACATTTGTGGCCTAAATAACCACACCACAAAAGAATGCTTCAAGAATACAAGGAATCAAAGGGGATGAGGCTTCTATAGAGGGAGCTATGGACAATTGAGAGGTTTAGGAAATGCAACACAAGAGGCTATGTGGCGTAAGGAACTCTATATAGATTTGGGGCTACATTCTTATACTCCAATGGTTTTTCGATACAACACTAGTTCACTTCACTTGGTTGCTAATCCTATATATCATGCAAGGACTAAGCACATTGAAGTGCACTATCATTATGTAAGAGAGAAATTTCTTAGCAAGGACATTCAATTTTCCTATGTATCAACACAATTGCAACGTGCATATATACTCACAAAGTCTATGGAACTAACATGAATAGCTTCAAATTGATGGTTGATTTGCAAAGATCAAGAAGGAATGAACACCAAGCATGTTAGGCTTGAAGTGGAGCTATTGGTGCAAGAGAATCCAAGCCCATATACTTGGATGATTAGCATACATCTCATGGAAGTCATATATGATCAATCCCTTGTAAAATAAATTAGCACTTACTTTTGTAAAAGTTCCTTTCTCCCACATGGAGTTAGGAAGCATCAAAGCTTGAGTTATTTGGTAGATAACGGATGAGAGAATATATCCTTTAGTTTAGGATTTATTTTTAGGTGAACATTTGAATTTGAACTCAAGATTAGCTCCAAACTCAACTATAAAGGTGGATCAAATGACTCCTCTGACATGCCCGATTTTGGAGAGCTATACAAAGGGATTCTATGTGAAATGATAGCTCACTTCATAGCTCAATCACTACTCTGACATAGTGCAATAGATGATTGACAATGACATTGTATTTCTTTGTGATCTAATGCATACATTTTGATTATATCTCTACTTCACTTCTCTACCATGACTACATCAGTACAATGATCTTCTCAGAGCTTGTTCTCTATGTATGATTGATCATTGGTCGAAATTTAAAGCCTCATAGACTCATTATATTGTCTAGTTTATAGCTACAAAATCTTATAATCATTGGTTCTCGCAATCGTGAGAACCATCATATTTAGCATGTAGTTCATCTTCTTTATTTAGATCAGTCATGATTTGTAGCTGTCTAGATGAATTAGACACCTCAAAAGCAATTAGGCTAATTGCTATCATGCTTAGAGCACTTGTAATTATACTGAAAAAGGTGTAGAACCTAAAATAGCAAGTGCTTGACCTTGGATTAATTTCCTACTCATTTTTTTGATCCATTGATTAATGGATCATGTTGGAAAGAACATACGTGATTATCTATGATCATTAGCAAGTTAAAGAGGTTCACTACACTCTCCACCACTTACTTTTGGCTAGTGCAAAGCAGGTTTTAGCAACACCACTTCATCTCTAAAGAGTATCCACCATCTCCTCCAACACTCCTATGAGGTCTTTGATTGCAGGAAAGAGGATAAAATTTTTCAAGAAAAGAAATGATGCAGATTATGAGATTGCACAATGTTAAGAATAAAGAAGTAAGATCATATATATGTTGCAAAAAGGATTTTCTTCAATTATAAGGAAAATATAAAAATGAAAAATGGAAGCATTTACTTCAATAAGTAGTGGAGGAAAAAAGAGAATCAAATCCAAAACTAGCTCAAAGTAGTGGATGAGTTGTGGAGAAGACCTCTGCAATTCATCATGAGAGCTCATGGTTATTTGGGTACAAAAGAGGGAAGGGAGGAGACTTAAAGAACTGAGGACAAAGGCATTGAAGTCCCCTTGTATGTAGTTCATTTGGTTTCAAGCATTTTGTTCTCTTCGGTCTCATAGACTTTGTCCAATGGCATACCAATTTTTGGGTAGCTTGATTATGAAAATCATATATCTCAATATATGTTTCGATTTTTAGAATTTAAATATTTTTTGGAAATCTTATCATGAGTACACCTCTATCTACAATAGATTTATCAATTCTCTATGCTCTATGAGTTATTCAGTTTTCCGTGAAGTCCAATTTTCATCCTAACTGAGTGGACAGGCAACCTTTTTTAAGGCAAAGAGTTGCCAAACCAAACATACTCCAAATTGCGTGTTAGATAGCTCATTTGAAATGTATTAGTGTTTAGTCTGAGTGAGCAAAGCCTCAAGTTCATTGAATTCTTCAATTGATACCAATTTTTCATTTTAAGGTTCAGCCATAGGTAAAAATTCTTCATCTACACTTTTCGTTGTGAATAGGAGAGGAATTCTCCAACAATTGGTATCAGAGCATTGGATGTTGAAGAAGCAAAGAATTGGAACTGAAGTAAAGCAAAGGAGAAGCCACAAATCAAGGGGGAGATCTATAAAGTCAAGACAGAGTGCCAAACATAACTCAGGTAAACTTCAAACTTGGAAGTCTTCAATGGCTGATTTAGGACAACAAGTTGAGAAGTTAGATAAAGATAAGCTTCAGTCTTGGAGGTATAGAATGAAAAATTGCCTTAAAGGTAAAGGTTTATGGATTCTAGCTACTGAAGATGATCCACAATAAGTGGAGTTTCAAGACTCCAACATTACTCCACCACAAAGGACACAATTTGATGATTGGGAAGAGAGGAATGGAAGGGTCATGTTCCTCATTTCACAAGTTATTTCTAACACTATGATTGCTCATATGCAAATCCTAGAGACAACCAAGGAAGTTTGGGAGGCATTGGAGAAGGTGTATGCTACCTCAACAAGGTCTCCAAAGATGCAACTGAAGAAGAAGCTTAACAACATGAAGAAAAGCTCAAACCAAATTTCTAGTGAGTATACATTGAAGATCAAGGAGCTTCGAGATGAGCTAGCATCAATTGGATGCAAGATAGAAGAGGAAGATATCATCCAAATAGGCCTCAATGGCTCGATGAGTGAAGAAAAGTGGAAGCCTCTCATGAAAAGCATTCTTTATAGAGATCCTCTACCAACATTAGACAAGATTATATCAAATCTTGTGGTTGAAGAGGTTGCTCAACAAGGATAAGGCAACAAAGGTAAGGATAGCCATAGCCAAATGCTATATGCAAGTCATGGTAGATGAAGAACGCAAGAGGAGGATCATGGGGAAGAGGAAGAAGCTACAACAACACAAATTCTAGTCAATGCAACTCAGAGGACAACAAGGGAAACTCAAATGACAACACATATGGAAGAGGTTGAGGAAGAAATAGAGGAAGAAATAGAGGAAGAGGTTGAGGTTCATATAATCCTCATAAAGTTATAACATGTTATTGTTGTGGTAAATTAGGACATTATGCAAATGATTTTTGGCAAAATCATGGAAGGCGGAAGGTGGAATAGAGGCAACCAAAGGACAAGAAGGCATTGAACTTCCCTTGTAGGTACTTCATTTGGTTTCAGTCATTTTGTTCTCTTTAGTCTCATAAACTATGTCTAGTCGCATACCAATTTTTGGGTATCCTGATTGTGAGAGTCATATCTGCTTGAACATCAAGCTTACACTATGCTTGAGGTGGATTTGATCTACATCAAAGGCTATCGCGTTGAAAGAATATCCATTGGAGAGTTCTTTTTCTTATGCTCATTTATTGTATTTTTTTGAGAGATTTTTGATGGTTCATTTACTATTGTAAAAGCCTTGAGCTTTACACATGAAAAGGTAGAAATATAGAGCCCAAATTCCATGAATTTGTGGTGGTTGAAGTTGCATTCAATCAAGCAATCAATCACCTAAAAGTAGATCAAACTAGATCTTCACTTTTCCTAGATTGTAGGAAAGTTAATTGATTCCCTCCAACAACCATTAACACCTTCATTTGAATTCAAATTTGACTTGTAGAAGTCGTGGAACACTCCTAGAGTCTATATAAAGACTTTAAATCACTTGTGCATTACATTGAAGTTAGAAGAAGAAGGAAAAGAAGCCCTAGGGCCAACGGTGAGAGAAACAACCTGCCGCTTACCCCCTACAGCAATTTGTATTGCAATCTAGGAAAGGAGATCAATGAGCTTGACTACCCAGGTGGGAAGCTACTTGAGGTTGACACCTACGACAAAGCCCTAGAGATCCTTGACATTAAAGAAACCCCCCAGGAGGGTTACACTACAAGCAAAGAAGATGGTTTCACCACTAGTAACGAAGACAACATGGATAGTGAAAGTTCCATCATTGGATCGACGATCCCGGAAACGGTGCCGAGCATGGGGCCCAAGTCTCCCCAGCAAGGGGCATCCCGCAAAGGAAAACAGCCTATGGAGCTACCCTGGAAAAGCCCCCATAAGAACCGACTTCTAAGTCGGGATCAGATCCCAGCGAAAAAGAAAGACGAAGCCAAGAGAAGAAAGGACAAAGCTCTCTCCCGCAAAGAGGGATCAATACAAAAATGATTGTCATCTCGCTAAATGCTAGAGGGCTAACCGACCCCTCAAGAGCGACCATCATTGGTCAATGGCTTCACGACATTAGCTTAAACCCAGACTTTATATGTATTCAAGAGATTAAAATTGACGGAGAAGACCTCCAGAAACAGCTCAGACAGGTCTCCTCGGCCCATGTGTGGATCCCAACGAAGCACCAGCGGGGGTCTGGAGGAACGGTTATCGGTGTTAAACAAATCTGGTTTGAAAAACTTGAGAACTCCATTGAAGATGTAAGTCACCGTTGGATTGCTGTTTCTTTTGGTGCTCCTCTTTGTGTTACTATGGTTTCTTTGTACGCCCCTAACGGGGATTTGGAGAGACTGAACACTTGGGCCTCCTTAGACTCGCTTCCCCACAACGTGCTTATATGTGGAGACTTCAACATGGTGGAGGACCCTATGGACAGATGGATGGGCAAGGGCAGGGTAATCGACAGTCGGGAGAAAGAAACGTGCGACATGACCAAACTCCACTTGGATTTGGTTGAATTCAAAGACTCGAGTGGCTTTTCTTGGTCGAATCTCCAAGCGGGCGAGGACCTGAGGAAAGCTAGACTCGATAGATGCTACATCTCTCAGAGTTTTACTCATCAGTGGGGCCACCCTACCATCACGCAACGCACTGACCTCACTATCTCTGATCACTACCCGATCGTTATCACTTTTCAACCTTCCAACAAGATCCGCAAGGCTCCGTGGTTCCATGCCAACGCAACCACCTTCTCTCTCCCCTCCGTCCATCAAGAGATTGCCGATGTGTGGAAGGTGGCGTTTGCCTCTGGCTTGGCCCTAGCCAAGTGCTGGAGAAGTGCGGTCGACAAGTCTCGTAAGATCATGATCAGAACTAAGAAGATGCTCGAGACTGTGCGGCGGGCTCGTAGGGAAGCTCTTTACCACAGACTCTGGCGGCTCGAGGAGGAAGTGAACAAAGGAAAACACCAAGCCCAGAAAGGTCTCCGAAAAATCAGAGCAGTGTTGAGATATGAGGAAGAAATACAAAGGAAAAACTTGCAAATCTTCTTCAAGGAGTGGTGGGCTGGCAAAGCCGACAAACCCACCAAAGAGATGTGCCGTATCCTTAAAAGGAAACACAACAGAGAATCGATCCCCCTACTGCTAGGTCCACATGGCAATGTATGCAATTCGGAAGAAGATAATTTTGCATCATCGAAGGGCACTTCACGAGACTCCTGGGAACCTCGAACCCCCTCTCCCACCATAGAAGAGACTGTATGGCTGCCATTTCTAGGGTTTCCCCCCGGAGAATACCACCCAACCTCCACTCCCTGCTTCATGCCCCTATCTCTGAATCGGAAATCATTGAGGTCATTGATGCCCTCCCTCTCGGTAAAAGCCCGGGACCCGACGGACTCACTAACGAGTTCTTTAAATCCTTCAAGCTGGTGGTTGCCACCCCTCTTCGGATGGTTTGGCAAGAAGCGCTAAAGTTTGGTGCTCTTCCTTCTTGTCTAAATAATGGAATTATCAAGTTGATACACAAGAAGGGGGAAAAGAACAGAATCGAGAACTGGCGGCCAATTACGATGCTCCAAACAGGATACAAGATCATCGCCAAAGTCATCGCCAACAGACTCTCGTGCCACCTAAGATCTTGGCTTAGTGAGGACCAAAAAGGTTTCATCAAAGGCAGGTCTATCCTGGAAACCATTATGGATATTTGGGAAGGTATTCAATTTGCAAATGAGTCTAATCAAGATGTGGTTTTCCTCAAGATCGACTTTGACAAAGCCTACGACAGGCTAGAATGGGACTATATTCTGCAGTCGCTCTAAGATCTCGGATGTAGTCAGAAATTCACCAAGATGATCGCGACCCTTCTCGGAAACGCAACGACCCAAATTAACGTTAACGACAAACTTTCGAAGGCGATCCATCTTAAAAGATCTATTAGACAAGGGTGCCCTCTGGCCCCCCTTCTTTTTGCCATCGCCACTGAGGGGCTGAGCAGACTTGTGGCACATCATGTGGAGGCTGGCAATATCAAAGGCCTCCGACTGCCTCACGACCACAGTCAAATCATCATGAGACTGTTTGCCGATGATATGAACGCGTTCGTTCACAATGATAATACCAGCCTGGAGACTTTCTGGAGGTGTCTTGCTACCTTTTGTGATGCCTCTGGATCCAAAATCAACCACTCTAAGACCGCCTTTAGGGCTATTGTGGGACATCATCCTGGCCTTCTCATTGATCATGGCTGTCAAATCATTCCGCAGGGCCAAATCTTTCGACTTCTTGGAATCCCCTTGGGGTTTGGCGTCTCTATGGAGCAGCGATGGAACTGGGTGCTGGCCAAACTCGAAAACAAGCTTAACTATTGGAGAGGTATGCAAATCAATCTCGCTGGACGTGCGATGGTTATCAACACGTTCCTCCTCTCCTCTACCATCTATTTCCTTTCTTGTTGGAGACCGAATGAGCAAGGCCTGTCCAAACTGAATAGTATTTGTAGAAACTTTCTCTGGACGGGCGATCATAACAGAAGGGGGGTGCCTAAAATCAAATGGGCCATCTGCACTAGCCCTAGAGATAGCGGGGGGCTTGGTATCCTGGACATTGGGTGTATGGCTAACAAACTGGCAGCCAAATGGATGATTAAGGCTTGGTGCAATAGGGAGGCCTCGTGGGCCAAGCTGATCTTCAGAAACAAGAATGAGTTGGCCCTCATGGGATTCCCGAACTGGAAGAATCTAGACATCATGACCCTACTATTCTCCCCGATCCCCGTCTTCCCGAAAGGCTCCAATCTCGTGTGCTCCCTTTGGAAGGGCTGGAATAAAGTCAAAAGCTTCACAAGAATTAGTGAGGACTGGAAGTGGGCGGCCGGAATCAGACAAAACGACTCTATCTAATACATGGCATCCGGAGTGTGGAGTCGTGGAACATTCAAAATGCCAAGAAGTTATGGAACAAAGGATTCAAAAAATGGAAACAGCTCTGGAAACATGACACCAACAGCTGGATCAACTTCGAGGATATTGACCCTCGCATAAACATCTCCTACAAAGAATGGAACACTTTGCAAAGCAGATGCCTTGCTTGGGATCGTCACAAGACTCGCCTTCTCATGGGACACGACACACCGAACTCGCTTGGTCTCAAATGGCACAATGGAAATAGCCTACTCAAAATCCCGAACATCAAAGAAACGGCTGACCTCCAGATCAGCCTCAACAAGAAGTGGTGCTTGTCTTGGACGCGGCTTCGGTGGGACATGAAATTCATGGGTATCTAGCACCCCCTTATAGAGATTAAGAAGTCTGTCCTCTTATGGCAAATTCTTCATCGAGGAATTTGGACCAACCATAAGGCTAGCAAACTTTGTGGGATCCCTTCTTGGTGCAAACGCTGCCGCCGTGCTATCGAAGATGTCCCACACATCTTCCTCACTTGCCCCAACTCCTACAGAATCTGGCAGACAGTTGGAAGGAAAATCAGACTTCAAAAACAGCTTAGTTGGAAACAAGTCCTTTTGGGAGAAGCGATCGGCTGCTCTGCGACACTCTGGAACGCCATCAGAGGGGAAGTCCTGTGGAAAATTTGGGAGGAGAGGTGTGCTCTCAACTTCGGCGACCCCCCCAGGGAGTGGTCGATTGAGAAATCACTATTCCTCCTTGGCAAAAGGATTGTTAACAGTAAGAAATCCCCCCCCTTCAGGCACCATCAAGTCCTCCTTTTGATCAACAACAAGCTCAAACCCAAGTGGGCCCCGCATGAGGGCGATGAGAGGGTGATTAACCTTCTCTGTAATGCAACCTAGGATTCAATCAAGCTTCCCCTGCTTTGTGGGATTTGGGGGGTCCCGTGGGCACTAGTCCCCTTACATTGTACCTTTGTTTCTTAATTTAATTCAAGTCCGGGAGAGTAGGCTATTGCCGAACTTCCTTTATATAAAAAAAAAATATACATACACTTGTGACCATCATTGTCTTGCTCCTTCAATTCTCTGCATCATCTTCTTCGCCAACAGTAATCTTGAAGAGGCTGCTGATCTCTCTCCAAAGCTCCAAATTCAGTGCAAGATGGCTCATTGGAAAGGTATGATTGTTTACTTTAGGCCTATAAATTTCCATAGCATTTCTTTCAGTATATTGGGAGAAATCTCAGTGTTTCTATCTCGTGGTCAATCTCTGTGTATTCCTGAAAAATAGGAAGTACCACCGGTGAATGTCGCATTCATTCCTATAGCATATTTTTCTCATTCCTTATACTTTTGTGCATTATATACACTCAACCATATTTCTTCTCTCATAGGTTTCTCTACCCTTGCACATTCTCTCTAGGTTTTTCTACCCTTGTGGATCTTCTCTCCAAGTTCCAATTGATATTTTTCAGATATTATACAAACTAAAGAGTAGGAGTTTGAAGACCGAAGTGAAGGATTGCCCGATTCTCTCCAAGTTTTTTTGCCCTCGTGGATCTTCTCTCTAGGTTTTCCTCTCCCCATAGATTCTCTCAAGGTTTTTCCAACCCTTGTGGATCTTATTTCTAGGTTTTTATGCCCCTACATATTCTCTCCACGTTATTGCATGAATTTGAAGTAAAGAGAGGTGTTTGAATTCAATCTTTTGGAGTTACAAAGACCAAGGGCCCAAAAAGTGAAATTCCTACCACAAAAAGTGAAGAGAAGTTGAAGAGCATCCTTTCGCACTGTACCAGAGTGACTGTTTTGTGTTGAACAAACCGCATTGTAGCAGAATTCTTTTGTATTATTCAAAGTAACTTGATGAAACCATTTGTATATTCATTACCATCATTGAGCATATTTAAATTATTTGGTAGATTGAGTCTCGTGATTTTGTTCTTTAGCATTGTATTGATCTTTCCACATTCGCAACGCATATGCCTTATGAATTCATTCTTCGTGATCGAGTTCTCTTAGTTTCCTCTTTCGAGGTGTGGGCCTACGAGATGACGAACAAGGGCAAGGTGCCCAATGTGCACATGCCGCTCACTAGATAGGAGGATGATGCACCCAATGGGATCTGATCCAACCCCACACTGCTCTTCCTTAGACCTCCTTATCTTCTAGACCCTACCGATTCTCTCCAAGTTTTTCTACCCATGTGGATCTTCTCAACAAGTTTCTCTACCCCCATAGATTCTCTCTAGGTTTTCTACCCTTGTGGATCTTCTTTGTAAGTTTTTCTACAATAGGAATTCACTCCAGGTTATTGCATGAATTTGAAGTAAAGAGAGGTGTTTGAAGTAAAGTTTTTGGAGTTACAAAGACCAAAGACCCGAACTGAAGTGAAGATCCTACTACAAAGACAAAAGAGAAGTTGAAGGGCATCCTTTTCCACTATAGCAAAGTGACTATTTTGTATGGAGCGATCCACATGGTAGCAGAATTGTTTTGTATTATTCAGACTTACTTGGTGACACAAGTTCTATATCCATTACCATCATTGAGAATAATTTGTTTATTTGGCACATCGAGTCTGGGAATTTTGATTTTTAACATTGTATTTATCTTTCCATATTTGCGATCCATATACCTTACGACTTCATTGTCTATGACTGAGCTCTCTTCATTTCCTCTTCTGAGGTGCGGGCATACGAGACCAGAAACTAGAGCGACCTACCTAGCGTGCAGACACTGCTCGTCAGACAAGGGGATGACACATCCAGTGCTAATCATCAACTAGTTTTCCCTATGATCATTTCTAGAGTATTGCATATTCCATGGAAGCTGCACCCCACATGAGTCCCAAAAAGCTCACTTACCTGAGTTGATGAGACTTCTTAAGGAAGAGATGCACATAAGAATTCTAGAGCCATCCTCAGCTCCATTTTCAAATAGATGGCTTACTATACCTTAAAAAAGGAAAGTTGAGGTTCATTCAAGACCACCGGCCTCTCAATAAATTCATGATAAGGAATGTAGGAACTAGCCCAATTGTAGGAGACTTTAGAGAAGCTTTTGCTAGGCAATCTATCTAGCCTATGGGTGATTGATATTCAAGATATGATTAATTCTAGCTTGCTATTGAGATTAGAGGTATTACCAAATAGAAGACTCCTCTATTGATATATTTAGGTAATGATGTGTGTGAAAACACTAGGACCACTGAGGGACCTTTTTCCCTCTTCAGGAGGCTTTTGCCCCATGGCTTGTATATATGCCTATAACCCTAATGCATACTTATCTTTGTACATTCCTTTGGTATTACATTCAGTATTGTGTGTTGTGCTCCAAGCTTCTTCTTCTTCCTGTTATTTTCATGCTTCCATAAACCTCGAACTCCAACAATCCGTAACAGAGTAGGTGACCGCTTCACCTATGACGTTGTTGACAATCCTTTGTTCACAGTCCCAGCATCACATCATTGAACATCAGTGAGGATACTCTAGGTGATTAGGAGATGAAAGCTGCTTTGCTATATGGTGTTGAAATCACGATCTAAGCTCATTTCAGCCTTTGAACACACTATCATAGTGCTTGTGTGGGAAATTTTGTCTTTTTGTGCCAAAGATATATATAGGTTTTGGTTTGCTAGTATAAGCATCTCAAAGTCTACTACATGTTTAGAAAAACTCATCAAGGTAGTTTTGTTCAACATTTTTAGATACAGTCATCTTTCTACATCAAGGTATTTTAGTCAGTGGCCATGGCTGAAAGTAGTGATGTATTCTGCATGTTTGCTTTTGAGGATAAGTTGGATGATACCAATTACTCATTTTGGGCTTATATGATGCATCATATATTCATTGCAAAAGGATTTTGCAATATTGTGCAAGGCATTGAAAAACCTCCTATCTCACCTACAAATAGATTTGCTAAAGGTGATGCAAATAGTGTTGAAGACGGTGATATTCTTCATGTTCGTGTTCATGTTGTAGTTCCTGCTCCACTTAGTGTAGAGAAATTTCCTTGGGATGGTAGAGATGCTCATGCACATGCATTGATAGCCTTTTTCTATCAAACAAGCTATGTACATACTTCCTTTGAGTGATATAGATACCAGAATCTATATAGACAAGCTCAAGTCCATGAAAGTAAGTGAGAGGTACAAGATCACTGATCTTGAATTCATCGTTCATTCTAGCATTTACTTGTTTAATTTCATTGATGTGATTCCCTATCATTATAATGTCATCAACATATGCAAAGAGATATAGTCACTAATATGTGATTCCAAACTCTTGGAGCTTGATTAAAACCATACAGAGCCTTCTTCAATTTGCACACATAATTGGGATGATGTGCATCTTCATAACCTAGTGGTTGTGCCATATAAACTTCTTTTGAAGTCCATCCATTGAGAAATGCATTTTTTACATCTAGTTGATTAGCTTCCAATAGCTAGATGCAACAATGCTAACAAGTACTCTAACGTAGGCATTTTAGTAATAGGTGAATACGTTTCTTCATAATCTATCCCATGGGTTTGGGCAAACCCTTGGCTACTAACCTTCCCTTGTATCTATTAATACTACCATTTGGATTTCTTTTTACCTTATGAATCCACCCTCATCTAGTTACCTTCATTCATGTTTTTTTGAAACAAGTTCCCATGTGTCATTGTCCATAAGAGCTTCCATATCTTCATTCATTGCTTCTCTTCATTCCTTCTTGCTTCGAGCTTCTTCATAAAATTTTGGTTCTTCATTATTGGAGTCCTTAGCCATATAGATTGAGTGCTTTGTGACTAAAGATATATCAAATCCATATGTTTCTAGTTTCTCCTTCTCTCTCATTGACCTTTTGATTGTTTGAATACAGCTTTGTGAGTCTTGAGCTAGGTCTTGCACCTTAGCTTTCACTTTATTGTTTCATAGCTTCGATTTCTCCAAATCTATCAATTCATCTTCAGAGTCACTACCTTCAAGATGCTTTGGTTCCTTTGTTGGAAGAGAAGGAAAGTCTTCTACCAAGTCATCGGTGAGCTTCACCTTCCTGTCATCATAAAAAAAATATTTATTTTCATCAAAGACTACATCCCTAGTAACTAAGAACCCTTTGTTAGTTGGATTATACAATTTGTAACCCTTTCAATTTTGATCATATCGAATAAAGACACACTTCTTTGACTTGGGATCCAATTTCCCTCTTACTTCAGAAGCTTTGCAAGTATAGGCTAAACATCCAAAGATTTTGCAATGCTCTGGACTTGGTCTTCTTCCATTCCACACTTAATAAAGATTCATACCATCTAAAAACTTTAATGGAAGTTTATTTATAAGGTATATGGCTATTGTTACAGCCTCTACCCAAAGATAATTAGGTATACACTTTTCATTTAGCATAGATTTCGCTACTTCTATTATAGTTCTTTTCCTTATTTGAGCTACTACATTGAATTCATGTGTGTATTTGGTTGTTAGCTCTCTTTTGATTCCTCTTTCTTGTAGGAAAGCATCAAATTTAGTTGAGAAATATTCTACACCACCATCTAATCTGAGTCTGTTAAGACATCTACCTATTTGGTTCTCTACAAGAGCAAGATATCTTTTGAAACAATTGAAGACTTCATCCTTATGCTTCATAAAGTAAAGAATTTTCCACCTGCTACAATCTACAATAAAAGATACATAATATCTTTAATGTGAAATTGAAGGTTCTTTGGTTGGGCCGCACACATCTGTGTGAACAAGATCCAATCGCTCCTAATGGATATAGCCTTTCTTGTTGAAAGATTGTCTATCTGCGTGGCCAAATTGACAAGATCCACACTTGTATATCATATTTTGTTTAGTGATGTTGGGCAATCCAAGTACACTTTGATCCCTGTAGATTTGTTTCAAGGTTCTCTCACCAATATGAGCAAGCCTTTTATGCCATACCTCTAATTCAGAGAGTGTTTGAGATCCACAGCTAAAAAAATCTATGTTCTTGGTGTCCTCCACTTCAATCCTCTTGGATTTGTTCTTTAATTTAGTTGTTCTAATTAATTGAAGTTGACTGAAAAATGAACAAAGACGTATAGTAGTAGATGAAGCAATGTAGCTTTAAATGTCAATTTGTATTGCACATATGATACATGCATTGAATGAGCATGAAGATTAGGAAGGATGACCACAATGTGTGATTCAGAAATGATCTAGTGCTTGGTCAAAATCTCATTGATACTATAAACAATGTCTTTATACTAATGATTGATTAAGCACTAGGCTTGGATGAAAATGTCATATGAACATAATTGACATAGCATGACAAAAGTGATTTCTACATACTTCTTGATGTTAAAATCCGTTTTCTTTACAAGTTTCACTACTCATTCATCTTGAGTTTCCATAAATTGAAGATTCATTCACCTTTGAGACCGCTTGAAGCAACTTGCATGTGCCAGAATTGGAACACTAGCAGTTGACCTGATCCATCAACTAAGCCCTTTGCTTCCAAAGTTCTAACATCTCTCTTTTCCTCTTCCAAGAGATCATTGACCTCTTGCAGCCTTTCCAACAAGTAGATGGATACATATAGCCACTTCACAAGCAAAGGAAGTGGGTGAGGATATCTCTAAGGAAGAGGAGAAGCTCGCAAAAGGCTATGATTTAGATTAATACAATGCACTATGATCTCATGGACAACACATTTAGATTGCACACATTGACAAAAATAGGTCTCCTTTTGATAGTGTGGTGATGGTGAACTTTCTCCAAGAAAAGTACAGCTAATGCAAGAGATGGCAATGCTCAAGAAGGCCACCTTGAGTATTGTGGATTGATCCAAGATATCTTGAAGTTATCATAAAGGGGGTTTGACTACTATCTCCTTGATGTGAAGTTCAAAGTAGTCACGGCTTGAAGAAATGCAACAATGAGATGTGATAAGAGCGGGTTTCTTTAAATAGACTCCATGATGCTATGGACAGATGAAAGACATATTTTCACTTCTCAAATACTGTGAGTAGGTTGTCTTTATACCAGAACCACAATGACCTTTTTTTTACAAGTCTTTCCATGGAGCTATCAAATTTGTGAGGATGTAGACATAGAAGAAATTCCATCAACACTAGAGTTTGATATGCATGCGATAGTCGAGGAGGAAGACATCATTGTCCCAGAAGAAGAGGTCTTGGAAGAAGAGGAGGTATAGGAGGAGGAAACAAAGATATGCTATAGGAGAATGATGATCGAGAAGGGGCAACCAATTTAAGAGATCTATAAGACACCAATGTAGAGATAAATATCCTCTATGCATTAGATCATCAACCGAATGATAGGGTAGAGGACTTATGAAGCACACACTTTGAAGTACTTATTTGTGTTTACTTATTTGCTATGTGTTTTTGTAGACTAGTATTTTTTTGTATTACCATTTTTATCGAATGCTAATTATTTGCATTTTCTATTGTGAAGCATGATGGGAGATAATCCACCATTCATTTTGCACTCCATGAAAAAGAAGAAATTTTTAGAGTTCATGTCTTACGCATCTCGCGTGGGAGTACTATGATTGGTGGAACTCCCTTTGATGGGACTACTCTCATCGGCATCACTCCTTGTGGGACTACTCTTGCCAATACCAATCCCTTTGGTGGGACTAATCCCATGAGTGGAACTCTTGTCTTTATGAATCCACCATGATCGACTTCTCAACCATTCGCTAGTGGCTCTCCACATAGCAGGTGAGATGATGTCCCATTGATGATGAGAGGTTCATGACGCTTCTAGAGGAAGCTTGTTGAAGTCTCTATGGTTAGATGCTGAGGTGTAGGATATGATTCATGATTAGTAGTAGCATACTCCTGATCTACATTGCCAGGTACAAGATGCATCAACCACATGTCTAGATATGGTTGAAGGATTGCATTTGGGTAGTAGTGGTTATGACATGATGTATCACGAGTTTGTAAATATCATTTTGATGAATGAATTTTCTTATATTAAGCATGTCGTGTTTCTTGATCTCAAGTATTGCATATTTTTTCTAGCAGTTGGTAGTGGATCAGCTTTCAACACGAGAAGAGGAGGCTTATGGATATCATCATGGATTGGTTTCAGTGTTGCAGGACTTGGAGGGATGCATTGTTGTCATTTCATGGGAGCTTATACTATTAGGTGAGCTTTTGAATTTGCTTTAGTATTTTTTATTTGTTGTTTATAAACATAATTTCAATTTATTTGATTTCATGAATGTGCTTTATTGCAAGAATCTAGATATAGATGTTTTGATCCCTCTCCTTTTGTGTATGGGAATGGTTGCCACAATTTTGTATTTTTCCATATATGGGAGTGGTTTGCCATATTTTTTTATTTAGCTCGCATATGGCAATGGTTTGCCACATTCTAATGATTTGTCAGATATATGGCAGTGCTTTGCCACATTTTGTATTTGGCTCATATATGATAGTGATTTGCCACGATTTTATACATGGTTCATTTATGGAATATTGTTTTTGTAGATGGTTCATTTATGGAATATCTCTTATGTACATGGTTCATTGTACATTCTGCTCTCACATATCTGTTTTATGTTCAACAATGTGTTTTGATATATCAATTTTTTTTTGGGTTGCCGATAATGTAAACCATAAATCAATAACCACTAAAGTACATGTCATGACATGTACTCAATTTTGTTTTGGGCAGAGTGTATTGTCCTTTGCTACACAAGAGCATTGAAATGTTGTTGCAGCAAGAGACACTACAGATGGACAAACAAAAAAAATTGCAGATATGGTCATTGATATAGGCATCTGTATGAGCCTCAATATGCCCATGACCATAACCATGCTTATATCGACGAGATGCCTACAATTTTTATATTAACGCTTATATCCTCAGTCTAGCAGGTGAATACCAGCATGTATATAGATGGGGAAATACTGGTGTTGATGTTGACACTTATACGAACATTATTGAATACATGCAGATGCTAATACTCTCTCCCATACTGACACTTATATCATTGTTATCATACCGTTACTTATATTGGTCCATAAATTGTTGTAGCGAAACTCCCCATGTGTACTTGGGCCAATGTAAGGGCCAATATAAGGTTTATATGTTGCAGTGTAAATACTTACAAGCATAGATTAGTGTAGAAGAGTGAACTATGATGATTTGTGCCCATTAAGACAAAAGAATCATGCTTGGAGGGATTTGGAGAGCCACCTCCTTATTGTGTTGAAGATCGGAATCCCGAAAGTCTTAGATGGAGAAATGGAAAAGGAATTGACGACCTCTCAAGAGTTAAGAAGATGCTAGAAATGTATCAAGATCTCAATAGAAAATGGTGCTTGAATTGGTCATGGCTCATATGGAATCTCAAGTTAAAAGATCTTTTGCACCCTCTAGTAGACTGCAACAAAGCTACCCTTCTTTGGAAAATCCTCTACAAGAGGATGTAGACGAACATGACAGCTCCTAACATATCGAATAATGGAGCGTGGTGTAAAATATCCCTTGTGGGGGGGAGTCCTCAGTCACATCTTCTTTTAGCGCCCTAAGAGTACTTTAGTCAAGAGGAGAGTTCGCGTGTGACTCAATCTTCATAACGTGATAAACTAGAAACAATCTTTCTTGGGGGAGGTGGCTGGCTACTTTCGCTCTTTAGAATGTGGTTAAAAGTGAGGCCCTTTGGAAAGGTTGGAAGGAGAATGCTCGGGTAACTTTTACTGCTTGCATCAAGAATGTTCCATTGAATTTTCCTTTGACTTTATGGCCTGAAGGGTTAAGAACTCCAAGAGCTCCCCTCTTTCACGCATCATAAAATCTTTTTCATGGATTACAACAAACCCTAAAGAAAGTTGTTGTAGCGTGCAAAGGAAATAATCGCATCATAGCTAACTCTAATAATTATTCTTGTTCCCATATTGGCGCCCCTGTGACAACGATAATTAGCCTTGTGGGCTCCTTTGTATCACCCTTGTTGGCTTGCATCTCCTCTTTGTTAATATATTTGGAGTTGGTTTTTTTTTTTTTTTTTTTTTTTTTTTTTGTAAACCTCCTTTTATTAATTCGATTCTTCTAGTTAAGATTATGTTTCTTCTGGATTACCTATACGTATACGGTCATGCAATGTAAAGTATTTTTTGCACCAGTTTTTTATCTCTATTGACACAAAAGTCTAAAAGTTCTATATTTTCTTCTCCATGTTGTTGAGAATTATAACTTTCAATTCAAGGGAAATTTGATGGAACCTCTTGAGATCTATGACAGCTTCTGTATTTACTCTCAATTTCAGCTATACAGTTTTATGATCGTTTGCACATAATAAATAGATTTTTATAACTTTAGAATGATAGTCTGCTCAATTTGGAAGGTGAATGCACATACAAACTAAGATTGCAAGACAAGCGATTCACTACCTAAACCTTCGAAACAATTAGGATTATATAGATCAATTTATCACACTTTATAAATGGAAATCACCATGCATACTTTTCTTTTCACTTAGACGATATTTTGTGAAAAACAGAAAAATGAAGTGAATTGAGATGTTAGTACTGCTAAGGGACATGTACGCTTCAAAAGGGATTATCTAGGGAAGGGTATAAGAAATAAGAGTGAAATGTCTTTTAATTAGTGTTGTGGAGTCTTCATCAAGTACGCATGATATTTATTCATACTCTCAATGCCCTTGCATGCCCCTAATAGTATTGTTGATATACTCTTCAGAGCCATTCAATCTTGTGACATTCATCTTCCATGGACGTTTCCTCTTCAGTTCGAAATGGATCTTCATAAATCTTTTTTAAACTGGGGCCCACTTGGATTTAAGCTTGTTGTTCTCAATGAAAAACACTTTATGATGCCTAAAGGGTGGGGACCTCTTACCGTTGAAAATTTATTTGCCAAGGAGGAACAAAGATTTCTTGATTGACCACTCTTTAGGAGGGTCTCCGAAATTGAAGGCACACTGCTCCCTCCAAATCTTCTAGAGGGTTTCCCCTCTTACAGCATTCAACAAAGCCTCTCAGAATCCGATCGATTCACCGAGAAGTGCTTGCTTCCAATTGATTTGCTCTTGCAATCTCAAAATATTACCCACAGTCTACCTGAGTCCGAGAGACTTGGGGCAAGCGAAGGTGGATGTGACCCAAATCCTCAATGCTCTGATGGCAAAGCTTGCACCATGGTAGAGCCCCACAAATTTTTCTAGCCTTTAGATTGGTCCAAATACCACGATGGAGAATTCACCACATGATCAGTGAGTTTTCATCTCGATGAGGGGGTACTAGATTGTAGCGTTTCCTCAATCACAATCTATCCCCAATCGCAATCTTTCGATTACTCAGATATAACAATGGAGAGAAGAACGCAGAGATTGCACAAGGTAAAAGAAAATCTGATGCGCAAGAGTAGAACAAATATGACGCAGAGAAGGAAGAATTCTGATATTATAGATGTGAATCAATGGTTACAATAGCTTTCGACAATAGCTTCTTGACGAAGCCTCTACCTCCCGACCACCCCCGAGCTATAACAATCGCATTCTCACTCACACTCTCAATCACACTCTCACTCTCACTCTCACTCTCAATCACACTCTCAATCACAAGGTAATTCTCAGATTTCTGTGTGTCCTCCGTGTTGAAGTGCAGGCCTTCTTATCTTTTTCCGTTTGATCGCAGCCGTGCTCCCCAAAGAAGTGTGAGATCCACCAAATTTAGAAAAAGTCGAGTTTCTCCAAAACTTTCACAAAAAGCCATGCGATCGTAGTGTACTTCCTTTCTTTAGCATACCTGTCAAAAATAGCAGAAAAACACCAAGAAGACATATCTGAAAACATACATAATTAGACATGGTGACACGTGAGCATGAGAATCACGGATTCGTATAGAATTAGACAAGCCCTCGTTTTTATTTTTTTTTATTTGTTTTTTTAAGTGTTGGAAAAAACGGCACTTTTCAAAGCCCTGTAACTCAAAAACAATGAGGAATTAGGTTAAGCTTGTGAGAGACACTTTTATTCAATTTTTTGATCTGCACAATATTGATAGACATGCGAGGCATTTTCTTACAATGAACTAAACGTAAGACCCCGAACGAGGTACTTAGAACATGATTCACAAAAATCTCACACAGGCACTTTTATTCTCTTCTACTTGCTCTACCTTTCCCTCATACAGAGTTTTCCTTAATTCATTCATCTTCACCTTCCAAATCCCACTAGAAAACATGATGCAATTAAGGTCTAGAGAAAGAATATGAAACTTGTCAACCCAAAATTTTTCCTACATGCATAAAATGACCTAATTATTCGTTCTAAGCATTATCCCCACAATGAAATTCAGAAAGTTCAAAATGAATTATTTCACTAGAAAAGAGGCCTATTACAATTCTTCCCCCCTTTAAGAACCCTGTCCTCAGAGTTGGAAAGAAGGATAATGTGTTAGAAAGTCATCTAAATTCACCCAACTCGAATCTTCTACCGGGTATGATTTCTGCGCATAAAACCAGATTTTTGATCGATTCAAGTAGTACCCATTGTTTTCTATCTTTCAAATTGGTACAGAATCTAGGGATAGCCCTAAATATGCAGATAACCAGACCTGCAGAGATGGCCAGTGGACGATTACACTACACAAAAGGATATGTTGAAAACCTTGAATTTACTCTTTCTAATAGACACTTTTGTGGAAGCTTCCATGTAATTGAGATGAAACAGAGTGATGTAATCATAGGTATGGATTGGTTAGTTAAAAATTCTGCGACAATTAATTGTGAACAAAGAACGATCACTATGAAGCTAAATGATGAATCTATTCATATTCTAGGTGATGTCTTTAATCCTAAGCCTACTCTTATTTCTGCTATGTAGATAATTAGAGGTATACGTGATGGCTGCAAAACATTTGTAGTGTATGTGAACAATCTGCATCAGGAAGGTAATGACGAAGATATTCCAGATTACGTAGGAAATCTCTTGAAAGAATATGCCGATGTATCTCCAGAAGACTTGCCTAGTATACCCCCACCTAGGCAGATTGACCACGCCATTGACCTATATCCAGGGAGTGAACCATATTCTAGAGCACCCTATAGATTTAACATTGATGAACTAAAGGAGCTTAAGATTCAATTAGATGATCTTTTGAAGAAAGGCTTAATAAAACCGAGTGTCTCACCTTGGGGTGCACCTATTTTATTTCAGAAGAAGAAAGACGGCTCTTACAGATTATGCATTGACTATAGGGGGTTGAATAAAAGAACAATTAAGAATAAGTATCCACTCCCTCACATAGATGACTTATTAGGTCAATTAAGTGGAGCGACCGTATTCACAAAGATTGACTTAAGATCTGGATATCACCAAATTAGGATCAAAACAGAGGATATTCCTAAGACGGTTTTTCCAACACGATATGGTCACTATGAGTTTACGGTTCTACCTTTTGGTTTAACAAACGCTCCTGCCACATTTATGTGCTTGATGAATAATATTTTTCACGATTACCTAGATGAATTCATCTTAGTCTTCCTTGATGATATATTTGTGTACTCTAAAGATGATTCAGAGCATGCGATACATCTCAAGAAGACTTTGCAGACTCTTAGAGAACACAAATTGTATGGGAAAAAGAGTAAGTGTTTATTTGCTAAGGATAAACTTGTGTATCTAGGAAGAGTAATATCAAAAGAAGGAATCCTTATAGATGAAGATAAAGTAAAAACAATAGTTGATTGGCCGATTCCTAAGACTGTAAGGGATGTTAGAAGTTTTCTTGGGTTGGCACAATATGAAAGAGCACATATTAAGGATTTCTCTAAGATAGCTACTCCCCTCACCGAATTAACTAAAAAGAATGTAGGATTTGTGTGGAGTGATGCCTGTCAAAAATCATTTGAAACATTGAAACAAAAAGTCGTTGAGAATTGTGTTTTGAAAATACCAAAAATGGGAAAGCCTTTTGTGGTTGCATGTGATGCAAGTGGTAGTCAGATAGGATGTGTTATTTCACAAGATGGCAGGGTGGTTGCATATGAGTCCAGAAAACTAAGAAAACATGATGCAATTAAGGTCTAGAGAGAGAATATGAAACTTGTCAACCCAAAATTTTTCCTACATGCATAAAATGACCCGATTAACTTTAAGAAATACCATATCATTAACTTGGAATTCAAGTGGTCTTCTCTTTAAATCATAGAACTTCTCTTGTCTTTTCTGAGCTTCTCTTATATGTTTCTTAATTTTTCCAAGCTCTTCATCCATCTTATCAAGCATTTCTTTGGATACTTCTACTTTATTTGGAAAACCCAGAAACGAAGGTGGAGTCAAACAATTATAACCATACATAATTAAACATGGTGACACGTGAGCATGAGAATCACGGATTTGAATAGAATTAGACAAGCCCTCGTTTTTTTTTTACATTTTTTTAAGTATTGGAAAAAATGGCACTTTTCAAAGCCTTGGAACTCAAAAACAATGAGGAATTAGGTTAAGCTTGTGAGAGACATTTTTATTCAATTTTTCGATCTGCACAATATTGATAGAGACGTTCAAGGTCCAAATCCACCTCCAAATGCGACTTTCGAGCCCTGCAAGGTTTAAAATTCTAGAGAGAGTAAAATCAAGGCATTTTCTTACAATGAACTAAACGTAGGACCCTGAACGAGGTACTTAGAACATGATTCACAAAAATCTCACACAAGCACTTTTATTCTCTTCTACTTGCTCTACCTTTCCCTCGTACAGAGTTTTCCTTAATTCTTTCATCTTCACCTTCAAAATCCCACTAGAAAACATGATGCAATTAAGGTCTAGAGAGAGAATATGAAACTTGTCAACCCAAAATTTTTCCTACATGCATAAAATGACCTAATTATTTGTTCTAAGCATTATCCCCACAATGAAATTCAGAAAGTTCAAAATGAATTATTTCACTAGAAAAGAGGCCTATTACATAGATAGACATGAACTTCAAATCCCAGCATATCCTAGTCCAAGTCATGTAGCACTTCTTGTTAAGCGTGATATGATAGTCTATGTTCTCCTTGATTCTAGGAATTTTGGACAAGCAATTTCCATTGTGACATATCAAACCATCATGGTGAGATTGATCCCACCCAATGAGGATTCAGGTTTTTTATCATTCCTAGATGATGCATCTACCTTGAAGGAGAGTCCATTCTTCATAGTTCGCTCTTATTTCAAGGTCTATGTCCTCAAAGCTGATCCACTAGTCAGTTTCTTGTTTCCAAAGGTGTTTCCAATGTCTAAAACCCTTGATCTAGAGCCTCTTATTAGCATTTTGGAGGTCCGAGGTAGCCTACCCCTTATGCTTGTGATCAGAATAAGGACTAAGTCATTTTGTCTAGTACCGGCTGCCCATTTCCAATCTTCTCTGATTTTGATAAATTGTTTGAACTTCTTCCAACTCTTCCATAGGGAGCAAACAAGATTTGAGCCTTTAGGGGAAATCGGAATCCGGGAGAATATAAGGGTAAGGAGGCCCAAGTCATGCCAAATAGGTAGGCTAACTAGCATAATCATGTTCTTATTCTTGAAAATGAGCTTGGTCCAAGAAGTCTCTTAGTTGCACCAAGTTCTAATGGTCCATTTTGTTGCCAACTTGTCAACTATGGCTTCAATATCCAAAATGCCCACACCGCCACAATCCTTTTGGCTGATGTAGGCGGATCGTTGAATTTTCAGAACCTCCCCTTCTATTGTGGTCCCCTGTCCACAGAAAGTTTATACATATTCTTTCCAATTTGTTGAGCTCTTGATCCTTTGGTCTCCCACAAGAGAGAAAGTAAACGTTCAAGGAGATTAGGAAGGTATTGATTACCATAGCATGCCCCACGAGGTTATTCTGCATGCCCTTCCAATATGCTAACTTGCTCTCTAGTTTGGAATGCACTCACCTCCATCATTGCTCTATCGAGACAACACTAAAGCCCATCGGGATACCAAGAAGGCGAAAGACCGTCTATGCTTGGGGATAATTTTGCAACCATTGTCCACCAGCAGTTTGGGTGGCAGCTTGATGATGGCACTGACATCGGTTTTTGAGTGGTTTATTTTGGAGCGAGATGCCACATAGAATGTGTTAATGCACCCCCAAAAGGTTCCAATGCTGGTTAGATGATTATACACAAATATGTTCATCATCTGCAAATAGGCTCATGATCATCTAGCCTTGGTTGAAGGGTAGAGATAGACCTTTAATACGGCCCATTTCCATCTGATGTTGCACAAGATGGCAAAGCCCCTTCGTGGCAATAGTGAAGATTAGAGGGGCCAATGGACACCCTTGCCCAATAGGTCATTTTAATATGATAGCCTTCAATAACTGACGATTGACATTTATTTGTCTCATCATGTTCCCTAGTAGAGTAGCAATCATCTTAGTGAATTTATGACTCTAGAAGATGTCTTTAAGAGATTGTAGGACAAATTCCCATTCTAGCCTATCGTAGGCTTTATCCAGGTCCATTTTAAGGAATAGCACATCTTTCTTGGACTCTTTAGCAAAATCAAGGTCTTCCAAAATATCAATAATATCTTCAAGTATTGAAATGACCTTGATGAATCATTTTTGGTCCTCACAAAGCCACCTCTTCAAGTGGTAAAAAATTTTGTTTGCAATTACTTTTACAAGTATCTTGTACCAAGTATGAAGCATCGTGATTAAGCGCTAGTTTTCAATCCTATTTTGGTTATCTTTTTTATGGATAAGCTTGATGACGCCATTGTTAAGGCATTCAGGAAGCGCACCAAAAGCTAAGGCCTCTTGCAAAACCAAGCGCAATGGAGTGGCCACCACTTATCTGAAGTATTTGAAAAACTCATTTAGGGGGTCATCAGGACATGGGCTTTTCCCATTGGGAAGGTTATCGATATCCTTAAGAATCTCATTATCTCAAATGGGCACATCAAGGAGATATTTCAAATTATGCAGTATTCTTGAGGGAGAGACTCTCGTGATGGTTGCCATGCAATCCCGCGTATGGGGAGAAAGCGGCATTGAAACCCCCAGGACTTGAGTAAAGGAGTTGATAATAATCACAATATTTTCTTATTCGATTTCTCACTGGACACCATTACAATCTATCAAGAAGGAAATAGAGTCTCTTGTTTGCTTCCTCTTGAGGATGCCACACATCTTGTTAGTTGGATTGTTGGCCTTACCCGCCCACCAATATTTAAAGAATACTTGCAGGTTTTTCCTTTGAATTTCTTCCTTGTATCTCAGCATGCCTATGATTTTCTGTAGTCCCATCTGGTATTAGTGGTTCCCTTTGTTCACTGCCTCCTCAAGATCATAGATAGAGCTTCTCTCTCTCTGCCTCTACTAAACATTGCAAATCATCTTGTGGGTCCTAACCAGAATGAGTTTTCTCAACTGCAACCCTCCAACTCTTGGCTCGTGAAGTGCCGTTGGCAAACAACAAGTTCCGAATTGAGGTAATTTCTTGATTGACAAAAGGAAGGGACATAGATCTTGAATCTTAATGCCTCAATGACTTTCAATGCATAAGTTGTCATGCCATTTGGCTCTCTTATGTACTACTAGTGTTGAATCAAGCTCGTTTTTTATCTTCACTTTGAATTTAGACTCTCATGAATCCCGATGAAGCTGAATTTGAATTGGATTCACTTAGTTCGTTTATGTTAATGGCTTCCATAAACTTCACTAATTAGGTAGCACCCCAACAACTTCATGATGATATGCACAACATATTATTCAGTGTTGAAAAGTTTCGCATGAACATGTTGATGCATTATCGTTTCTCTCATAAAATGGTGGTGCAGTTTACCATGTTTGTTTCTAGCATGGTATAAGTAACATATGAAGTCCATTCAACCAAACTATACTAATATCAAGAAAGCAATGGAAACTCTGAAATAGATCAACGCAAATTTATGAAATGACAAACAAGCGTATACCAACACAAAGCCTGAAGAAACCAAAACCCTATAAAATCTCCAAGAGTAACATGCTATAGGTGTGGGAAAGATCACTCTATAACCCATTGCCCGCAACCTCCCATTTGGCTATAGAAGTATATTCAAGGATTGTGGAAAGGACAATCTCATAAAAGATTGTCAAAGAATCCAAACCAAACGATGAATAGCCTCTGTCCATTGAAGTCATAGTAGTTATGGAGAATCATAGGCAATGCTTTAATTCAAATGATAGAACTGGATCTAGAGGTTATGTGCCCATGCGACCTATAACTAGGGCGAAGTGATAGAGAATCTAACCTAGGAGATGAACAAGACAAACATAAGCACATGCATATATTAACACATAGAGAAAAATGAAGACATAGGTTTATGCACACATCTATCCATACACACACCCATACTTAGGCACACAAAAACTCAAACACAATCACGTTTATAAACACATATATAATCACATACACATACAAACACAGACAGGTTCATAGTGTTTTTAAAGTTTTATTTCTTTTCCCACGAACAAAGTTACTTCATAAAAGAAATTCAAAAAAAAAAAGTTTTTCAACCGTCAATCATCAGACGAAGGAAATTGTCTCCCACACCGGCATATAAAAATAGCAGAAGAAGTGATTCTTTCAACCACCAAAGCCACATTTTTCTAAAGGATATCATTAGTAAACGTGCAAAAAGCTTATGAGGAAGCGTACGGACCATGTTTAAGTTTGATACCACAGTAAGATGTGGAAAAATACTACGTTTGATACCATAGTCAAAGGCATACAGTAAGAGTGCGTCATAACATCCCTTCCACTGAACTATTCGTAAAAGAGAGAAAAACAAATGTTTATCTCCACCGAAGGGGAAACTGTAGCGTTCAATTGGGATAGTTATCAAGATAGTCAGACCATCCAGATGTTTCAAATAAGTCAACAATTTCTGATGCAACGAGAACAAACAAATACCGAAGACGGCAGCATTTCTAGCGATACGTGCTTACATATCATATGGTACACAAGCATAACATATGTTCATAAGATCATCGGTCATAACATTATGAATATGATAGAGATGACCAAGCAAAATGAATTAGGGTTAGAGATGAAATGTAGGCAAGCTGATAGAGACTTTAGCCTACACTATAAGAATAATGGGGGTGTAACAATGCCCCCAATTGACAAAAAAATGAGGACCATCGCTTATGCAATGCTCCTATTAGAAAGCATTGCATAAGTGATGCCCCAAAAGAAGAATTAAAAAACTTATCTTATAGCTTCACCTAAGCAATGTCGAGCATCACTTATACAATGCTCATAATGACCTTCGGTAATAGCATCGAAGCCCAACAACATTTCTAGCAATGTTCGAAACTTAGTTACCACGCTTTAGTATCGCATAAGCGATGCACTAGAAATTGAAAAAAAACATTGATATCTCCCAACACTTTTGTGTTGCGATCAAGTGAAAGTGCAAAGGAAAGAGAGAGAGAGAGAGAGATAGAGAGAGAGAGAGAGAGAGTGAAGCAATGAGAGAGTGAAGGTATGTATACATACTCACATGCATTCATGCACACGTGCATATGTATACATACATACACACAAGCACATACACACATATGCATATGCATACATACATAGAAACATACAAACACACACATGCACATACATACACACATATGCATATTCACACATACATACACACATATATACACATACACATACACACACACATACACATATGCACATACACATACACATATAGATACTTTCACATATACATACACACACATAGACACCCACACATGCACACACACACACACATGCATACACATGCATATGCATACATACATACACAAATGCACACATATGTATACACACACATACACATACACATATAGATACTTGCATGTGTATGCACATGTCTAGGAGTATGTGTGTTTGTGTGCATATGTATATGTGTATGTGTGCATGTATTTAGCATGTATGTGTGTATGTATATGTGTGGGTATGTGTATGTGTGTGTATGTATGTATGTGTAAGTGTATGGATGTATCTCTAAGTGTATGTATATGTGTATGTGTATGCATGTATGTGCATGTATGTATGTGTATGTGTGTGTATGTATGTATGTGTAAGTGCATGCATATGTGTATGTGTATGCATGTATGTGTACCTAGACTATGTATGTATGTGCGGGTTGTTGGAATATCAAGCATGCATTATGATTGAGGTGGACATACTCTACATTAGATCCATCATTCGGATAGTATGTAGCTTGAAGAAGAGCACTTATGTGCACATTATATCTTTGTCTTAATTGCTTGATCACTTAGGGTAATTTCTTGTAAGGTTCAAGGCATTTACTTTTGTAAAAGGAAAGAGTAAAAAGCCTAAAAGCCACAAGTTAGAAGTGATTGAGATTGATTCTCAATCAATCAATCAAGAAGTAGATATGACTTCAACTTTCTCTTTTCCTAGATTATAGGAAAAGATTCCAATCAATCTAAACTACCAGACCTGCCTAATTTTGAATCCAACTTCATGAAGAAAACGCAAGATCATATCTTGAAGAGTCTATATAAAGACTCCAAATCATTTTGACATTATGTAGAGTGTTGAATTGAAGCAATAGATATACTCTTTTATCATTGCTTGGTGCCATTTCTATTCTCTACTCCTTTCTTAGACTTAGTCAAATTGTAGAAATTGTTGCTCTCTCTACAAAGCTTCAAATCAAGTGTTTAAGCATTCATTAATCGAGAGGTATGATTGTCTTGTTTATATATACAGTCTCAAGGTAATTGTTTGCACATTCATGAAAAATCAAGATGACATCCAATTAGTGTTAAGGTCATTGCTCCTTCATTGGTTCTTATGGATTAAGTATTTTATGCATTGTAGCAAGAAAAACATATGTATGACATGCCATTAAGAGGAATGTTTCTGATTATAATTGTGTTGGTTGCTCTCAATGTTTGAACTCATAACTTCTACCCTTTTTTAGGAGGTTTTTGTAAGCTAGTGAAGGTGCAAGTTATCTATTTTGCATCAACATGTTCTTGTTGATTTTGGAAAGCAACTATAGGGACTTATTGCACTAACCACAAGCCTAGAAGTTCTACTCTACATATCAAAGGATCTAAGGCTTGTCCTATGCTAGTTTTTTGGACCAAAGTCACCACTTGACAACTCAACTTTCCAAGCCTCTCCAAGCTTCTCCAACTTGTTTTAGGGGTATCAGAGCAACTTCAAGATGGAAGATGGCTTTCCATAAATGTTTGAGAAGCTTGATAGACACAATTAAATTGCTTATCAAATCAAAGTGGAGGCTTATTTGCAAGGAAGAACTCTATATGGGATTGTATGAGGAGATGAAGCAATGCCTATTCCAAGATCCCAAGGAGGACCTACTCAAGACGAAAGATAAAAGCTCACACTTTGGAGTGCAAAGGATGCTCAATCAAGGTCATACATAATCAACTCTATCTCCGATTTTCTATTAACACGTATTGGGGGATGCAGGACATCTGAAGTGACTGGGGATGCCCTAGAGACTTTCCTTTTTTCTAATACAAAGGCAAGGAGGAACCATCTTTGGAATGCGTTGAAGGAGATGAACAAGACTCTAAAACAAACCATCGTTGAGTTTGTTACAAAAGTCGAGGAGGTTGCTAATCAATTAGCATCCATTGGAGATTTGATTGAAGAAGAGGTAGTTGGAACATCAAGCATACACTATGCTTGAGGTGGATTTGATCTACATCAAAATTTATCACTTGGATTACATCGAAGGAATATCTGTTGGAGAGTACTTTTACTTATGTTTATTTATTGTATTTTTTTAAAAAGATTTTTCATGGATCTTTTACCATTGTAAAAGCCTTGAGCATTACATATGTAGAAGTAGAAAAGGGGGCCCAACTTCCACGAATTTGAGGTGGTTTAGTTGCATTTAACAAATCAATTAATCACTTAAAAGTAGATCTAACTAGATCTTCACTTTTTCGAGATTCTAAGGAAGTGAATTGATTCCCTCCAACAACTCTTACTACCTTCATTTGAGTTCAAAATCAACTTGTGAAAGTTGTAGAGCACTTCATGATTCCATATAAAGCCTTAAAATCACTTGTACGTAACATGGAAGCAATATACATACACTTGTGAACATCATTGTCTTGCTACTTCATTTTTCTACATCATCTTCTTCATCAATAGTAAGCTTGCAAGAAGATTGCTGCCCTCTCTACAAATCTCGAAATGGGATGAGAGATGGCTCATTAGAAAGGAAGTAGCTTCTAGTTTATGCATGTAAATTATCAAATATTTAGTTTACCATATTAGGAGAAATCATAGTTTTTTTCTCTCATGGTCAATCTCTACATATTCTTGAAAAATAGGAGGTACCACTATTGAGAGTCTGATTCTTTCCAAAAGCACATTTTGCTTATTTCTTGTACTTTTATGCATTATATACACTCAACACTATGTGTAGCACTCCCATAAAATGGTGTTTTCTAGTTGTAATCATGTTGGTTGCTATGAGCGTTTGAAGTTCATTCTCTCATCCAAAGATACTAAGTTTTTTTAGCTAGTCAATGTGCAAGCCTATCTGTTTTGTATCGACTCTTTCTCCTTGATGCTCCAAAGTACATAGTGCATTTTATTGCACTTATCAAATTACTATAAGTTCTATTTGAGTCTCCATAAGCTCAAGGTCTTGTCTTGTGCCGATTTGTTACACCAAACTTCATGGCTTCGCACCTCACTTTCCAACCTCCTACAAGCTTCTCCAAGTTCTTTCAGTGGTATCAAAGGTAGATCAAGTTGGCTGAAGGCTTTCCATCAATGATCCAGAAGCTTGATCGACACAACTATCCAGCTTGGAAAATTAGAATGAAGGTCTATTTTCAAGGTAGAAGTCTTTATGGAATTGTACCAAGTGATGAAGCTATCCCTATTCCAAGATCCAAAGGAGGACCTCCAAAAGACAAGATAGATAAGCTCACACTTTGGTATGCAAGGGATGCTCAAGCAAGGTCCTACACTTTAGAGGATGCAAAACATCTCAGGAGACTTGGCATGCCCTTGAGACTTTCTTTTTTACTAGTACCAAAGCAAGAAAGAATCATCTTTGGAACTAGTTCAACCAAATGAAGAAGACACCTAAAAAACCATCATAGAGTTTTTTACCAAGTTCAAGGTGGTTGCAAATCAGTTAGCATCCATTGGAAAGCTGATTAAAGAAGAGGCTATCATGAGGAAAATTCTCAATGGGATTCAAAGTGATAAGCATTGGCAATCCTTCATCATGGCTTAGTATCTCATCATGGATGTGCAAACTCTAGACTTCAACATCGTTCTTGGACAACTCTTCAATCAAGAGGCCAACAATAACATAAAGGAAGGTAAATCCTATCATGGTAATTCAACTAACACTCTATAAGCACATAAGAAGGATAAGAAGCTAAAAGGAAAAAAGAAGCAAGAAGATGAAGAGGAGACTTCCCAAGACAACTTCCCAAGCCAACTTCACAAGCAAGAGCAAGTGGAAAGGGAAGAAGAAGCGACCAAAGCATGAAAAATCCAAGGATCAAATGTTCAACCTTGTGCCATATGTGATAAGACAAACAACGCTACCCAAAATTGTTGGTTCAATGGGAAGACCTAGAAAGGAAGTGGAAGAGGTGGATATGGTAGCAATAGAGGTAGAGGTGGACACAACTTCAACAATAAAAAATAGATGCTATAATATAAGGAACTTCAAAAGTTATTCAAGAGATCAACCACATGAACACTCATTGCTTCTTATGAATCTAAGCCACAAAGAAGGTAAAGAAGATGACCATTTGTTCTACATAGACTCTAGATCTTCAAATCATGTTGCATGCAACACTGCTCTTCTATGTGATTTGGAAAGTTTAAAGCATAGACATGAAGTGCAAACAGAGGATGATAAAAAGCAGAATGTGGAGAAGATAGGAAATGTCAAAGATTCTAATGGAAGGAAAAACATTTTGAGTAAGGTTCTCTATATACCCACTATCACTAATAACCTAATAATTGTAGGCCTAGTAGTTGAAAAAGGCTTGCAAGTTAAGTTCACCCAACATGGAGATTTTGTGCAAGATCCATGTCAAGGATTCAAGAAGATAGCCAAGGCTAAGAATAATGGTAGACTCTTTTCTTTTGAAGTAGGAGAAACCAGTAACATAGCTCTATTCAAGTCTAGGTCTCAAACACTAAGTGAGCTTGAAGTGCAACATAAGAGACTTGCTCATGTGAATGAAAGAACCTTGAAGGATATATGTAGGTGTAAAAGTGTTCTTGGACTACCAAACATATCAAAGCAACACATGATCAACAAGTGTGATGCATGTCAGATTGGGAAGACACAAAAAAAACCATTCAACCATAAAAGCCTACATCCACAAAGACTTATTGGACTTAGGACATACAGATGTATGGGGACCAAGTGAACAATCCTCATTGGAAAGATCAAGGTATTATGTCTCATTTATTGACAACCATAGTAGATGGAGTATTCTGTACTTCATCAAAAGTAAGAATGAAGTTTTTGATTGCTTCAAAAAGTATCTCGCACATGTGGAGAATCATACAGGTAGATCACTCAAGATGCTCAAATTTGATGGAGGGTGAGAATACCTCTCGAAAGAGTTTGATGAGTTCTTGCAAGATAAAGGTATCAAAAGGGAAGTGACTACAAGGTACTGTCCTCAACTAATTGGAATTGCAGAGAGAAGAGACAACACATTGGTTGGATGAGCAAGAACAATGCTTAAAGAGAAGAGGTTGCCACATTATCTATAGGCAGAGGTTATTTCAATTGTTGTGTACCTTGTCAATAGACAACCATCCAAATCACTTCAAGGTATGACTCCTTATAAAGCATGGCATGGAAGAAAACCTAGTCTTGGACATTGCAAGGTTTTTGGTTTTTTAGCTTATGCTCATGTACCGTCACAAATAAGAGGTAAGCTAGATGAAAGGGCAACAAAGGTAGTGTTTATTGGGTATGACTCAACTCAGATGGGCTACATGTTCTATAATCCTTCAACCAAGCAATTCACTACAAGTAGAGATGTTGTGTTTGAAGAACAGAGGTCTTGGTATGATGAAGACAAACAAAAGGTAGCTCTACCATATGATCTTAATTTTCACTCTCATTAATTAGGAAGCAAGCATGATACATAGGTCCAAGATCTAAGAAGTGATATAGATGACGACCAAGATGAAAGGGAAAAGGATTACAAACTTTGGAAGTCAAGAGGCAAAGCAAAGATGGAGGAGTGTGGAGAATGCTCTAAGCAAGGTCTTAGAAGATCAACAAGATAGAAGAATTCAATCTACTTGGCAAAAGAATCTATTTGAGAGGAACCCTCAACCTATGAAGAGGAAAAGGGAAACCCTAATAAGGAAAAGGTCATGAAAGAAGAAATAGATGCATTGAAGGAGATTGACACTTGGGATTTGGTTCCAATGTCACTAAATCAAAATGTGATTGGTTGTAGATGGGTATATTATAAAGTTAAATGAAACTTAGATGGATCAATTTCTAGGTACAAGGCAAGATTAGTTGCCAAAGGATGCTCACAAAATCATGGTATAGACTATGAGGAAACATTCTCACTAGTTGCAAAGATGACTACAATCAGGACATTGATAAGTCTAGCTACTACATGAATTGGAGACTCCTCCAACTTGATGTAAAAAATGCATTTCTAAATGGTTGGGTAAGTGAAGAGGTATAGATGTCACAACCTCCAGGATTTGAAAAACCTAATCATAGATCTTATGTTTGCAAACTTAAGAAGGCATTGTATGGATTGAAACAAGCTCATATAGCTTGGAATTACAAGTTGGTTACATACCTTCAAGATCAAGGATTGAGACCTAGAAACTCAGATCCTTCTCTATTGATCAAAAGGGATCACAATGAGGTTATCTATCTATGTGTATATGTAGATGATATTATTGTAATAGGTGATGATCTGAATGGCATTCAAAGGATCAAGAGACACATGCAAGAGGAGTTCAAAATTAGTGACTTAGGTGAGCTTACCTATTTCCTAGGTATGTATGTCATATACACAGATGAAGGAATGTATTTGACTCAAAGAAGATACATTTAGGATCTACTTATGAAGTTCAAAATGCAGAATGCTAAACCTGCAAGTACACCTTTGGAGATGATTCATAAAGTTAGTGTCTATGAAGATACGAAAATTGAAGACCTAAAAGAATATCAAAGCTTTGTAGGGAGCCTGACATATGCTACTCATACAAAGGCAGACATCTCATATAGTGTGGGACTGCTCAATGAGTTCATGCACTCACCTAGAGGACCACATATGGGTGTAGCTAAGAGTGTACTTAAGTATCTCAAAGGTACAATCAATGAGGGTATATTCTATTCTTTTTGTTCAAATTTGCATATCAAAATATATTATAGATTGGGTAGGAGCTAAGGATGATAGAAGTACGTTTAGTTACTTAGCATTTTCACAATCAAAGCTAGTGTCATGGAGTTCCATTAAGCAATCAATAGTTTCTTTATCCTCGACTTTAGCATAGTACAGAGGTTTGGACATAGCAACTCGAGGCATATATGATTAAAAGCATTCTATACACATTTGGGACTTGTAAGTTCCAAAACTCACATATTTGGAGATAATATGAGTTCCATGCATCTAGCAGCAAACCCTATTTTCCATGCAAGAACCAAACTCATAGAAGTTCATTACCACTTCATTTGGGAGAACCTCATGGAAAAGGAGATTGACATTTCTTTTGTTTTAACTGAAAAGCAAGTAGCAGATATGATGACGAAGATAGTTGATGGAATAAAGCTTTCTAGATTCAGAGCCATGGAAGGTATTCAACCTATTAGAGAATGAAGACTCAAGCATACTTTAGCTTGAGGGGGAGTTGTTGGAACATCAAGATTACGCTATGCTTGAGGTGGATTTGATCTACATCAAAATTTATCACTTGGATTACATCGAAGGAATATCCGTTGGAGAGTTCTTTTACGTATGCTTATTTATTGTATTTTTTTAATAGATTTTTCATGGATTTTTTAGTATTGTAAAAGCCTTCACCTTACACATGTAAAAGTAGAAAAAAAGAGCCCAACTTCCATGAACTTGAGGTGGTTGAGTTGAATTTAATCAATCAATTAATCACCTAAAGGTAGATCAAACTAGATCTTCACTTTTCCTAGATTGTAGGAAAATGAATTTATTCCTCAAAAAACTCTTATTGCTTTCATTTGAATTCAAAATCCACTTGCAAAAGCCATCCAACACTTCATAAGTCTATATAAATGTTGGAACAAACCAATCACAAATTGGTGATTACAAAGAGATTGAAGCAAGCTTATGATCAGATTGAAGTGGAAGAAGACACTTGAGAAGATGAAGAGATCTCAAAAGAAAAGCTTGTATATATATATGTACATTATAGTTGGAAATTCTTGTGATCTGAGTATAGAGAATCCTTAGGATGATAAGGAGTAATGTAATAGACGCGGGATAAGTCTAGAACCATATTTATATAAGTCAATGATGTAAAGAAATACATGATAGAGTCATTAGAAGACAAGTGTCATAGAGATAGATGTGAAGAGAGTCATCTTCCGGAAATAGCAACGAGTATTTCGTAGATTTCTCTTAGTCTGATCAATCAGAAATCCTTTTGTACACATCTAATCTAGAAGCTAGTGAAGCTAAGTTCAAATTTTCATGGTCTAATTCTTCTTCTGCTATGAGTATGATCAATAGGAACATGTGTATGTAAAGTTTGTAGATAAACTTCTCAGAGTCATGCACTTTTTCATATCAATGATTTTCTTAGATGTCAATGCAGAGTGTAAAGTTTTTGATGAGTGAACATTCAAAATCTAAGTTAGAAGGTAAGGAAGCTATGGCTAAAAGCATTTACCAAAAGGGGATCTGTGCTATGAGAAATCAACCTTAGAAGTTACCTATGTCAAAGTCGCTAGTTCAAGAAGATAGTTTTTGACGAACCTTTGATCTTAAGGACCAAATTAAAGTTTTAATGATTCTTTTGAAGGACTAATGGTTGATATGATTGTGCAAAGATAGTATGGAGATATGTGCATCATTGGTTTAAAGAAATCTGGAGATATATAAAGGTAATGAAGTTGATCTTTGGAGCAGACTTCTTGAAGAAGAAACAATTTTCACTCAGAGAAGTGATAATTGAAGATTTGGTAAATGAAGGTAACATTTAGGTAACGTTTGGTCTATAACTGATATAGAGGTTCTCTTAAATCAGTATGGATCAAACCGTTGGAGATTTAGAGGTCTCCAATAGTGGTATCAGAGCAAAAGGTGCAATATAAGTGAAGTAAAGAGTACTAGAAGTCCGACTGTTGCAGATATTGAAGTCTTTTCAAATTGAAGGAGTACATGATCAAAGTTTGGAAGAAAACTTGAAGGAGAATCAAGCATGAGTTCAAAGGATCAAGAAGGACTAAAGCTTCATATCAAAGGTAAACTTTATTATCATAAATCATAATAATTGCAGACACAGAAGATCAAAGATGGGAGAAAGCTTGCAGATTGATAAACTAGATAGGGAAAATTATCCAGACTGGTCTATGACGATGGAGGCACACCTCATGAGCAAAGACTTGATGGCATTCATCACACGAGAAGAAGAAAAACCTGAGTTTGGAGATCCTAGTATTCCAACTAGGGAAGAGCTTGCAGATTTGAAGAATTGGATGAGAAAAGATGCTCAAGCTAGGAGCATCATTTACATGGTTGTAAATGATTGTCTTTTACCTCACATTAGAGGATTGGAAAGTGCAACAGATGTGTGGAATGCTTTGGAAGAGCATTTTCAAAACACAACCAAGTCAAGGAAGTCTTCATTATGGGCAGACTTTACAACCTTCAAGAAGAAGAGCTCACAATCAATTTCTGATTATGTGGCAAGGATGAAAGATATTGCAGATAGCTTGGGAGCAGTAGATGAAGACATTGAAGAGGATAAGTTGGTAAGGAAAATACTTACAGTTCTCAGAGGAGATGAGAAGTGGAAGCATTTCATATTGTCCATAGAATTGTCACTAGATCACTTTAGTCCTGATCTTAATCAATTGCTAGGACACATGCTAACTTTTGAGCAGGACATTAAGGGAGATAATGATAGGAGTGCAAGTCAAGCCATGTACTCCAAAAGAAAAAGAATGGCAAAGGGAAGCACTCAACTGATGATGAAGGGACCTCAAGTCAAGCTAACTTTACAAAAGGAAAGATGAATTTCAGAGGTAAAGGAAGAGGAGGTAAGAATAAAGATAATACTAAAGCTTGTTGGATTTGTCGCAGAACCAATCATTTGGCAAATGATTGTTGGTATAACAATCAAAATGGTGGAAGTAATAACCAGAGATTCAATCAAAGAGGTAGAGGAGGCAGAAACCAAAGAGGCAACTTCGGAGGAAGAGGTGGTAGGACATCATATGCTAGAGGAGGTGGAAGAAGTTTTCAATCTCAATCCTACAACAACAATTATTATAATTATGCATCAGATCAAAAGGATGACATGACTCTCATCTTGAATGCAACTCATGAAGTAGTAGGAGAAGACCAAAGGGTGTTTTATATTGACTCAGGATGTAGCAATCATCTGAGTGGAAATATATCATTGATGACTAATATGGAAGCAAAGGTGAATGGACATACAGTTCAAACAGGTGACAACACCAAGAATATGGTGGAGAGCATTGGATCAGTAAAGACAAAGAATGGAACTACACTCTTGAGCAAGGTACTTTATGTTTCTACTATTCCAAAAAACTTGATAAGTGTAGGGCAAGTTGTGGAGAAGGGATATGAAGTTAGATTCACAAATGATGGTGTTTATGTGCAAGATCCAAATCAAGGATATAGAAATATCATTGTAGGTAAAAAGGAAGGAAGGTTGTTTACTCTCAAAGTCCGAGGTAATGTGGGACATGCTTTATTTACTTATAGAAGTCAAAAGATGTCTGAATTAGACCTATGGCATAAAAGGCTAGGTCATTTCAATGAGAGAGCCATAAAGGAAATGTCAAGGAATGATGTGGTGCTTGGTTTGCCAAAAGTTGAAGGGCAACATATGGTGTACAAGTGTGAAGCTTGCCAATTAGGTAAAGCACACAAAAGTTCATACAATAAACCACGATATAAGTATTCAAATATGCTTGAATTGATTCATACAGATGTGTGGGGTCCTTCAAGGGACTATAGCATAAATGGATCCAGATATTATGTGTTGTTTGTTGATGATGCAACCAGATGGATTACTTTATATGTAATCAAGGACAAATCAGAAGTGTTCAAGACATTCAAGCATTATCATGCTTATGCAGAAAGGATTACAGGACAAAAACTCAAGAGATTGAGATCAGATGGAGGGGGAGAGTATTTCTCTAAAGAGTTTGATGATTATTTGTGGAATGCAGGTATCAAAAGAGAAGTAACTTGCAGGTACTCTCCTCAACAAAATGGAGTTGCAGAAAGAAGAAATAGAACTCTTGTAGAGTTTGCAAGAGCAATGATGAAAGAAAAGAATTGTCCAAACTACCTATGGGCAGAAGCTATCAACAGTGCAACATACCTTGTGAATAGGTTACCTTGTAAAGCATTGGAGGGAAGAACTCCTTATGAAGCATGGTGGGGTAAGAAACCTACTCTTGATCATTGTAAGGTATTTGGATGTTTAGCATATGCTTATGTTCCTTCACAATTGAGACATAAGCTAGAACCCAAAGCAGAGAAGTATGTGTTTATTGGGTATGATGATAGATAGATGGGTTACAGATTGTGGAGTCCATCCACAAAGCAATTGTTTGTTACCAAAGATGTTACATTTGATGAGCAAAGCACATGGTATACAGGGTCAACAAATGAGTATGTAGATGTTAAAGAAATACAAAGGAAAGGAAAGACAAAAGTAAGTGTGTATGAAGAAGATATTGATGATGTTGATTATAAAAGTAAATTGCAGGACAATGTTGAACATGGGCCAAGATTTGATCCAGAATCAAATGTGGCTGAGACTTCAAGAAGTGTAGAGGTTAGAAGATCCTCAAGGGAAAGAAAAGAGCCTATCAGGTATAGCTATGATACATCTTTTCTAACAACAAAAGATTATGCTTACATTGTGAAGACATAAGAAGATCCAATCACATATGAAGAAGCTAAAGGTAAACAAAATTGGGAGAAGGCAATGCAAGAAGAGTATGATGCTCTACTTGAAAATGAAACATGGGAATTGGTGCCAAGACCAAAGAATCAGAAGGTCATTGGATGTAAGTGGGTATATAAAACAAAAAGGTTTGCAGATGGTAAAGTGTCTAGATACAAGGCTAGACTTGTGGTCAAAGGTTATGCCCAAACTTATGGGGTAGATTATAATATAAAGGAAGTTCGGCAATAGCCTACTCTCCCGGACTTGAATTAAATTAAGAAAGAAACAAAGGTACAATAGAAGGGGACTAGTGCCCACGGGACCCCCCAAATCCCACAAAGCAGGGGAAGCTTGGTTGATTCCTAGGTTGCATTACAAAGAAGGTTGATCACCCTCTCGTCGCCCTCATGCGGGACCCACTTGGGTTTGGGCTTGTTGTTGATCAAAAGGAGGACTTGATGGTGCCTGAAGGGGGGGATTTCTTACTGTTGACAATCCTTTTGCCAAGGAGGAATAGAGATTTTTCAATCGACCACTCCCTGGGGGGGTCGCCGAAGTTGAGAGCACACCGCTCCCGCCAAATTTTCCACAGGAGTTCCCCTCTGATTGCGTTCCAGAGAGCCGCAGAGCATCCAATCGCTTCACCCAAAAGGACTTGTTTCCAGCTAAGCTGTTTCTGAACTCTGATTTTCAGTCCAACCATCTGCCAGATTCTGTAGGAGTTGGGGCAAGTAAGGAAGATGTGTGGGACATCTTCGATTGCACGGTGGCAGCGTTTGCACCACGGAGGGATCCCACAAATTTTGCTTGCCTTATGGTTAGTCCAAATTCCTCGATGAAGAATTTGCCATAAGAGGACCGACTTCTTAATCTCTATAAGTGGGTGCCAGATACCCATGAATTTCATGTCCCACCGAAGCCGCGTCCAGGACAGGCACCACTTCTTGTTGAGGCTGATCTGGAGGTCAGTCGTTTCTTTGATGTTCGGGATTTTGAGTAGGCTATTTCCATTGTGCCATTTGAGACCACGCGCGTTCGGAGCATCATGTCCCATGAGAAGGCGAGTTTTGTGACGATCCGAAGCGAGGCATCTGCTTTGCAAGGTGTTCCATTCTTCGTACGAGATGTTTATGCGAGGGTCGATATCCTCGTAGTTGATCCAACTGTTGGTGTCATGTTTCCAGAGGTGTTTCCATTTTTTGAATCCTTTGTTCCATAACTTCTTGGCATTTTGAATGTTCCACGACTCCACACTCCGGATGCCATGTATCGGAAACCAGATAGAGTCGTTTTGTCTGATTCCGGCCGCCCACTTCCAGTCCTCACTGATTCTTGTGAAGCTTTTGACTTTATTCCAGCCCTTCCAAAGAGAGCATACAAGAGTGGAGCCTTTCGGGAAGACAGGTATCGGGGAGAATAGCAGGGTCATGATGTCAAGGTTCTTCCAGTTCGGGGACCCCGTGAGGGCCAACTCATTTTTGTTTCTGAAGATCAGCTTGGCCCACGAGGCCTCCCTATTGCACCAAGCTTTAATCATCCATTTGGCTGCCAGTTTGTTAGCCATGCACCCAATGTCCAGGATGCCAAGCCCCCCGCTATCTCTAGGGCTGGTGCAGATGGCCCATTTGATTTTAGGCACCCCCCTTCTGTTATGATCACCCGTCCAAAGAAAGTTTCTGCAGATGCTATTGTTGCTTGTAAAGGATGGAAGTTATCACAATTAGATGTGAAGAATGCATTTCTGAATGGATACATTGCAAATGAAGTGTACATGGAGCAACGAGAAGGCTTCATGGATTCAATTGGATCAGATTATGTGTGTAAGCTCAAGAGAGCTTTGTATGGGTTGAAGCATGCTCCATGAGCATGGAATGACAGGCTTGTTGAGTTCAGGAATGAATGTGGATTTCAAGCATCAAAGGCAAATAGTAGCTTGCTAGTGAAGGCAAGTGAAAATGGATACATATACATGTGTAATTATGTTGATGATATTATTGTCACAGGTACAGATGCTCAAGGAATCAATGAGCTTAAGAAACAAATAGAAAAGATGTTTAAGATAAGTGATTTGGGAAGGTTATCTTATTTCTTAGGAATGCAGATTGTGTATACTCAACATGGAGTATATGTTACACAAGAGAGGTACTTGAAGAATCTTCTGGTCAAATTTAACATGGAGGATTGCAAGCCTTCAAGCACACCATTGGAGGTAAATCATAAATTGAGCAGGTATGGAGGTGAAGAGTTTAATGACATGAAGAAATATCAAAGTTTGGTAGGTAGTTTAATCTATGCTACCTTGACAAGACCATATCTATCATATGCAGTAGGTGTGTTATCACAATTTATGCATTGTCCAAAGAAGACATTGGATTGCAGCTCAAAGGGTACTCAGATATATCAAAGGAACCTTAAGTGAAGGTCTGTATTATGGATTTACTTCTCATACAAGAATCAAAGTGTTTACTGATGCAGATTGGGCAGGTGATTCAGATGATAGAAGGTCTAATCATGGGTATCTCTGTTATATTGGAGATAAATTAGTTTCTTGGTGCTCAAAGAAGCAACGTAGAGTTGCTTTGTCATCTACGGAAGCTGAGTATAAAGGAATGGTAGAGGCTGCAAAAGAAATAATATGGTTAAAGACCTTGTTGAAGAGTTTTGAAACTGATCAGAGTAGTCCAATTATTTTCGGAGATAATATGAGTTCATTATATTTGGTAGCTAACCCTGTTTTTCATGCTAGGACTAAGCATATAGAGATTCACTACCATTTCTTGTGGGAAAAGGTACTTGATAAAGAGGTTGAAGTGATGTATACTCCAACAAAAGAACAAGTTGCAGATATGTTAACAAAAAGCTTCGATGGACCTAAGCTACAAAGATTCAAGGAGATGGCAGGAGTAAAGAAGAATGGAATAATCACAATTAGTGATTGAGGGGGAGCTATTGGAACAAACCAATCACAAATTGGTGATTACAAAGAGATTGAAGCAAGCTTATGATCAGATTGAAGTGGAAGAAGACACTTGAGAAGATGAAGAGATCTGAGAAGAAAAGCTTGTATATATATATATATGTACATTACAATTGGAAATTCTTGTGATCTGATTATAGAGATTCCTTAGGATGATAAGGAGTAATGTAATAGACGCAGGATAAGTCTAGAACCATATGTATATAAGTCAATGATGTAAAGAAATACATGATAGAGTCATTAGAAGACAAGTGTCATAGAGATAGATGTGAAGAGATTCATCTTCAGGAAATAGCAACGAGTATTTCGTAGATTTCTCTCAGTCTGATCATGTGGATCAGAAATCCTTTTGTGCACATCTAATCTAGAAGCTAATGAAGCTATGTTCAAAGTTTCATGGTTTAATTCTTCTTCTGATATGAGTATGATCAATAGGAACATGTGTATGTAAAGTCTATAGATAAACTTCTCAGAGTCACACACTTTTTTGTATCAATGATTTGCTTAGATCTCAATGCACAGTGTAAAGTTTTTGATGAGTGAGCATTCAAAATCTAAGTTAGAAGGTAAGGAAGCTATGGCCAAAAGCATTTAGCAAAATGGGATTTGTGCTGTGAGAAATCAACCTTAGAAGTTACCTATGTCAAAGTCGCTAGTTCAGGAAGACAATTTTTGACATACCTTTGAACTTAAGGATCAAATTAAAGTTTTAATGATTCTTTTGAAGGACTAATGGTTGATATGATTGCGCAAAGATAGTATGGAGATATGTGCATCATTAGTTTGAAGAAATCTCAAGATATATACAGGTAATGAAGTTGATCTTTGGAGCAGACTTCTTGAAGAAGAAAAATTTTCACTCAGAGAAGTGATAATTGAAGATTTGGTAAATGAAGGTAACATTTATGTAAAGTTTGGTCTATAACCCATATAGAGGTGCTCTTAAATCAGTATAGATCAAACCTTTGGAGATTTAGAGGTCTCCAACAATAAAGACTTGAAATTACTTGTAAATAACATGGAAGCAATATACATACACTTGTGGTCGTCATTGTCTTAGGCTTTCATTTTTTTGCATCATGTTTGTCAACAATAGTATGTGTGGAGAGACTCTCGTTCTCTCTAGAGAGCTTCAAATTGCATTCAAGATAGCTCATTGGAAACCTATTACTGTGTTGTTTATGCTTGTAAATTGTCAAAGTATTCGGTTCAACATATTGGGAGCAATCTCAGGTTCTCTATCTCGGACTCAATCTCTATGTATTCTTAAAAAATAGGAAGTACCACTGTTGAGAGTTTGATTCTTTCAGAAAGCATATTTTTCTTATTTCTTGTAATTTTGTGCATTACATACATTCAACCCTATGTGTATCACTCCCATAATAGGATGTTTCCTAACTGTAATCACGTTGCTCACTATGAGCATTTGAGTTCATTGTCTCATCCAAAGATAGCAAGTTTTTTGAGTTGCGCAAACCTATTTTTTTGGTTTGCCCCTGGAAATTATAACTGATCAAGGTACACACTTTGCAAACACATTAATGCAAGTACTTACTAAAATCTTCCAGATTGTGCATAAGTTTAGTTCTCCCTACTATGGACGAGCGAATGGAATCACTGAGAGAACCAACAAATCTTTGTTGAACATCTGAAAGAAACTGGTATTAGATTGCCCAGAGAGATGGGACCAATTCCTACCTATGGTATTATGGGCTTATCAAACAACATTTAAAGTGGCTACCGGAACAACACCCTTCAAGTTAGCTAATGGTTTGGAGGCGATTGCCTGTATGGAACTGGTGGTTCCTAGTCTGCAAGTGGCGTTAGAGCATAAATTACTACCGAAAGATCTTTCCCTTTCATTTTGGAGGCTTTACTGTCTCTGGATGAACAACACCTCGAGAGTTTTTTGGTGTTGCAAGAAGTTTAGCTCAAACATGCAAGAACTCACGATCGTTTCCTTAAAACCCCCGTGTTTACCATCAACCAATTAGTGTGCTTTTATAATGCTAAATCTAACCGATCCAACAGAAAGTTTAAATTGCGATGGTTCGGTCCATACCGCATTGCCGAACAAGTGGGACCCGCAACTTTTTGGTTATCCACCCTCAATGGTACCCTCCTTCCTAAAGCGATTAATGGATCAAAGCTTCGTCGTTATTATCCACCGCCTTCCTCCCCATGAGACATGATCTGTATTTTTCCTCCTTTTTTCTCACTAATCTACCTTGATGTCCCTGTCCTCTCTGCATAATTCCGGTTGACCATTTGACCATAATCTTTTAAGTTTCCTTAACTCAACATGATTAGCATCCGCCTTTGGTGTCTTCGATTCTATTAATGTGCACATGTTGCCTTTATGTCTGTAGTATTCCCACTCTACGTGATGATTATGTTTCTTTCCGCATGATTAGTTCAGTGTTTCTATTTAATCCTGTTCTTTACGCTGATTTTCTCTATTGCGTTTGTGTGTACTCGCGTATTTTGTGTTACTGTGCTATTGTGTGTTCTGCTTGCGTTATGGAAGCACTGGAAAATATTTTCACCTTCCGTGCGGGACTCACTTCAGATGTGAGTGAGTTCCTGTGTGCTTGTGGTCTTTTGGCCTTCGCTGAATTGCCTTGGCATTTAGTGGAGTGCCATCCTTTCGTTGCTCAGATAATTTCTGACATAGCCGCCATGCCTCCTATAGAGCAACGCTGGCCTCTGGCATGTTTAAACCCCCATGTCGTTGTTAGATCTAGTACCGTCGCTGAGGGATTCTGTCTCCCTCACGAGGGGTTGATCGATGGCCCTCTCCTTCCTATGGCGACCATGAAAGAACTCTTCCTGAGGCACTCGTCTAACGAGTTTTCCATCTTATGTCATCCGGAACCCGAGCGTACCATCCTTCAATTCCTCGTATCTGCCCTCAACCTCCAAAAACGTACTTACGGCATCTCCCGTCCTTTCTACTCCATGATCGACACCGCCTCCTGAGAGACTGCCAATTTCACATCATTCTTTTTTCGGTGCATTCACCATGAATGCCAAGCCATTTTGAAGCAGTTAACCAAGCATGAGATCCCTAGGACGTGATTGCCGCATCTGCTCACCTTCCTCCTTCCGGTGATCCAAGCAGAGCAACCACCCCCAGTGAACACCCTATTATTACATGAGTCTACAGAGATGATGGAGATTGACAATGATGCCGATCTTCTTCAATTCCTCCGAGAGAAACCCGAAGATTGAGTTTGTCGCATAGTAAAGTTTTATTGCCTTCCAACGTACAAGCGCAGGACACCACTTCATCGTCACAGAATCCTTCTCCTCCGTCATCTCCTCCAGCAAAAACCCTTTTGGATACCGTCATTGAAGAAGTACAACTTGCCGACAAAGTCATGCCGCTCGAGCCCAATTCACAGGAGACCATGCTTGATACGACCACCACAATGATGCAACCTACTAATCAAGCACAACCCGAGGAACAGACTGTACAACCAGATGATTCAACCATCATGGTAACTACTCTTGCCCTTCTCTCTTCCTCTCAACCACAACCTTTACCCTTATCTCCCACCAAAGTGCCATTGCCCCCCAGCTCTCCTTCTTCCTCAGCCCCGTCAGACACTCATCCTCTTTCCTCCTCACCGGATTATTCCCCTCCATCCTCCTCTGCCACGGTTTGAGTTAAACCCTCACAGCCCATCTCCACCTCGATCATCTCTGACTCCTTTGCTCAATTAGCCCAGATTGGGAATTATCTCCTACAACTCTCCACCCATCTTCCCCATCACCTCAACGAGGCCAAGCAATCCCTTTGGTAGCAGTATCAAGCCAAAGTGGATCTGCTTGAAGCAGACATTGTGCCACTTCAAGAAGAAGTGCTCACCGCGAAAGCTTAAGCCAGTTCATTCGAGGAACTGTTTCATCTCCTACAAGCTGAATTACAAGAGAAAGACGCTCTTCTTGCCACCCACGATGAGGAGATTGCTCAACTAAAACAGACAGTGAATGATAAAGAAGATGCCAGGATCACATTAGGAAATCTTCTAGAGAATACACGTGCCGATCTTGCTCTAGTGGAGCAGAAAGGACAGGAAATGGCAGACCTTGCTATGCAGCTCACTACTGAATTAAAGAAGGTGTCAGAAGAACTCTTCGAGAAGAGTCGTGCTTTGGAAGAAGAGATTGGCATGAATATCAAATTAAAGAAGGAGATGGAGGCCATTAAAAAGGAGCAAGAAGATTTCTATAAGACAATGCAGTTTCAATCTCACGAACTCGAGCACAGAGAAAAGTAGCTCGGAGTTCAAGCTGATAGGTTGTCCAGGATTGATGGAGAGATCCCCGAAATCAAGTTGCACAAAGATGCTGCTTTAGCAAACGAGTCCTATTTACAAGAAACATTTTGGCTGACACAAGTTGAGTCCCTTATTAGTGAGTTCATAGCTACCAGTTCGGTCTGGACTGATGCGCAGCTTATTGAACCTGACATTTTGCAGAATATGCTCGAGTCTTTAAAACAAAAGATTGCCAGAACTTTCAAATTAGCTCGCTCCATGTATGTATAAGGTATCATAGATGAACCTTAACTCTATAATTTTCCTTTTTGGGTTCGAGTCCACCATGCGTACCAGTGTGAGCTATCAGAATGTAATATGGAATGTACTATGAAACCGTGAAAAGTTGCACGCATACTGAAAGGGCGTAGAGCAATAGTTGTAACCTTTGAATAATAAAAGAAGCGTGCATGAATAGAAGGCATGTGTCGCCACCAAACTATGGTCTGGGGGAATGCTAGAAGTGGAGCATAGTGTAGTGTTCTGATTACTCTGAGTGTTATCTCTCTGTTAATTAAGTTCATTGACTAATTAAGTTGTTAATGAAGTATTAAGTAATTGACATTGCGGTAAAGTGATGAGTTGCACGTTATTGCATATTGCGGTGAAGAAGTTCTTACGTGCAGAATAGTGAAGTAGTTGAAAGAGTTAACTCTGAACATTACATGGTGTAGCAGTAATTTGAAGTGAGTGAGCAGATTTGGGAAAAATATAAACAGGGCCTCTGTTTTACAGACCCCTAACCATCCCAAGAACCCAGAATTGATAATAGATTAAACAATAAGTTTAACACACTATAAAGTACCCATGTATAGGGAAAAGGTTCACATCAAAGCTACTCAAGAAACACACAACTGCAACAAACCTCCATGGAGGGAATGATGTGAATACATACATGGAGTGACACATCAACCCCACTAGGAAATAAACCTAAAGCTATAAAAGAAGCTTCAAACTTCTCTCGTGGAAGATCTTTGGTGAATATGTGTACCACATTATCTTATGTAGGTAGACCTATTTCAGGAACCAACTGTGAAATCAAAAGCCTTATCACTTGGAAACCACAACCTATGGTACGAAAACAATCACCACCTCCAGTCAATGTAGTATCCTTTATAGACGCACAGTAAGATGAAAACTAGGATAGGGATTTGATACCTAGATAACCTTTGGCCATAGAGAATGTTCCAAATACAAATGATTTTGACTCTGCACATGGTGATAATGTCCCTACGTATTATATGGAGTCAGTAATGTACACTAAAACATATGAGTACAAACCTCCACCTCATATTTGTTAGGAACCAGATTATGCTAATCTCATCTACAAAAATAGAAACCCTAGCTCCGAGATGAGGATAGTATGATCACAAGCTCCTAAAGGATCTTCTTTTGGATGCAAATGAGATCACTTCATATGTCAGTGTCCCCATCTCCCACTAGTAGGAAAACCTCAATAACTAAAGATTCAACCATTATTTTTTTAGTGTGATAAGGAACATCTCATCCATGAGTGTCGTAAAAAACCTACAAATGCCTCAAAAATCTTGCTAATTTATGTTATAGGCATCATACAAACATCTTGTGGAAATCGACACATATTCATTCCAATTGACAAAAGCCATATAACACAAGCTTTGTAGCAAGCCAAACAAGGATATCAAGAGAAACAATCAAAATTAAGTGAAATAGAAGATTATAATAAAAAGACCTAAAACATTCAAAGATGCTAGGGAAAGAGTGAAGAGAAAGTGTTTTAAGAATCTAGTAGAATTAGAAGGTAGTCTCAAAGAAACCAAGCCTAAAGATTGTAGAGTTGATGTCTCAAGTACCAACATGAACACACCACATACCTAAGTAAGGCTTGTTATCGAAGATCCATTCCAAAAGACTTAGATATGATGTTTAAGGAATACCAAGAATGAATCAAAGAAGGAAACAAATAAATTAGACGAGTTATCCTAGAGTGCACCTAGAAGTAGAGAGAACAAAATTGTGCATCAAAATGGTAGAACTAGCCTTGGCCATGACTGAAGCTATCCAACACTTCATTTAGAGCAACCTAGTCAAACCAAGGTTCCATTTTCAAGGATTTTTGGAACAATTAAAGAAAATTTTGACCAAATACAAAGATTTGGCACCTTAAAAGGATGATGGAAAGTGTTAGACGGCCGTCGGAATAGGACAAATGTATGCCGGATGTAACGGAATTTTCGAAATTTGCACGAAAAGTTGGTACGCGCATTCTGTAAACATCCTTTTAAAGCAATGGAAAAAGGGTGATCGAGAGCCCATTTTTTAGAAGTTGTTTGAGTACTGTCTGAGTTTGTGTGGTGTCATCGGGAGGTTGAATCATATTTCTATATTGTTCTGTTCAGTCTGTTTGTCTATTCCTACTGTAGTGCAGAGTAATGAATTTGTAGTATCGAGTTGTGAATCTGTTTGTTAACAGTTGTGTGCGCTTATGAACATTGCCAAGCAACCGGATTCGGTACAGTAGTCTGTATTCACTGTTGATTCCGATCACAGGGAAGGACTAATATTGGTAATAGTATGAACTGCGAGTTGGAGCATTGATAAGCTTGGTGATGAATTAAACTGTGATTAGTATGCCTGTTGATTGAGTTCTGCATACGGTAAGCCTGTCTGTCCTGAAGAAGTGTGTATTGAGTTGCATAAGTTTAGTAAAGTTGAGTAACTCTATTAGTTTGCGAGTCAGAACCAGGCTACTGCTATGTTACCATAGCAGATTAGTCTGTAAGTTCAGCGTCCTAGTACACAGAAACATTACTAGTCAGTTAAAGCTAAGTATTGAGCTAAGCCGCGATAGAGTATTTACGGTTGTGTAAGGATTTGGGAAAATAGTATAGGCCCTCTGTCTAACAGACCCCTACCACTCCCAAGAGCCCACGTGGTTAAAAGGTAACTCAAGATTAGTTGAAGTATCATGATATTGTCGACTGTCTAACCAGTACGCCTGAAGTATAGAAAGAGTGACATTGAAATGTTTTTATGTTGAGCATTTGACCTCCAACATTTGGGAAACGTTTGAAGACCAACAAAAGTAAGGAAGAAGATTAAATTTTATGATATTCGTATGTTCCAAAATCAATTGTGCAAGGAATACCTCCTTCCATTACCAAGAATTCTAAAAAGCTTTTGCAAGAAATACAAGAATAGAAGTGTGCAACGAAACAAATAAATCTCCCACCCATTCAAGAGATCGATGATTGGCAAGATCCACTCCCACCATGTATCCCCTTTGTATATGGATATCAAGAAGACGTTCAATAAGGAGATATAATGGATTCTAAATCCAAATCTTTAGAAGAGTTGCCATACTTCACAAGTCCATGGGAAACCAAATCCCTTCAAATATTAGTAAGGAACAAAGATTGAGTCGTGCCTAGGAGCATCGAGGCGATGAAGAAAAATCAATTGTAGTCATATCAATTTAGAAGTGCTCCTAAAATCAAATCCAGAGCTATTGAAGTTTTGTAGAGTAAATAAATGATTTAAATTTGTGGCCGATTCAAAAAGATTTAAATTCAAACAATGATTTGTCACTCAAGTGCTTGATGAAAGATCTCAAGACTAAACTTACGTGTAGCTCTTCTACTCTATAAGAGACAGAATCTACCTAGCTTAGTGGATATGTTTTAAGAGGGCATGTAGAAGGTCTTAAGTTCAAAAGCTGCAAATAACAAGCTTTTTTGCAAGAGCTCCATAAGTCGAAGCATTGTGGGCCATTATTTCTAACTTGAAAAGCCTTGAAGGACAAAGCACTTCAAGCTTAGTAGCAAATAAGGAATGAATTAAGATAGTAGTAAATAAATAGGTTTATAAGGCTAAAAGAAACTCTTATAGTTCACATGCTAGGTATCAAGGCAAGGCTGGTAGCAAAGGGATTTTTCCCATCATATGTGATAGATTTTGAAAAGAAATTTGGCCGTTTCAACAAGACGAACACAATGAGGTCTATCGTTAGGATAGCCACATTAGAAAGATGACCTATCTATAAATTGGATACAAATGCGGTGAAATATATAGTCTATGACTGACGAGGCCACTACTATTTTTTATTAAAGAACATATACAAAAGTGTTTGGTGGCCATTTGGCCTTTGAAATGGATGCTAACAATAATGACCTCCCACTGAAGGAAAATATAATCAAAGTGACTATGAAAAATATAAAGAATGATAAAGAATACCTTAGTGTAAGGATACAAAGTATACCTCCCACTTGATCGGAATGTTAAAGAGTATACAAGTAGTTTTATGATATCATGAATCAATTAACCCCCATCAAGATACAACAATGTCAAAAGCTATCATGTGGTAGAGCTTTAATCAAAGCATCTATATCATTATCTTGAATATGAACTTTGTCAAGAGTAATGTGCTCAATGGATGAGGTGTTTCTAATGAAGTGATATCTCACCTCAATGTGTTTCTTCTTTGCATGATAGACTCGATTCTTAGCCAAAGCAATAGCATTTTGGCTATCACTATGCCCATCACCATTCTATCCTTTACCTTTAGCATTCTTTAACACATAGAAATATGTCTTCATGTGTCCATTCTTATGAAAATAGACACATTCGGTATCCCTCTTCCTTTATTTACTTGTAATATTATTTCGTTGACCATTTGTTTCCTTGTTCTTACTCTAGCACATTGGTGATTCTTTTGTTGGTAAGAGTCACGAACATTATATGCATCTCCTCTCTTAGTGTGAAACATAGATTTTCTATGAATCTGCTCACTTAGGAGTGATCCACATATGGCATCATAATCAAGTTTACCACTAGGTGCACTATTGCCAATAACGGTGTTAAATGTATCCCATGATGGTGGCAAGCTTCATAACTACAAAAATGCTTTCGTTACATTATCCATCTCCATTTTCTAAACATGTAACTAAGAAAGTATAGCATAAAACACATTAAGATGAGTAGCAACACTATTTATGTCCATGCAAATTTCATATAACGTTCTCATCACATACACTTTATTTGATGCCATTTTTGTTTTCATATGTATTGTATAATGTCTTCCAAAGCTGATGTGCACTTGCACAATCCGATACTATAAAGTGAATATTATCTAATAACTCCAATCCAATGGTAGACCTAGTCATTTCATCCAAATCATGCCAATCATCTTCATCCATTTTAGCAGGCTTCTTAGAGATTCCATTTACTAGCTTCCATTACTCCTTTGAATCAGCACATCTTAAATTTGATTCTTCCATAGAGCAAATTTTATGCCCACATGTTTTCTAATCTCAGAATGGTATCGGCCCTATAAGTTATGGCTCCTCTTGGGAACACTACCACTAGACTTTGATCCAATAGACATGCATAAGATCCTTGATTCCATGATGATAAAGAATTGAGTAGAATGATAATGAAGATAGAATAGTCCAAACACCAATAAGTTTGAAAAAAGGATGACCAACTATTAGATTATTGACAGCTTCAACATATTCTCCCTAGAAAAATGGATTAATCAAGAATAATGACAAAATAAAAGGATTATGCAAGAATATATGTGCTCACACCAATAAGTGTATCAAGGAGTAAATTGACCATTGTATATTCGATATTCAAGAAATCAAGAAAATGTTTTTCCAAAGTCTCCTTAGGAAAAATGAGCATTTGAAAAGTGTGAAAAGCTCAAAAACATATAACTACTGAGATGTAAAACTACATAGTGAGTCATTCGGTCATTACATATAATCACTTAACCAAAAGAATCCAACTAGTCTTATTGAGCACCTATGAGCAATTATCATACATCTCTTATAGTGAGGCTAGGTAAGTGTTCCATCTTCATCACCAAAGATACCTTAACATCTAGGTGTCTCCCAGCTAAGAAAACTTCACCATGAACCACTTTATCAACATCAAAGGCTTTATGCAAAAATTTAACTAATATATCAATGACCACCTGGATGTACATAAGTAGTATGTAGAAAAGTGTGTATGGAGTGAATATATGTAGTAAAATGGCATCCAAATTCTGAATTCACAACCCAAACACTTGCAAGTGTCTATCAACTATGTTCTAGACTCAAAAAAACGTACATAAACTTGCAGTGGCTACTCCCACCACAATTACCTTTTAGGAAACTTGTAGATTTACTACTGTCGCTAAAAACACAACCCAAAAGATGAATATTGGATGTCAAAGAAGTAAAAAGAGCATTCTTGTTGCACTTATGTAAAGAGAAATCTATGTCAAAGTACTCCAAAATGGCTCCAAGAATCAGCCCAAAAATGATTCAAAATAGGCTTCCGAAGCATAGAATGCGTTTTTGAGGGCCCAAAACATGTTGAAAGTAATGTGAGCTTTAGTATTTTTCATTCTTCAAACACCACAAGACATGCATACACATCCAAAAAATGAACTACATAAACTTACAATGAAAAATATACATACATCTACAAAAGAACATAAAACATAGATATGCAAAAACAACATACCACATACACTTAAAATATATAAATATATGTGACAATATATGAGTGCATATGGATTGTTGAGAATAGCAGATAAATTGACCCTAACCACCTCACATGGAAGCAAGAGGCTCTTCCAAGTGGGGTTGAAAGAAGTGCAAAGAAACACAAACCCACACTCAAGGGAGAATATCATAAAGACAAATACCACAAAGAGCAAAGCTGAGCAAGCTCACACACATGCAAAACCTTGAATGCTAAACATCCATACTAGGACCAAATCCATGCACAAAAGGAGATGAATGAATACCAAATGAAAACTTGAATCTATTCAACATAGCGGCCATAAAGCCATGGGCACAGGACCCAACATACATCAAATACATCTCCTTATATAGGAGGAGAGAGGGGATACATAAAGAACATGTTGTCAAAATGTTCAAAGTTAAGTTGCATTTCAAGCTCAAGAGTGTGGGAAGATGTCACAAGCTTCAACTTCCATATCATCCACAATTAAAGGAGGTTAATTTCCACAACTTGAAGCCGTCAAATCATATCAATAATGGAAATACTTTGATTAGTGAAGAAATAAGTCACCTATTGATGTGATTGGACCTTATCTTTTGACATGTGTATGTTTTTGATTGGTTAGAGAGGTTAGTGTGTGATTGGTAAAACCTCTAAAGAGTTGTAATATGACCTAGAGTCTTTGAAATACAGGCCCAAGCTACACATTTCCTTAAGCACACCCCCTACTAGATATTCTCTGCATATCTTGCAAAGATCTCATTTTTCACACTTTGTATCTCTAGATGATGTTGGCAAACCCCCTATTCTTGTGATTGTTGTTTTGCCTTCATTTGAAAGCCATTTCTAGTGATTTTTATCTTCTTGGAAATCTTGTAAGTATAAATCTCGGGATACATGTTGAGAACATATTGTGTGTAGTTATCAATTACTTTAGAAAGAGATCAAGTTCTGTCTTTTGATTTAGCTGGTTGCTTGATATTTGAGTTGTTAGTCTATATTTCATTCCAAGAAGATCATTCCAAGTAGAACAAGTCCATTCTGAGTGTTGCAGATTAAGCTTTTCGAGCCAATGAGAAGGGCAAAGGTAAATGGAGCTCATTTACTAATAATAAAAAATATGTTAATGCTACATCATCGAAGGAGGAGGATAAAGATGAGAAGAAAACACGAAAGCAGAAAAGTAATTTTGAAAAATAGTACAATAATACAAGTGAAGGAGTATCGTGCCCATGGGATCCTCTATCCTACAAAGTAAGGATATGATGTCCCAAAAACAAAACAACAATGACAGCCCCAAGAAAGCGTTGGGAGGATTTCACCACTGTTGTGTCGCGTTCTGAAGAATTCAAAACTTTTATGGAACCATTGGTTTTATGCTTAAAGGTCTCTCATTTGATGATATTTAATCTTTTGAACTTGCATGAAATAAAAACAAAATAAACATAGAGATGTGTGACTGTCTATGTGTTCTACGAGCATTTGTGTTTATGTATGTGACTATAAATTTCGTTACGTATGTGTTATTGTGTGTGTGTGAGTACATTGAATATAATGTATGTGAATAAGTGGTTACGTGTCTAAATGTGCCTGAAAGTGAATGTGGGTTGTATGTGCGTGTTTCATGTATCTATGTATTTAAATGTGCATTAAAGTTAATTTGTATGTGTGGGTATGTATGTTCAATCATATATGTAATTTCTTGTCCATGTGTATCCATTATGGTGAATACCTATGTATATCTGTTGGATGACGTGAATGGGATGCATCTCCGCCTATATGTATTGATTTTGTGATTTTATGTGTGCGAATGCCTATCTGTGTAGGTCTATTGAGATAAGTGTCTATACCACTTTATGTATGTCTATCTGCGTGCGTTTTTATGCCTAAGTGTGTATTTATGTGTTTTATGTGTCTATGTGTGCATTGGACACGTATATATATGTTGTAAGTGTGTGTGGCTCTGTGTAACGAATGTATATTTACGTGTATACATGAGTATTTATGGAATCCACATGCATGTGAATAAACTGTGATATATGTATGCCTATATGTATGTTTATGGTAAGTTCTTCTGTGCTTATGAAATTGTATATGTGTGTGTAATGTAAAGTATAGTTTGTGAGCTGGATCTTAATGATTGTGTGAGTATGTTTGTCCATTCATGTTTGCGTTTTCATGTCCATATGTGCCCATTCATGTATGTGTCAATATGTATGTATATGTTTTCATGTTTAATGTGTGAGCTGTGTGGGTTCCATATGTGCCCATTAACGTATCTGTCCAAGATGTGTGTATATGTGTTTATGTTGGATGTGTGAGTTGTGTTGGTTCCATATATGTGTGTTTAAGTTTGTGTATATGTGTGCCCAAAACTATATGTGATTATTTAACGACATTAGGATAACTAATTCGAAAACAACTAATATTATTATATAAGAAAAATGAAAAAAATTCGTGTGTATGTGTATGAGTAACGTGTGTCTTATGCATGTGTTAAGTGTCTTAATGACCAAATGTGCCCTGTGATAGTGTGTGTGTGTTACGTGGTGTGCGAGTGTCAGTACAAATTGATGTGTGTGTGTGCTCTTACATGGAAATGTGTGTCTATGTGTGTGTGCGAGAGAGACAGAGAGAGAGATACGGGGACACGGAGAGAGAGAGAGAGACTATTATCCCCTCTCTCGTCTCTATTGCCAATTCATAGAGAGAGAGGCAGAGAGAGAGATACGGGGACACGGAGAGATAGAGAGAGACAGAGAGAGAAGTCAGAAACGTTCAGATACACAAACGGTGACATAGAGAGAGAAAGAAGCAAAAGTTGAAAGGGTAGAAGTGGCAATCATGACACAGATAGAGAGAGAGAGGGAAGGAGATTGCAGGCATAAGCAATGTAGATGATGATAAAGACAGTGGTGCAAGAGAGAGAGAGAGAGAGAGAGAGAGAGAGAAAGAGCAAGAGAGAAAGAAAGAAAGATAGAGACGGAAGAAGAAGAAGCAAGTTAGATGCAGAGGGCGATAGAGAAGACGTGGATAGAATCGGATAGAGTTGACATGTACGAGGGATGTCAGCTAGAGCTTATGCATAGGGGAGAGAGAAATAGAGAGAGAGAGATAGAGGAGGAAGGGCAGAAGCATAAAGGATGACAAAGAGGAGGGAGAGAGAGATAGAGAGATTGGGAGAGAGAGAGAGAGAGAGAGGGAGATCATATGCAAGAGAAGTACAGAGGATATAGGGAGACCACATGCAAGAGAAGTACAGCGGATGAGAGAGAGAGGGAGAGGACACAGAGAGCGCATGTAGAAGAACTGCAAATGATGACAAAGAGGAGGGAGAGAGAGAGAGAGGAGAGACAGAGAATAACACTGTTATTTTCATTTTTGTTTTCTTTAATTTTATGTTTTTTATTTATTATTTAGTCTTAAGATTTAGAAAAATGCTTTATATTTTTAAATTAATATTGTTGTTTGAAAATTATGATTTTCTATCAATTAGTTTAGGAAACGTAAATATTAGAAGAATAAGAGAACAAAAATTAAATTCAAAAAGAAAGGAAAACTGTAAATCCGAAATAGAAGTAATTATAAGATTACATTAAAAATTAGTAAAGAGGAACTTGTGAAAGAAAAATAGAAAAGTGGATATAGAAAATTATAAAAAAGGAAATTAAACGAATGAGAGAAAAAAGAAAATAAATTAAAAATAGAAAACATGAAAGAAAAAGGAAGTAAATAAATGGAGAAGAAGAAAACGAGATAAAGAAAGTGTAATAATTCGATGAGTGTGTTTTTCTTGTATATTATTGAACTACTGGTTTGTTTTATGAATTCTCTGATATAAAATTTTCAAGGGAAGATTTTTCTTCTATAGAAGTTTCAAGTGAAGTTGAAGAAGAAGAAGATTTTGAGACAAAGCTGAGCGCAAGCTATTTTCTTCTATTTTTCAGTCTTCCGTTTGTATATGAAATCAATCATTATCGACCGTTGCATAAAATCAATCATGATGAAGCTTGTAACTCGATATATCCATGAACACGTACCTGTAAGGGCCTAAATACCCCATGTGTACCTCATCAAGAATTAGCCACATTATTATCTCTTGTATATGTATGTAATGTTAATACTTCCTCTATAAAGAAACGAAAAACTAGTATAAATCTAAATGGTTTTGTAATAAATCTCTCCTACATATCTAAATAAAAAATTAATTTGGAGTTACATAAAATACATGTGTAATGTGTTGTCAATTTTAGTCTATTTAACTCTCTTTTTATCTATCTAAATGTCATTAATCACCTAAAAGAAGCACAAACACCCAGTGGGTATCGCATATAGGCACATTCAAGTACTAGGACTTGATCCACCTGACAACCTTCTCCCCAACAATGAATGCAACATGAAGTGTGACATGCTATGTTTAGGTGTAGGGAAACATAGAGTGTGATGAGTTGAGATGAGTTGAGTGTGATGAGTTGAGGGTGTTCCCTTGATCATTGAGGGTTAATTGTTACGGATCTGAGCATCTCCATGGGGACCTAGATTCATAAAAAAAACTTCTATGATTCTCCCTTCTAAGAAAATGACAACAGCCCCATAAGAGAAGATATGGTACTAACTTGTATTTAGGTTTTATACATATGATGAATGTAAAGACTGTGTACATGAGACTTGTTTGAGCTTCAACACTAAGAAAATATCACGTCAGAGATTTCAAGTTCATTTCAATACTACATATCACTCACTAAAAAAGGGTAAATGTTTTTCTACTTGTGTGATAATGGCAGTTTACATTGGAAAACTAAGAGCATTGTGAGCAGTTTTCCCCGATTCTTAGCTGATATGAAGCTATTGAAAACATAAAAATAAATAACACCAAATAGAACAAGATTTGAAGTGAAAAGTGCAACTAAAGTTCAGCATTAAAATCCATCAGGTCCACGAAGATATGCTATTAAGCCATTTTGAGTGAGTAGTTTTGGGTTAAGTATAGAAAATATCCAAGAGAATCGTAGCATGGGATGCTCTTAGGAAAAAAGTGCATAAAATCTTCTAGTTCAAACATTTTAGCCAACATATTTGGGAGAGCTTCTTGAGATGGGTGCATTCCTTTAAGCCAAATGTTTTCTTGAATCATCTGTATGGTGAATGCATAATAAGATTGCCTCAAGCCATTAGAATTGCACTTAACCCTAACATAATAATTCATTTCCTAAAGATCTTAGTTCTTGGGGATAGAATTGAGGTAGAAAGGAGAATGGAAGAGCTTGGAAAGAGATATGGTTTGATTGATAACTAGCAAGTTGTTAGATTTGAAGTTGAGATAGTTTTCTGGGATGAGATTTTACGTAAGCAGATGGGAAATGTTATCACCATGCAAGCTTCTTTGTCAACCAAGTTGCACATTTACATACCAAGGTGTATTCAATGGTTGTTCAAGAGTCTAGAAGTGTTCAGCCATACTAGTCAAATGAGTCATATGCAAGGCATTACTAAGCCAATTATGATGCCTTGGTTTACTTCACCTATTCAACCAATGATGCAACAAATGCTTATACCTCAAATTCAGTTAGTGATTCAAAAAAAATGCTAGTCAATTGAAAGAAGAGATACTGATGGTAAACATTGTGTGGGGTGTGATTGCTAGGACCATTCTCATATGCATGTGTGAAGTTAAAAGAATCCAGTTAGTTGCAATTAGTTTTTTAAATCGATAAGAAATTGTGTGATTATAGAACAATGCTTACTTATCCTATAAACCCGGGCAATGTGGGATAAAGAAACTATATGGAAATGTGTTTGCTCAGAATGCTAGTTCAATTGTAGTTAGACTAGAGCATTCTCACCTAAAAGATGGAGCAATTTAATCCCCAACCAAGTTGTGTGATTGAAGCATTGGTTCAAGCACATGATGCGGTGATGTACGAGGCTACTTAGAAGTATCTTATAAATTAATTCCAATTGTAATACCATATAGAAAATGTTGAGGAGAAGAGAATAAGATATAATATGTAATATGAGCCTATACTTGTTGATATATTCAGGTAGTGGTGTGTATGAACACACTAGGATCACCGGGGCACTTTTTTCCCTCTTTAGGAGGTTTTCTTCTCCCTGCTTGTATATACACCTATTGCCCTAGCTGATTATTTATCTTTAAACATTCTTGTGGTAATACATTCAGTATTTTGTGTTGTGCTTCAAGCTTCTTCTTCTTCCTTGTGTTGTTCACATGTTTCTATAGACCTCAAACTCCAACAATTGGTATTAGAGCAGGTCCCGGCTTCATCTAGGTCATCATCAACACTCCTCGAGTCATTGTCTCAGAATCCCATAAAAATTGGTGAGCATACTCAGGGTGATTGGTGCCGAAATCACGATCTGAGCTCGTTTTGGCCTTTGAATGCACTATTGTAGTGCTTGTGCAGGGAATTTTGTCTTTTTGTACCAATATATATAGGTTTTGCTTCGCCAATATAAGGATCTCAAAGTCTACTACACATTTAGTAGAGCATCTTAGGTTAGTTCTGTTCAAGTTTTTTAGATACAATCATTTTTCTACATAAAGGTATTTTACTTAGTGTCCATGGTTGAAATTGGTGATGTATTTCATATTTTGGCTATTGAGAAGTTGGATGGTACAAATTACCCATTCTCGGCTTATATCATGCATCATGTATTGGTCACAAAAGGACTGTAGAACATTGTGGAGGGTGTTGAAAAACATCCTATTACACCTACAAATACAGGTACTGAAGCTCATGTAGATGGCATCAAAGATGATGATATTCTATAGATTCCTGTTCCTACTACAGTTCCTGTTGCACCTACTGTAAAGAAAATTTGTTGGGATGGCAAAGATGCTCACAGACATGCATCGATAGACTTATCTATCAAACTTGCCATTATTCCTCACATTCACTCTTCTAGAATAGCTAAGAATGCTTGGGATACACTTAAAACATTGTACTAGGCTAGGAAGGAGGCTCATGTCACTTACCTTTGAAAACAAATGAGGAGTGAGCATATGAATGAAGGTGATTATTTGGATAGTTTTCTAAAAAAGATCAAATATTTTAAGTAATAGTTAATGTTTGCTAATGAAGTCTTTCTTGACAATTCACTTGTTTAGAGTGTTCTAAATGGTCTTGCCGATTCATACTAGAGTTTTGCTTCTACTCTTTGTGTGATGATGAAAGGCAATCCAAATTCCTTAACATTTGAGGAGTTAGTCTCTATTCTATTGTAGGGAGATCAATCTAGGCAGAACAGATCCATTATGCATGTTGTAGATCAAGCTTTCTTGGCTATTCACAAGGGCAAAGGTAAATCGAGCTCTTCTACTAGTAAGCAAAAATCTGCTAGTTATGCACAATCAAAGAAGCATCTCAGAGATGAAAAGAAAAGAGAAAACTAGAAATGGTTTTGCAAGTACTGTAAAGCGAATGATCATGTCATAAAGAATTGTCCAAAAGTGGCTGTAAAAGAGGCAAAGAAGTGGTGCCTGTCATGGACGCGGCTTCGGTGGGACATGAAGTTCATGGCTATCTGGCACCCCCTCATAGAAATCAAAAAGTCTGTCCTCTTATGGAAAATTCTTCATCATGAAATTTGGACCAACCTTAAGGCTAGCAAATTTTGTGGGATTCCTCCCTGATGCAAACGCTGCCACCGGTCTATCGAAGATGTTTCACACATCTTCTTTACTTGCCCCAACTCCAACAGACTCTGGCAGACGGTTGGAAAGAAAATTAGACTTCAGAAACATCTCAGTTGGAAGCAAGCCCTATTGGGAGAAGCGATTGGCTGCTCCGCGAATCTCTGGAACGCCATCAGAGGGTAGGTCCTATGGAAAATCTGGCGGGAAAGATGTGCTTTCAACTTCGGTGACTCCCCCAAAGAGTGGTCAATTCAGAAATCATTGTTCCTCCTTGGCAAAAGGATTGTTAACTGTAAGAAGTCCCCCCCCCCTTTAGGCATCATCAAGTACTCCTTTTGATCAATAACAAGATTAAACCCAAGTGGGCCCCACATGAGGGTGATGAGAGGGTAATTAACCTTCTTTGTAATGCCATCTAAGCTCTGTAAAAGCTTCTCCTGCTTTGTGGGATTTGGGGGGTCCCATGGGCACTAGTCCCCTTCTCTTGTACTTTTCTTTATTTAATTCAAATCCGGGAGAGTAGGCTAATGCCGAACTTCCTTTATATTAGATAAAAAGAGGCAAAGAAAAAAGAGGCTGGAATGGTTATTGTAGAGGCCTCCAAACTGAAAATAGAGTCTACTAATCTAGTGCAGAATAAAGAATGGGCGTTTACTACTGTTTCTAGTTTTGACCCATCTTCTCCTAAATAGTGTATGTCTACACTAGACTGAGATGTTTGGTACTCTAAAAGTGGGGCAACCAAACATATTACCTCCTAGTGTAGTCTCTTCACTTCACTCGAGCCTGCCCCCATAGGGAAAACTATCACATGCACAAACTCCTCTTATTCTATCATGGGAGTTGGTAAGATCATTCTAACTACTATTGATGGTAGTTCTTTTACATTGCCAGATGCTTTATTTGTGCCACGGATCAAGAAGAATTTGTTATCAGTTTTAGCTTTAGTCAAGATTGCCTTGGTTGTGAAATATGTTGATGATAAATGTACAATTCATGATCTGTCAAATGCAGATGTGATTATTGCTTTTGGCATTTTATGTCCTAGGATGTATAAGCTCATAGACTACGAAAGATCTGACAATGATTTAGCATGTGCAATACATGATTTTGAGGCTATGTGAGATGCAAAGCTTTGGTCATGTGAATTTTGCTAGTTTGCTATGCCTATAGAAAATTGAAATATTGTTCTCTTTGCCCAAACTTGACGCACCTGGTAAACATGTCTATGAAGGCTATATTTTGGGAAAATTGCAGTGTTCCTCCTTTCCAAAAGATGATTCAGTTTGAGCTACTCAGAAATTGCAACTTGTTCACTGTGATGTCACTATTCCTATGCATACACCCTCTTTTGGAAACTATCTTTACTTTGTGACTTTCATTGATGATTTTTCTAGGCATGCTTGAGTATATCCACTCAAAGAAAACTCCCAACTGTTTATGTGCTTCAAACAATTTTTGGTTCTTGTTTAAAATCTTTAAGCATGTAAAATGGGCACCCTCCATTCTCATCAAGGGGTGAATATATAACTTCAGATTTTCATGCAATTTTGGCTGACCACAGGATAAAACATTAGTGTATAGTACCATATACACCTCAATAGAATGAAGTTTCTAAAAGGAAGAATAGGTCACTCATGGAGATGGCGAGATGTATTGTTAAGAGTCAAGAATTACCACATAATTTCAGGCTTGAGGTTGTTACGTGTAGCATTATACTTAGTAGGTGTCCCACTAAAGCACTATAGTCTACAACTCCATATGAGGCTTGGCATGGTCGCAAACCATATGTTTCTTATATGCATGTTTTTTTTTTTGGTTGGCATATGCATTAGGGCCTCAATAACATCGCATAAAATTGGATGATAAAGGAGTGAAATATTTTTTTGTTGGGTATAGTTCTGAAAGCAAAGGTTATCTTGTGTATCATCCATAGATTAAATGCATTTTGGTTAGCCATGATGTTTTTTTTGCGGATGATGCTATTCAACCACTACTTTCATGTAGTAGGGAGACATTTGTTAGCTCCAAAGACATATATGATCCTTTACTACCTCTTTTTATAGGTGGATAGTCTAGTGTTGGTCCGAATGAGGAAATGTCTCAGCCTTTATAGGTCTCATGTGATGATGCAAATTATTCCATTTTTGATGCAGAATGACATGATGCACTTATTGATCAGAGAGCTGATATTGAGATGCAAAAACTATGCCAAAATGGCTTGCTCGAACTTAGTATGGCGAAAAATTAGATGCATTTATGTCATATCATATTTCTTAGGCTCTCATAGTGCCTCTTTTGCATCAGATTGCTATGCTATGGCTACCTCTAGTCTTTGTGATGAGAATGAACCTATGTCATCTGATGAAGCACAAAATTCCAAAAACTGGATGGCTGTTATGCAATCTGAATATGATGCTATAACGAAGAATGGTACCTAGTCTTTGACTGACTTGCTTCAACGCTTCGAATAGAGCTATTGGAAGTGTCTTGATGCAGAAGAAGGATCGCAATTGGTTTCGCCCTGTGTACTATGTTAGTCAGAGATTCACACCTGTTGAACAAAATTATTCGACGACGAAACGAGAATGTTTAGGTATGATCTATTCAATAAAGAACTTCTAGCATTATTTGTTGGGCCGAGCATTCATATTTCATGTCGATCATAGTGCGCTGTTATATTTGGTTAAACAACATTATACAGGAACCATGACAGCTTGCAACCCACTACGTGCCACCGCAGATGCAAAACAATCAGTCGCAAGTATACAGAACCTATCAAGGACAATGGAATATCAACTTTAATACAAATCGCTGGCACATAGGTACATCACCGGAAGGTACTTCTCTGCCACCACCTCGATGTCACTTTTGTGGTGAACTTGGCCACATCTGAAGATTCTGCAAGGATGCAGTCGAATATGATAAAAGAAAGAAAGAGTGTCAAAACCGGATGACCAACATGGTCTATATCTCACCAGTGAAATCGCAAGCAGTAGTGGTCCAGACAAGATCCGGTAAGTAGTTGCAATCTGCAGCTAAGGTGTTTGAACCTAGCATCCATGAACAGTAGCGAATGTATACCAAAGCTAGCCAATGGGCCACCAAAGAGCCTACCGTGTTCCCCGATCCAATTTCGGTGACACAGGTCCCCCTGCCAAAGGAGCGAGAGTATGAACAAGACTGTACTCCAATAATAGGAGAATGATCATGAGAATCGGTGAAGATTACAACTCAAACAGAGCAGGTATGGGATATTCTCTCTAAGGCTTCAATTACACTCCCCTTGGGGCAGCTACACGCCTTGGTGCCCAGAGTTAGGCAGCAGTTTCAACAATAAGTTAGCGCGGGATCTCTTAGTACTCCGGCGACAGCAACAATACAACCGAATACTGATTCTACGGTGGATCATTCTGTCCCCTTAATCACTGTCTGGCATAAAAATCACAAGATTACACAAGTGCTAATTGATGGTGGTTCCGGTGTGAACATAGCAACTGTAGCTCTCTGTAAGAAGTTAGGGTGGACCCAAATTGAGCCCGTTCAGTTCTTTGTCAGAATGGTAGATCAATCCCAAGTCCATCCGGTCGAACTCGTAAGGAATATCCCCATTACTTTGCAGGGCACCACGTTTAAAATGACTTTTGTAGTCTTAGAACTATTAGAATCCAACCTCGATTACAATCTCCTTTTCGGTCGACTATGGTTGAAACAGGCTAAAGTTATACAGGATTGGTCAGTGCAGGAACTGACTTTCAAAGATAATCACTGTAAATATGTTGTCAAACTGGATGCCATTCAACCCTGCAAACTTCATGCTCGACCATATGTAGCAGAGATGGTCCACATGTTGGATGGCTTATCTGACGACGAAGACGAAGCGTTTCTGAAGAATAATAAAGATCTGATTTCCTTAGGTACTGTAGATCTGCAATTTGTCGCAAACAACTGGAGTCCGGCAGCCTGTACAGTTGTTCCCGTGACCGGAGACACAGATATAGCTGATAATGTTGCTATGGATGGAGCCACCCTACATCAACTGTTACAGTTAGCTGAAGATCCGATGAAACCTCGTCAATTCTATGTCCCAGAAGACCAGTTAGTAACCTATAATTTGGGCGATGAAAGCAACCCGCGTCCTGTTAAGATTAAGGCAGGATTGTCCGAGGCATTTCAAGAAGATTTGATCCGACTCCTGCATGAGTTTTATGATGTTTTTGCGTGGGATTATCGGGATATGAAAGGTCTGGATCCACGGATCTATCAACATCGAGTCGTGCTTAAGCCGATAGTAAAGCCAATTAAACAATCTAGTTATCGCATGAATCCCAACTATGCAGCACAGGTCAAAGCAGAGCTCGATAGGTTATTGAAGGTGGGATTCATCGTACCAATAGAACACGCTGAATGGATATCTCCGATCGTTATTGTTCCTAAGACAAATAAGCAGCTACGAATCTGTGTGGATTACCGGAAATTGAATGCAGCCACAGTACCTGATCCATTTCCTCTCCCCTTTCTTGATACAATGCTTGACAGAGTAGCTGGACATGAGATGTACTCCTTTTTGGATGGCTATAGTGGTTATAACTAGGTCAGAATGGCTGAACAAGATATACCGAAAACGGCTTTCATTACAAACTGGGGTGTTTTTGCATGTACGGTCATGTGGTTTGGGTTACGGAATGCTCCCAGCACATTTCAACGTTGTATGCAGGAAGTTTTCTCACCCTACCTAATCACTTTTATGCAAGTCTATTTAGATGAATTCTCCTTATTCGGCAAGATTGCGGCGCACCTGTATCATTTATGGTGCTGTTTTGAGAAATGTTGTGAATACCGACTCTGCCTGAACCCGTCAAAATCTGTTTTTGTAGTGTCTTGTGGTAAACTCCTTGGACATATCATATCAGCACAAGGTATCCAAGTTGATCCAGACAAAGTCGCAACTATGTTGGAAGCACCCGTTCCTACAACGCCGAAAGAGGTTATGCGCTTCTTGGGTCAAATCCGGTGGCATGGCAGGCATCTACGGTGGCTTGCCCATTTAGCAACACCACTAAATCGGCTAATGACTAGTACTCCACGATAGTTCGAATGGACTCCGGAATGCCAAACTGCATTCGATCGTCTAAAAGGATTATTGACGCAGGCTCCCATTTTGCAACCTCCTGATTGGGCACGCCCATTCCATGTCTTTGTAGATGCATCGGATATAGCCATTGGCAGTGTTTTAATGCAGCAAACAGACAAATGGTTTCGGCTTGTTTACTATGCAAGTCACCGACTCGCTCCTGCGGGAAGGAATTATTCTATGACTGAACGAGAATGTCTCGGATTGGTATATTCTTTAAAGAAATTCAAGCATTATTTGCTAGGCCGAAAATTCACCTTTCACGTGGATCATGCTGCACTTGTATATTTGGTCCGACAGCAACATTTAGGTGGTCGCTTGGCTCGTTGGGTCTTATTGCTACAAGAGTTCGACTACGAAGTGATTCATCAACCAGGTACATCCCATGCCTTAGCAGACTTTCTCTCTCGGTTGGATTCCAACGAAGCTCTGGTGGGCGTTGACGATACCACACCAACCATTTATGCTGCTGAACCAGCTTATGATGAATCTACCGAACATCCTGTGCAGCCTACCTATTATGATATGTTGTTAACTTTCTTGACTGATGGATGTCTTCCTCTTCATACACCTCCTGCTATGCGACGAAAGATTGCAGTTTATAGTCGCCGATTCCGGTTGCTGGTAGGACAGTTGTACTATATGGACCACATTGGTGAATTACTTCGCTGCATTCTGCCACATGAAGCAAATGCAGTCATCATTATGGCACATTCAATACCCTCCAGTGGACATTTTGCTGCAGATTTCACTTATCGGAAGATTTTCCAAAGTGGGCTTTGGTGGCCAACCATGTATAAAGACGTACTTCAGTTTGTGCAGCACTGCGACACTTGTCAACAGGCTGGACAACCATTACAGAGACACTTTTTTCCTCTACAACTTGTATTACCTTTGGAACCTTTTCAAAAGTGGGGTCTTGATTTTATTGGATCAATTACATCTCGAGTGACGCTTAGCAATAATCGCTACATTCTGACCTGCACAGATTACGCTACCAGGTGGGCAGAAGCTTGGGCCTTACGGTCCGCTACAGCTGTTTCAGTGGCAAAATGCCTAATGAAGGATGTTTTTCCGCGTTATGGATTACCTCTGGAACTTGTGACAGATCAAGGAACACACTTTGCTAACAATTTAATGCGAGTATTAATGCACACTTTTTAAATTCTGCATAAATTCAGCTCACCGTACTATCCTCGTGCTAATGGCTTAGCTGAAAGTACCAACAAGACGCTGTTGAATATGCTTCGCACATTGATCGTGGAATCACTAGAAAGATGGGATCAGTTACTATGTGCAACCTTATGGGCATACCGGACTACATACAAAGTTGCAACCGGCATGACCCCTTTTAAACTTGCTTATGGGTTGGAAGCAATCGCACCGATGGAAATTGTCCTGCCAAGTTTACGCGTGGCCATAACTCAGAAGTTGTTACCTAAAGACTCTTTGCCATTTTGGTTGGACACACTCAGAGCTGTGGACGAACATTGCTAGGAAAGCTTCCTCACTCTTCAAGAAGTAACGTTGTGTCAAGCCCGGATGCATGATCATTTCCTCAAGACTCGAGTGTTTACGGTGGACCAGCTTGTGCTACTTTACAATGCTAAATCAAATCGTGCTGCTGGGAAATTTAAATTACGGTGGTTCCGTCCTTACCGAATTAGTGAACAAGTGGGACGAGCTACTTCTCGGTTGACTACCTTGACCGGAGTTCCTCTTCCTAAAGTGATCAATGGTTCAAAGTTGTAGCCGTATCACCAAGCACCTGATTCTCGCTGACGTGTTCTTCGTTTTTTTCGCGTGTCACTTATTATCCTTTTATTTTTGTGTGTTAATTGAATAAAGACCGTAAAACTCCTCGTTTTGCTACCTTATCATGATTAATCGCTGTCTATATTATTGATTCTGCTCAAGCATGCCCGCCGTAATTATGAAGGTTATCATCTCAATACCGCGCGATGATTAGGGTTTTTGATCGCTCCCGTTGTCGAGTATCTACTTAATCTTCTCCTTTTCTCGGTTAATCGCTATTGTGTCTGTGTGTTCTGTGCGTTGAGTTTCTTGTGTTGGTTGTGTATCGTGTTCTTGTACTTTCGTGTGCACGTCATAGAGGCTCTAGCTAATTTTGCTGCCTTCCGTGAGCGACTTCCTCCTGATGTGAGTGAGTTCTTGTGTGTCCGAGGCCTGTTGAACTTCGCTAAATTGCCTTGGCATTCAGTGGAGTGTCAGCCTTATTATGCATAGATTATTGCAGCCATTGCCGCCACCCCTGCTACCGAGCAGAGTTGGTCGATTACATGTTTACCATCTTGCATCGTAATCACATTAGCATCATTTGCTGTAGCCTTTTGTTTGCCCAGGGAAGGCGTGGAGAATGGTCCTCTCCTTCCTATTGCCACCATGGTCGAATTATTCCCATGGTCCTCATCGAATGAGTACGCCATTTTGTGCCGCCCTGACCCCGAACGTACCACCTTACAATTTCTTGTTGCTATCCTTAATTTACAGAAACGTACTTACAGGATTTCATGCCATTTTATTCGATGATTGACATGGCTTCTCATGAGCTTGTTTATTTTGCCTCGTTCTATTTTCGGCGCATTCACCGTGAATGCGTTACGGTCATTAAACACGTTAATAAGGGTGATATTCCAGGTTCTCACCTTCCCCATATACTTACCTGTCTTTTTCTGGTACTCCAAGCCACACAACCGCCTCCAACTGCTCCCATCCTGTTCCATAAAGATTTTGTTCAAGTGCTCGAAGACGAAGAAGATGAGGATGAAGATCTTTTCCAACTTCTTCGCCGAAAACGCACCCGAATAAGCCCCTCTGAGAGTCAAGTGCAAGGTTCCACCGCTAGAAATGAAGAGGAAATTTTTGAGGACACTGCCACCTCAATTCACCTTGACTCGTCTACCCAGTCTTCTCCCATCCGGCAACAGGAACACAGTACGTCCACTGCTGATTCCAAAGAAAGCTCTTCTCGGGCGGATTCTTAGCAGTCGATTCCAGAAGATGTGCAAGTTATTGTTGCGGAGATTATCGATGAAGTGCTAGTTCTGGTGAATTCTATCACTGCTTTAGTTCTGCAACAGACACCAGGTATTATGTTGGTACCTATCATGAATACTGTTGCACCCATTTTTCCTAGTCAACCTATTGCCCCTGAAGCACCGGATTCTTCATCCTCTTCGCCTAACTATTCTCCACCATCTTCCCATCACCTCTTATCAGCCTCTTCATCCCAACCACTTCCTCCTCCTCTTCTTTCTTCGATTCCCATGTTTACGGAATTAGAGTCGATGGGTCAAATGCTCATCCAATTCTCACAGCAGCTACCGATGCAACTCAGAATGGTCACTGATAATATTCGTCAAGACTTGCAGCATAAAGTCGATATCTTAGAAGCAGATATTACTCCACTACAGGAAGAAGTTGATGCAGTTAAGGCAGAAAATCATGGCCTCCACTTACACATTCAACAGCTTCAAGATAAGCTAGCAGAGAAAGATGCTTTGTTGTGTCAAAAGGATACCGAAATCAGCACGCGGAAGCAAGAAATCATTGATAAAACAGATGCAATGACTGCCATAGGAAATGAATTGCATAGCATGCGGGAAGCATACAGTGTATTAGAAGAAGCTTCGCAGTCTCTGGCCAGCAATGTACTTAAAGCTGAAGCAGAGCTGCATAAGACTACCGAAACCTTGTTCAAATGTGATCAAGAGTTAAGAGAAGAGTTGGGACGATATCTCAAATTGAAGAAGGAATTCGAAGGAATGCAGAAGGAAATAGCAGCTTATTACAAGACCATGTAGTTCCAGTCTAACGAACTAGAGAGAAGAGAAAAGCAATTAGATGTTCAAGCTGACCGACTCTCAAGGGTAGATGATCAGATCAATGAGATGAGATTGCGCCGAGATGCGGCACTGGCAAATGATTTCTACCTGCAAGAGGCCTTTTTGCAGACACAGGCTGAAATTTTGATGAGTCAAGTAATTGCGGCAAGTTCAGTTAGAATTGATGCTTAGCTCGTAGAACCGAAGACCCTAAAAAAGATGTTGGACTCACTGAAACACAAGATCTCCAGAACTTTTAAATTAGCTCGCACCATGTATATACAGGGTATCATAGATGAACCCTAAACTTTGTTTCCGTTGCGGGTTCAGGTCCACCGTGCGTGCCAGTGTAAGCCGCCGGATTGGCATTCTGTATTTTCATAACTCGTATATTTTCATATTCCACATGAACCAAAAGGTCGTTCTGAAGAGATGTATCTGCTTATCAACTAATGAAAAGACATTGCGGTGATGCTCCGGTAATGACAAGCGGGATCGCCAGACTGTCTGTCTGGGCGATTACGGTCTGTGGAGAAACCGTAGTGCAATATTCGAGAAGTCTGAGTATTGTCGTCCTTACCTTTGTTTAATTTCATTAATTTGTGATTAAATCATAAGGTTCTGTTGTCGATATTCATCTGTGCGATGGTAATCAGTAATTACTACGTGACACACTGTGAACAGTATTAACCTGAGTATGAACAGTAAATTTGTGAGAGGACTAATGAGAGTCTTGACAGTAATTCGTATTAAACAGAGTTTTGAATGTTAACGTACTACGATTTGAATAAGTTAATTGGGAAAATCAAGTTACAGGGCCTCTGATTTATCAGACCCCTACCACTCCCAAGAACCCGAAAGAACTTAAAGTGCTTGTAATGTAAAAGTGCATTTTAACAGGTTGGACTTCATTGGTCCCATCAAACCACTTGCAGCGCACACTCGTGCCCTATCCATAATTGTTTGCACTTCAATATGTCTCTTCTTTTCAATAAGTACATGCATCCACCTTTTACTTTGATCAACCACATTTCCACATCTTTCCATATTGTTTCTATCTTCATATGATGTTTGTTATGCACCATATAGAGGCAAACTAGGCACTTGTAACAAGACTCTACATCCATCTTTAGGCTTCCATCCAAGAGAACATGAATATTGCTTTGCAAATATCAGGGTTATGTCATCAACCCTACTCATCAAGAATACATGGTTGAAACTAATAATGGGCAATGGAGCCAAAACCTTAGCAGTTTTATCAAGGTTTACTGAGAAAAAGTGCTTAAAGTCATAAATTTGTGTAAGGTGTTGAACTTCAGGTTTTGGAGTATATGCTTCTGAAATCAACTCATATAATATTGGAAGATCAAAAGAACTATTACATTCCAGCCTCTTAGAGAACGTACTGAACATTTGATCAATGTGATCATGAGTGTGTTCAACCAAAAAGAGATCTACCTTAACCTTTTGAAACACTTGTCTATCAAAAAGCATGCATAAATATCCAAAAATTGTAGAACTTTTATTCTCTCTTGCAGTATTATCAAGCTACAAATATAGAGTTGCTGGCAAAAGACCCTTCCATGATTGCAAAACCTGATGAATGCCAGAAACCATAAGGTTTGGATCATTATGCACATTCGGATATGTGGAGAAAACCTTGGACTTTAAGTTCCATTGGATACCAAAGAACCAACCAAATGCATTTGCATGAGGACTTCATCTCCAGTATCCTTAGGGACACAATAAAAATGGGTCAAACATGAGTTTTTAATCCAAACCATCAATCAACGAACACATATAATGCTCCAGATTTTTGAGTGCTTTACTTCAATGATGAATTGCTTTCTTCCTTTCTGAAGCTTGACTCTCATGATGGTTCCTAAGAAGTCTTTTAAAATTATGTTTTTCTTGTGGTGTTGTAGCCCCTTTTGCCATGTTCTTCAAAGTGGCACAAAATGAACACTCACCCATTCGAACTTTATAAGGAATAGTTACATTATTAAACTCTTCCTTCCATAATCGAGTAAAGTGATGATACAATACATACTTCTAATTTCTACTTTCCATGTCTTCTTTATGTACTTGCAATACTTCTCGATCAGTAAAGTTATCTAACGAGTGTAACCTTTTAGTTGTAGGCATAACCTCACAATGCAAGCTAAAATAGTTCATCATCCAATTCATTGCATTAAGTCCAATAGAAACAATATGATATGTATCGGATATGAGATCTCCACTCATAACCCATGTTGAACCTTAGGTATTCTAAAATTTCCCACACCCATTGCAAGTTTAAATGGAGTCGTACAACACCACATCCCTTGACTAAGTTAATATTCAAAAGCAATACACATTACTAACATGTTATCCTCAATCAATTTCATGTGAGAAACAAGGTATATATCCTTCCTTTCACTATCTAAGTGGAGGAATTTCTCTCTTAGGTGCTTTAGCTTCTTCATTCCTAAGTTATACAAATGATTCAAACCACAACAATGCTTCACAATATCCAATGCAATTTGTCTACCTGAAGTAAGAATTTGAAATTATTTTTGACTTACTTCATGAGGCTAATATCCTTTGCTCCACATGCACTTGAATTATTTTGGGTCGTTATCTTTTGTGGGCCTCAAATGTTCTTGCATATACTATTTGATGTATTTCCTCTTTTTTTTTGCACCATGCTTTCTAGGTAATAATGATGAATTACTATCTACTCAAGATGTTTCTGTTGAAGTATTTTACTAGGCACAAAAAAAAACTATTTTGTGATGTTTTTCATCTAGGTTCATATTCCTTTAATTGTGGGATTATCTATATTCATTTAGTTGTTGGTTTATTGATTGTCTAGGGTGGATTTGAAAGTATTTCTTAGTCAATTTGTCGATTATTGATTATTCATCATAGCAAATTGTGGATTTGAAAATCCTTCTTAGTTATATTTGTGATCAATTTCAACAACCTATCACATATATTGAAGCTCCATATCAGTTTTCCACTTTTTCTTGTCAAAAGTTATAAGCTCTGGTTGTTTTATTCCTTCCAATAGTTATAATATTGCCAATTTCAAAGGCAAAACACACTAAATAACAAAAGGTGGACTAACTCTCTTACAAGAACCTAAATTGACATACCTACTACTTCCTAACTTGGAATAACCTCTCTTATAAGACCATAAATTGGCATACCTAGTGGTTCTTGGTTCAACTACTCAGTCTAGTTAGTTAATCTTGTTAGGGAATAGTTTGATTCAATTACATCTAGTAAGTTGCTAGTTTAGGCCATGAAGTGCCAATAAATAGTGGAGGAGGACATCGGTCTCATTTCTAAAATTTGTGCACCAAGAGAGAGCAACAAAGAGCTAAGAGCTAAAGAGCACAGAGTCTAGCAAACAAGTAGAGGCAAGTAAATGGAGAAGAAGAGTGCTATCAAGAATCCTCAGAGCCACCCACACTTCTTGCTTCAAAAAAGATTCCCTGTAACTCTTTTAGAAAATTCCTATATTTTTTGGCTTTAAGATTTTATTGTATGTAAATTTTCTGTTTTTCTACCTACTAAATGATGCCAAGCATCGACCTCGAGTTGCAAGTTGATGCTTGGCATTGAGTTGGAGGTGAAAGTTGATGTTTGGTATTTACTTTCATCTCCAACTCCATGTTAGGCATCAACTTGCAACTACAAGTCGATGCTTTTTATCGAGTTGTCTATCAAAGTCGATGCCTCGCATTGACCTGCACCACCAACTTGATGCTTGGCATTGACTTGGAGGTGCAAGTCGATGCCTGGCATCGACTTCTAGGTGGAAGTCAATGCCTAGCATCGACTTGGAGGTGCAACTCGATGCGTGGCATCAATTTTTATAAACTACTCGATGCCAGGCATCGATTTGCAGGTGCAAGTGGATACCTAACATCGACTTGTCTATCAAAGTCGATGTCAAGCATCGACTTGTGCCTCCAAGTCGATGCCAGGCATCCACATAGAGGTACAAGTAGATGCCTAGCATCGACTTATAGGGGAGTTGTCATTGATTTCCATGAGCTCCCTTGATATGTACAAGTCCATGCCATGCATCGACTTTGAGCTACAAGTCAATGGTTGGCATTGATTTTCAGATGCAAATCGATGCATAAGATCGAGGTTTAGGTGTAGGTCGATGGCATTCATCAACTTTGGGCTCTAGGTCGATATCAGGCACCGACTTTGGGCTAAAGGTCGTTGCCATGAATCAACTTGTATCACCAATGTCGATGCCACACATTGACTTCCACCTTAAAGTCCATGTCTGGCATTGACCTACAATTGAGAGTCCACATTCACATAGATAGAACTAAATTTCTGCACATTTCAAGGACACTGAGGGAAGAGTGGACAAGAGTGTCAAGAAGCTTAGGGTGACTATGAGTAGATGAGAAAAACCTTGTGAGAGGAACATGTGTCACCCCATGAAAGGAAAGAAAAACATGGCTTCATTCTCCTCGGAGAGGACAAGCAACCCAATTCCCATTTCATCTGGTGGGTAGAGCAGCATAAAACCTATTGATGATGACCCAATGAGGAAGCAGAGGTCGAAGGAAATTGAGGTTAATAGGAAAGATCGACCACTACGGGACATGATAACTTTGGAGTGGTATTTTTACTACATTGAAGAGAAAAACGCTACTCTTTTGGTATTTACAAGAGCCTATGGGTGGGGAAAGCTCATGACAATAGAGGCTTTTCAATATGTCTTGGTGTTCAAAGTCAATTGTGAGGATGAAGATTCAAAAAACCCTCTAGCCCTATTGGAGATATCTAAAGGATTAAGGAATGCAATCTGCAAAATGGAGGTCTTGTGCCCTGAGTGTTGTGTGCTAGAGTTGCTTGCATATAGTTTCAAGGACACAGAGAATTTTATCAAGGATTTAAGGCCTTGGATCCAAGGGAACATAATTCAAACCCAGCAAAAGACAACAACCCCAATAAAGACAAAGGGTAAGCAGTGTGTAGACAAGAAAGCCCTAAAAAAGTTGAAGTAAACCACAAATGAAGCATCCTCTCATACAAGTTCTGACTCAAAGGATGTTATCATTGCACCTGGTGGAGAACTTGCATCAAGGATCTTGGGCACTGAACAAAATATGACGAGGGAGGATATTTCCAAGAGAAAATGTGTTAGAAAAGAGCATCTATTCCACCTTCCCATTAATATTATCCATAGACCACCAATTGATCCAGTCACAAGGAGGAGGCCCCTTGAGATAAGGGAGCCACATAATTTGCATGTCCGGAACCTAAAGAAAAAAATGAAGATCAATGCTCATGCAGTTGTAGTTCCTTTTTTGGTGATGGTGGACCCAAACAATATGTACCTCTATGGATGATTTCAATGATGCTTTTTTTTAGGATTACACGTACTATGTGATTGGTGGATTACACTCGATAGAGAGTCATAGACAGCTAGTGAAGGAGCACCCCACAACATTCTTCTTTAGGTATGCAGAGTGCAAGATATATGCAAGACCTACTACTAAAGAGGCCAAGCTCTTGGCTTGGGACCAAAATAATGACAATGACTACAGGCAAAAAATATCATCCATTGAGCAGATTCGCTTCTTCCACCCTGACTATGAAGATTCTCTAAGAGAAGATGTTGGGAGAGTACATCCTAATCTGAGGAAGCAATCTCTTATTGAGGTGCGGATTGCCATCAATGAGAATCTCAAATCAATGCCTTGCAGAAATTCAACCATTGGTCTCAACTGGCATTCAAAACAGGTGAAATATGGGATCTCTAGGACAAGATTTTTACAAGGTGGGAAAATAAGGAGATTAAGGGTCAAAAATAGAGGAAAGCAAGACTAGATCTTCAAGTGGATGGAAAGGGGAAAGGAAAGAAACTTGACCTTTGCATTGAAGAGGCTACTAGGGATATGAAGTTGACACCATGGAGAGCCCTACAAGGGATCAAGGATGAAACTTTGATAATATCAACTTTTAGCAAGAGTAATTTCTAAGGATTTAAGTCTTGAAGAGATGTTCACTGAGCTCAATAAGTAAGTAGGAGTTTCTAAAAGCTTCTTTGATCTATGTTTCTCATTACTGAACTAATTGGCTTTTATCTAAATGGGAATGTAGTCACAAAGTCTATATGAAGATTTAGGCGGTAACGATGAAGAGGATGGGATGCTTCTTTTGGAGTGAAATCGAAGCAGAGTACCCAACCACCTCATCATATAAAGCATTGTCCAAATAATTTATACCATTCCATCATTGGGTAGGTGCTACAAACTCCACTCTATGTTGGGATAGCCAATGTCTGGCATCGACTTTTGGCAAGAAGTTGATGCTTGGCATCAATGCTCTGTTCAATGTCAATGCTTGGCATCGGCTCTTGGCAAGAAGTCCATGCTTGGGATCGATTCTTTGTTGAAGGTTGATGCTTGGGATTGCATTCTCTACTAAATTTCGATGCCTAGCATCGATTCTTGAAATTCGATGGCTTGGCATCAACCTCTGGCAACAACTCGATGTGAGGCCTTGAATGTCGATAGAGATCTGATGCATAGCATCAACTTGTGAATAAGAAGTCGATGTCAAGCATCGACTGTCAGCATAGAATCGATGAAGGCATCAACTATCGACAATGAATCGATGCTAGGCATCGACCTCTTGCCATAGGTCGATGCTGGACATCGAATTAAGGGGCTCATCATATGTGTGCCAATAATCATTGTTCTTCTTTTGTTTTTGTAGAAGCCAAAAAAGTCAAAGTCTGCTGATCTAAATGATGATTGTCCACCTCCATTCCTTGCTCACATTCAAAGGGAAAGGCACGAGAATTCTAGGTTGAAAGCTAAGGAAATTTATTTTGATGATGAGTCAGATTTGAAGCACTATTCAAACCCTCTAGACCCCCTTAGATCTTTATATTACAATGTATATTGCAATGATGTAAATAATATCTGTACTGTTCTACCTAGAAAACATTACTCCCTTCTATTAGCAGATATATCCTATGGGTTTAGGATGATGAACTCTGTTAATGATGATGAGCCATTCATGCACCCACAAATTCGCAAGATGGTTACAAATTTTCCAGACTCGACTATGTCACCTTTATGGAGGATAGTGATTCTCCAAAGCAAGGACCAATCCTTTTCTGTATCAACTGCTTTGAAGTCAAGATTTCATGTTCTAGAGTGTCTTACATGGTAATGTATCTTCATTTTGGTCTTAGATTTATGCATGATGAAATCTATTTTACTTATGGTTTTCTTTGGTAGGGTAAAGACAAATGTGAATCATACTCCTTTGCATAGGTTTATGAGTTCAACTAAATCCATTATAGTCAGGTATTGTGATGAAGTAAGGAAACGAAGAGTCAGGAAACATTGCAATGAGAATGGAATCTCCAATGTACTCATGTTCCTTGCAGTTAAAAAGAAACTTCATCATGTGGTTAGGGACAATACATTGGTTAGTCCATGTTAGAAGCCACAAAAACTAATTATGCGACTAATTTAATTATTTTCTAATGATGATGACTAGGTCCTCGACCTTTTGTCTAGCACAGATAATTTTAATTGTAATGGATCTCGTTTACCATGGTTCTTGATGTGCCTCTAATTGTTTCACTTCCTTTTTAGAAATGACTCTCGCTTGTTTATTAACAATGTTGAGGCATTGCATAGCTCTAGAGAAAGATGAAGATCAAGTGAGCTTCATAAGACTGAGGATAAATGGGTTGAATGAATGCCTAGATGAGGACCAGGAGGTAGGAAGGAAGCACATAGCAGATACTAAAAGATTCCAAGCTACTTCAAGGGAGCCTGTTCCACCACTTGTAGATGAAATTGGAGATATGGATGACCTTGAAGAGCCAATCTTGGAGCAAGAAAAATAAGTTACGACTTTTAAAGCTCAAGAACATGATATTATGAAGCTGAGGAAACATATGATCAACTTCTATTGTAGAAGCTTTTTATTTTTGTAGAGAATATCTTGACTTGAAAAAGCAATTCAATAGAAACAAAATTCTAAGTTTTTGTTTAAAATTGGGCTTATCTTTATCTATGCTGAGCTTTCTTGTGTGATCAATATGTGGGTATTGTTTAATATTTATGGTTCTTTAGGGTGGTCGTTTTGAGATGTTAGTTAGAAAATGCTTTGTGGTATTCAACGTGGTATGTAGGAAGCATAGTCCCAATGTCTCTACTAGACAATGACATGATTATTATCTAAATTGCCTTATAAACATTAACGGTTTGTTCCATCTCATGTAATGCAAATTTTGAATAGCATTTATACTATTATCATCAGTGCTTCTAGAGATTTAAAAAGTAAATGAAGAGGTTTCACTTATTATTATTTGTCTTTAATTTTGTTTTTCTAGAGTCAAAGGTTATGATGTGGGGTACTTGATTGTAAAGTTTCTTTCCTTGAACCCAAATCAAATTATTCAATCTTGTTTAGACTTCTAAGGTTATAAAATCAAGCTTCTCTCTATTGTTTATGAACAATTTTCACTAAAGGTTCTGAAATGGACCATTTTTTTCATGATTTCATGATGTTTAAGTCCAAATAAAAAGAGAACATGTCTTTGTTCTCCTTTTTTGTGACTCAATGTTCTTTGCCTATATGCAGCGATATACCTTCATAAAGTTGGCAATTTCTCACAACTCACTTAGTCAAAAAATTTAAAACTTTAGCCAACTTCAAGGCACTATATGAGAGACCAAACGAAGCTTGAAATTAATGACAATGACTAGAATGAGAGATCAAATAATGCTCTACAATCTGGTACAATGTGATTTGGAAAAGCTTAACTACACCTCAAGATAGAGAGGAACAAACTCAAGATAAAATGAGGTAAGCATGCAAGGGGGCTACTTGCTAGAGTTTATGACTTCACTAAAGTAAGTGGGAAACTTTTGGAATGCATACAATGCGAGAAACAAAAGTAGGATGATGCTTATATAGAGTTTTACATTTCCTACAATCTAGCTAAGTATCCACCAATGAGTGTAGGTGCACTTTTTGGTGGATGATTTGATGAGATTTGAATTTGATTGAGTTTGGTTGAGCTTCTAACTTCATTCCACTACTTTGGGTCCTCGTTTTTTATAAGTCCACTTGAAAAACTCGTGGGTGAGCCCTTTTTCATGATTGAGACTTGATTTTCAACACTCCCCCTCAAGTCTCAATGCCTAGTTCCTTCATTCTAATGCATGCCTTGAAGTGTTGTAGATTTAGTCCATCCAATGCTTTGGTAAACATATATGCATATTGGTCCTTTGTATTGACATGCTGCACTTTGACATCCTTTGAAATGATCTTCTCTCTAATGAAGTGATAATGCACTTCTATATGCTTTGATTGTGCATGGAACACCGGATTTTGAGCCAAGCATATGCTACTTATGTTGTCACAAAAAATAGGTACTTGCTTAACTTGGAAATCAAGATCAACAAACAACTTCTTGAGCCACATAAGCTCACATGAGACTTGTGCTAAGCCTCTATAATAAGCTTTTCTCAATGATAGAGCCACTATTTGTTGTTTCTTTGACATCCATGAGATAGTCTTCTTCCCTACCATGAGAACATATCTACTTGTACTCCTCCTATCATCTTTGGAACCTGTCGAATCAGCATCACAATAATCTTGTACATTTAATCCATCATCATATGGATAATTGTTGAAGGCAGGGAAATCTGGAAGATGAATTATTAATTTGAAATATGAAAGATGGTTATACGTAGATATTATCTAGTTAGATATATCTTTCTGGTGTATTGGATTTTAATAAAATAAAAAGAAAAAGACGGTTATGTGGAGATAGAAAGGGACATGTCGTGAGAAGGAGAGACGACGTTAAAAAAAAGGAAGGAGCACAACAACCGTAGAGGAAAGAAGCTCTGCTGACAGGGACTTTGGAGGACCGGAAAAACAGGTTCTGCAGGAATCATTATACAGACTGTGATTGATGTAATCTTGTGGTGTAATCGAGTACTATCAATGAAGTTCTAATACTTACAAATCTATGATCGCGGTGCTAAGTCAATCAAAGAAAGAACAGAAATGTCTGCGAGACAAGAGTTCTTGTTTGTAATCTTCTATTTCTGCTAAGTCTATAGAGAGATTCAAAATATCTGCACAGGAGCGCATTGGAACTCGTGTGTTTGTGAGTGTGTGAGAACCTTTTAATCTTCGAAATGTGTAACCTGAAATGTGACTGCGTAATTCTATACAACAACTGAGTGTTGGTATAACCCTAAGCATAGAGGGCAAAGTTCTCGGCAGGACAATCGAAATCTTAATGACGTAGCGGCCAATCAGGCTATTCCTATCCAAGGGCGAGGTAATTTTCAAAGACAGCAACAAGTAAGAGCACCATGGAGAGATCAAGGGAATCAGCGAGGGAACAACCAACAAGGCAATAATCAAGGTCGACCACCAAGGGTAATGCCTTGTGGATATTGTTCAGCTCCCGATCATTGGATAGGGCCGAATTGCCCTTTGTGGGTAAAGCATCGTGAAGAAAGAGGTATACCCGTTATTAGGTATAATCAGCATAATCATCAGGGACAACATCAACAACAGGGGCAGCAGGCGGCTCAGGTGAATGCCATGCTGATAGAATGGCCAGATCAAGCGAATAGCGCCCATGATGCACCCAGTACATCTGATCGAATGCACGTTAAGAATAATAACCAATGGCAGTGTGATTGTAAACAATGTGGGAAAGGTAAAGAGGTTGAAGTGTTGGCGGTTACAAGATCAAGGAATAAAGGCCCTATTGATTGGCAGGAACAAAGGCAAATCCGAGACAAGGTTTTGAAGCAGGTTCGGGACGAGCCTCATAATCAGGCGAGGTGTGGAGGTCAGACTGAGCAACAAAAAGATGTGAAATTGATACCTCGCATAATGGAGCAGGATAAGGTGCCGAGTTAGCAAGGCTTGGCAAATGATTGGTTTGATGAAATCATTAGCTCACCGTTACAGTTGTCTTTGGATCAACTGTTATCTTTGGTACCTGTGTTTCGAGAGAAATTGTAAGCTACTTGGGTATCATGCAAAGCCCAAAATTAGGTCGACCCCTTCAATCTCGGCCAACAGTATTGATCCAGCGGATGTGGATTTTGTAGTACTAGTAATTCAGGTGCAGTACAACCAGCGGCGATTTGCAGAAGTGTTGCTTGATGGAGGATCAGAGGTGAACATATTACCTGAGCATATTTTTATTGAAATGGGAAGAGGGGTATTGGCCCCAACACCTTTTCAGGTAAAGATGGCGGATCAAACACGAGTACAGCCGGTTGGCATTCTGAAGCAACAACAAATTATCATCTCTAGCATGACCTTTATGGTCATTTTTGTGGTCATCCGAATGTCTGAGTCCGCGTATCCGTATGAAATGTTGTTAGGGAGACCTTGGTTTCGACTCGCCAAAGTCAAGCAGGATTGGGGTTTGAATGTAGTAATGATTACCAAGGGTAAGAAGCAATTGACGATTCCTATGCGTGGAAGAAAAAATATGTCTGTACAGGAGAAACCACTTATGGCACAGACTATTAATTTGGCAGATGAGATTGAAGATAATGAAGAGGAAAAGTTTTTGCAAGCAAACCCAACGGTGGTGCCGGTATTGGAAGTCGATGTTGCACGAGTATTAAGTAAGGATCATAGTGGTGGGCCAAATGTAGAAGGGCCAGTTCCTGGTGAACAGGTGGCAGGTGCCCAATTACAAAAGATATTTGATCAACGTATGGACAGGTGGCAGGAGGAAGAGATAATTACGCGGGCGGAAAGGATTTATGATCAGAAGTATGCAGGTTCTATGCGGGTGAAGGAGGAAGAGGTTAATTTAGGAACTGAAGCTGAACCCAAGATGGTGCAGATTGGTAAAACATTGGAAGGAAAGTTTAAGGAGGATCTTATTTGCCTGCTTAAAGAGTATGTAGATGTATTTGCTTAGGATTATACTCAAGTGAAAGGCATAGATCCGTAGTTGCATCAACACAGGATCAATTTGAAGACGGATGCAGTACCTGTGGCGCAGCAAAAATATAGAATGAATCCTAACTTTGCTAAACAAGTGAAGGAAGAAATTGATAAATTATTGGCAGTAGGATTTATCAAACCGGTGAATCAGGTGACTTGGATATCTCCGATCATAGTGGTCCCCAAAAAGAATGGGAAGCTCAGAATTTGTGTTGATTATAGAAAGTTAAATGCGGCAATGGTTACAGACATGTTTCCTATGCCGTTTTGTGATGCAGTGTTGGATGCAGTAGCAGGCCATGATATGTATAGTTTTTTGGATGGATTTTCCGGTTATAATCAGATTAGTGTGGCTGAGGAGGATCAGTATAAAACAACATTTATTACAGAATTTGGTGCTTATGTGTTTACCGTCATGAGTTTTGGCTTGAAGAATGGACCACCATCGTTCAATTATGTGGCACATAAAGTCTTTGAACCTTATCTACAGGACTTTATGCAAGTATTTGTCGACAATTTTTCGGTCTTTGGTGAAATGATTAAGCACTTGCTACACCTGAAAGCATGTTTTGAAAGATGTCGGCAGTTTAGGATGGTGTTGAATGTGTTTAAAAGTGTGATTGTGGTCAGAAGTGGTATTTTATTGGGCCATGTTATATCACAAGCAGGGATGGCTATTGATATTAAGAAAATTGAAGCTATAAGTACAGCTAAAGCACCGACCAACATTAAAGAAGTAATGCGGTTTGTGGGTCAAATTAAGTGGCATTCCTGATACTTAAGATATTTAGCAAACATTTCCTTACCGCTGATGCATTTGACCAAGAAGGATGTTCCGTTTATGTGGGCCGATGCTCAAGAGAAAGCATTTCAGTTGTTAAAAAAGATGATGTTGGTAGCACCCATTTTGCAACCACCCAATTGGTCAGTGCCATTTCACATATTTGTTGATGCATCAGATGTGGCCGTAGGAGTAGTTTTGATGTAGCAGAAAGACAAAGGATGGTATAGACATGTCTATTATGCCAGTAGAGTATTGGATGCGGCTCAAAGAAATTATCCGGTGACGGAAAGGGAAGCTTTGGCGATTGTATATGCCCTTAACAAGTTCCAACATTATTTGTTGGGCAATAAAGTGGTTTTTCATGTGGATCATCAGGCCTTGGTGTATTTAATCAAGAAGCCCTTATTAACAGGCCGATTAGCCAGGTGGATGCTTTTGTTATAGGAATTTGATTTTGTGATTGTGCATACTCCAAGGAAAGAGCATGCGATGGCCGATTATTTTAGTCGATTGGAATCAGGAGAAACACCTTCCGGTGCACTTGATGTATTTTCGGATGCTGACTTGTTTACGGCGCAAGTGATAGAGGTAGATTTTTGGTATGATCAGTTATTAGTTTTCCTGACAGAGGGTGTATTACCAGAGTATTTTACACCTGATAAGAGGAGGAAGTTTGCTCTTAAAAGTAGGCCATATTTGGTTATAGCAGGGGCATTATACAAAAAGGGGGTGGATCAGGTTATCAGGAGGTGTGTACCAGATTTTGAACAACCAGCTGTCTTACAGGAAGCACATTCAGGTTCAGCAGGAGGTCATTTGTCAGGGGATATTACAGGCAAGAAGTTATTACAAGCTGGGTTGTGGTGGCCGACGGTGTTAAAGGATGCGCATGAGTATGGTAAAGGATGTGTGATTTGCCAAAGGTTAGGCCAACCTAATAATTCTGATCGGATGACTCATCATCCGGTATTACCACTGGATCCTTTCCAAAAATGGGGCATGGATTTTATGGGGCCTATTAAACCTACCACTCAGCGGGGTAATAGATATATATTGGTGGCAACGATTATTGTACGAAATGGGTGGAAGCAGTGGCATTGAAGGATAATAAGGCAGCAAGTGTGGTGAAATTTCTTTATCATAATATCATGACCAGGTTTGGGTGTCCGATTGAGTTGGTGAGTGATAGAGGTACTCATTTCTTGAATGAGGTGATTTCAGAGTTAACAAGGATTCATTTAATCTTGCATAAAAAGACTACAGCCTATCATCCTCAAGCGAATGGGCAGGCAGAAAGTACGAATAAAACTTTAATGCGTATTCTTAAAAAATTAGTGCATGAAAATAAAAAAAATTAGGATTTGTTTCTTGACTCAGCTTTGTGGTCATTCAGAATAGCATTTAAAGTGACAACAGGTATGACACCTTTCCGATTGGTATATGGATTGGAGGCAGTAGTACCTATGGAGTTTGTAGTTCCAAGTTTGTGGATTACGGCAGAGAAAATGTTGCCTGAGCTATCGGTTAAACACAGGAGTAAATATCTTTTACAGATTGAGGAGGATCGTTTAATAAGTGCATATATTACGGAGGTGATTCAAAGGCGGAGACAAGCTTGGGTAAATCAAAATGTGAAGTTTAAATTATTTAAAGAAGGCGATTGGGTGATGGTGTATAATTCTAAGCTAGGACCCCATCCAGGAAAGCTTACATTGAGATATAGGGGCCCATATCAGATTGTGTAGGATTTGGGTCAAGGCACTTTTCGAGTGGTAGATGTGTTTGGCACCTGGATGGACAAGCCAATAAATGGATTTAGGCTGAAATTATTCCAAGGGAAGCCGCCACATTTGAACTGGTTATCTACTTATAATGTGGTGCAAGTCGTCCATAATCTAGAACATCACTTCAGCAATGTTTGTGATCATCGCAGTAAAAGAGTTTATTTCTCTACATTTTTATCTGTGGTAAAGTGTTTTTTGATCTCGTGTTGGTCAAAAACTACATTAAGTAAGTTTTTAGGATTACAATGGAGACTCTGTCTACAGTTGCCGTTCAACAGTGTGCTAGGGGTTAGCCCAAGGCCAAAGATTGATAAGGAAGCGTTACTGGATGAGGGTGTACAAACTAAGGGATATTCCGGGTCTGCAAGTAATGAGGTGTTGGAAATAAGTATACTCTGTATTACGAGTCAGCAGATCTATAAGAAGTAGAGGCATCGAGGGGAATATGAAAAGAAAGCTAGTATTCAACCAATTATTATCTTGCAAAATACAATTTGTCAGAATTATATGGTTGGAAGTTTTTGCATTATAAACTGTAGTGTTTGGGAATTTAAATATCAATTTCGTATGCTTGAAGTGCGTGTGAGTGTTCTGTTCCATGGTTCTTATGGCACGCGTAGAAGATTTGTTAAGTGGGTTATTGATATGTGGGGCAACCGACTGATGATGATGTTTATGGTATTCTATACTACAATATTATTGTGTTGTATGAAGGGTTACGTGCGTAAGTACGTCCATCATTGCAGTCAGTGGTAGTTCAAGCATTCGCACCTGTGGAACAGATATTTTTAGTTCTATTTAATGGCTCCCAAGATAATGCCTTTTCTTGCGTCTTCTGTGTTGGTGTCAAAATCAGGAGTCATGAGAGGACGTATGAGAAAGAGAGAAGTTGTAGTGCGAAAGGAAGAAACTACTACGGAGGAAAGTAATAGTTCGTTACAGGAGGATGAAGAGGAAATATTGACGCCATCTGCAACGACTAAGTTTGTGCAAATTCTTATGGAGCCATTCACAGACTTTAAAGTGGAAGATACACAGTCTTCTCTGAATGAGAATTGGCTCAGAAGGATTGTGTTATTTCAGTTCGCTACGTTGCCATGGGAGCGCTCGAGATGCAATTATTATGCAAAGAGCCAGCTAGAAATCATTTGGAAAACGAAGGGTTAGTTAGCACTTCAGGTAAAATTTTCACCGGAATTAGTTGCAGAATTATTTCAAATGCCTATGTACGATGATGTAGTCATTCCAAAGTGTTCGGAGGAGGCCTTGAAGAAAGATTTTGGACCCAGAGAAGGGGGATGGCAGTACTACATGATGAAGAACGCAAGTTATGTTCGAAGGGAGCATTTAAAATGGTATTTGGAAAGGTTGTGTTTTATTCTCAAATATGATTATATGTCCAAAGAGAATTTTGCACCTTTGGCTTACGCAGAGGCAGGTGGAAAAGTAAGTTGGGCTCATTGGGTGTATGATCAACTGCATAGTGAGATATTTGTTGGTGATAGGTGTAAAACGCAATCAAATAGTAGGCTATCAGCATATTTAGCCGCATTATTTGAGTTAGTGCAGTTAGTCGATGGTCAGAAGATAGTATGGCCAAAGGAGATAAATTTTTGTGGTCATGAAGTGATGAGTCGAGAGCACGAACAGCTAGCAGTGAAAGAGGTAACGGATAGACCTTCAGAGACGTGTGAAGATGTTCTCCGTGCAGGTTATACTGCACAAGAGCTGAAACCGGTTATTCAAATGATTCAATCTGATGTACGAGAAGCTGGGATAGAGGAGGATATTCTGTTGCAGGTGCCAGATGGTGTTGAGCAGCCGAAAGTACTCGGAACAGTTTTTAAGTTGTCTAAAAAGAGAAGATTGGAGGAACAGCTGCAAGCAGTAGGTGAGAAAATGTCGAAGGATGTTATGCACGAGTCAATTAACATTACAGATTATGATGTACCAGGAATGAAGAAGAGGTTGCAGAAAGTTTTTGATTTCTTAGTTTTGCAAGAGGAAAGATTGTCTCGGCACGAGCAGACAAAAGTACTTATTAATGTGGTAGATTATCAGTCTTTACAGAAGAAGGCTAAAACACTTCAGGAAGCGTTGGATGAGAAGGTACGAATGTTGGAGGAATTTCAAAAGGACAAGATGCAATATGTGATGGAGCTTTCTAGTATAAAGTGGTCTATGCATGAATTTGAAGAATGGCAGAAGTCTGTGCAAGAACAAATTCAAAAGGAGATGATGGATTTTCAGTAATTAATGCTACCTTGTAGAAGGAACAAGTGATTCTTCATTCGAGAATACAAGTTTTGCAGGAGTTGGAAAAGCAGATGTTAAAAGATGAAGATGTGGAGTTAGATGCTACATTAATGACAAGGTCATATATAGGATTATTGAAGCAGCAATTGCATAGGTATGTTTAGGACATTTGGAATGTTTTCCAAAGTCGTTGGCTCAGTATGTTTAAGCTTCAGCATGAAGAGGTCCAAACATGCTTTGTGTCAAAGTATGAAAAAGATCTAGTATGTGTAATTACAAAGCAGGAGAAGCAAATTGAAGAACAGACACAGATAATTAAGGAATTGCAGGAACAGTTGCTGCAAAGGAAGCTAGAAGAAAAGGTGGACATATTAATTGAGAAGCAGCAGTTTATTATTGATGCAAACTTTCAGGAAAAGCAGGATGGTGCAGAGGAGGATGTCAATAGTTTGCAGAATCGGAAGATTGAAGTGGAAGAAGTGCATATTTCCAAACAGTCGCAGGAAATAATTTTATATGATCAAGCGATTGCTAAATTCGAGTCTAATTTTTGACAAAATTACCCACTGGGCTGTGCCAAGTGTTGAAGGCAGGGAAATCTAGAAGATGAATGATTAATTTGAAATCTGAAAGATGGTTATACGTAGATATTATCTAGTTAGATATATCTTTTTGGTGTATTGGATTTTAATAAAATAAAAAGAAAAAGACGGTTATGTGGAGATAGAAAGGGACATGTCGTGAGAAGGAGAGAGGACATTAAAAAAAAGGAAGGAGCACGATAACTGTAGAGGAAAGAAGCTCTACTGACAAGGACTTTGGAGGACCGGAAAAACAGGTTCTGCAGGAATCATTATACAGTCTGTGATTGATGTAATCTTGTGGTGTAATCGAGTACTATCAATGAAGCTCTAATACTTACAAATCTGTGATCGCGGCGCTAAGTCAATCAAAGAAAGAACAGAAATGTCTGCGAGACAAGAGTTCTTGTTTGTAATCTTCTATTTCCGCTAAGTCTATAGAGAGATTCAAAATATCTACACAGGAGCGCATTGGAACTCGTGTGTTTGTGAGTGTGTGAGAACCTGTTAATCTTCGAAATGTGTAGCCTGAAATGTGACTGCATAATTCTGAATCGGTAAAAGTTACCAAAAAGTTACCGGAATGGAAAATTAGGGTAAACTTTTGGATATGATTTCAGTGGAATCTCTGTGAATGAAGATCAGTGCAAAAATGGAAAATGTGTAATTTTGATTTGCTCTTTACTTAGATGTTGTGTTGAACCTTTGGAACCCTCAACAATAATATAGATCTTCATTCAGTGATCCTTTGAGGTACCTAAGTACCCTTTTGGCTGCAACAAGATGAGCTTCTCTTGGTGCTTGCAAAAATTGAGATAACATTCCGACTACATGTGCAATATCTCATCTTTTCATAGTAGCATACATGAGAGAGCCAATTATTGACCTATACATGTTGATATCCTTCACTTCTTCACCTCCATGAGCACTTAGTTTCAAATTTACTTCTAATGGATTTGAAATTGGCTTGCGATCACACAAGCCAAACGTCTTCAAAAGATCTAGAATGTATTTCCTTTGTAGCAAGTATATACCTTTCTCTTTTATAGTACTTCAATCCCAAGGAAGTACCTTAAAATACCTAAATCTGAAATTTTAAACTCACATCCAAGCTTCCTCTTTATGTCATTGATGTTGTCTTCATCATCCCTTGTAATGATCAAATCATCAATATATATACAAATGAAAACAATTTTTCTAATTTCCTTCTTCACAAAGAGTGATGGGTCTGCATGACTCTGATTGTATCCACATTTTACCACGTAGTCTAGAAGTCTTTGGTTCCAAGATCTTGGGGCTTGCTTGAGTCCATAAAGAGCCTTCTTTATCTTACATACATGATGTGGAAACCTCTCATCTTCAAAGCCTTACGGCTACTCCATGAAGACTTCCTCTTCACGCTCTCCATTTAGGAAAGCATTCTTCACATCCAACTGGTACATCTTCCAACCTTTTGAGGCTGAAATTGCAATCAAAATTTTAATGGTGGACATCTTAGCTACTGGAATTAATGTTTCCTCAAAGTCTATTCCATATGTTTGAGAAAAACCTTTGGCAACTAGCCTTGCTTTATACCTAGAGATGTTCCGATTAACATGCCTCTTTACCTTGTACACCCATTTGTTTCCAATGACTTTCATGTCCTTTGTTCTTGGCACCAATGAACAAATATCATTTTCTTCAAGTGCATTGAATTCCTTCTCCATGGATTCAATCCATTCCCTATGCTTATTTGCTTCTTCAAAAAAGTTAGGTTCTTCACAATCTATAACTTGATTCATGTAGGCATAGTGTCTTGTAGTGAATCAATCATACGTTAACCTTTGAACAAGGTATTTAACCCTATTTGATGACGTTACCTCACCATTAGGTGGTAGGAATCTCCTCCTCTTTGGTTTAGATGCTTTAAATCCTAGAGTTTCTAATTTTTCCATATCTTCACTTGTAGATTCCATGTCTACCAATCGATGGTCTTCGGCATTTGCCTTTTCCTTTCCTTTGCTATGTAAGGTCGCGGGATTGGCATTATGTAATTCCTATTTTTCATTATCGCACGTGTTGCGAACATTTGTTTTATGTAGGGTACAAGTTTCAAATTATGTAAATACCTTTGGGAAGTCTTCAAATACTTCAAGAAGGCTCATATTATTGATAAAATGTAGCAAAAATACCACGTGAGTTCTAAAACATGGTGAGTCAAATTAGTGAGTCACAAGGGAGCTTCAGTGGTGTTCTAGTGGAAGGTCGATGTGGCTAGTTCTCAAAGTCCATCAATACTTTGCTTATTTGAGCACTTGAGTCATGTAATACCTCCATCCAAGTGTCTACCACGAATTTAGATGTATTAGGAAGGTTTTAGATTAGTTTCCCATGCTATAAAAAGAGGAGAAAAGTCGTGATCTTGTGGGATGTCCAAAAGAGTCATATGTGTATCTCTACACTGCTGTAGTTTTGTATGCAGAGATTGCAGAGCTTGTATCTCCCTCATTATATATCCAAATTACATGTTTGATAGCTCATTGGAAAGCTCTTACTGTCTAATGGCTTCCTGTAAAGTTTCATAATCAGTGGATTTGTGAGCTGAGAGCAATACGCTCTGCAAGAAGTGTGTGTTCTCTGTTTTTTATCCCTGCTGAACGTCTCCATTAAACCTCAAACTTGCAGAGGTCATATCTCCTTGTGTATGTATCCAAATCATGTGTTCTTTAGCTTGTTAGAAAGCTCTCTACGTCTACTTGTATTCTGGAAAGTTTCAAAGTCATTGGAGTTGTGAGTTAAGAGCAGTAGTCTCTGCAAGTGATATGTGTCCTCAGGTTCATCTCTGTTTCAAGGTCTCCATTGAAGCTGCATATTGCAGAGGTCATAGCTCATTGTGTATTTATCCATTTGAGGTGTTCTATATCTTGTTGGAAAGCTCTTAGATTCTAGTTTATGTGTGTGAAACAGTTTTGGAAAATTCCAAGTGAATAAAGAGCAATTTGCTCTGCAAGAAAATTGGTCTGTGCATACAAGTTTGTGAAAAAGTCAACTAGGTCCTGTTGGGTTTCACCTACTTCTAGCTGTACTTTGGAGATCAATAAACTCCAACAGCACGCACCAAAAGGTCGTAGCAAAGTGTTGTATCTTTCTATCGATTAATGAAAAGACATTATGGTGGCTCTCTGGTAGAGAGGAGCGGGATCGCCAGACTATCTGTCTGGGCAATTTGCGGTCTATGGAGATGCTGTAGTGAAACATTCCTTAATTATGAGTACTGTTACTCTTACCTTGTTAAGTTACATTAAATGGTGATTAATGCAGTAATGGTATATTGTCGATAATAAGTCTGTGCGACAGTAGTATTAACTCCTGCGTTACATACTGTGGAAAGCTTAACCGGAATATAAACAGTAATACTGTGTAGAAAGTGTTATATTGAACTTTAACGTACTGCTTAGTGGGTGAGTTAAATGGGAAAATAGATATAGGGCCTCTGATTTATCAGACCCCTACCATCCCCAAGAACCCGAAAAGAGCTTAAAAGTGTCTGTGGTGGCAAGCACGCTTTTAACACTGGTGCCGTCTGTGGGAAGATGGCAAGTGATTAAGAAATCAGTAAAGGAAGAGCAGTAAGTAAGGCAAGCGGTGCAGAGGTGATATATGCGGGTTACTCGGTCTGGTGAGTCGTATCCGAAGTATAGGAGAGACCAGCATCCCTAGACAATACCAAATTTTTTAGGGACACTGCAGGCCATTTAAACCTAGTTGCCGAAGAATCGGAGCCAATTAGTCGAGATTCCGATACTAGTTCGGAGATAAATGATGAGATTTTGGTAGATTCCGGTGCAATTCCGATGCGTTCTGAAGAAGGTGCAGTAACTTCTGAGTGTACAGGGATGCAGTGCGCAATTGATGCGATACCATTTGGTCAGAATTTGAACCTTTTCAAGGATAAAGTTGTGTTACCCAGAGAGATCGTTGTCGGTGAAAGTATACCCTGTTTCGGTGAAAGTTCGACAAGTTCCGGTAAAAGTTTGGTACCATTTGGTCGGAATTTACAGTTTTTCGGTGATAGTGTGATACTCCCTGGTGGATCTTTATTGCATACACTGCTGTTTGGGGCAAATTTGCCTACGTTTGATACCGAAGTGGAGGATAGGCTATTTGATTTGGAGATACGTAAGAGATTGAATGCTATTTTCGAGCCGGAAGGTGAGCAATCTTATAATACAGATTTCGAAGGACAAGAGACACCCCCTCAAAATTCAGGAAACAGCAATGGTACCACTAATAGCACAATGAGTGGTCAACAGCAGTAGCAACAACAACAACAACAAGAGCAGCAACACCAACAGCCACCTCCACTTCGACCGGTTCCAACCTGGGGTGACTTACACAAAGTTCGGTGGATTTCTAGGTGACGACCCTGATGCACATGTGTGCATCTTTGAGATAAGCTATGCAGTGCTGAACCATCCACCCGATCCGGCATACAAGGCCATCGTATTTCAGGCAACATTAGACAATGAAGCAGCGAGGTGGTTAACAGAGTATGATATCAACCATTTCATTACCTATGATGTAGTAAGGGATGCGTTTTTATAGAGGTTCCAGTTGAAGAAGAATCCTACCGAAATCTTTGACTATTTACAGAACAACCGGCAGAAGCTGCACCAAACTGTTCAGGAATATGCCACATTGTTTAGAACCCATTTAAGAAAATTGCCTCCGGCTCATGCTAATCTACTAGATGATGTTATAACCTAGTGGTTCATTAACGGTTTGACCCCACAGCTAAGAAAAATCATGATCATCCACTGTGTGGGGGCTATGACACTGGATGTTGTTATTGCGATGGCCCTGCAACTAGAGCATAAAGTCGGAGGATTCACCGAAGACTTGGAGTGGCTGAAAGCCAGTAAGAACGTTATAGATGATCCGGCTAAACAGATGTAGTGCACCAAGTGCAAAAATCCAGGGCACACCAGTGCTACATGCACCCTTAACCAGATGTATTGCACCATCTGCAACACAACCGGACACTCAACAGAAAATTGCACGTATAATGCCAAAGTGCAGGGACGAGCAGCGGTAAATGCCATTATCCAGGAACCTGGGCATCCCGCAACCCATTACCTGCCACCACAGATGCAAAACAATCAGTTGCAAGGATATAGAAATTACCGGAGTTAGCGGAATACCAATTTTAATTAAAATCAATGGCAGGCATGTACATCAGCGGAAGGTTCTTCTCTGCCACCACCTCGATGTCACTTTTGCGATGAGATTGGCCACATCCGGAGATTTTACAAGGATGCGGTAGAATAGGATAAAAGGAAGAAGGAGCGTCAAAACCCAATGACCAACATGGTCTATATCTCACGAGTGGAATCACAAGCAGCAGTGGTCCAAACAAGATCGGGTAAGCAGTTGCAACTAGCAGTTGAGGTGTTCGAACCTGGTATCCATGAGCAGCAGCGAATGTATACCAAAGCTAGCCAATGGGTAGCGAAGGAGCAAACTGTGTTTCCTGATCCAATTCCGGTAACACATGTTCCCCTGCCAAAGGCGAAAGTGAATGAACGAAATTCTAATCCGGTAACAGTAGAATCATCATCAGAAGCGGTGAGGAGTACGATTTAAATAGATCAGGTATGGGAGATTCTCTCTAAGGCTTCAATTACGCTCCCTTTGGGATAGTTGCTCACATAGGTGCTAGGAGTTAGGCAGCAATTTCAACAACAGGTTAGTCCTGGATCTCTCGGTACTCCGGCGACTACCACAATCCAACCGAAAACTGATTCTATGGTGGACCATTCAGTCCCATTAATCACGGTATGGCATAAAAATCACAAGATTACTCAAGTGCTAATTGATGGCAGTTTAGGTGTGAATATAGCAACTGTAGCTCTCTGCAAGAAATTGGGATGGACCCCAATCGAGCCCGTCCAATTTTTCTAAGAATGGCAGACCAATCTTGTGTCCATCCGGTGGGATTAGTACGGAATATCCCGATAACTCTACAGGGTACCATATTCAAAATGACTTTTCTAGACTTAGAATTACCAGAATCCAGCCTTGATTACAATCTACTTTTCGGTCGGCCATGGTTGAAACAAGCCAAAGTTGTACAAGATTGGTCACCGTAGGAATTGACTTTCAAAGATAAACATCGTAAATATGTTGTTAAATTGGATGCCATCCCGCCCTACGAGCTTCATGCTAGACCATATGTAGCGGAGCCGGTCCACATGTTGGATGGCTTATCTGACGATGAGGAAGAGGCGTTTCTGAAGAACAATAAAGATTTGATCTCCTTAGGTACTGTAGATCTTCAATCAGTAGCGGACAAGTGGAGTCCGGAAGCATGTACGGTTGTTCCCATGACTGGAGAGGCGGATGCAAATGATAATGTTGCTATGGATGGAGCCACCCTACATCAACGTTTACAGTCAGCCGATGATCTGGTGAAACCCGGACAATTTTATGTCCCCGAAGATCAGTTAGTAACATATAATTTGGGTGATGAGGCTAACCTGCGACCTGTTAAGATTAAGGCAGGATTGTCTGAGGCTTATAAGCATGAGTTTTTTGATGTTTTTGCTTGGGACTATCACGATATGAAAGGTCTTGATCTGCGGATCTATCAACATTGGGTAGTGCTCAAACCAGAGATGAAGCCAATTAAACAATCCAGTTACCGAATGAACCCAAATTATGCAGCACAGGTCAAAGTAGAACTCGATCGATTATTGAAGGTGGGATTCATTGTGCCAATTGAGCACGTTGAATGGATATCTCTGATCGTGATTGTTCCGAAGAAAAATAAACAGCTACGTATCTGTGTGGATTACCGGAAACTGAATGCGGCCATGGTTCCTGATCCATTTCATCTCCCCTTTCTTGACAGAATGCTAGACAGAGTGGCAGGGCATGAGATGTACTCCTTTCTGGACGGCTACAGTGGTTATAACCAGGTGCAAATGGCAGAACAGGACATACAGAAAACAACTTTCATCACGAATTGGGATGTTTATGCTTGTACGGTAATGTGGTTTGGGTTAAGGAATGCTTCGAGCACGTTTCAACGTTGTATGCAAGAAATCTTTTCACCTTACCTGACTACTTTTATGCAAGTATATATGGATGATTTTTCCTTATTTGGGAAAATTGTGGCGCACCTGTATCATTTACGGTGTTGCTTTGAAGAATGTTGCGAACATCGCTTATGCTTGAATCCGACAAAGTCAGTTTTTGTGGTCTCTTGTGGCAAACTACTCGGCCATATTATCTCTTAGCAAGGCATACAAGTTGATTCGGATAAAGTTGCAGCCGTGTTGCAGGCATGAGTTCCTACAACACCGAAAGAGGTTATGCGCTTCTCGAGTCGAATCCGGTGGCATGGCAGACATTTATGGTGGTTAGCTCATTTAGCAACACCACTTAATCGGCTCATGACTAGTACTGCACGGCAGTATGAATGGACCCCTGAATGCCAAATTGCATTTGATTGTCTAAAAGGATTATTCACGCAGGCTCCAATTTTGCAACCCCCTGATTGGGAAAGCCCATTCCATGTCTTTGTAGATGCATCAGACATAGCCATTCACAGCGTTTTAATGCAGCAAACTGAAAAGTGGTTTTGGCCTGTCTATTATGCAAGTCACCGATTAGCCCCTGCTGAAAGAAACTATTTAGTGACCGAAAGAGAATGTCTCGGGTTGGTGTACTGTGTGAAGAAATTCCGGCATTATTTGTTGGGCCGCAAATTCACCTTTCACGTGGATCATGCCGCGCTTGTGTATCTAGTCCGGCAGCAACATTTAGGTGGTCGCTTGGCGTGATGGATTTTATTATTACAGGAATTCAACTATGAAGTTGTTCATCGACCCGGCATAGCACATGCCTTGGCAGATTTCCTATCACGGTTGGATTTCAATGAAGCTCCGGTGGGGGTTGATGACACTACGCCAGCAATTTATGCTATTGAGTCGGCTCGGGATGAATCTACAGAACCTCCTATGCCGTCTACCTACTATGATACATTAATAACTTTTCTAACTAAAGGGTGTCTTCCTCCTCATACTCCTCCTGCTCTGCGGCGGAAAATTGCAGGTTATAGTTGCCGATTCCGATTGATTGTAGGTCAGCTGTACTACCTAGATCATACTGGTGTCTTACTTCGTTGCATCCCACCACATGAAGCAAACTCGGTTATTACTATGGCACATTCAATACCCTTCGGTGGACATTTTGCAGCCGATCTTACTCACCGTAAAATTCAGCAAAGTGGGCTTTCATGGCCTACCATGTACAAAGACGTGACGTAGTTTGTGCAGTGGTGTGACACTTTTCGATGGTGTGGACAACCATTACAACGCCACTTCTTTCCTCTGCAACTTGTATTACCTTTGGAACCCTTTCAGAAGTGGGGTCTTGATTTTATTGGGCCAATAACACCACCAGCGACCCTTAGCAACAATCGATATATACTGACTTGTACAGATTACGCTACCAGGTGGGCGGAAGCTTGGGCTTTACGATCAGCCACAGAAGTTTTGGTGGAAAAATGCCTGATGAAGGACGTATTTCCGCGTTATGGATTACCTCTAGAACTGGTGAGAGACCAAGGCACACATTTTGCCAACAATCTAATGTGAGTACTAACGCACACTTTTCAAATTCTACATAAATTCAGTTCACCATACTATCCCGGTGCCAATGGATTGGCAGAAAGCACCAATAAAACTCTGTTGACTATGCTTCACAAATTGATCGTGGAATCTCCAGAACGTTGGGATCAATAACTTCTCGCAGTTTTATGGGCATACCGGACTACATACAAAGTGCAACCGGAATGACTCCTTTCAAGCTTGCTTATGGGTTGGAAGCAATCGTGCCGATGGAGATTGTAGTGCCAAGCCTACGCGTGGTCCTCACTTAGAAATTGTTGCCGGAAGACTCTTTACCATTTCGGTTGGAAGCACTCAGAGCCTTGGATGAACATCGTTGGGAAAGTTTACTAGTTCTTCAAGAAGTTCAGTTGCGGTAAGCCCGGACTCATGATCATTTCCTCAAGACTCCACTTTTTACGTTGGGCCAACTTGTGCTATTTTATAATGCTAAAGCAAATCGTTCTACTGGGAAATTTAAATTACAGTGGTTCGCTCCTTACCGGATTAGTGAGCAAGTGGGACCAGCTACTTTTTGGTTGACTACCTTGACCGGAGTTCCCCTTCCCAAAGTGATTAATGGTTCAAAGTTACACCCATATCACCAACTGCCTGATCACCGCTGATGTCTCCCTCATTTTTTCGCGTGTCATTTATTTTTATTTAGTTTCGCATTTTGGTTGAATATAGACCGTAAATTTCCTTGTTTTGATATCTAACTATGATTAATCGCCGTCCTGTGTTACTGATTCTGTTCATGCATGCACGCCGTAATTATGGCGGTTATCATTTCAATACCGCACGATGATTAGGGTTTTCGATCGCCTCACATGGCCGTGTGTCTACTTAATCTTAATTCCTTCACTAATCATCGCTATTGTGTCTGTGTGTTTTTGTGCTTTGTGTTTTCTGTGTTCTCTACGTTCTTGTGCTTTTGCGTGCATGTTATGGAAGCATTAGCTAATGTTGCTACCTTCCGTGAAGGATTCACCCCTGAAGTGAGTGAGTACTTGCGTATTCGTGGCCTCTTGAACTTCGCTGAATTGCCTTGCCATTCAGTGGAGTGTCAACCTTTCTATGCGCAGATCATTTCTGCCATTGCCGCCACATCTGCTATAGAGCAATCCTGGCCTATCACCTGTTTACCGTCCTGTGTCGTTATCACTCTAGCCTCGTTTGCCGATGCCTCCGACTTCCTCAGGATGGATTGGAAAATGGTCCTCTCCTTCCTGTCGCTACCATGACCACCTTATTTCCACGGCACTCATCTAATGAGTACGCCATTTTGTGTCGCCCTGATCTTGAACGCACCGCATTGCAAATTTTTGTTGCGATCTTGAATTTGCAGAAACGTATCTACGGGATTTCGCGTCCCTTTTACTTGATGATTGACATGGCTTCTCGCGAGTCTGTCAATTTCGCTTCTTTTTATTTCTGGTGCATTCACCGTGAATGTGTTACGGTTATTAAACACGTTAATAAGGGTGATCTTCCACGCTCTCGTGTACCCCATATCCTTACCTTTCTTTTTCCGGTACTTCAAGCCGCGCAACCGCCTCCAAACGCTCCTATCTTGTTCCATGAAGACTCTGTTCAAGTGCTCGAGGATGCAGAGGATGAGGATGAAGATCTCTTCCAACTTTTTCGCCGAAAACGCAGACGTATAAGTCCGTCTGAGAGCCAGGTGCAAGGATCCAATGCTGGACATGAAGAAGAGATCTTCCACGACACCGCAACTTCTATCCATATTGATTCTTCTGCCCAGTCTTCTCCGAATGAGCGGGAGGAACAAGTTGTTTCCCACACCGAATCTGAAGAAATTTCTTCTAAGGAGGATTCTCAGCAACAAACCCACGATGATGTGCAAGCCATTGTTACTGAGGTTTTCAATGAAATGATTGCTTTGGTCGATGCTCTCATTGACCAAACTGAAGCGACCACACAACAGATTACCGGAATCGTGCTGGTGCCCAACACGACTACTGTTGCGCAAGTTGCCCTAGTCCTGCCTATTGTTCTTGGCATACCCCCTTCTCCATCTTCTTTTCCCAACTATTCTCCACCATCTTCCCCTCACCTATTATCAGCCTCTTCATCCTAGCCACTTCCTCCTCTTTTTCTTTCGATCCCAATGTTCATTGAATTAGAGTCTATGGGTCGCATGTTGATCCAATTTTCACAGCAGTTACCAATGCAACTGAAGATGGCCACTGAACATATTCGCCAAGAATTGCAGCACAAAGTCAATGTCTTAGAAGCTGATATTACCCCACTACAGGAAGAAGTAGATGCAGTGAAAACCAAAAACCATGCCCTACAATTACAGATTCAGCATCTTCAAGATCAGCTTGCACAGAAGGATGCTTTATTGTGTCAAAAGGATACAGACATAACCATGCTGAAGCAGGAACTCATTGATAAAGCAGATGCGATGACCGCTATTGGTAATGAACTTCATAGCACGCATGAAGCATACAGTATCTTAGAAGAAGCCTCTCAGTCTCTGGCCGCCAATATGCTTAAAGCTGAAGCGGAGCTCCATACGACTACTGAAACACTATTCAGGCGTGATCAAGAATTACAAGAAGAGATTGGAAAATATCTCCAATTAAAGAAAGAATTGGAAGGAGTGCAGAAGGAAAGAGAAGCCTATTTTAAAACCATGCAGTTCCAATCTGAAGAGCTCGAGAGAAGAGAAAAGCAGTTAGGTTTTCAAGTAGAGCATCTGTCAAGAATCGATAAACAAATTGACGATATGAGATTGAACCGGGATGCAACCCTTGCCAATGATTTTTATTTGCAAGAGGCATTTTTGCAGACTCAAACTGAAGTTCTGATGATTCAAGTCATTGCGGCAAGTTCTGTTTGCACTGACGCACAATTAGTAGATCCGGAAACCTTAAAGATGATGCTAGATTCGCTAAAATAGAAAATTACTAGAACCTTCAAATTAGCTAGAACCATGTATATCCAAGGCATCGTAGACGAGCCTTGAATTTATTTCCGTTGCAAGTTCAAGTCCACCGTGTGTGTTAGTGTAAGATCGCCAAATTGGCATTATGTAATTCCTATTTTTCATTACCGCATGCACCGAAAGGTCGTAGCGAAGTGTTGTATCTTTCTATCAATTAATGAAAAAAGATTACGTTGGCTCTCCGGTAGAGAGGAGCGGGATCGCCAGACTGTCTATCTGGGCGATTTGCGGTCGGTGGAGACACCGTAGTGCAACATTCCTTAATTCTGAGTACTGTTACTCTTACCTTGTTAAGTTACATTAAATGCTGATTAACGCAGTAATGGTATATTGTCAATAATAAGTCTGTGCGACGGTAGTATTAACTCCTGCGTTACATACTATGGAAAGCTTAACCGGAATATAAATAGTAATACTGTGTAGAAAGCGTTATATTGAACTTTAACGTACTGCTTACTAGGTGAGTTAAATGGGAAAATAGATACAAGGCCTCTGATTTATCAGACCCCTACCATCCCTAAGAACCCAAAAAGAGCTTAAAAGTGCCTATGACGGCAAGCACACTTTTAACCGCTATGTCCTTCACTTGAATGAGCTTCATTCCTTGCCCTTCCATCCCAAACTGATGTAGTACTCTCCTCTGATGGTGTGCTTGAAGTAGTTGGACCACTTATCTCCATGCTTTGTTGTTGCTCTTTGAACTTCTTCTTGACTTTATAAGCATCATCAACTTGTAACATATATTTGCTACCATACCAAGGTAGCAACTCATCAAATATTACATCCCTAGACACCTTAAGCACTTTGGTGCAAGGATTATAGCATCGAAAACCGTTTTTATCTGAAGAATATCCAAGAAATATACACTTATATTCCTTCGGATCTAACTTGGGTCTCAGTTCTTGAGGTATGTGAACATAACACACATAGCCAAATACTTTGAGATGTGAAAGATTGGATTTATTACCACACCAAGCTTCATAAGGTGTAACTCCATGTACTCTTGAGGTTGGAAACCTATGATAATGTATATGGTTGTATTTGTTGCATCAACCCAATAAGAGTTAGGAACATTCATTTGATTTAACAAAGCTCTAGCCATGTGTGCTATGCATCTACTCTTCCTCTCTACCACCCCATTTTGTTGAGGTGTATACGTGCAACGCAAGTGCCTTTTGATGCCATGTTCATGTAAAAAATCTTAAAATTCATTTGAAAAATACTCTCCTGCTCCATCCGATCTGAGAGTCTTTATATACTTCCCTATTTCCTTCTCCACTAGGTTTTTGAACCTCTTGAAGTGGTAAAACACCTCTGACTTTGACTTCATGCAATACATCCAAACAAACCTTGAATTAACATCTATAAATGTGACAAAATATGTATTACCTCCAATGGATGGCTCCCTTATAGGTCCCCGTACATATGTGTGTATGAGATTCAACACTTCATTGCTTACATGTGCTCCCTTCTTGAAGGGCAATCTGCTTTGTCTCCTTAATTGACAAGCAGGGCACAAATATTGCATATTCTGAGATGTAAGATCAGGTAGACCACTCACCAAACTCTTCCTTTGCATGTCCTTCATCATTTGTAAGTTTATGTGTCAAATTCTTTTATACCATTAGTCAATTTCTGCAATCTGTTTATTTCCAATTGACAAAGTGCATCTCTGTCAAGGGATATGATGTAATTTTGATATCATGTTCCATACATATGTTCTTGATTTGGGAGATTTCTTGTAGTCTGTCTAATGTATTTATATGTTCCTACAAATATCGGATTGTGGAACTTTTTCTATCAAGTGTATATTCTTGTATCATGTCCCTTGGCACTGGTGATCTTGTAGTTAGAAACATATTCAAACAAACTTTTCTAGTCTACCTAGAGGCCATATTCTAGAGCTTACATGATGGACATATACAAAGGTGTTTAGTATAATGTTTCATTCTTAATGGAATATATAGGGAACCCTATATCATGGTGATATATTTATGGTGAGAAAAACCAATAAATCATTTGCCATATGAAATAATACAAAGTCACGTATGATACCTTACAATGGAGAAGAAAAATGCTTTCCTTATTGCATTTCAATTACCTTCTACCATAGAAAATTCTTTGAGGCATTTCATTCTATCTCTTTGAAGTTTCAGCTCTTGTTATTTTTTTTCCTTTTTCTTAAATTTTCATTCCTTTCTTTTTCAAATGGTTATCTCAGTTCTCAAACTCTATTACTTTCACTAATAAATAAAAACCACTTATGGGGAATGAGCATGGGGAAGGAGGACAGAAATTGAAGATGCTTCTCTCTTCCTCGATGTTTGCATGCTATCCTCAGCGATGCATGTGTATGTGATCTCCTTGCTTTTTTTTACATATATATAAAGGAAGTTCAGCCTTAGCCTACTCTACGGACTTGTATTAAATAAAAGGAAACGAAATATACAAGTGAAGGGGACTAGTGCTCACGGGATCCCAAGTCCCACAGAGCAGGGGTAGGTCTTATGGAGTTTAGATGGCATTACAAACAAGGTTAATCACACTCTCATCACCCTCATGAGAGGCCCACTTGGGTTTAAGCTTATGTTGATCACAAAGCACACTTTATGATGCCTAAAAGGGGAGGATTTTTTACAATTGGTGATTCTTTTTATGAGGAGGAACAACAATTTCTCAATTGAACACTCTTTGGTGGAGTCACCAAATTTATAAGCACATCTTTCCGGTGAGATCATCTAGAGGACCTCCCCTCTATTGGCATTCGAAAGAGTCATTGAGCAGTCGATCGCTTCTCCCAATAGAGCTTGTTTATAGATGATATGCTTCTGAAGTTTTATTTTCTTTTCGACAATCTACGAGGGCATGTTGGAGTTGGGACAAGTAAAGAAGATGTGAACAACATCTTCTATGGACTAACAATAGCGCTTGCACTAGGGAGATGCCCCACAAATTTTTCTAGCCTTTAGGTTGGTCCAACTTCCCCGATGAATAATTCACCATAAGAAGATTGACTTTTTTTTCTATGAGAGGGTGCTAGATAGCCATGAACTTTATATGCCACTATAGCCACATCCACGATAGGCACCACTTCTTCTTAAGATTGGCCTGATAATCAATGTTTCCTTTGATATTCAGAATTTTTGTTAAGCAATTACCATTATGTCATCTAGGACCCTATGGGCATGATGAGTCATGATCTCATGAGAACCCAAAGTTTAGACTAGTCCTAGGCAAGACATCTGCTCTGTAAAATATTCCATTCTTCGTAGGCAATGTTGACACTAGTGTCAATATCCTCAAAGTTGATCCATTGGTTGGTGTCTTGTTTCTAGAGATGTTTCCATTTTCTGAAGCCCTTCTTCTAGATGCTCTTGGCATATTGAATGTTCGAGGATTCCACGTTCTTGATGATGCGGATCTAAGACTAGATAGAGTCATTCTGTTTGATATTGGCCAATGCATTCCAACCTTCCTTGATTCTTATGAAGCTTTTGAATTTATTCCAACTCTTCAATAGGGAGCACACCAGATTTGAGCCTTTTGAGAAAACTGGGATCGACAAGAACAAAAGGGTCAGAATTTCAAGATTCTTCCAATTTGGGAATCCCTCAAAATTCAACGTGTTGTTGTTTTGAAAGATCAATTTGGCCCATGACGTCTCCCCATTGCACAATGCCTTAATCATCCTGTAAGTTTGTTAGCCATGCACCGAATGTCTAGAATATTAAGGCCCGCACTATCCCATTGGCTATTGCAGATGGACCATTTGATTTTAGGCACCCCTCTCCTGTTATGGTCTCCTCTCCAAAGGAACTTTCTGCAACTAGTGTCCAATTTGGATAGCTCCTGCTCTGTTGGTCTCCAACAAGACAAGAAGTAAATGGTCGCCTAATTGAGGAACATGTTAATAACCATCGCACGACCCGTGACATTGAGTTACATATCTCTCCAATAGTTTAGCTTCCTTTCCAATCTAGTGAGGACCCAATTCCACAATTGCTTCAACAAGATACTTGAAAGAACTTGGAGAAGCTTGTAGGAGGTAGAAAAGTGAGTTGCGAAGCAACGAAGTTTGGTCCAGCCAACTAGCACAAATCTAGCCCCTGAGCTTATGGAGACTCAAATAGAACTTATAAGCATGTGATAAGGGAAATAAAATGCACTACGTACTTTGGATCATGAAGGAGAAAGAGTCCACACAAAACAGATATGTTTGCATATCGACTAGCTCAAAAAACTTAGTATCTATGGAAGAGACAATGAACTTAAAGTGCTCATAGCGACCAGCGTGATTATAATTAGAACCAATCCTTCTATGGGAGTGATACACATAGGGTTAATGTATATAATGCACAAAATTATAAGGAATAAGCAAAATATTCTATAGGAATGAATAAAAAACTCAACGGTCGTACTTCCTATTTCTCAGGAATATGTAGAGATTAACCCCGAGATAGAAAAACTGAGATCTCTCCCAATCTACTAAATGAAATGCTATTCAAAATATACAAGCCTAAATTATAAATTAAGATCTTTCCAATACGCCATCTCACATCCAATTTGAAGCTCTGTAGAGAGAGCCACATCCTTTGCAATTTTACTTTTGGCAAAGAAGATAAAAAGAGAAATGAAGGAGCAAGACAATGATGGCCACAAGTGTATGTATATTGCTTCCATGTATTGTACAAGTGATTTTTAGTCTTTACATAGAATCTAGAAGTGATCCAAAACTTCTACAAGTGGATTTTGAATTCAAATGAAGGCATTAAGAGTTATTGGAGGGAATCAATTCACTTTCCTACAATCTAGGAAAAGTGAAGATCTAGTTTGATCTACTTTTAGGTTATTGATTGATTGATTGAATGCAACTCAAACACCACAAATTCATGGCATTTGGGCTCTCTTTTTATCATTGTTCATGTGTAAAGCCCAAAGCTTTTACAATGGTAAAAGATCCATGAATTTTTTTTTTGAAAAAAAAAAGACAATAAGTGAGCATTAGTAAAATAACTCTCCAACCGATATTCTTTTGACGTAATCCAAGCCATAGTTTTTGATGTAGATAAAATCCACCTCAAGCATAATGTAATCTTGATGTTGAAATAGCTCCCCCTCGAGCTGAAGTATGTTTGAGTCTTCATTCTCTAATAGGTTGAATACCTACTATAGATTTGAATCTACAAAGCTTTATTTCATCAAGTGCCTTCATCATCATATCTACTACTTGCTTTTCAGTTGGAACAAAAGAAATATCAATATCCTTTGCCATGAGCTTCTCCCTGATGAAGTGCTAATGAACCTCTATGTGTTTGGTTCTTGCATGGAAAATAGGGTTTGCTGCCATGGAGCTTACATTATCTCCAAATATGTGAGGTTTGGAACTCACAAGTCCCAAATCTATATACAATGCTTTTAACAATATTGCCTCTGAAGTTTCTATGGTCAAACCTTTGTACTCTTCTTTATTTGAAGATAAGGCAACTTTTGGTTGCTTCTTGAAACTCCATGACAGTAGCTTGAACCTGCAAATGCTAAGTATCCAAACATACTTCTTCTATCATCCTTAGCTCCTAACCAATCTGCATCTGAATAGATTTTGATATCCAAATATGAAGAGTAAAGATAGAATATATTGTCATTCATTGCATTTTTGAGATACTTAAGTACTCTCTTAGCTACATCCATGTGTGGTCTTCTTGGTGAGTGCATGAGCTGACTAAGCATTCCAACACTATATGAGATGTCTACCCTTGTATGAGTAGCATATATCAAGCTACCAACCAAGCTTTGATACTCTTTAATGTCTTCAATTTTCTCACCTTCATGATGGTAGTCTATTGACAAGGTAGATAGCAATTGAAATAGCTTCTGCCCATACATAATGTGGCAACTTCTTCTCTTCAAGCATTGTTCTAGTTGATCCAACCAATGTCTTGTTTCTCCTCTCTATAATTGGATTTAATTGAGGAGATTACCTGGTAGTCACTTCCCTTTTGATAACTTTTTCCTACAAGAACTCATCAAACTCTTTGGAGAAGTATTGTCCCCCTCCATCAAATTTGAGCTTCTTGCGTGATCTACCTGTATGACTCTCCACATGTGCTAGATACTTTTTGAAGCAATCAAACACCTCATTCTTACTTTTGATGAAGTATAGAAGAGTCATCTACTATGGTCATCAAAAAATGAGACATAATACCTTGATCATGCCAATGAAGTTTCTTGACTTGGTCACCATACATCTATATGTACTAATATCAATAAGTTGTTGTGGATTTACCGTTTGTGGTTGAACGGTTGTTTTTATGCCTTCCCAATTTGACATGCATCACACCTGTTGATCATGTGTTGCTTTGATATGTTTGGAAATCCAAGAGCAATTTGATCCCTACATATATCCTTCAAGGTTCTTTCAATCACATGAGCAAGTCTCTTATGCCACACTTCAAGCTTACTTAGGGTTTGAGACCTAAAGTTGAATAGAGCTATGTTCCTGGTTTCTGCTACTTCAAAAGTAAAGAGTCTACCATGCTTCTCACCTCTGGTTATCTTCTTGAAGCCTTGACATGGATCTTCCACAAAAGCTCCATGTTGGGTGAACCTAGCTTGCAAGCCTTTTTCAACTAATTGGCCTACACTTATTAGGTTTTTAGTGATAGTGGGTACATAGACAACCTTACTTAGAATGTTTGTAGTGGCATTGGAAGCCTTGATGTGTCAGGAGAGCACTAGATTGTGCTCTCTGACTACAGTAGAAAAGATTTTGAAAATACACTTCTCATTACAAGAACACCCACAAAGGGAAAATGATACAAGAATATGTGATTGATATAAGACATCCTACAACCCGAGACTAAGGGCTATGAATAACTCGACTAGAGATGATACAAGAGACCCCACAACCAGGGATTGTAAGTATGAAACACGATATCCGGATTACAAGAACTCCCTTCTGGGAGATGAACTAGATACAAGAAATAACTGAACAAGATCTCCTACTACGAGACTACAAGAGGGCAAGACTAGATGTCCAGGATATAAGACTAGACAAGATTGGAATAAGGAACAAGACAAGAACAGGAACTGGAACTTGGAGAGTACTTACTTGGTAGTGATGGATCCTTGAGCTCCCAAGAGTGGTATTGGAAACACTGAGAATGAATGTGGCCAACCCCTCCTTACATAGGTTTTCCAAGGGCAGTTATGAATTGATGATGTCGTCAATTCAAAGCATGGTCTCTGGATGTTAGAATTAAGCAAGAAGATAGTCATTATTAGGGTTTTGGCATGTTCTAGATGCAATTGAGGCATTGGTTTCTCCTAATATTGAACCGATCATGAGATATAGGACTCACATAGAATCTGAGATTCAAGATAGTTTCCTTTGTCCATGACATCACCTCTCCCTCAAGCGACGAGTTCCACGAGGAGCGGTCATCTTCTCTAGTCCTGAATTCATTGGATTTCTCTTATGGAATTCTCGAACCTTGATTGGTGCTCTCTGAGAATTTTTTGTACGTTCTGAAGTGTGATCACTGATGTCGTACCCTTTCGAATGATAAGGTACTCTAATCTTCCTCGGGATATTCTCGAATTTAGGACATGCTCGGCTTCGAATTCTTCATGATCATTAATCTTAATAGGTGGTGAAGGACTAGGTCTCTCCCCCCTCAATGTTGAAATTTGATATGGTTCCAACATGGATACATGGAAAACTAGTTGTATTCTCATGGTACTTGGTAGCTCGAGCTTGAAGGCGACTGGATTAATCTTGGCCAAGATGGTAAATGCTCCAAATATTTGATCATCTAACTTTTCACAAGGCCTTCAAGTTTGCATATTGTTTCTGAGTAACCATACTTTATCCCCAATTTCATACGATGGATTCTCAACATGATGTTGCTCTTCATAGTACTTATATTGTTCTTGAGCCTTATGGATCTCTTCCTTGCATTCTTTGTGAATGTCGAGAAAGTTCTAGGTCTTGTCTTTGGCAACTCAGTTCTTGACATGATTTGAGGGTTTTATATCCATCCTTGGATGTTGTCCATAGTTTGCAAAGAAGGGAGTTTGCTTAGTAGATGCATGAACACTATTTTTATAGGAAAACTCTACAAAGGGTAAAAACTCAAACCAATCATTTTGGTGATAGTTGCTAGTGCTAGGGAGATATTGCTCTAGGATCTGATTCACCCGTTCTGTTTGTCCATCAGTCTGTGGATGATGTGCTATAGAAAGTTTAACTTGAACACCACGGAGCTTGGAAAGACTATTCCAAAAGCTAGATATAAATTGTGGACCTCGATCACTACAATATCATCAGGCAATCCATGGAGCCTAAAGATGTATCTAAGAGAAAGTCTAGTAGTGGTTGCACCTGTGATTGCCTTTGTAGTTGGAATGAAGTGTTCCATCTTTGTAAATCTATCCACAATAACAAGAATGGCATCATACTTATCTGACTTTGGTAGATCTGTGATGAAATCCATAGAGAATGAAGCACATGGCCTTTCTGGAATAAGTAAAGGTTGCAAGAGGCCATGAGGTTTATGTCGGGGTACCTAAGATCTATTGCAAGTTTCACATGTTCGGATATATTCTTCGACGTCCTTCCACATTTGAGGCTACCAAAAATCCCTTGATATGAGATCTATTGTTTTATTCACTCCAAAATGTCTTTTTGCAAGGTTGTCATGACGTTGTTGAAGTACTTGGATCCTAGGCTTTCCTGGAGAGACATACAATAGGTTCTTACAGAATAGTAATCCATCTTTTTCCTGAAATTCATTTACCTCTTGGACTTTTCTTTCTTGAGCTTTCTGCTTAATGTTACAAAACAATTCATCTTGTGGTAGATTCTCACAGATCAAATGATTCAAAACTAAATCTTCATGATGGCTTGATGAGATAGCTCCTAACTAGAGATTCTCAGGCTTGAGTAATACACTCTCTTGTTGATCAAAGGACTCTTCACCCTTCTTTGGTGCAAGGTAAGATCTTATGGACATGGCATCTGACTGACATTGTTGATATCCTAGACGGTATGTGATGACAAACTTGAATTTGGATAAAAAGTTACTCCATCGTGATTGTCTTCTATTGAGAATGCAGGTGGTCATAAAATATTCTAGGTTCTTGTGTTCTCTATACATAGTGACTTCATGAGCTACTCCTTCTAGATGGTGATGCCAGGTATCAAATGCATCCACTATGGCAAGAAGTTCTTTATCATGGATTTCATACTTAATTTCTCAAGGGAAGAATTTCCTTGAATGATATGCAACTAGGTTTGAAAGGCGTTTTCTACTTCTTCGGTCCATGAGAATTTGGAGTTCCTTGTAAGCTTGGTAAGAGGGGTCACTATCTTGGAGTAATCTTTGATGAATATCCTGTAGAAATTGGCAAACACTAGAAAACATTGTACATCTCGAACACACGAAGGTGGTTGCCAATCAAGGATTGTCTCAATCTTCTTAGGGTCCATAAAAATTCCTTTATCAGATACAATGTATTCCACTTTTGTCTTATGGAAAGAGCATTTCTCCAATTTTGCATATAATCCTTTTTCTCTTAGTTTCTATAGGACTATCTTTACATGACATTCATGATCCTCTTGATTTTTAGAGAATATCTGGATATCATCAAGGTATATTACAACAAAATTATCTAAATATTCTCAAAAGATATCATTCATCACATGTTGGAAATCAACTAGAGCATTTGCAAGGCTGAATGGCATAACTACATATTCAAAATGGCCATACCTTTTTCCAAATGATGTCTTCCATTCGTCTCCTTCTCTAATCCTGACAAGATTGTAAGCTCCTCGAATCTCAATCTTCGTGAAGAATTTTACTTTTCCAAGGTGTTCCAAGAGCTCTAATATGAGTGGTAGGGGGTATTTGTTCTTTATAGTGACTTTATCCAATCCATGATAGTCTACACACATCCAGAGAGTCCCATCTTTCTTCTCTACAAATAAAATAGGAGCACCTGCTGAAACTTTGAGTGTTTGATAAACCCCTTTGCTATATTCTCATCAATGTTCTTGCGTAGTTTTGTAAGTTCCTCTAGGGATAGTTTGTAGATTGTTCCAAAGGGCTGTTGTGCTCCCTCTTGAAGTTCTATGGCACAAACATAGGATCTATGCTCTAGAAGGATATATGCATTCTTCTTTTCAAAAACATCTTTAAAGCCTTTGTACTGATAGGGTAGCTGCATTGGATCATCTTTCTTGGGTTCATGAGCTGGTATGGTGTAGATCATATATATCGGTTCCTTCCTTAATACATGTATGAAAGCTTTGGATCTGACATATGTTAGGTTCTTTTGGATATCTCGACAGGTGATTTTATTCTTTTCCCAATTAATGTCTGGATTATGCTTCTTTAACCAAGGCATTCCAATGATAACTAGATGTACTGGGCTCGATATTACATTGAAACATATGTGGGATTCATGGTCACCAAGGTGTATGCTTAATGGTGTGGTTTCCATGGTTATATTCCCATATGCTATGGGCTGTCCATCTACTACTTCAACTACTATTGGTTTGTTCTTCCAAAGTATAGAAATTCAATGTTTCTTAACCAATCCTTCATCGATGAAACATGAGGAGGCTCCTTAATCTACTAGGGCTGTAAGGGAAAGGGTCTTCTTAGGCATGATTAACTTGTTAGGTGCAAGACATGTTTCTATGGGTGTAGCTAGAATTATGAGACCCTTTCTTATATCATGGTCTGGCTGCACAGTCTCTTTTACAATTGGACTTTGTTGTTTCTGTGCTCTACAAGGGTGGCTACGACTGTAGAGTTTGTTCTCTTGTTTAGACAATTAACTCCAATATGTCCAAGGTTTCCACAATAGAGGCATAACTTGTTATCTCTCCTTCTTTTTTTCTCTTGTGGTGTTAGAGGCTGAAACCTAGTTACATCTATTTGCATAGGTTCTGGCATACACTCATCTTTAGGAGTGGGTTGGAAGGGTCTCCACTAGTGAGGTCTTCCTTCTACTTTTTTTTCTTATTTCCTTTCAAAAAGTCAGTTATCACATTGAATAGCTTACATGATATATTCATTTAATGTTTTAACCTCTAGCATCGTGAGCAAAAGGTCCTTCACATCATCTCTTAAACCCCATCCGAATTGGCTTATGAAATAATCTTTATGCCAAGTGAGATCACAAATTAATTGCCTAAATTCAGATGCATAGGCAGAGGCAAGGAAATTACCTTGATGTAACTTCTGAAGTTTGGTTTCTGCCACTTGACTTGTGTCTGCATCTCGAAATGTGGCGGTGAGTTCTTGAAGAAACCCCTCATAGTCCTGAAGTACTTCCATGTTCTTCTCCAAGATTGGGGAAAACCATGATAATGCTTGGCCAAAAAGCAAGGTTCCAATAAACCTGACCTTGGATGGCTTATTAGGGTATCTGTGAGGTTACATAGAGATGTACAATTTAACTTGTTGGAGAAATCCATGAAACTTCATGTGATCTCCATTGAACTTTTCTGGCATGCAGATCTTGGGTTCTCTCATGAAGGATGTACTAGGTTGTTGAATTACTTGCATACTCCCTTGATTTGTCTGAAGACTCTCGATTCATTCTTGTAATTCTTGAAGGAGTGCACCTACATGCATTGGATGTCCCATCTTGACTTGTTTCTATCGATGAGTTAGGTCTTTGACTTGTTTTTGGAGACTCTGAAGTGATGCTGCAATCTGTTCATAAGCGTTCTCCAAGATGCCTCTTCTTGGATAGAATCTGGTCTTGCCAAAATGTCAGGGGAGCACAAGATTGTGCTCTTTGACTACAGTAGACAAGATTTTGAAAATACACTTATGACTACAAGAACACCCATGAAGGGAAAACGATACAAGAATATGTGACTGATACCAGACATCCCACAACCCGGGACTGATAGATATGAATAACTTGACTAGAGATGATACAAGAGATCCCACGACCTGGGATTGTAAGTATGAAAGAAGATATTTGGATTACAAGAACTCCCTTCTAGGAGATGAACTAGATACAAGAAATAACTCAACAAGATCTCGTACTATGATAGTACAAGAGGACAAGACTAGATGTCTAGGATACAAGACTAGATAGGATTGGAACAAGGAAGAAGACAAGAATAGGAACTGAAATTTGGAGAGTAGTAACATGGCTGTCACGACTCCTTGAGCTCGCAAGACTCTTATTGGCAAGACTGAGAATGAATGTGACCAACCCCTCCTTATATAGATTTTACAAGGGTGGTTACGAATTGATGATGTCATTGATGATGTCATCAATTCGAAGCATGGTCTCGATGTCAGAATCAAGCAAGAAGATAGCCATTCTTAGTGTTTTGGCATGTTTCAAATGCAATGGAAGCATCGGTTTCTTCTAATTCTGAACCAATCATGAGATATAGGATTCACATGGAATTTGAGATTTAGGTTGGTTTCCTTTGTCCATGACATGATGTTACTAATCTTCTCCACATTTTGCTTTGTGTCATCCCCTGTTTGTACTTCATGTCTATGCTTTCGACTTTCCAAATCAAATAGAAGATGATTGTTGTGTGCAACATGATTTGAACATCCTGAATCTATGTAGAATAAATGATCATCGTCTTTACCTTCTTTGTGGCTTAGATTCATAAGAAGCAATGAGACTTCATGTGGTTGATCTTCTCAATAGTTGTTGAAGTCCCTTATATTATAGCCACTATTGTTATTGTTGAAGTTGTGTCCACCTCTACTTCTATTGCTCCCATATCCACCTCTTCCACTTCCTTTCTGGGTCTTCCCATTGAACTAGCAATTCTAAGTGGTGTGGTTGGTCTTGTCACAGATGGCATAAGGTTGAATATTCTAACCTTTGGCTTTTTCATGCTTGGGTCCTTTCTTCTTCCCTTTCCACTAGCTCTTGCTTATGAAGTTGGCTTGGTAAGTCTCCTCTTAATCTTCTTCCTTCTTCTTTCCTTTCTGCTTCTTATCCTTCTTATCTACATATAGAGCACTAGTTCAATTACCATGATAGGGGTTACCTTCCTCTATGCTTTTTTTGGCCTCTTGATTGAAGAGTTTTCCAAGAAATATGTTGAAATCTGGAGTTTGCACATCCATGATGAGATCGTAAACTATCCGGAAGGATTGCCATTGCTTATCACATCAAGTCCCATTGAGAATCTGCCTTATGATAGCCTCTTCTTCAATCAGCTCTCCAATGGATGCTAACTGATCCGCAACCTCCTTGACCTTGGTAACAAAGTCTATGATGGTTTGTTTAGGTGTCTTCTTCATTTGGTTGAACTTGATCCAAAGATGATTCTTTCTTGCTTTGATACTAGCATAAAAGAAAGTCTTAAGGGCATCCCAAGTCTCTTGAGATGTCTTGCATCCTCTAAAATGTGGTAATAGAAAGTCAGAGATAGAGCTTAGTATGTATGACCTTGCTTGAGCATCCCTAGCACACCAAAGTGTGAGCTTACCTGTCTCCTCTTGTGTAGGTCCTCCTTTGGATCTTGGAATAGGCATAGCCTCATCACCTACTATAATTCCATAAAGATTTGTACCTTGCAAACAGGCCTCCATTCTGATTTTCCAGGCTATGTAGTTGTGTCGATCAAGCTTCTCAATTATTGAAGGAGATCCATCACCCATCTTGATCTAGCTGTGATACCACTGAAAGAACTTGGAGAAGCTTGTAGGAGGTAGAAAATTGAGTTGCAAAGCAATGAAGTTTGGTCCATCCAACCGTCATAGGAACAACCCTTGAGCTTATGGAGACTCAAATAGACCTTATAGGCATGTGATAAGTGAAATAAAATGCACTATGTATTTTGGAGAATGAAGGAGAAAGAGTCGATACAAGATAGATAGGTTTGTGCATTGACTAGCTCAAAAAACTTACTATCTATGGAAGAGACAACAAACTTCAAATGCTCATAGCAACCAACATGATTACAATTAGAAAACAATCCTCTTATGGGAGTGATACACATGGGGTTGAGTGTATATAATGCACAAAACTATAACAAATAAGCAAAATATGCTATAGGAATGAACCAAACACTCAACAGTGGTACTTCCTATTTTTCAGGAATATGTAGAGATTGACCTCGAGATAGAAAAGCTATGATTTCTCTCAATCTACTGAACACAATACTATGAAACATTACAAGAATAAATTAGACACTATGAGCCATCCTTCATCCGAGTTGGAGCTCTGTAGAGAGAGCAACAGCCTCTACAAGATTAGTTTTGGCAAAGAAGATGATGTAGAGGAATGGAGCAAAACAATGATGGTCACAAGTGTATGTATATTGTTTCCTTGTATTGTAATAGTGATTTGAAGTCTTTATATAGATTGTAGAAGTGATCCACGACTTCTACAAGTGGATTTTGAATTCAAATAAAGGTAGTAAGAGTTGTTGGAGGGAATCAATTCACTTTCATACAATCTAGGAAAAGGGAAGATCTAGTTTGATCTACTTTTAGGTGATTGATTGAATGATTGAATGCAACTCAACCACTATAGATTCATGTCATTTGGGCTCTCTTTTTATCCTTATACATGTTTAAAGATCAAGGCTTTTACCATGGTAAAATATGCATGAGAAATCTTTTTAGAAAATACAATAAGCATAAGTAAAAGAACTCTCCAATGGATATTCCTTCAATGTAATCCAAACCATAGTTTTTGATGTAGATCAAATCAAACTCAAGCATAGTGTAAGCTTGATGTTCCAACAATACCAAAGCACAAAGAATCCCAAGAAGCCAGAAAATTTGGCCTTGAGGAATGTTTTGATAGCCACGTTCAAAGAGCAATTCGGATTGGATCCCAACAATAGCTCTAAAAGCAGTCTTTGAGTGGTTGATTTTGCATCCAGAGGCTTCACATAAAGTATCTAGGAACCTCCAAAACATCCCTATTCTGGTACACGCATTGTGGACAAAGGCATTTATATCGTTAGTAGAAGGTCTCATGGTGATCTGGCCATGGTTAGGGGGCAAGAAGAGGCCTTTGCAGATATTACCAACTTCCACATGTTGTTCCACTAGCCAGCTAAGCCCTTCCTTGGCAATGGAAAAGGGAAGCGGAGCTAATAGGCACCCTTGTCTAATTGATTGTTTTAATTTGATCACCTTCAAGAGATTGTCATTAACATGAATTTGAGTTGATGCGTTTCCCAATAAGGTAGTCCCATTCTAGCATGTCGTAAGCTTTGTCGAAGTCTATCTTGAGGAAAAACACATATTTTCATGAATCAACCATGAAGTAGAGACCTTCCCAAATATCAAATATTGAATTTCTTTGGACAAAACCTTTTTGGTCCTTATTTAGCCAAACTCTCAGATGGCCAAAAATTGTGTTAGCTATGACTTTAGCAATGATCTCATATCCTATTTGAAGCATCATGATTGGAAACCAATTCTCAATTCTGTTATTTTCCCCCTTTTTTTGTCGACTAATTTGATGATGCCATTGTTGAGACAAGTCAAAGTGCACTAAACTCGAGCACCTCTTGGCAGACCAAAGAAAGAGGGGTGGCAATCATTAACTTGAGGACTTAAACAACTCGTTAGTGAGCCCGTCGGGCTCCGGGCTTTTCCCACTGGAAAGGGCATCAAGCAAGGATCGAAGGATGTGTGAGATCCTATGAGAGGATACCCTAGAGATGGCGGCCATGTAGTCCCGTCTATGAGGGGAGAAGGGGTCGAGATCCCTAGGATTCTTGTAAAATGTTCTTTAATGATTCCAATATTTTCTTCTTCCATATTGCATACATCCCCATTCGATTCTACCAATAAGGGGATCGATTCTCTCTTTTGTTTCCTTTTAAGAATGTTGTACATCTCTTTGGTGGGCTTGTCGGCTTTGCTAGCCCACCACTCCTTAAAGAATATTTGCAAATTTTTCCTTTGTATTTTTTTCTTGTATCTCAGCAACGCTCTGATTCTGTGTAGGCCCTGTTGGAGCAAGTCTATGACAAGCCTAAGTATTGGCTTGAGTCCCACAAAGTCATGAAAAAAGCTTTAAAATGAAGACTATGTAAAGTTCACTTGTGAACTACCTCTTGTAACTTTTGAAGAGTTTACTTAATGTAAAAGTGAAAGAATCTTAAGTGGTTGAGTCCACTTGATCAAGAATGGAAAGAGGAGCCACGAATTTGTGATTTGTGGTAGGTAGAGAATCAAATCAACCATTGGTTGATTGGAGAGTGATTGAGGGAAGTTAGCCTCCCAAACTCAACTATAAATAGATGGCAGTTTTACTCGTGGTTAGAGAGACCTATGTGAAGACCTCCAAGAGCTGAGTTTTATGCCATATCAAGGTGTGATTACAAGGCACACATATGTATCAGTAAGTCCATTGTATTGTACAAGCAATATACTTTCATTTTCATGATCATTTGGGTTCATGTTTCCATGTTCTTGTGAAGTGTACTACTCACTGCCATTACTCTCAGTTTTCTCAGTCAGATTGCAGAGATGTTTTCTCTGAGCTTGGTGCATCCTTTTCAGTAATTTAACTTGGTAAATTTAGCTCTATGAGTCTACTATACGCTCACAAATTTTCATGTCATTTGGATGTTGCAATCTTCAGTTATGTTCATTTGAAGTCAACAGGGTCTGTTCATCTTCACTTCTTTGTTAGGTACCCGATTTTTTTCACTCACCTTGTCAGAGCCATTTCTCAGTAGTTACTTATCTAAATTCAGTGATTTAAAGCTTGTTGGATTCACCTTACTGTCTAGTATAACCATACAAATTTTCATAATCATTGGATTCCTAAATTGTGAGTTATGTTTATTTTTCTGCTCATTGGTCTCAAACTATAGCAGCCCGTGAAAATCGGGATGATGTCATCACTTGTTAAAACTCATTCTCAGTGTGTGGTTTATTATTTCTGATGAGATTACTCTTGAAAGTTAGCTCTTTAAGCTACCTAGATTTCCCCAAGAGGAATTAAGTTAATTGCTGCTGTGCTCAGAGAATTATATAAAACACTGGAGAGGTGTATGAACCAAGAATAGCAAGTTTTCACCTCTGAGCTAACTCCAACTTATCTATTTTGATCTATCTCTTGAGCGTGATCTTCCAAGGTACATAGGGTGTCTAATACATCCATTGGCAAGCTAAAAGGGCCCACCATATACTCCTGGAGTTCATTTGGCTGGTGTAGATCAAGGATTTTGCAACACCTCTTCATCTTCAAGCACATACCTATCCATCTCTTCACAGTGGTATCAGAGCAAGGTTGGACAACATGGCAGATGGATTTCCTTCATCAATTGACAAATTGGATAGAGGTAATTACTCAGCTTGGTCACTAAGAATGGAAGCTTATCTCCAAGGTAGAAGTTTATATGGTTATGTGGCTGGAGATGAAGTTATGCCAAGTTTCAGGAACAAAAGTCAACCAACACAAGAAGAGCAAGAAAGATTGAGCACATGGTGCTCCAAGGATGCACTTGCAAGGTCTTATCTCCTCAACTCTATCTCATATTTTTTGTTGCCTCACATTAGAAGTTGTAAGACATCTCAGGAAGTGTGGGATGCACTTGAAGCTTTCTTTTCTTCACGTACTAAAGCTAGGAAGCATCAACTATGGCTTGATTTGAAAACTCTCAAGAAGGCTCCCAAACAAAATGTGACTGATTTTGTCACAAAGCTCAAGGACATAGCAAATTAGTTGGGAAGCATTGGAGAGGTAATAGATGAAGAGCAAATTGTAAGGCAGGTCATCAATGGCTCGAAGGCAGATGACAAGTGGGAAGCATTCACCACAGCTATGGATTTGTACATGGACATGCATGTACCTGATTTCAATACACTCATTGGAAAACTACTTACCCAAGAGGCAAAGCTTATCAAAAATGGAGAAAGCTCTAAAGGTAATCAATCTTCAACTTTATACACTGATAAAAGCAAGTCCAAAGATAACAAAGGAAAGGCAAAGAAAGTGGATGATGAAGCAGGTACATATCAAGCTAACTATGCAGGTAGAGGAAGACATGGCAGAGGTAGAGGAAGAGGAGGTAGACAAGGCAGGGGGAGATCCCAAGACTCCAACCCATGTTCTATTTGTGGACTAACTAATCATACAACTGAAAATTGCTTTAGGAATTCCAGGAATCAAAGAGGAAGAGGATACAATAGAGGAAGTTATGGCTACTCAAGAGGAAGGTTCAACAATTATCATGGCAACTACAACAACTACAATCATTCAAACTATCAAGGAGGCTATAAAGGAAGGAAAGACTACAATAACTACACAGAAGATTCACACAAAGAGGATTCATTATTGATCATGAACATGGCTATGCCACAAGGTAAATCTGATGAGCATGTTTTCTACATAGATTCAGGTTGTTCAAATCATGTGGCAGGAAATGTGGCACTCCTATCAGATTTAGAAGATCCAAGGAATAAGCATGAGGTAGAAACAGGAGATGATACAAAACATCCTGTGGAGAAAATAGGCAATGTCAAAGCACCTGATGGAAACATCAACCTACTCAGTAAGGTACTCTATGTCCCTACCATTACAAAGAATTTGATAAGTGTTGGGCAGATAGTAGAGAAAGGGTTGCAAGTCAGGTTCACAAAAGCACGAAAATTTGTTGAAGATCCAAGTCAAGGATTCAGAAAAATTGCAAAAGGTGAAAAGACAGGTAGATTGTTCACATTTGAATTACAGGACACTAGAAACATTGCTCTCTTTAATTATGGTAGTCAGACACTCACAAAATTGGAAGTATGGCACAAAAGGTTAGCACATATTGTTGAAAGGTCATTAAAGCAAATCTGCAGGGACCAAAGTGTACTTGGACTCCCTAATTTGTCAAAACAACATATGATTTATAAGTGTAGTGCATGTCAATTTGGAAAGTCTCATAGGTTACCATTCATGAAGAAAGGTTATATGCATGGAGATCTCTTGGAGTTGGTTCATACAGATGTATGGGGACCTAGCAAGGAAGCTTCAATATCTGGATCAAGCTATTATGTCTCCTTTATTGATGATTGCAACAGATGGACTATCCTATTCTTTATGAAACACAAAGATGAAGTTTTTTCATGTTTCAAAAGATATTTGGCTCTTGTGGAGAATCAAACAGGTAAATCACTAAAAAGGCTAATGTCAGATGGAGGGGGAGAATACTTCTCCCATGATTTTGATTCTTTTCTTCAAGAAAGAGGAATCAAAAGAGAGGTAACTACAAGGTACACTCCTGAGCAAAATGGAGTGGCAGAAAGGAGGAATAGGACAATTGTTGAAGCTGCAAGGTCTATGTTAAATGAAAAGCATTTACCTAATTACTTATGGGATGAGGCTGTATCTATAGCCACTTACTTGATTAACAGGTTGCCTTCAAAATCCCTTCATGGGATGACTCCATATGAGGCTTGGAATGGAAGAAGACCAAGCTTAGATCATTGCAAAATTTTTGGATGTATTGCTTTTGCTCATGTTCCTTCACAGGTTAGAGGAAAGATGGATCCAAAGGTAGAAAGGTGTATATTTATTGGATATGACAACAATCAAAAGGGCTACAGGTTATACAACCATACCAATAAAGGATTCTTGGTAAGTAGAGATGTAGTTTTTGATGAGAACAATTCATGGTATGAAGATTCATGCAGGAAGGTCAATTTGCCATATAATCTTGAAGAAAATTTTCCAAAGCTTGGTAGAGAACAACCAAAGATTGAAGAACAAGACACCTCGGAGGATGATGAAGAATCTCAGATGGAAAAGATCAAAGCATGGAAGTCTAAAGGTAAAGCAAAATTGCAGGAACTTGGACATGAGGCAGAATCATCACATCATGGCCTAAGAAGATCTATGAGGGAAAAGAAGAAACCAGAAAGGTATGGGTTTGACACCTCATTAGTAACTAAACACTCTATCTACATAGCACAGGACATAAACCAAGAGGAGCCATCATCATTTGAAGAGGCCAAAGCAAAAACAAAATGGAAGCATGCAATGAAGGAAGAGATTGAAGCACTTGAGGAAAACAACACTTGGGATTTGGTGCCCAAGGCTTCATCCATGAAGGTAATAGGCTCAAGATGGGTCTATAAACTCAAGAAGAATTCTGATGGTTCCATTAACAGGTATAAGGCAAGGCTTGTAGCAAAAGGCTTTGCACAAACTCAGGAAATTGATTATGAGGAGACCTTCTCTTCTGTGGCAAAGATGCCTACTATTAGGGTTTTGCTTAGTATTGCCTCTTCCAAGAATTGGAAGATACTTCAACTAGATGTAAAGAATGCATTCTTGAAAGGTTGGATAACAGAAGAGGTATATATGGCACAACCACCTGGTTTTGAGAATCAAGTTTATCCTGATTATGTGTGTAAACTTAACAAAGCATTGTATGGTCTAAAGCAAGCTCCAAGAGCTTGGAATTTTAGGCTTGTTTCATTCTTGCAGGACAAAGGCTTTCAACCAAGAAAGGCAGATCCTTCACTCTTTATTAAAGAAGTAACTATGAGGTCATCTACCTATGTGTATATGTAGATGATATTATATTGACAGGAAATGATGCAGATGGTATGAAGAAGATCAAAGATCGGATGAGAGAAGAGTTCAAGATAAGTGATTTGGGTTCACTTACCTACTTCCTAGGTTTGGAAGTTGTCTACAAAGATCATGGTTTGTTTCTCACTCAAAGGAAGTACATTAAGGACATGTTGGCAAAATTCAAGATGCAAGATTGTAAGATTGCAGGTACTCCAATGGAGGTCAATCACAAATTGAGCTCACATGAAGGTGAACTCGTAGAGGACATCACATCATATCAAAGTCTAGTGGGTAGTCTCAACTATGCCACATTGACAAGAGTAGATATATGTTACAGTGTGAGTGTGCTAAGTCAATTTATGCACACACCAAGGAAACCACACATGGACGCTGCCAAAAGGATTCTCAAGTATCTCAAAGGAACCATAAATGAAGGACTTTATTATCCTTATGTATCTGATTTAGGTTTGAAGCTATTTTCTGATGCAGATTGGGCTGGCTCCAAGGAAGATAGAAGGAGCACTTCAGGTCATCTTACCTTTGCAGGTTCAAAGCTTATTTCATGGTCATCCAAGAAGCAACCCACAGTTGCTCTCTCTTCTACTGAAGCTGAATACAGAGGTCTTGCCATAGCTACTCAGGAAGCTATGTGGATGAAGACATTATTCAAAGATCTTGGATTGGAGTTTGGAACTCCAACTATTTTTTGTGACAATATGAGTTCTATTCAATTAGCTGCTAATTCTATTTTTCATGCAAGGACTAAACATATTGAAGTTCATTATCACTATGTACGAGAGAAGGTTTGAAGCAAAAAGATTCAAATATCATATGTGTCCACACATCAACAATGTGCAGATATTCTAACCAAAGCATTGGATGGTACAAAGCTTTGCAAATTCAAGGCTATGATTGGTTTGCAGGTAATCTTGGAAGATTGAAGACCTCAAGCATACTTGGCTTGAGGGGGAGCTGTTGGAGCAAGTCTATGAGAAGCCTAAGTATTGGCTTGAGTCCCACAAAGTCATGAAAAAAGCTTTAAAATGAAGACAATGTAAAGTTCACTTGTGAACTACCTCTTGTAACTTTTGAAGAGTTTACTTAATGTAAAAGTGAAAGAATCTTAAGTGGTTGAGTCCACTTGATCAAGAATGGAAAGACGAGCCACGAATTTGTGATTTGTGGTAGGTAGAGAATCAAATCAATCATTGATTGATTGGAGAGTGATTGAGGGAAGTTAGCCTCCCAAACTCAACTATAAATAGATGGCAGTTTTAGTCATGGTTAGAGAGACCTATGTGAAGACCTCCAAGAGCTGAGATTTATGCCATATCCAGGTGTGATTACAAGGCACACATATGTATCAGTAAGTCCATTGTATTGTACAAGCAATATACTTTCATTTTCATGATCATTTGGGTTCATATTTCCATGTTCTTGTGAAGTGTACTACTCACTTCCATTACTCTCAGTTTTCTCAGTCAAATTGCAGAGATGTTTTCTCTGAGCTTGGTGCATCATTTTCAGTAATTTAACTTGGTAAAGTTAGCTCTATAAGTCTACTATATGCTCACAAATGTTCATGTCATTTGCATGTTGCAATCTTCAGTTATGTTCATTTGACGTTAACAGGGTCTGTTCATCTTCACTTCTCTGTCAGGTACCCGATTTTTTTCACTCACCTTGTCAGAGCCATTTCTCAGTGGTTACTTATCCAAAATCAGTGATTTAAAGCTTTTTAGATTCACCTTACTGTCTTGTATAGCCATACAAAGTTTCATAATCATTGGATTCCTAAATTTTGAGTTATGTTCATTTTTCTGCACACTGGTCTCAAACTGTAGCAGCCCGTGAAAATCGGGATGATGTCATCACGTGTTAAAACTCATTCTCACTGTGCGGTTTATTATTTTTGATGGGATTACTCTTGAAAGTTAGCTCTTTAAGCTACCTAGACTTCCCCAAGATGAATTAAGCTAATTGCTGCTGTGCTTAGAGAATTATGTAAAACACTGGACAGGTGTATGAACCAAGAATAGCAAGTTTTCTCCTCTGAGCTAACTCCAACTTATCTGTTTTGATCTATCTTTTTGAGAGTGATCTTCCAAGGTACATAGGGTGTCTAATACATCCATCGGCAAGCTAAAAAGGCCCACTATATACTCCTGGAGTTCATTTGGCTGGCGTAGATCAAGGATTTTGCAACACCTCTTCATCTTCAAGCACATACCTATCCATCTGTTCATAGGCCCTTCTAGGATTGAGCTTTCCCTTTGTTCACTTACTTATAAAGTGTCTAGAGTCGATAATATAGAGCTTCTCTATGCTCATGCCAAACAATCGGGAGCATCTTCCTAGTTCTTATCATCATTTTCCATAACTTATCGACTGCATGTCTCCAAATCTTTGCTAGGGATGAATAGGTGGAAAGTGCCTCCTTCCACACTTCAACAATTTCATAATGGACAGAGGGGAGAGAGAAAGAAGTCAAGAAGGCATGAAACCAAGGAGCCTTATGGACTGGGTGAGAGGTTGGAATGAGATAATGATCGGGTAGTGATCAAAGATGGTGAGATCAGTGCATTGTGAGAGGGAAGGATAACCCCACTAATGAATGATGCTCTAAGCAATATAGCTTCTCACCATAAACAAATAATGTAGATGACATAAATCCTACATTGAAGCTCAAAAAAGAGCATTAAAGAATGTGGCAGATGCTAAATTTGTTGTTTATCCCAAAAGCTATGGTTGAGAGTGATGAAATTTGTCCCTCTCCTTTTCGTGTGCCAATGTATGGGGGGAAGAAGGCTATTCTTCTCTCCTAATGAGGTGGAGGGAGGTTTTCTATGCTCTAGTGGCACCCCTGCATTGATTGTAATGTATCATCTTAATACAGAGATCTTGTTCTCAATTTCATTCTGAATACAGTACTATTTGTTTTGTTAATTCTGACTGAGATATGCCCTTGACAAGATGACGGACTTTGGAGTAGACAATCAGAGAACATAGAGATGAAAGATGTAAATGTATCTATTAATGCACATTGGTATACAATCCCATTTGCATGACTAGAATTGCCAAATGGTGTAGAGAGGTGTAGGCTATGATGTAGTCCTCACACTCACTCAAACTTAGTAGAGTTGGCCTCGGGAATTGAATGAATCTGCCCGCAACTTTTCAAGTACATTTTTATAGGAAATGAATAGGAATTTGAATTCAAATTCAAATTCTTGGCTCCCTTTAATCAAGCTTCTACAAGTTTGGAGATATTCTCTCAATCAAATGAACTAAATTTTCCACGAATCATTTGGGTAGGTGATTGCAAAAGATTCTAAGTCAAATTGACTTTTACAATGAGGTAAAGTGGTAAGTAATCACTAGCATGTGTTCCTATGGTTCTTCATGCATGTAGATTCTTCATGATATCTTCCAAGCCAAATGTGTAGGCTTGTGATTTGCACCAATAGCTCCCCCTCAAGCCAAACATTTTGGCTTAAGTCTTCATCTTCAATCTTCAAGTATATCGTGCAATCCAATCATAGATTTGAACCTGCAAAGTTTGATTCCATCCAAAGATTTAGTCAGCAAATCTGCACATTGCATGTTGGTTGACACATAAGTCAGCTGAATGTCCTTGCTTAGCAACTTCTCCCTCACATAATGATAATGAACTTCTATGTGTTTTATCCTAGCATGAAAAATAGGATTAGCTGCAAGGTGAAGAGAACTTGTATTATCTCCAAAGATAATTGGAGGCCTAGTATATAAGCCCAATTCTGAATACAAAAGCTTAATCCAAATTGCTTCTTGAGTGGCATTAGCTAGCCCTCTATACTCTCCTTCTGTAGAAGACAATGCAACAGTTGGTTGCTTCTTTGCAGACCAAGAAATTGGTTTGTCACCTGCAAAGGAAATGTATCTAGAAGTGCTTCTCCTATCATCCTTTCATCATGCCCAATCTGCATCTGAATAGACTTTTATATCAATATCTGAAGTATAAGGAAAGTACAAACCATGGTTCTGTGTACCCTTGAGATATTTCAGGATTCTTTTGGCAGCCTCTAAGTGAGGTATCCTTGGCTTGTGCATAAATTGGCTTAGCACACTAACTTCATATGCAATATCAATTCTAGTTAAGGTAGCATAGTTCAAGCTACCCACCATACTCTGATAACCTGTAATGTCTTGGAGTTCATCACCTTCATGGGCACTTAGCTTTAGGTTGACCTCCATTGGAGTACTAGCTGCTTTAGCATCCTGCAAGTGAAATTTCTTCAACATATCCTGCACATACTTCTTCTGAGTAATGTATATCCCTGAATTAGTGTAAACTAATTCAAGTCCCAAAAAATACTTCAATAGCCCAAGATCATTGATCTTGAACTCCTTCATCATTTGGCTTTTCATGCTTCTGATTCCATTGACATCATTACCTATAATGATGATGTCATCAACATAGACACAGAGATAGATTACCTCTGAATTACTTCTCTTAATAAATAGAGAAGTGTCAGCCTTGCTCATAACAAATCCTTGGTCTTGGAGGTATGTAGTTAGCCTGTAATTCCATGCCCTAGGTGCCTGCTTCAATCCATATCAAGCCTTCTTTAATTTGCAAACATAAGTTACCTTCTTAGGGTCTTCATAGCCAGGAGGTTGTGACATATAAACTTCTTCTGAAATCCATCCATTCAAGAAAGCATTCTTGACATCCAATTGGTACATGTTCCAATTCTTGGATGCAGCCACACTAACCAACACTCTGATTGTTGGCATCTTGGCCACAGGGGAAAATGTCTCCTCATAGTCAATGCCTTGGGTTTGTGCAAAACCCTTGGCTACTAACTTGGCCTTGTACCTGTTAATTGTGCCATCAGAATTTCTTTTCAACTTATAGATCCATGTGGATCCTATTACCTTCATGGAGTCCTTCTTGGGTACTAATTCCCATGTATCACTCTCCTTGAGTGCTTCAATCTCCTCATCCATAGCCTCTTTCCATTCTGATTTGGTGATTGCTTCTTCATATGAACCTGGTTCTTCATTTAGCAAATCCTTTGCAAGATAAATTGAATGTTTAGTAACAAGAGATGTATCATACCCATATCTAATAGGTTTTTTGCTCTCTCTTTAAGACCTTCTAATTTATTGAGTTGAAGATTCTGGTATGTCTTCAAGCTTCTTCATCTTCATTTTCCCATTGGACTTCCAAGCCTTGAACTCTTCAAGGTTGATTGTATCTTCATCATCTAAGCTTGAGTCTTCTTTCTGAATTGATCCCTCCTTTGTGAGTTTTGGAAACTCTTCTTCCAAATCATAGGGTAGTTTGAACTTCCTGCATTCATTCTCATACCAAGAATCATTCTCATCAAAGATCACATCTCTGCCATAAATCCCTTATTGGTAGGGTTATAAAACCTGTAACCTTTTCGATTTAAATCATATCCAATAAAAATGCATTTTTCAGCCTTTGGATCTAACTTACCTCTAACCTGTGAAGGTATGTGTACATATGCTACACATCCAAAAATTTTGCAGTGATCGAATGATGGTCTCTTACCATGCCAAGCTTCATAGGGTGTCATACCATCAAGTGATTTTGATGGTAACCTATTTATGGGATAGGTCACAGTAGAAACACTTTCTGCCCATAGGTAGTTAGGTAATTTCTTCTCATTAAGCATAGATCTAGCTGTCTCAACAATTAACCTATTTTTTCTTTCAGCTACCGTCAGGGGAGCACTAGATTGTGCTCTCTGACTACACAAGACAAGATTTCGGAAACACAGTTCTGATTACAAGAATACCCACGAAGGGAAAATGCTACAAGAATATACGATCGATACAAGGTGTCCCACAACCCGGGACCAATAGGTATGGAAAACTCGACTAGAGATGATACAGGAGATCCCACAACCCGGGATCGTAGGTAGGAAACAAGATATCTCGATTACAAGAAATCCCCTCAGGGATATGAACTGGATACAAGAAATAACTAGAAAGGATCTCGTACTACGAGATTACAATAGGACAAGAAAGGATGTCCACAATACAAGACTAGACAAGACTAGAGCTAGAAACAAGACTAGAACTTGAACTGGAACTTGAATGTACTTACTTGGAGGTCACGACTCCTTGAGCTCCCAAGACTGGCATTGGCAAGACTGATTATGAATGTGGCCAACCCCTCCTTATATAGGTTTTCAAGGGCGGTTCCCAAGGCGGTTGCGAACTGATGATGTCATCATGATGTCATCGATTTGTAACAAGACCTCCCAATGTCAGAATTCAGCGAATAGACAGTCGATCTTGGGGTTTTGGCACATTCCGGACGCAATGGAAGCATTGGTTTCTCCTAATTCTGAACCAATCATGAGATACAGGGTTCACATGGAATCTTAGGTTCAGGATGGTTTCCTTCGTCCATGACATCACCTCCCCCTCAAGCGACGAGTTCCACGAGGAGCGGTCATGTTATCTGGTCTCGGCTTCGTTGGATTTTTCTTATGGAATTCTCGAACCTTGATTGGTGCTCTCTGAAGGTTTTCTGCAGGTTCCCAAGTACGATCGAGATTACAATAGGACAAGAAAGGATGTCCACAATACAAGACTAGACAAGACTAGAGCTAGAAACAAGACTAGAACTTGAACTGGAACTTGAATGTACTTACTTGGAGGTCACGACTCCTTGAGCTCCCAAGACTGGCATTGGCAAGACTGATTATGAATGTGGCCAACCCCTCCTTATATAGGTTTTCAAGGGCGGTTCCCAAGGCGGTTGCGAACTGATGATGTCATCATGATGTCATCGATTTGTAACAAGACCTCCCAATGTCAGAATTCAGCGAATAGACAGTCGATCTTGGGGTTTTGGCACATTCCGGACGCAATGGAAGCATTGGTTTCTCCTAATTCTGAACCAATCATGAGATACAGGGTTCACATGGAATCTTAGGTTCAGGATGGTTTCCTTCGTCCATGACAGCTACCCCATTCTGTTCAGGAGAGTACCTTGTGGTTATTTCCCTTTTAATGCCTCTGTCCTGCAAGAAGTCCTCAAATTCATTGGAGAAGTACTCACCTCCTCCATCTAACCTTAGCCTCTTCAAATTCCTTCCTATCTGATTTTCAACTAATGCAAGATATTTCTTAAAACAATTAAGCACCTCATTCTTGTGCTTCATAAAGTATAACACAGTCCATCTGCTATAATCATCAATAAAAGACACATAGTACCTTGAAACTAAGACTGAGGGGTATTTGCTAGGTCCCCAAACATCTGTGTGTACCAGCTCTAGGTAATCTTCATGCATATATCCTTTCCTTGAGTAGGGTAACCTGTGAGACTTACCAAATTGACAAGCACCACACTTGTAAATCATATGTTGCTTGGATACATTCTGTATCCCAAGCACACATTGGTCCCTGCACATTTGCTTCAAGGTCCTTTCTCCTATGTGCCCTAATCTCTTGTGCCAAATCTCAAGCTCTAAAAGTGTTTGATCTTTATAACTGTATAATGCAATGTTTTTTGTATCTTCCAACTCAAAAGTGAAAAGTCTACCTGATTTTTCTCCTTTGGCTATCCTTTTGAATCCATGTCTTGGGTCCTCCACAAATGCTCCATATTGATTGAATCTGATATGCAAACCTTTCTCCACAATCTGACCAACACTCATTAGGTTCTTTGTAATGGTTGGTACATAGAGTACCCTACTCAACAAATTCTGATTACCATCACATGTCTTCACATTTCCAATTTTAATTACAGAATGCTTTGTATAATCACCTGTTTGGACTTGGTGTTTACCTTTGGGTTCCTCAAGATCAGAGAGTAGTGCCACATTACCAGCCACATGATTTGAACACCCTGAATCAATATAAAATAAATGATCATCATTTGTACCTGACTTTGAAGTCATGTTCATGATCAAGAGAGAGTCATCCTGCTCCTCTGTGTAATTGTTGTAGTCCTTTCTATTTTTAAATCCTCCTTGGTAGTTGCCATTGTAATTGTTGTTGTAATTGTTGTTGTGGCCTTGGTGATGGTTGAACCTTCCTCTAGACTGAGAGTATCCACCTCTTTGGTAGCCTCTTCCTCTCTGATTTTTGTAATTCCTGTAACACTCATGTGTGGTGTGGTTTGAAAAACCACAAATGTTACATGGTGATGAATTATAGGGTCTCCCCCTACCTTGCTTACCTCCTCTGCCCCTACCTCTTGAAGATCTACCTCTCCCTGCATAGTTGGCTTGGGAGAGAGAGCATTCATCTTCCACCTTTTTACTATTGCCTTTATCCTTAGATTTCTTATCAGTGTATAGGGCAGAAGAGTTGTTACCTTTGGTAGTATCTCCACTCTTGGTAAGCTTTGCTTCATGTGTGAATAGTTGACCCATGAGAGTTGTAAGATCTAGAGTGCACATGTCCATGTAGAGATCCATTGCAGTTGTGAAACTTTCCCACTTGTCATCAGCCTTGATTCCATTGATTACCTCCCTCACAATTTGTTCTTCTTCAATCTCTTCTCCTATGCTTGCTAACTGATCTGCAACATCCTTGATCTTGGTCACAAATTCTGAAGCAGCTTGCTTAGGTTGCTTCCTTACTGTTGTGAACTCAATCCACAACTGATTTTTCCTAGCCCTTGTATTGGAGAAAAATATGATGACAAGGTTTCCCAAGTCTCTTGGGAAGTATTACAATTTCTGATATGAGGTAAGAGAAAGTCAGATATAGATTTGAGTAAGTAAGACCTTGCCAAAGCATCCTTTGCACACCATGTGTTGAGCTTTTCTTGTTCCTCCTTGGTGGGTAAACCTCTTGCTTTGAATGAGGGCAATTTCTCATCTCCTAAGATGTATCCAAAGAGACTCCTTCCTTGTAAGTAGGTATTCATCCTTAGAGACCAAGCTTGATAGTTGTTCCTGTCCAATTTATCAATGAATGAAGGAAAACCATCTCCCATTTTACCTTATTTACTCTGATACCACTGTTGAGAAAGATGGATGGATGATCCAGGAAATTGAGTAGGTACTGCTAAACCTGCTTTGTACCTGCCCTCTTAGCTTCAGAGATGATTTGTAGACTTCCTTAGCTTCCAGATCACACCAAGAAATGGCATATGTCCTTTGCAAATGATGTATGTAATGATTGAATCAAAAGAGACAACTTTGTACTTCACACATTCAAGAAAAACTTCTATTTTGGTCTTGACACCTGCTCAATGTTTTGCTCAGTGTGACCAGCACAGTAGAAATTGATAAAATTCCTTCTAGGGGTATTCAATTATCTTAGTAAGCTACCATTTTCAAGTAGAATGATGTAAAATAATGAACTATGCTAAGAGAAATTAATTTAGCAAGATAATCAATATCCCTGACTTTTTAGGAATGATGCAGAGATAGACTAGTGAGCACCTCGACGACGATTTGTCTGAATTGGCTAAATGAAATCACTTCAAACTTTGTCAGCATGTAAATGACTTTGAGCTGAATCCAACAAGCTTTGAATCACTGAATTTGGTTGAGTATTGACTGAGATATGCCCTTGACACATTGACAGACTTTGGAGTAGACAATCAGAGAACACAGAGATGAAAGATGTAAATGTATCTATTAATTCACATTGGTATACAATCCCATTTGCATGAATAGCATTGCCAAATGGTGTAGAGAGATGTAGGCTATGATGTAGTCCTCACACTCACTCAAACTCAGTAGAGTTGGCCTCGGGAATTGAATGAATCTGCCCGCGACTTTTCAAGTACATTTTTATAGGAAATGAATAGGAATTTGAATTCAAATTCAAATTCTTGGCTCCCTTTAATCGAGCTTCTACAAGTTTGGAGATATTCTCTGAATCAAATGAACTAAATTTTCCACGAATCATTTGGGTAGGTGATTGCAAAAGATTCTAAGTCAAATTTACTTTTACAATGAGGTAAAGTGGTAAGTAATCACTAGCATGTGTTCCTATGGTTCTTCATGCATGTGGACTCTTCATGATATCTTCCAAGCCAAATGTGTAGGCTTGTGATTTGCACCAACACTTAGGAATTGTTTGAATACGTGACACACCAACCTTTGGAAAGTGGCAAGGGCATTCGTGAGTCCAAACGGCATCACCTTGAAAGCATAGATTCCTTATTCAGTTGTGAATGCCATATTATGTTGGTCCCGTGTAGCAATGGCTACTTGGTTATATCTCGAGAATCCATCTAGGAAGCTATAGACTTCCTTACTTGTGACTCTTTTCAAGAGATGATCAATGATTGGTAAGGGGTAGCTATCACGGATTGTAGCTACCTTTACTTTCTTCAGGTTAATACGCACTCTTAATTTCCCATTATTTTTGGGTATGACCACTAATGGTGACACCCATTCCATATGTTCTATTTTGTAAATGAATCCGGCTGCTAACAGCTTCTCTATGTCCTCCTTATATTTTGCTGAATAGACATGATTATAAGTCTAAGGGTGTTGCTTCGATGGTTTTCCATCAGGTGTCATTGGTATTTGATGAGAACAAATGGATGGTTCTAGACCTTTGAGGTCCTTGTAGGTCCATGGAAACACATACCAATACTCTCGAATTAGTCTCATCAATTCTTTCCCTCCTCATGTGACACATCTTTTCCTATGTACGTGCATCTTTCTTCCTATCTTCCACCGTCACTATTACTTTCTGTTGGAGACCTCTAAATCTCCAAAGGTTTGATCTATACTGATTTAAGAGCACGTCTATATCAGTTATAGACCAAACTTTACGTAAATGTTACCTTCATTTACCAAATCTTCAATTATCACTTCTCTGAGTGAAAATTTTTCTTCTTGAAGAAGTCTGCTCCAAAGATCAACTTCATTACCTGTATACATCTTCAGATTTATTCAAACCAATGATGCACATATCTCCACACTATCTTTGCGCAATCATATCAACCAGTAGTCCTTCAAAAGAATCATTAAAACTTTAATTTGATCCTTAAGATCAAAGGTATGTCAAAAATTGTCTTCCTGAACTAGCGACTTTGACATAGGTAACTTCTAAGGTTGATTTCTTGCAGGACAGATCTCCTAAATGCTTTTAGCCATAGCTTCCTTACTTTCTAACTTAGATTTTGAATGCTCACTCATCAAAAACTTTACATTGTGCATTGAGATCTAAGCAAATCATTGATACGAAAAAGTGAGCGACTCTGACAAGTTTATCTGCACACTTTACATACACATGTTCCTATTGATCACACTCATAGCAGAAGAAGAATTAGACCATGAAACATTGAACATAGCTTCATTAGCTTCTACATTAGATGTGTATAAAAGGATTTCTCATCCACATATCAGACTGAGAGAAATCTACGAAATACTCGTCGCTATATCCTGAAGATGACTCTCTTCACATCTATCTCTATGACACTTGTCTTCTAATGACTCTATCATGTATTTCTTTACATCATTGACTTATATACATATGGTTCTAGACTTATCCCACGTCTATTACATTACTCCTTATCATCCTAAGGATTCTCTATACTCAGATCACAAGAATTTCCATTTGTAATGTACATATATATACAAGCTTTTCTTCTGAGATCTCTTCATCTTCTCAAGTGTCTTCTTCCACTTCAATCTGATCATAAGCTTGCTTCAATCTCTTTGTAATCACCAATTTGTGATTGGTTTGTTCTAAAAGCTCCCCCTCAATCACTAATTGTGATTATTCCATTCTTCTTTACTCCTCCCATCTCCTTGAATCTTTGTAGCTTAGGTCCATCCAAGCTTTTTGTTAACATATCTACAATTTGTTCTTTTGTTGGAGTATACATCACTTCAACCTCTTTATCAAGTACCTTTTCCCTCAAGAAATGGTACTGAATCTCTATATGCTTAGTCCTGGCATGAAAAACAGGATTAGCTGCCAAATATAATGAACTCATATTATCTCCAAAAAAAATTGGAGTACTCCGATCACTTCCAACTCTACAAGGTCTTCAACCATATTACTTCTTTTGCAGCCTCTAGCATTCCTTTATACTCATCTTCTGTAGATGACAAAGCAACTATATGTTGCTTCTTTGAGCACCAAGAAACTAATTTATCTCCAATATAACAGAGATACCCATGAGTAGACCTTCTATCATCTGAATCACCTGCCCAATCTGCATCACTAAACACTTTGATTCTTGTATCAGAAGTAAATCCATAATACAGACCTTCACTTAAGGTTCGTTTGATATATCTGAGTACCCTTTGAGCTGCAATCCAATGAGTCTTCTTTGGACAATGCATAAATTGTGATAACACACCTATTGCATATGCTGGTCTTGTCAAGGTAGCATAGATTAAACTACCTACCAAACTCTGATATTTCTTCATGTCATTAAACTCTTCACCTCCATACCTGCTCAATTTATGATTTACCTCCAATGGTGTGCTTGAAGGCTTGCAATCCTTCATGTTAAATTTGACAAGACGATTCTTCAAGTACCTCTCTTGTGTAACATATACTCCATGTTGAGTATACACAATCTGCATTCCTAAGAAATAAGATAAGTTTCCCAAATCACTTATCTTAAACTCCTTCTCTATTTGTTTCTTAAGCTCATTGATTCCTTGAGCATCTGTACCTGTGACAATAATATCATCAACATAAATACACATGTATATGTATCCATTTTCACTTGCCTTCACAAACAAGCTACTATCTGCCTTTGATGCTTGAAATCCACATTCATTCAAGAACTTAATAAGCATGTAATTCCATGCTCTTGGAGCGTGCTTCAACCCATACAAAGCTCTCTTGATCTTACACACATAATCTGATCCAATTGAATCCATGAAGCCTTCTGCTTGCTCCATGTACACTTCATCTGCAATGTATCCATTCAGAAATGCATTCTTCACATCTAATTGTGATAACTTCCATCCTTTACAAGCAGCAATAGCAATCAATGATCTAATTGTAGACATCTTAGCAACATGACTAAAGGTTTCATCATAATCTACCCCGTAAGTTTGGGTATAACCTTTGACCACAAGTCTAGCCTTGTATCTAGACACTTTACCATCTGCAAACCTTTTTGTTTTATATACCCACTTACATCCAATGACCTTCTGATTCTTTGGTCTTGGCACCAATTCCCATGTTTCATTTTCAAGTAGAGCATCATACTCTTCTTGCACCGCCTTCTCGCGATTCTGTTTACCTTTAGCTTCTTCATATGTGATTGGATCTTCTTCTGTCTTCACAATGTAAGCATAATCTTTTGTTGCTAGAAAAGATGTATCATAGCTATACCTGATACGCTCTTTTCTTTCCCTTGAGGATCTTCTAGCCTCTGCACTTCTTGAAGTCTCAGCCACATTTGATTCTGGATCAAATCTTGGCCCATCTTCAACATTGTCCTGCAATTTACTTTTATAATCAACATCATCAATATCTTCTTCATACACACTTACTTTTCTCTTTCCTTTCCTTTGTATTTCTTTAACATTTGCATACTCATTTGTTGGCCGTGTATACCATGTGCTTTGCTCATCAAATGTAACATCTTTGGTAACAAGAAATTGCTTTGTGGATGGACTCCACAATCTGTAACCCATCTGTCTATCATCATACCCAATAAACACATACTTCTCTGCTTTGGGTTCTAGCTTATGTCTCAATTGTGAAGGAACATAAGCATATACTAAACATCCAAATACCTTACAATGATCAAGAGTAGGTTTCTTACCCCACCATGCTTCATAAGGAGTTCTTCCCTAAAATGCTTTACAAGGTAATCTATTCACAAGGTATGTTGCAGTGTTGATAGCTTCTACCCATAGGTAGTTTGGACAGTTCTTTTCTTTCATCATTTCTCTTGCAAACTCTACAAAAGTTCTATTTCTTCTTTCTGCAACTCCATTTTGTTGAGGAAAGTACCTACAAGTTACTTCTCTTTTTATACCTACATTCCACAAATAATCATCAAACTCTTTAGAGAAATACTCTCCCCCTCCATCTGATCTCAATCTCTTGAGTTTTTGTCCTGTAATCCTTTCTACATAAGCATGATAATGCTTGAATGTCTTGAACACTTCTGATTTTTCCTTGATTACATATAAAGTAATCCATCTGGTTGCATCATCAACAAACAACACATAATATCTGGATCCATTTATGTTATAGTCCCTTGAAGGACCCCACACATCTGTATGAATCAATTCAAGCATATTTGAATACTTATATCCTGATTTATTGTATGAACTATTGTGTGCTTTACCTAATTGACAAGCTTCACACTTGTACACCATATGTTGCCCTTCAACTTTTGGCAAACCAAGCAACACATCATTCCTTGACATTTCCTTTATGGCTCTCTCATTGAAATGACCTAGCATTTTATGCCATAGGCCTAATTCATACATCTTTTGACTTCCATAAGTAAATAAAGCATGTCCCACATTACCTTGGACTTTGAGAGTAAACAACTTTCCTTCCTTTACACCTGCAATGATATTTCTATATCCCTGATTTGGATCTTGCACATAAACACCATCATTTGTGAATCTGACTTCATATCCCTTCTCCACAATTTGCCCTACACTTATCAAGTTTTTAGGAATAGTAGGAACATAAAGTACCTTGGTCAAGAGTGTACTTCCATTCTTTGTCTTTACTGATCCAATGCTCTCCACCTTATGCTTGGTGTTGTCACCTGTTTGAACTGTATGTCCATTCACCTTTGCGTTCATATCAGTCATCAATGATATATTTCCACTCAGATGATTGCTACATCCCGAGTCAATATAAAACACCCTTTGGTCTTCTCCTACTACTTCATGAGTTGCATTCAAGATGAGAGTCATGTCATCCTTTTGATCTGATGCATAATAATAATAATTGTTTTTGTAGGACTGAGATTGAAAACTTCTTCCACCTCCTCTAGCATATGATGTCCTACCACCTCTTCCTCTGAAGTTGCCTCTTTGGTTTCTGCCTCCTCTACCTCTTTGATTGAAACTCTGGTTATTACTTCCACCATTTTGATTGTTATACCAACAATCATTTGCCAAATGATTGGTTCTGCCACAAATCCAACAAGCTTTAGTATTATCTTTATTCTTACCTCCTCTTCCTTTACCTCTGAAATTCATATTTCCTTTTGTACAGTTAGCTTGACTTGAGGTCCCTTCATCATCAGTTGACTACTTCCCTTTGCCATTCTTTTTCTTGTCCTTGGAGTACATGGCTTAACTTGCACTCCTATCATTACTACTCTCTTCATGTCCTATTCAAAAGTTAGCATTGGTTCTAGAAATTGATTAAGATCAGGAGTAAAGTGATCTAGTGACAATTCTATGGACAATATGAAAGGCTTCCACTTCTCATCTCCTCTCAGACCTGTAAGTATTTTCCTTACCAACTTATCCTCTTCAATGTCTTCATCTACTGCTCCCAAGCTATCTACAATATCTTTCATCCTTGCCACATAATCAAAAATTGATTGTGAGCTCTTCTTCTTGAAGGTTGTAAAATCTGCCCATAATGAAGACTTCCTTGACTTGGTTGTGTTTTGGAAATGCTCTTCCAAAGCATTCCACACATCTGTTGCACTTTACAATCCTCTAATGTGAGGTAAAAGATAATCATTTATAGTCATGTAAATGATGCTCCTAGCTTGAGCATCTTTTCTCATCCAATTCTTTAAATCTGCAAGCTCTTCCCTAGTTGGAATACTAGGATCTCCAAACTCAGGTTTTTCTTCTTCTCCTGTGATGAATGCCATCAAGTCTTTGCTCATGAGGTGTGCCTCCATCCTCATAGACCAGGCTGGATAATTTTCCCTATCTAGTTTATCAATCTGCAAGCTTTCTCCCATCTTTGATCTTCTGTGTCTGCAATTACTATGATTTATGATAATAAAGTGTACCTTTGATATGAAGCTTTAGTCCTTCTTGATCCTTTGAACTCGTGCTTGATTCTCCTTCAGGTTTTCTTCCAAACTTTGATCATGTACTCCTTCAATTTGAAAAGACTTCAATATCTGCAACAGTCGGACTTCTAGTACTCTTTACTTCACTTATATTGCACCTTTTGCTCTAATACCACTGTTGGAGACCTCTAAATCTCCAAAGGTATGATCTATACTGATTTAAGAGCACCTCTATATTAGTTATAGACCAAAATTTACATAAATGTTACCTTCATTTACCAAATCTTCAATTATCACTTCTCTGAGTGAAAAGTTTTCTTCTTCAAGAAGTCTGCTCCAAAGATCAACTTCATTACCTGTATATATCTTCAGATTTCTTCAAAACAATGATGCACATATCTCCACACTATCTTTGCACAATCATATCAACCATTAGTCCTTCAAATCATTAAAACTTTAATTTGATCCTTAAGATCAAAGGTATGTCAAAAACTATCTTCCTAAACTAGCGACTTTGACATAGCTAACTTCTAAGGTTGATTTCTCACAGCACATATCCTGTTTTGCTAAATGCTTTTAGACATAGCTTCCTTACTTTCTAACTTAGATTTTGAATGCTCACTCATCAAAAACTTTACACTGTGCATTGAGATCTAAGAAAATCATTGATACGAAAAAGTGCACGACTCTGAGAAGTTTATCTGCATACTTTACATACACATGTTCCTATTGATCATACTCATAGCAGAAGAAGAATTAGACCATGAAACTTTGAACATAGCTTCATTAGCTTCTAGATTAGATGTGTACAAAGGGATTTCTGATCCACATGATGAAGCTGAGAGAAATCTACGAAATACTCGTCGCTATTTCCTGAAGATGACTCTCTTCACATCTATCTCTATGACACTTGTCTTCTAATGACTCTATCATGTATTTCTTTACATCATTGACTTATATACATATGGTTCTAGACTTATCCCACGTCTGTTACATTACTCTTTATCATCCTAAGGATTCTGTATACTCGGATCACAAGAATTTCCAACTGTAATGTACATATATATACAAGCTTTTCTTCTGAGATCTCTTCATCTTCTCAAGTGTCTTCTTCCACTTCAATCTGGTCATAAGCTTGCTTCAAACTCTCTGTAATCACCAATTTGTGATTGGTTTGTTCCAACAATTTCTTCATTTGTTCCTTGTTGTCATATGCTTCTCCTTCCCTTGCCTCTCTCCTAGGCATCTGAATGGCTATCTTCCTCTCCACTACTTCATATCTTTTGAAGTGTTCATGGACTTCAAACCACACTGGGGTTGATTCAGCATTGTCTAACATTTCCTCATGGTTTGGTCTCATCTAAACTGTTTCTATTGCTAAAACCTTTCCTATTCCTTCCTTGTTATCGGCTTGGATCGCTTCTAAGTACCGTTCTTCTGAATCAAAATCTGGTTCCATCTTTATGCTTTCATATTCTTCCTCCCATTCCTTATCTAACACTTCTCCTGCATCTACCTCTTGAAGGACTACAATGTAAAAGCTTACATCGTAACCTTCTTTGTTCATGCATCCATTCATTGTTGATACCTCCTCATTTATGCATACATCCAAGGTGCCTAGAATCTCCATCCAACCATGTGGTTTGAATGCTTCATTAAGAAAACTTGGGGCATATACATAGGGTCCTCTATGGGTCGGTAATTTTGATGTCCGATAGGCCATATTTGAGTTTTTTTCTCCTCTCTCTTTGCTTCCTTACACATCCATAATTGGGCATCTTTATGCATCCATGATTGGTCACTTGAATCGGCACTATGAATCGACAAATCATCCTCTTCCATGTGTATCGAATTCCATTGTAGTGTGGGTACATCCCTATATGAAAATTAATCTTGGTAGTAGTTCCTTGATGTTGTAGGTATAAAGCGTCTCTTCCCCAATCTTGTACTACCCTTAGTTGTCTCATGAATTTCATAGTTATTCGTTTTTCCAAATTGACATACAACTAATGTGTGCTCAAACTCCACTCCGCAAGTGGCTAACTTGATTTTCTCCAGTATTCCAAGGGGTCTCTCTACATGAACATCTGTTAATTGAAGCTTCATACATGTTGGTTGCAAGGTTGGCTTTCCCCATTTCTCCCAAATCTCTTTGGTGGCTATGCCTACACCTGCCCCTGTGTCTAGAATGGCTTTGGTCATGTATCCATTATATGTGATGGGTAAACATGTGTTGCCTTGTCTCCTTCACTAAATTCTCCAAATTTATCCAGAGGGATTTGTATAGTAGAAAGGACATCAGTTTCTTTATTTTCTTTTTTATTCTGCTCATTCTCTAATTTCAATTGTTCTGCTAACTATTTCCATATTTGTTCCTTGGCACGTAGTAATTCCTCCACAGTCAACCGACATTGTACCTTGGTCTTCGTGAGTTCTGCTAGATTGTGAGAGCTCTTACTTGAAGGCTCATTTTCCTTTCCTTATACCGTGGGAGCACGAAAGATTAAGGATTCTTTCTCATATTCTCCCATGTAGTTTGGTAGGGTAGAAATGTGTGTTTCCTCCCTATTTCGGTCTAACATGGAAACCTCTTCATATACTTCATCCAAATTTGGAGTTGGCTGATCATCCTCAACCTCTAATTCCTCAAAGGGTGGTCTTGAAATTCCATTCTTTTTCTATCAGTCTTCCCACATCCTGGCCCACAAGTCTCTTGGCCAATCACATTCTGGTTCAGGGATTACAGAACTTGATTTGTCCTGAGTGCTAGGTAGTTCCTCCTTACGATCTTCCTCTTTTGGTTTTTGGTCATTCTCTTTAAAACACTCCTTGCATTGATTCTCAAATACTCTCCTCTCTGGGAGGACTGGATAGTCTTTTCTAGGGTGGCTTGAGCTACCTCTATGAGCTTTCTGCATATAGCAAGTTTGTCCTTCTCTAACTTCCCTTGTGGGTAAAGTTTCTCATGCTGCTCGATGTTTGGTCCAATCGTGATTCTGGCTTGGTAAGCTTTCAGCCACATGTCCAAATCGTCTTGGCTTCTTTAGTTGTTTTGTATGAGGCGTAGGTGGGGTTTCTTCTCATATTTCAGGTTTCTTAGGTTTCTTACTCTCTCTCATGTTCTTCTTTTCCTCCTTACTTTTTTTCTCATCCATTTGTCTCTAAGTTTTTCCCTTCTATCCTTCCAACTTTGAGTCTTCTTTGTTTGGATACTCTCACGTGGATCTTTAGAATCTTCCACTACCTGTTTTTGGGTTATCTCTTGTCCTTTGGCTTGCGCTCGTGTGATAGCTTTTAGTGGTATTGTGTACTCCTTCTCACAGCCTCACGATTCAATTACTTCAATCACATTAATTTATGTTGTATCATGAGTCTTATTGGGATTCTTTGGGCATTCTCTAAATAGATGTTCCTTTCCACATTCATTGCAGTACCCTTCCCAAGTCTTGGGGGGTGGTGGGTTATATGGCAGAGTGCACTCCCTTATGAAGTGGTCTCCTCCACATCTATAGCATGGTCCCTTTGGCACAGATGGTCTAATGGGTGGTCTCATGGGAGCTAGTGCCTTGGCTGCGGTGTACATTAGGGTTGCAAACTCTGGCCCATAGGTGTTTTCATATCCCTCATAATCATAGTATTTCTGGTCATGAGTTTGGTCATACTCCATCAAACTAGTGTCATAGGGATAGTATTCTCCTTGGGTTTTCTCGTATCCCTCATTCCTTGATTTTGTACTAGCTAATGGTGTAGCTGGTACTATGGCTCTCTCCTTCTCTTCCTCTGGTTGAGTGTATTTAACAAGCACTACGTTATGTGGAAGGGGTGGTTGTTGTCCTAACTCTAGTTGAGGTCGTCCATATTGCCCTTGTTCATACGGTCTAGGTGCTCCTTGTGGGCCTCGATAGGGGTTGTACCTTGGAATCTCCCTTCTTGGTTCCTTAGAAGGGTATCCATAAGGTCTATACTGAGGTTGATTTAAGGGTCTTGACTACCTCTTGAATGGGCAATCTTGAGTAGTGTGATTAGTATATTTTTGCTCAATATGGGAGTACATGTTGGGTCCTTGGGGTGGTTGCCTATTGTATGGATAAGCTTGAGGCATGCCTATTGCTCCTCTTGCACACATGTCAAATGGATGATCTCCACCGCATAGGCTGCATCGTCACAACATGGGTATTCTCATTGATGGGTGCTGGTAATTCCTTTGTCCATGGACTCCTAACTTCCTGGCTACTAGTTCCGCTAACTCCTCTACATTACTGGAGTTAGATGTCACTATACTTCTAGTGTCTTTTGATTTAGTAGGGCTTGGTGTACTTTTGAGATCATCAGCTAGGATGTCTTGTAGGTCAATACATTCTTAAAGACACTCCCTCAATGTCTGGAGCCGTTTCACATACACTAAAATTCTCAATGTCCCATTGGTCAATCCGTCCAAGAATAGTGATATCATTTTTTGCTGAGAGGGTCTTTTTGTTGCTCGATATCTATCAACATATTGATTAAATCTTCGGGCAATTGTTTTCACCGTTTCATTTGGATTTTATTTGAAGCTATGCATTAAGGATGGAGATTTTTGTTTAATCCCTCTCTTGGTGAATTCTCCAATGAACTCTTGAAAAAATTGCTCAATATTTCCAAATTGATTAGGATCCAATGGTTGGAAGCATGTCAAAGCCATCCCTGTGAGGGTAAGTCTAAAGGATTCATACTACACAAAGAAATCATCAACTTGCTCAGCCCGTAATACTTATTTAACTCAACTATGTGATCATAGGGTTCTCCCATTTCGTCATAGTGATTTCTCATACATTTGGGCACTTGAATTGGTCTTACTCTTCTTATTGGTTGTGGTGGTCTGGGCATCACAGGAATTGCTGGTCTAAATGGAGGTACTCGAGGCTACACTCCTGATTGTGGCCTTGGCCTAACTGAGAACTGATTTAGGTTACCCATTAGGTTTGGTTGTGTGCTTGCACTCTCGGCATTCTAAATTGCACATGATCGATTGGGAACACTTCGTTGGCTCATTTGTCCTGAGATGGTATTCTCTGTTCCTAGATGAGTTCCAAAAGGATTGTGTGAGGTGGTTGCCTACTCTCAAGGATGGAATACTGGAAACGCCACATACTTCAATTCAGATCTATCAACGTCATCTACCGGCCGATACCTTCTTTGGTTCTAGTCAAGATATGTGATTCTAGACCTCTGTTTGGGATCCTTTAACTCATAGAAAGTCATTGGGCTTACTTCCTATCCTCATGTGGGTGAATCGATTTTTAATAGGAGCTCTGACCCATGAATTAAGTAGACGTCTAACAGGTAATCATCTTGAGGTATCAAATCCCCTTTCAAGATTCAAGTCACCACTCACTTACCTCTTGGTGTAGTTACTAATTCTTGAGGGTCAGGTCTCCCTGAGTTTCCTTGTCACTCCAATTCTTCTCGCTCATTGATCCAATCTGGGTTTTCTGTCACGACGTAGATGTGACCTAATTTATCCATTTACACTCCTTCATACTTGACTACGGGTTTGGGCACTAGTATTGATTCATTGGAGTTTACCATCCTTGCCACATACCTATTTAACCCATCCAAGTGAATAGGGATTGCTTGAGGATTAGAAGACAGATATTGCAGAGAGGTGCAATATTCCCCCTCGACAGTTGACATAAAGTTCTCCCTAGGGACAGAACCATGCATGTCTTTTGGGGCCATGGGTATCTCCTCCTTTGAATCACTAGAGGTGTCCGTATAGAAAGAGTGATGAATTGCTTGGGTTGCACTTCCTATCAAAGAAATGACACTCCTTCGGCTACTTAGCACCCCTCCTGATCTCAAGTTCATTCACCCTTCTGGGATGATGTGGAATTCCTACTTCCCCTCAATTAAGTCCTCAAACTCTTCAATTTTTGCCTTAAAATAGCTTATTCTGAACGATACACTCTTGGCGATACCACACAAACGATACGATACCAGTTTCAACATGATACGATACCAAAAACCTCCGACGATATGATACCATCGAATGAGACGATACGATACCAGAATTTTAATGATAGGATACCTCTGCATTCGATGATATGATACCAAGTTAGTGGGTGATAGGATACCTGACCACTATACAATACGATACTAGATCTCTCAAGATACGATACCAAAATTCTACACGATGCGATACCAAAAAATAAAATGATATGATACTAGACACCTCATGATATGATACTGGAACAATGCACGATATGATACCAGAAAGGTCGATGATACCATACCACTTTTTTGCACGATACCATACTAAAATAGGCATTATACGATACCTAGTTGGAGATACAATACCAACCTTGCACGCGATACGATACGACTTGATTGAGGATACGATACCATGACCGAGACGATACGATACCGGGTGGACCACGATACGATACCACTAGCCAGACCATGATTGCGATACCAGCACTTAATGATACGATAACAGAATGGTATCACAATACCTCAAGTGGGTATGCAATGATATGATATCAAGCGAGTATCACGATACTAGGGAATTTTGGTATCGCAATACCAAAACTCAACGGACTGCGATACTTGACCCAAATTTCATCTAAACTCAAAAAAATTTGGTGCAATGTGTTTATTTATCTCACCTCTTCTCTCTTGGTCCTCTCTATCTCTCAAAAACTCTCAAAAGACTCTCTCTCCTTCCCCACGATACTAACAACCACTTCAATCACACGCACCTGTGTTTTGAATGTGTTTGTGGAATCACAAAATTTTGCAACTCATCTTCTAGGATGCCTTGTCTAAGCTTTGGGCTCACTAGCACTTTTCCTTGCTCTTTGGACACGATACCACTGCTACGATACCGACCGCTGCTTTGCTCACGATATCAGCTCTCACAAATGATCAACTAAACTAAATGTTTTTGGTTTTTATAGCTTTTGAGTTGCCCAAGACCTAAACTGAACTATTTTTGACAACTTTTTTGGGATTTTTTTTTGATGTTTCCTACCTCTTCCTACTCTACTCCTCTCTTGCCTAACCCTAACACTTCCCTTTCTTCCTCACTCCTAACCCTAAACCTAAAAACTCATTACACACACCTCAAGGATGTAAAGTAACAAGTGCTGAAGTGCTTGACTACTTGCCACAAAATTAATTCACCTCTACAAGTATGATTCCTTTCTAGAGCTATAAAAATCATGCAACCACCTTGGTTAAGTTTGTTCCCCAACAACAACACCAAAAAACGTGTGTACCCAAGTCGTGAAGTCTTAGGGACTTGTGTTGATGATACTAAATCTCAATCGCCCCACAAGTGCATATAATGGTCGATTAATACATGTTTAATTATCATCTGAGGAACCACATGAACCAAGTGTATGAGGATGCATGTGCACATGATGGAAAGTGGCGTGTCTGAGCTAGAATGCATGTGAAAAGACTTAACTACCTTCTTAGCTCACTAGTTCTCTGAAAATGTATGTCACGATACCATTTACAATAGTAGGCACAATTTTGAACTTTTCTCCCAACTGCTAACTCCATATATGGGGAATAGTGGGTTATTTTTGAAGCTCTCAATGCGACGCATCTATTGGTCATATCTTCACTCAAATCGAACAAATGCTCTTCAAGTTATGCACAAAACAGTGAATGACAGGAAACACCTACACTCGCTCCACAACTCGTGATGGCTCACACAAACACTACAATAGTTCAAAAGTGATGGGAAGGGATAGATAACTGTCCTACACACACATTCCAAGCATTACACACACACAAAAGATCATGGAGAAGGAGGAAATTAGCAGGAAAGAAGCAAATTCGAATTTCTTCTCTACCTCTTCAGAATGGCAAAAAGTCTTTATAAGAGTCACAAAATCACTTATATACTTTTGCCCTCAAAATGGTCCTTTCACACAAGATATCGGCACTTTATTGATTAATGTCTAATTTTCAACTATTTTACAAGAGTTATCTTACCAAGATCTGGGGCTTATGCATCTAGAGGACTCCTCTACTGCATTTACATGGCTTTTATGAGATTTCCATAAGCATTAGAAGAAGAAAATTTGTGCCCATAATTTTGAAAATTTTGGGCCTCCTCTTTAGTACTCTATTTTCTCTGCAACAGTTGTGCGGATCCAAAACAAGCTCCATCTATGATCATCTTTGTAGTACCACTGATGAGATTGTCAAAAGAAAACATATCCATGTAAATACTGGAGCCATCTTCAACACCATATTTGTATAGGTGGTTCATGGTGCCAAAGAAGAATGGAAACTTCGCTTTATCAAGGATCTACATCATGTGAATAAATTCATGATTAGTAGATGAATTTGTTGAACAATTTGTTGGGCATTCCATCTAGTCAATGGATGATTGATATTCTAGGCATGATTAGGTTCAATTGGCTATTGATCATAGAGATATTATGATGATGAAGGCTCCAATGGGCCTTGTATACATGTGTACTTGGCCATAGGGAGAAATGACTTTTGTAGGTTATATGGTCAATGCCATGAATCAAGTTTTACATGAATTCATACCTTTAGTGACTATGCCTTTTATTGTTGGTATTTCGATAAAAGGTTGTGAGGAAAGAGTGAAAGATGAGACTTTAGATACTTCGAATTGCAAAAAGTTTTCTAATGACCATATCTCTAACTGCGAGATAATTTCTAAGAGATTAAAAGAGGTAGGGCTAACATTTTCTCTAGAGAAAGCTACTTTTGGAGTCCACGAGATCCTCATCTATGTGAACATTATGGCCGCAAACCATACCCATAGAAAGTTGAGATTACTAGCATGATTTCTAAGCTATGTCCTAATGTGAGTGAGGTAAGGAGATTCTTAGGAGCCTACATCTTCTATGTGATCTAGAATCCTCTCTTCACTCATGTTCTAAACCCTTTATATGATCTCCAAAGAAAGCAAAAGAAATTTATTTGGACATAGAAACAATCAAGAGCTATGCATAAACTAAACTACTAGTTGAAGCCCCATTTTTCAAGGGTGTGTACTATTTATGTCAGACACCTATTATTTTGAATATTGATACTAGTGCTATTGGTATAGGCTCCATCATAGGTCAAGACGATGATGAGGGGTAGAGATACATTATTCCCTTTTGGGCAAAGATATTACATGAAATGTAGAGAAAGTATCCACAAATAAAGAGAGAGTTATGGGGATTGGTAACCACATTCAAATATAATAAAGAATATTTCATTGGAGAAAGTTTTGTTGTAGATATTGATTGTCTTCCAGTGATTGGTATGATAGTGAATTGTTCTTCTCTAGATATTGTGATGCTTAGGTGGATCTCATATGTAAAGTTTTTTTTTTTTTAAATGGAGGTTCCGCCGAGGCTTACTCCCCTGGACTTTAACTTTGAAATTTCAAATGTACAAGGAAGGGCATAGTACCCATGGGACCCCCCTTATCCCACAAGAACAGGGGTTTACAAGACTGGGTTCAACGGCAGTCACAACTACCGCGGAGATGGTCAAACGGTGGCCAACAACCTCATATGTAAAGTTCATTATAGTTGTTGATGTGCATTCAATAGCAATGTTTGATGATGATTCTGGCAATATTGATGAGGTAAAAACAGATACAAACACACTGAGATATGATCCACTAGTCTATGTTTATGAGAAAACCTGTGAAAATGAGTATGATGGAGAATGGAATGATATAGGAAATTATTTGATTTCATTAAAACCTTCCTCGAGTTGGTCCACAAATAAGCTTAGATCCATCACAAAAAATTCTAACAAATTCTTCTTAAAGAATGGGCTTATTTGGCGATCGATTGAAGGCAAGGTGAAGAATCCACAACGTCTACTTTGAAGTAGGATTCTTCAAGGTAAGGTCATGAAAGAGATGCATGAGACTTTATGGGAAAGTCATAAATACGTTTATGGGACATATGAAAATATTAGAGAAGCCTATTCATGGTGAGGCATATATGTAAGTGTACGAGACTTTGTGAGCACTTCTGCCATATCCAGGCGCATTCTTCTATAAGGCATAGGGACATGTTACATCTAACTTAACCTCCTTGTATTCATTACAAGTGAGTGGTTAAATTTGTAACCATGCCCAAACGAATCAATAAAATAAGATATATTGTACTTACTAGAGAGGACTTGACTAACCATGTGCGAGATTGAGCTCTTCAGATGAGGAATACTTATTATGTAGGTAGATTTCCTCTAGAATAATTGATGTAATGATTCAAATACATAGACAAAATGGTTTCGGATCAATGAGAATTAGATGGAAGAGAGGAAAAATAGTTCTTTGATCATCATGGGATTTGTTTGTCCCTGACTACCACCTATAACCCTAAGGCTAATGGAAAGATTGAGAGAGGTCACTTTTTATCGTGAAGGTGATCTATAAGGCCTCCAATGGAGACATAAAATAGTGGTGTAGATATCTTCCATTCAAGTTATGGGAAAATAGGATGAGGTACACTTGATATATAGGATCTATGCATGCTGAACTAATACACTATTGAAAATGATTTTTCCCCATCTAGACTATGATTTTTACATGGATGATGCTCCTTGTAATGATCAAATGATGAGATAAGAACTATTATTACTATCGATTAAAAAGTTAGAAAAAGTAAATGCAAAGTTAAAAGAGGTAATACCGAAGATAAAGGAGTTAAGATTAAAGAATAAGATTTACTTTGACAAAATGCATCCACTTGGGGCACATAAGATTGAGATTGATGACTAGGTATTGGTGTACGATAGTATATTTGGTGCTCAATATGAAGCTAGGAAGAGATTGACTAAAAGATGGTTTGGGACGTCTGTCACTACAAGAAATAGGGGGGCATAGTGACGCCCCCAAATTGAAAAAAAAGAACAAGAATCGTCGCTTATGCGACGCTAGCGTCGCATAAGTGAGGGTAATGTTTTCCGATTTCTTTTTTATGGGCATTCCTCGCATAAGCGATGCCTATGTTGCTTATGTGACACTAAATGTGTGCGTTGCAAATAGCGTCGCTAACTAGCAACATTATTTGCAATGTTGGCAAATTGGATGGTGTCGCATATGCGACGTTCTGTGTTCTAGAGCGTCGCATAAGCGACACTCTGGAATGTTAAAAAAAATTTGATTTCTCCCGGCACATTTGTGTCGGGATTAGGATGCGAGAGCAAGAGAACGAGAGAGAGAGAGAGAGAGAGAGAGAGAGAGAGAGAGAGACTCATCGTTGAAGCCGAGTATGCAGACACACACACACACTTACACACACATACATATGCATACACACACACATACATATGCATACACACACACATATACACACATAGACACACATACACACATACACATAGACACACACACACATACATGTAATAAAGTAAGTCTATGATCCAAGGGTCTGGCCGTTTCAGACATATCTGAAATCGGACACCGTTTGGTCATCCGTGTGTATGACCAAAGATCTCGAGTTTAGACTTACTAGGAGGTCTTGTGCTCTTGTGAACAAGTGATCCACTTAGCTTAGTGGTTAAGTCTCAAGGATGTGAAGGAGGAGGTCTTGGGTTCAATCCCCATGGGGAACATGGGGAGAGTGTTTTGCCCAAAGAGCTCTAGAGCCTTCTAGAAGCATCCACTTGAGTTAACTCGAGTTAACTGGGACACTTGGCGCACATGTAGTTACATGGCTGACACTTGGATGGTTAGTATCCACCTGCCCAAGAAGGCGGTCCCCTGGAGAGAGCTATATATAGAGGCATTTGGTTGGGAGGAGAATCATCTCTCTAGTATGTGGTGGTCGTATTTCTTGTTCTCTTGCATGCTCAAAAAATAATACAATAATCATGCATGAACTTGATGCACGATTTTTTCCTTGTACTAAGAATGTATATCATGCAATCCTGATGCATGTATATCCTTTCCTTTGTCTAAATGCACTATGATAAAAATAATACCCTTGAGGTGCAATAGAAAACTTTACTCAATGGAAAGGAAATCTGTATTTAAACTACCAAAATACATTCTTTGATGCACAAGGATCTTTTTTTACTCAAGTCTTTCTTTAATGCAAACTAATGCTTGAAATAAGAAATTGATTGTTTTCATTATCCTAATCTAGACTTAATCGATTGAAATCTTGGCTATTTCAATGTGCATCTAGGATTAAGTGTAGAATAATGAAAACAAGATAAATCAAGCATTAAGGCCAAGCAGAAACTGGAAAATACTTAGCTCCACATAAAGCTACGTCCTTCCTCTGATCCTGGGGAAGAGTCATTCTCAAGACTTTGGTCCAAATTCAAAGTTGGTTTGACTTCGATCACCAGGTCCGGATCTTCATTATGGATTTGTATTGAGAAAGTTATAGTATGGTTGGCTCAAAGAAAATGGTAACTTTCTCTTACAGTTTACATCAGATTTTTCAACTCATTAGGACAAAGTAGTCCTCTAGTCGGGTAGAAAAAATCAAGTAACTGTTGGATCAAAGTAAACCATTGTACAAACATCCAAGTTAGATGTTTGAGACAACCAAACTTCAAGTTTTTCAAAACAAATTCAAGTGAATCGAGAGTTCTCAAAGTCTTGCTAGGGATAAGAATCCCACCTTCATTGCTAAGTCCATGCACCAGTCATGCCTAGGAATGGACTAGTAATTTGAATCCACTCAATTCACATGTTTGTGCCTAGATCACACATCTAGAAACTATGAATTGGCCAGGGATGTGTTTAGATCCACCCTTATTATTCTTCACTAGTTTGTACTTTGTCCCGTTCATCAAAGTGCAAACCCGGATAGTATTTTGAATCATTTGGGCAGGGATGCCACCACAGAGATGAGACATGTTCTTCCAGTTCTAGAACATGACCATGTTCTTCAAGTTTTAGAACATGAGGCTCGGGGGTTGCCTACAGTATATATATAGCTCTATTTTCGAGGACGAAAATATTTTCCAAGGGGGGAAGAATGTAATAAAGTAAGTCTATGATCCAAGGGTCTGGCCGTTTCAGACAGATCTGAAATCGGACACCGTTTGGTCATCCGTGTGTATGACCAAAGATCTCGAGTTTAGACTTACTAGGAGGTCTTGTGCTCTTGTGAACAAGTGATCCACTTAGCTTAGTGGTTAAGTCTCAAGGATGTGAAGGAGGAGGTCTTGGGTTCAATCCCCATGGGGAACATGGGGAGAGTGTTTTGCCCAAAGAGCTCTAGAGCCTTCTAGAAGCATCCACTTGAGTTAACTCGAGTTAACTGGGACACTTGGCGCACCTGTAGTTACATGGCTGACACTTGGATGGTTAGTATCCACCTGCCCAAGAAGGCAGTCCCCTGGAGAGAGCTATATATAGAGGCATTTGGTTGGGAGGAGAATCATCTCTCTAGTATGTGGTGGTCGTATTTCTTGTTCTCTTGCAATACACACATACACACATATACACACATATATAGACATACACATATACACACATAATGTTGCATACACATAATGTTTCATACACACACATATACATGCATACACACACACATATACATGCACACACACATATATGCATACACACACATATGCATACATAATGCACATGCAAACATACACATTCATAATGCATACACATGCACACACATATACACACACATACACACACACTTACACACACATACACACATACACACACATACACAAACACATACACACACACATACACACACACATACACACACATATATGCATACACACATAGAGAGACATGCACATACATACACATACATGCATACATATGCATATGCATACATACATACTTACATGCATACACACACATATGCATACATAATGCACATGCATACATACACATACATAATGCATATGCATACATGCACATGCATACATACAAATACATGATGCATACACACACATATGCATACATAATGCATACACACACATACACACACATATGCATACATACATGCATACATACATGCATACACATACACAAAAAGACACATACATGCACATAGACACATACAACAAATACACACTCATAGACACACACACATACACATAGATGCACACACACATACACACACATATACACACACACATACACACATAGACACATACACACATAATGATGCATTCACACACATACAGATGCATACACACATACACACACATATACACACACACATACACACATACACACATACACACACATATATGCATACATACACACATAGAGAGAAATACACACACATACACATACATGCATACATATTCATACATAATGCATATGTATATGCATACATACATACTTACATGCATACATAATGCACATGCATACATACACATACATAATGCATACACACACATATGCATACATAATGCATACACACATACACACACATATGCATACATACATGCATACACATACACACATAGACACATACACACACATAGACACATACACACACATAAACACATACACACTCATAGACGCGTAGCAACACATACACATAGACACACACACATACACACACACACATACACACACACATACACACATAGACACATACACACATAATGATGCATACACACACATACACATGCATACACACACATATGCATACATACATGCATACACATACACGCATAGACACATACACATACATAGACACATACACACACATAAACACATACACACTCATAGACACACACACATACACATAGACACATACACACACATACACACACATATACACACACACATACACACATACACACATAATGATGCATACACACACATACACACATACACACATACACACATACACACATACACACATACACACATACACACATACACACATACAGACACATATACACACACACACATATATGCATACATGCACACATAGAGAGACATACACACACATACACATACATGCATACATATGCATACATAATGCATATGCATATGCATACATACATACTTACATGCATACATAATGTACATGCATACTGTTAAACGTGATTTTGCCGTCAGAAACGCGTTTAAGCTCTTTTCGGGTTCTTGGGAGTGGAAGGGGTCTGAATAATGAGAGGCCCTATAACTGATTTTCCCAATTAACTACTCACATCATAGTACCGTAATGTTGAACCTCTGCTAACATAAATTACAAACAATACTCTGATTCGTTCTCTCATAGATTCCCGACTCATACATAGAAGATGACTTCTCAATAACCGCCGCATAAGGTAAATACTACCGTAACACAGACTCTCAGTAATTAACTTAGCGGAACAGTGATTCGATACTTAACTTACTGTAAACATTATAATAACACAGTCTTTACCGTACAGGTGCAAACCTGGTTCATCAAAATTTTTGCCTGTGTTTGCAGAAAGGCTTCCTGTAAGTAAAAATCATTTGATATAGCTGCATCACGGTTTACTTTCATATCGGCAATCTGTTTATCTATTCTTGATAAGCGTTCTGCTTGAGCTCCAAGTGGGTTTTCTCTTCTCTCCAATTCTTGATTCTGAAATTGTATGGTCCGATAGTAAGCATCTCTTTCTCGTCTTATGCCTGGTATCTCCTTCTGTAGTTGAGTGACCAAATTCATTTGTATTTTAAGAGCAGAATTTGATTTAGACAAATGGACTTCTGTTTGCTGGAGTTCTTCAGTAGTGCGCTTTGCTAAGTCAGCCATCTCCTGTCCATGCTGCAGGACTTCATCTAACTGTTGCCTAGTTTCTTCTAACAGATTTCCTAGTGCTATACATCCATCTTCCTTATCTTGGACTAACTATTTTAGCTGGATGATTTCGGCATCAACAGCACTTAATAAATCATCTTTTTGTTTTACTTCAGCCAATGCAGCATCTCGTTGACTGAATATTGTTTCCTGTTCTACAAGTCTTGCTTGGAGCTGTTGAATCTGGAAGTGCTGATTATGATTCTCTGCTTTCACTGCATCGACTTCTTCTTGCAACAGAATGATATCCGCTTCTAAAATGTCAACCTTATGTTGTAGTTCATTTTTGAGCCTATCAGTAATCTCCTTCATCTGCTGCGGGAGTTTTGCGATAGGTGGATCAACATATGAACCATAGATGCTAATTCTGTAATCATAGGTACTGAAGGAACCGGAAGGGAAGGACGTGGTTGAGATGAAGAAGTTGTGAGGAGTTGATGGGAATTGGGTGGAGAGTAGTTAGGTGAAGAGGATGATGAATCGGGTGCGTCAGGTACAATCCGTGGAATGGGAAAATTAGGTTTAAGTGGAGGCACGGGTGGAGGAGTGGGTTGCAGATTGTGGGTTGCTTCGTTAAGTTGTTGCATAGTCACTTCAGGTTGAACAACTGCAGATTCTACTACTGTAATCAACTTTGCCAAAACTTCTACAACAATATTTTGCGTACCTTCTTGCACCTCTTGTTTGGATTGCTGCTGAGAATCTTCCTTAAAAGATTTGTCTTCAGAACCAACAGTAACACTCTGATCCTATTGCTGGTTTGGAGATGACTGAGCTCATGAATCATGATTCATCGAAGTAGCTGTGTCGTGGAAAGTCTCTTCTTCATGTCCTTCTTCTTCATTTCCAGCGGCGGAACCCTTTACTTGACTATCAAAAGAGCTTATGCTGATTCGTTTTTGGCGGAGGAGCTGGAAGATTTCTTCGTCATCTTCTTCGTCGTCTTCAAGAATTTCAACAGATTCCTCATGATATAATACTAGACCTTGTGGAGGCGGTTGTGCTGCTTGTATGGCCAGAAACAAAAAACTGAGTATGTGCGGGAGACGCGAACATGGCAAATCTCCTTTGTTAACCTGCTTAATGACCGAAACGCATTCACGATGAATGCGCCGGAAATAATAGGAAGCAAAATTGATAGGCTCTCGAGAAGCCATATCAATTACCGAATAGAATGGGCGAGATATCCCATATGTACGTTTCTGTAGATTTAAGATGGCTACTAAAAATTGTAAGAGTTATGGCCACGCATAAACTAGGCACTACAACTTCCATTGGAGCGATTGCTTCCAATCCATAAGCAAGCTTGAAAGGATTCAGTCCGGTTGCAACTTTGTAGGTAGTCCGGTATACCCATAATATTGCAGGTAGTAACTGATCCCATCTTTCTGGTGAGTCCACAATCAATTTTCGAAGCATATTTGGCAAGGTCTTGTTGGTACTTTCAGCTAAACCATTAGCACGAGGATAATATGCTGAACTAAATTTATGCAAAATCTGGAAAGTATGAGTTAACACTTGAACTAAATTGTTAACAAAGTGTGTGCCTTGATCTGTCACAAGTTCCAAAGGCAATCCATATCGAGGGAATACGTCCTTCATCAGACATTTTGCTACCGAAACAGCTGTAGCGGACCGTAAAGCCCAAGCTTCTGCCCATCTGGTAGCATAATCTATACATGTCAGAATGTAGGGATTGTTACTGAGGATTGCTGGAGGTGTAATTGGTCCAATAAAATCAAGACCCCATTTGTGAAAATGTTCCAATGGTAATACAGGTTGTAGAGGGAAGAAGTGGCGTTGTAAAGGTTGGCCAGATCGTTGACAAGGGTCATACTGTTGCACAAACTGAGATACATCTTTGTACATAGTATGCCACCAAAGCCCACTTTGCAGAATTTTTCGGTGCGTTAAATCTGCTGCAAAATGTCCACCGGAAGTTATTGAATGTGCCAGAGCGATAACCGAGTTTACTTCATGTGGAGGAATACAATGAAGTAAAACCCCAGTGTGATCCATATAATACAACTGTCCGGCAATCAACCGAAATCTACGACTATAAACTGCAATTTTCCGCCTCATTGCAGGAGAAGTTTGAGGGGGAAGATATCCATCAGTAAGAAAGGTTAATAACTAATCATAGTAAGTAGGTGGCATATGAGGTTCTGCAGATTCATCACTACTCATTTCACTAATGTAAATTGCTGGTGTGGTGTCATCAACACCGACCTGAGCTTCACCGGAATCCAACCGAGAGAGAAAATCTGCTAATGCATGTACAGTGGCGGGTCGATGAATCACTTTGTAATCAAACTCTTGTAACAGTAAAAACCAACGTGCTAAATGAACACCTAAATGCTACTGCCTAACCACATACACCACCACAGCATGATCTACATGAAAGATGAATTTTTAGCCTAGCAAATAATGCCGGAATTTTTTTACAAAATATACCAAACCAATACATTCTCTTTCAGTTATTGAATAACTCTTTTCAGCAAGAGCAAGCCTTCGACTTGCATAGTAAACAGGCCTAAACCACCTATCAATTTGTTGCATTAAAATACTTCCAATGGCGATATCTGATGCGTCTACAAAAACATGGAATGGGCGTTCCCAATCAGGAGGTTGTAAGATTGGAACTTGCGTTAATAATCCTTTTAGACGATCAAATGCAGTTTGACATTCGTGAGTCCAATCAAACTGTCAAGGAGTACTAGTTATTAGTCGATTTAGGAGTATTGCCAAATGAGCAAGCCACCGTAAATGTATACCATGCCACCTTACTTGACCCATGAATCACATCACTTCTTTTGGCGTAGTAGGCATAGGTGCTTCTAACAAGGCTGCAACTTTCTCTGGGTCAACTTGTATACCCTGTGCAGATACAATATGGCCAAGTAATTTACCACAAGAAACCGTAAAGATAGACTTGTTCGGATTCAGGCAGAGTCGGTATTCTCGGCATTTCTCAAAACAACACCGTAAATGATACAGGTGTGCTATCATCTTACCGAATAAAGAGAAGTCATCTAGATATACTTGCATAAAAGAAGTGAGATAGGGTGAGAAAATTTCCTGCATAGAGCGTTGAAAAGTGCTAGGAGCATTTCTAATCCAAACCACATGACTGTACAAGCAAAAACACCCCAACTAGTGATAAACGCTATTTTCGATATATCTTGCTCAGCCATTCGGACCTGGTCATAACCACTATAACCATCCAAAAAGGAGTACATCTCGTGTCCAGCCACTCTGTCAAGCATTGTGTCAAGAAAAGGAAGAGGAAACAGATCAGGCACCGTGGCCGCATTTAGTTTTCGGTAATCCACACAGATTTGGAGTTGCTTATTTTTCTTGGGAACAATAACAATCGGAGATATCCATTCAACATGTTCTATGGGTACGATGAATCCAACCTTTAATAACCTATCAAGCTCTTCCTTAACCTGTGCTGCATAGTTAGGGTTCATCCGATAGCTGGGTTGTTTAATTGGTTTTGTGTCTCGTTTAAGCATGACCCGATGTTGATAGATGTGAGGGTCCAGACCTTTCATATCACGTTAATCCCATGCAAAAACATCAGAGAACTCACAAAGAAGCTGGATCAAATCCGCTTGAAACACTTCAGACAATCCTTCCTTTATCTTGACAGGTCACGGATTAGCTTCATCTCCCAAATTATAGGTGATTAACTGATCTTCGGAAACATAGAATTGATGAGGTTTCCGTGAATCGTCAGCTAACTGTAAAAGTTGTTGCAGAGCGTCTTCATCCTTAGCAATAGTATTTTCTGTCTCTACTTCTTCGATCACAAGCACCACCGTACAGGCTGCTCGACTCCAATTGTCTACAATAGCTTGCAGATCTACAATACCCAAGGAGATCAAATCTATGTTATTCTTCAAAAATTCTTCTTCTTTGTCATCGGATGAACCATCTAACATGTGGACCGGTTCTGCGACATAAGGTCTGGCATGTAGTTCACAGTGCTGAATAACATCCAGTTTGATAACATATTTACGGTGGTTGTCTTTGAAAGTGAGTTCCTGTGCTGACCAATCCTGTATGACCTTAGCCTGTTTCAACGAGGGTTGACCGAAAAGAAGATTATAATCGAGACTAGACTCCGGTAGTTCTAAAACTACAAAAGTCATCTTAAACGTTGTACCCTGCAAAGTTATCGGGACATTCCGTTCGAGTCCTACTGGATGAACTCGGGATTGGTTGGCCATTCTTACAAAAAATTGAACAGGCTCGATTTGCGTCCACCCTAACCTTTTACAAAGAGCTGCAGTGGCTATGTTTACACCGGAACCACCATCAATTAGTACTTGAGTAATCTTGTGATTTTTGTACCATACCGTAATTAAGGGGACCGAATGATCCACCATAGAGTCAGTTTCCGGTTGTACCGTAGCTGTCGCTGGAATGCAGGAAGACCTAGGACTGAGCTGTTGCTGGAATTGCTATCGAACTCCTGGTACTAGTGCAAGTAACCGTCCAAGAGGGAGAGTAATGGACACCTTAGATAAAATTTCCCATGCCTGATCTGCTTGACTAGTACTTTTCACCGATTCTGAAGATGATGTGCCTGTTATTGGGATATAATCTTGTTCCTGTGATCCTTCATTTGGTAGCGGAACTTGTGTCATCGAAATTGGATCTGGGAACACTGTAGACTCTTCGGTAGTCCATTGGCTAGCTTTGTTATACAAACGTTGTTGCTCACGAATACCTGGTTCAAACACTTCAGCTTTGGTTGTAGTTGCTTACCGGATCTTGTTTGAAATTCTGTGGCTTGTGTTTCTACTGGTGATATATAGACCATATTAGTCATTGGGTTCTAACGCTCTTTCTTCCTCTGATCATATTCAACTGCATCTTTACAGAATGTGTGTATGTTGCCTAACTCACCGCAAAAATGACAGCGAGGGGGTATCAAAGTATTACCTTCCTGTGATGTTCCTGTCTGCCAGCGATTTGTATTGTAATTTGTATTCCTCTATCCCCGATAATTTCTATATCCTTGCTGCTGGTTGTTTCTCATCTGAGGTAGTACATAGTGAGTGGCATGTTGCCCTGGTTCTTGTATAATGGCATTTACAGTTGCTGGTCCCTGCACTTTGGCATTATATGCACAATTTTCGGTGGAATGTCCGGTTGTATTGCAGATAGCGCAATACATCTGATTAAGGGCACATGTGGCACTGGTATGCCCTGGATTCTTGCACTTAGTGCAGTACATCTGTCTAGTTGGATCCTCTGCAACATTTTTACTGTCTTTCAACCACTCCAGGTCTTTGGTAAAACCTCCAACCTTAAGTTCGAGCTGCAAGGCCATTGCAATAACCGCATCTAGTGTCATAGCTCCTACACAACGGATGATCATAATTTATCTGAGCTGCGGAGTCAAACCATTAATAAACCAATGAGTGATGACATCATCCGGCAAGTTGGCATGGGTCGGTAGTAGTTGCCTCAAATGGGTTCTAAACAGGGTGGCATATTCCTGCACAGTTTGGTGCAGCTTCTGGTTGTTGTTCTGCAAGTAATCGAAGATTTCGGCAGGGTTTTTCTTCATCCGGAATCTCTGTAAAAATGCATCGCTTATCGCCTCATAGGTAACAAAATGATTAAAATCATATTCGGTGAGCCATCTCGCTGCTTCATTAACTAATGTTGACTAGAAAACGATGGCTTTGTATGCCGGATCAGGTGGATGGTTTAGTACTGCATAACTTATTTCAAAAGTGCGTACATGGGTATCAGGATCGTCACCTAGAAATCCACCGAAATTGGTGTAAGTTACTCCTGTTGGAACTGGCCTGAGTGGAAGTGGATGTTGTTGTTGCTGTTGTTGTTGTTGTTGTTGTTGTTGTTGTTGTTGTTGTTGTTGTTGTTGTTGTTGTTGGTGTTGTTGTTGTTGTTGTCCACTCATAGTGATGGTAGTGGTATCGTTACTATCTCCTGAGTTTTGAGAGGGCGTTTCCGGTCCTTCAGAATTTGTATGGTCAGACTGCTCACCTTTCGGTCCGAAAATAGCGGCCAATGTCTTTTGGATTTCTAATTCGAATAACCTATCCTCTTCTTGGGTATCAGATGTAGGCACTCTTTCCTCGAACAATGGTGTTTGGAATGAGGATTCACCAGGAAATATCACACTGTCACTGGAAAACTGTAAGTTTTCTACAACCGGGACCGAACTGTCACCGGAATTAGTGGAACTTTCCCCAATCCAGGGTATTCTTTCACTTTGACTAATCTTTCTATGCAAGACACCTCTATCCTCAGAAAAATTTGAATCCTGACCAAACGGTGTCGGATTAACTTCACACTGTGTTCCCGTATGTTCTGAAGTTACTGTATCTTCTGTAGACTGCACCGAAATTACACCAGAATCTACCGGATTTGCAGTATGTCCTACCGGAATGCTACCGGAATCACTACTAGCGTGCTTCACTTCTTTGACGATCCGGTTTAACCGACCTATGCTTCTTCCTCGTGGGGGTGTCCTTCGCAAATTTGGTACCACCCAAGGTTGTCTGTACTTCGGATATGACTCGCCAGACCGAGTAACCGGCATATATCACCGTTACAACACTTGCAAACTACTCCACCTTACTTTCGATTCAAAATCTATGGTCACTTATCACAGTCAATTTGCAACACTCTGTTGCCACATTCCCATAATTACTTTGCAACACTCTGGTGCCACTTTCCCACAGACGGCGCTAGTGTTAAATGCGCTTTTGCCATCAGAAACACGTTTAAGCTCTTCTCGGGTTCTTGGGAGTGGAAGGGGTCTGAATAATCAGAGGCCCTATAACTAATTTTCCCAATTAACTACTCACATCATAGTACCATAATGTTGAACCTCTACTAACATAAATTACTAACAATACTCTGATTCGTTCTCTCACAGATTCCCAACTCATACACAGAAGAAGACTTCTCAGTAACTGACGCACAAGGTAAATACTACCGTAACACAAACTCTCAGTAATTAACTTAGCGGAACAGTGATTCGATACTTAACTTACTGTAAACATTATCATAACACAGTCTTTATCGTACAGGTGCAAATAATCAAACAAAGAAAGAACATACACAGTATGACTCAGAATTCTCAAAACACAACACAACGGAACCACACAGACGTATCGCCCAGACAGACACTCTCGCGATCTTCTGGTCGTTACCGAAAGTGTCCTTTCATTAGATTATAAATGGTTACATCTCTTTGCAGCGACCTTTCGTTTCGTGTGGAATATGAAAAGAGAAAGGATTTACAATTGCCAATCCGGCGGCTTACATTACATACACATACATATTAATGCATACACACACATATGCATACATAATGCATACACACACATACACACACATTTGCATACATACATGCATACACATACACACATAGACACATACACACACATAGACACATACACACAAATAAACACATACACACTCATAGATGCACACACATACACAGACACACACACAAACACACACACATACACACACACACATACAGACATAGACATAATACACACATAATGATGCATACATACACATACATGTGCATACACACATACACACATGCATACATGCACACACATACACACACATATACACATATACACACACATATATGCATACACACACATACAGAGACATACACACACATACACATACATGCATACATATACATACATAATGCATATGCATACATACATACTTACATGCATACACACACATATGCATACATGATGCACATGCATACATACACATACTTAATGCATACACAAATACGCATACATAATGCATATTCACACATACACACACATATGCATACATAATGCACATGCATATGCATACATACATGCATACACATACACACATACACATACACACATAGACACATACACACAAATAGACACATACACACACATAAACATATACACACTCATAGACGCACACACATACACATAGACACACACACATACACACACACATATACACACACACATCCACACATAGACACATACACACATAATGATGCATACACATGCATACACACATACACGCACACACATACACACATACATGCACATACATACACACACACACACATACTTAATGCATACACACACATATGCATACATAATGCATAGACACACATATGAATACATAATGCACATGCATATGCATACAAACATGCATACACATACACACATACACACATACACACACATAGATACATACACATGCATAAACACATACACACTCATAGACGTACATACATACACATAGGCACACACACACATACACACATACACACATAGACACATACACACATAATGATGCATACACACACATACACATGCATACACACATACACACACATACATACACACACATGCATACATCCACATACTTAATGCATACACAGATACATATGTACACATATATATTGATTTCTAACCCATTTTGTTTTATATGTTAGGTATTATGGATCCTAGTAGAGAGAGAAAGGTGAAACTCACTCTCATAAAAAGTCTTATGAGAGCAAGAGTTCCGTCTGATACTCTAGGGGCCATCATGCATGATTACTCATAGATGTCTGATGATGAGCTGGACTATACAATCCAGATGCTTACCCAGCGACCAGAGGAGTGCTCTTCTATGGCTCCACATTCAGGAAGACAGCTATCTACTCATAGGATAAGACAGTTATCAAGAATAAAAAAATAATGTAAATAAAACATAAGATATTTATTTCAATTTATATGTAAAATTTATACTTACTTCCATGGTAAGTGGACAAGGCGCAGGTAAGAGTTGCATAATGCCCGCATTCTTCTCTTGAACTCCAATCCATTCCCTATGTACACAATGTTCCCCTTTGGCTCTATATCGCACTCCAGTCCTAAGGTGCCTATGCATGTCCTCATAGGTAACTCTGCTATGCTATCATGATCTGGAGGTGGTATAGGTGTCCTGAAAATAGATAGATAAACATGTGGAGCCACAGAAGAGCACTCCTGTGGTCGCTGGGTAAGCATCTGGATTGTATACTCCAGCTCATCATCAGACATCTCTGAGTAATCATGCATGATGGCCCCTAGAGTATCAGACGGAACTCTTGCTCTCATAAGACTTTTTATGAGAGTGAGTTTCACCTTTCTCTCTCTACTAGGATCCATAATACCTAACATATAAAACAATATGGGTTAGAAATCAATATATATGTGTACATATGTATCTGTGTATGCATTAAGTATGTGGATGTATGCATGTGTGTGTATGTATGTGTGTGTATGTGTGTATGCATGTGTATGTGTTTGTATGCATCATTATGTGTGTATGTGTCTATGTGTGTATGTGTGTGTGCCTATGTGTATGTATGTACGTCTATGAGTGTGTATGTGTCTATGTGTGTGTATGTGTCTATGTGTGTATGTGTATGCATGTTTGTATGCATATGCATGTGCATTATGTATTCATATGTGTGTCTATGCATTATGTATGCATATGTGTGTGTATGCATTAAGTATGCGAGTATGTGTGTGTATGTATGTGCATGTATGTGTGTATGTGTGTGCCTGTATGTGTGTATGCATGTGTATGTGTGTGTATGCATCATTATGTGTGTATGTGTCTATGTGTGGATGTGTGTGTGTATGTGTGTGTGTCTATGTGTATGTGTGTGCGTCTATGAGTGTGTATATGTTTATGTGTGTGTATGTGTCTATTTGTGTGTATGTCTATGATATTATAACACATATTTTTATTTATTTTTATCTATCTATTTTCAGGACACCTATACCACCTCCAGATCATGATAGCAGAGCAGAGTTGCCTATGAGGACATGCATAGGCACCTTAGGACTAGAGTGCGATATAGAGCCAAAGGGGAACATTGTGTACATAGGGAATGGATTGGAGTTCAAGAGAAGAATGCGGGCATTATGCAACTCTTACCTGCGCCTTGTCCACTTACCGTGGAAGTAAGTATAAATTCTACATATAAATTGAAATAAATATCTTATGTTTTATTTACATTATTTTTTTATTCTTGTAGTGAGCACGATGAGAGGGATAAAAACTACGTACTTAGTTCACTTGAGACAGAGTTTGGCACAGGATGGTCGCATAAGTGGTGTCTAAAAGAGATGTGGACACTTATGGCTCATCGTCGTGATAATGCACGGTATGCACTGCTTTTATGTATATATATGTGCATATGAGTATGTGTGTTTATGTAGGTATGTATGTATATGAGAGAGAGAGAGAAAAGAGTGAGACTAGAGGTACAAATACACGCATACATACACATATACATCATACATGGACATTTACACACATATACACATACATTCACATTTATACATACACACACATACATGCACATTTTTACACACACATACACATGCATGCAATTACACACATATAATGAATACACATAGACACATACACATAATCACATACACGCACATACTCACATACACATACACATGCATAATCATATGTACACACACATAGACTCATATAATCATATTTACATGCATATATACACATACACATGCATATATACACACACACAACACATGCATATGCACATATAGATACACATACATACACAACACATGCATATGCATAAATAAATCAATAAATAAATAAATAAATCCTATTTCAAAAATCCTAATTTGAAAACACTAATTTCGATATTAGGGTTTTAAAACCCCTAATTTAAAAACTCTAATTCAACCTTTTAGCCATATGATTGAAGTATATGTACACGTTGCATCTATTCCTCCGATGTCCTACTAGAGACATGTCTCTCCTCCCAACCTTATGCCTCTATATATAGATACTCAAATCAACGAGGATCATAATATATATAAAGATATATACGCATCATGTAGATACACATACATAAATATAAAATGGAGTAGATATATTATGCATCACACATACATGCCTAAATGCACACATAAATACATTTATACATGCATACATATTTACATGTACACATTTACACATAGAGAAATATACATATATACATGTACACATCATATATACATTGCTACATGCCTACATGCACACATAAACATATATATGCATGCATACATATTTACATGTACATATTTACACATAGACACATATACATATATACATGTACACAATTATAAACACTTTCATATATTACATGAATACATGAATATTTTACATAAATGCATATGCATATATACACATATGCATACTAACAGATGTATACATATGATAAAAATTTGCTCCTCGAAGATAAAGCTATATATAAAATAATTAGGCATACCCCCGAGCTTCATGTTCTAACTTAAAGGAACATGATTTCATCTCTCTAGTAGGATTCATCGTTATTCAAGTTAATAAAAAATCTATTATCTGATATCCATTCAGAAGCTTCAAGTTAGTGGTCAATAACTAGAGTAGAATCCACTATCTAATTTGCTCATATGTTTTCATTATTGCCATCATTTTGGTAAGACATCAATATAGTCTCATCTTCATTATCCTTATTGATTTCATTTATTTCTTCTATTGTTAAATCTATGTTCTCATGAGTCACATCATCTATTGATGGATTAATATCTATTTCAGGTAATTCCTCTTCCTCATTTGTACAATCAGCATGTAGAGAATTATCCTCTTCATAAAAAAGATTAGTATCATTATCATGTATAATGATTCTAATTTCTCTTTGAGATGTTGATGTATTAGTATCTGATGCTGAATCATCAAGAGGACTTTCTTCGATCTCTCTAACAATAAACTGTTCAAACAATGATCTACCTCTAGGTTGCACATGAATGACTTGCCACCAAGGACGAGCATCTGGGTTTTTATAAAAAAATGTTTGTTGAATATGCCTAGGAAGAATATATGGTTCTTTAGTAGATCGCATTACCTTAGAAGAATCAATTGCCCAACACCTAAATAATTCCTTTCTTAATGAGGAATCACTACCTTTATACTCGGCTCGAAACCAATCAACCTTCAAAATGCCCTATCAAAATATATAACAACAAAAACCCATTATTAGGTGTTAAAAAAAATAACTAACTCTATCAAAAAAATATAGAATTTTCTCTACCTGTTTGAATGTACGAAATGAACTTTCGTAGATACCAACAATAGTTCCTATGTAACCATGTTCCCCATCTATAAGGTTCGTTTCCTTTGAGCTAGCACGTGCTACTTGCTTGAAAGAAGCAACAATACTAGAATCCTCTATTTTACGTAAAGAATCAATGGCTTTGATTCTAATATGTTGTCCAAAAGCCCACATATTAGTGAACATTGGAGCCTGCAAAAGAAATTCAATTAGTAAATAGAAACTAATATACATATATGAAAAAACAAAATATTATTTTAATAAAACTACATTTTGTTCACAACCTATCATTAACTCTCTCTGCTTATCTGAGATTTCTTCATTATTTGCGTTGGCGCATTGCAAATGACTATATAGCCAATCCATGAAAGAAATCTGTAATCTGATTATTATCGAGATTACATCTATATCTTTTGTTTTTTTGCCTTTTACTTCGGAGATTTTGAAGTTCCTCGTACTCACTAATGAATGCTTGCATGCATTCGCTATTATATGCTACAAAAGTAGAAACATCATTTTTTTCTTGAAATGTAAATAAGAATGGAACTCCCTTACCTGATAATACCTCATCTGTTATTTTTGAAGAAGACTCGTTGGTCCATGCACGTGGAGCTTCTTCATGAACTCTTTCAAGGTACTCACTAACGTAATACATGCACTCTTCAAGCATCTTACCCTTTGCCATGGATCCTTCTGGTTTCACTCTTTGTGGCACATAACCTTTAAATATTCCCATAAATTGCTCGACCCAAAACATCCATCGAGTGTTGACAACACCTGCAATCTCTATTTCATCTACAAGATGGACTAATAAATGAAGCTGAATATCAAAAAATAAAGTAGGGATTTCTTTCTCCATCAAACATAGTAGCTCTTTGCATTCACGTTTTTTTTGTGGGATCGCGTTTTTGTCAATCTCTTTGGATGTAATCCACCTATACATATCATAAAAACAATTATAAAGAAGTTAATTAAAAAATAAAAGATATCCAATATTCATACATATTAAATATAAAAGTATCATAATTACCTTATAAGTAATCCAAGACGATAGATCACATCTCGTACTCCTTTCGTTGTACATCCATTGATAACCAAAGGTAAAATATGCTTCAAAAAGTTATGACAATCATGGGTCTTTAACCCAGATAAGCTCTTATCATCCATAGTAAACATGTTTTGAAGAGCTGCTCCATATCCTGTAGGAGTCTTAATCAATTGAATTCTATTGTTGATAGTCTGTATCTCTTTTGTTGTAATTACCCAAGGAGCAGGTGCATAAGTCGTTTCTTGTCGATGTCTATCAAAAACTGGCCATAACTTTGGTTTGGATTTTTTATCTTTCAAATCATTCCTTGATGCTATGGTATCTTTTAGTCCAAGAAGATGCTGCCATAGTGAATAACCAATATTTTTGAATATATGCATAGGATCAAGAAGATGACATACTTTTAACTCTTTCCAATACTCCAAAGAATACCATATTGATATGTTCTCTACGAGTGCCAATTTTCCTTTACCTCTCTTCTCATAATCATTATCTGAAAGTGATGTTGGCCATCACTGAGTTGGCCATTATGACTGGAGTCAAGGGAATCATTCTGGAGTTTTCCATATCCTCCTACAGAAGAACGCTCCCAATTCTATATCCACGAGACAGGAAACTTATTGTCGAGTGGCATGTCATATGTAGATGTGGAAGGATGGAGCTATTTGCCTCTCTATGCACTCTACCATGAGATGTATTTTTCTAAGAAGCATCCATTATCTGAAGTGGGGTGCATGGCCTAGTTTGTATCATTTTCTTACACTTATGTGTTCCTCCAGTAGCTTTGATGTGAACCTTTCTCCCTATACATGGGCATTTTTCACTTGTTGCTGGTTAACATTTTTTCCCCATTCTACAATATACAATGATTCAGTGGTATGTGGTTGTACTTTGTACTTAAGGATATTATTAAGCTCTTACTTCAATTTAGTTTATTATCAATAGAGAGGGCTATTCTAGCCATCCATCTTGTTTGTGTGTCTTGCTAATTTTGTGCTCCTTGTGTATGCTTCTTGCATGTCTCTCACACTTGTACACACACCCAATAGTTGTATCAGAGTAGGTTCACATCCTTCTTATGTTTTGGTTTTTCACGTTGCACTACACACTTTTAAGACTACCAATTGAGCATAGAACTGAGATTTTCTACAGCCAAGAAGCATTTCCACCAATTGCACTAGAGTTTTACTCCCATTTCAAAGCCATTCGTGGAGTCATAATGGCCAACTCAGTGATGTTCAGCATTCATTTCATTTTTTGTTGAAGTAAACATCTTGTCACATTCGTTCTTTAGAGAAATGTTTGGCAGTAATGACTTGTTTGGAATGATTCATGTTGAAGATAATCTTGATGGGACAAACTATCCAATATGGTCTTACATGACAAACCATATTCTTATTGTGAAACAACTATGGAACATAGTGGCATATTTAGATTGCAGACCGACAAGTTCTTCTACTTCATGGTCTACTATCACAGAAGGAGCTTCTTCTCCAAGTACAATGGTTACTCTTTCTCCACCTGCATAGGACAAACTTGGATGGGATTGAAAAGATGCTCAAGCTCATGCATTGATTGCACTTTTTGTGAAGCATCATATAGTTCAACACATTCATCATGTTGTACATCAAGATAGGCATGTCATATCCACTCCCTAGAAATCATGCAATAATTTATTCTTCCTTGTTCAAAGACATTGTTTTTGTGAAGGGAAATTGAAGTTTATGGTAAATGATGATATGTTTTCTTTTTCCCAATATAAAAGATAATGATAAAGTTGATATTTGAACAATAGTGATGAATCCTTTTCCTCAAAAACTTTGAAGATATGATAAGATTTTCGATTCCATCAGATCAACTCATTTGAGTTTCCATCTTCTTGGAGTTATTGTTTTTTGTCCTCTAAGTTTTCTTGGTGAACCGGACATGTGTCGACATTAGGAACATCATAGTTGGAGTTGATTTGCTTGACTGTGCACCTTAATGACATTGAACTTGATGTGATACATTCCTCAGCATCTCGATGAGTCTCACGAGTTGGCAAACACTAAGAGTTGGTGGTCAGGCTTATCCCGAATCCATCAAAAGGAGAATAGAGCCTAGGTGAAATCATGAACTCTAATTCAAAATTTGATGCTATTACTTTACAAGTTACTTCCTTCATTCTAGAAATTTCACGACAAGTGTACATGATTTCCTTAGATTCTTTAGAGATAGCATTCAATATGGTTTTGACTCAATTGACCTTCAGTTTTTAACATAAACATAATCAACATAGAAACTATAGGGGATTTATCTACTAATGAACAATTGCTTTGCTATTGTAAACATCAATATGATGTCCTTGAACTTATGTGATATTCCTTAACAAGACAAATTTCCAAACATCCAAGGAAAACATTAAGTCAAACACCATTGAATGATGAAACAAGGAGTGCTTTTTCAACACAAATGCATGAGTTTGTTGTTATATTTTATGGAATAATGGAATGTTATATGGATTTTAATATCTTGAGGGTTTGAATATGATTTGTGTTTTGATTTAGGAGGTGAAGACTCATGAGGGTGTGAATGCCCATGGACCTATTCAGATATTTAGAATAATATTTAGAACATATTATTTTAGTTATTTTTTGAGTAAAAATAATAGATCGCTTTAGAAAGCGACATTTTTGTAAAAATAATAGATTGCTTGAAAAGTGATGATTCTGTAAATAAAGCAAATTTTCATAAATGCATGCTTTTTGAAGCGTCACCTTCATGTGTCTTCTTTTCAGGATGTAATGAAAAATACCTATAATTACACATGCTCTCATAGACTCTTCCATCAAAGTAAGTGGGGGTAGATTGTATCCAATCTAGTGTCAATTCTCTTATCTCTTTCTATTTTGCTTATGTTTTTGTGAGATTTCCTTTTAGTACTATCCTCTTTGTATGTGCCTTTGTGGGATCTATGCAACAGTGTTAAGACTTCCTTTAGAATTTACTGCTCACTTTGAATTCATGGTAATGCCTTTTGGACTCACCAATGCACCTGCTACATTTGCACGTATGATGAATAACATTTTTCTTGAGTACCAAGATTTTGTTATCATTTCCTTTGATGACATACTTGTCTATAGTAAGAATGAAAATGAACATTAAAATCATTTAACCACTATTTTTAATTTATTATGCAAAAACAAACTTTATGCCAATCCTGAAATGAGTTATTTCTTCCAAAAAGAATTAAAGTATTTAGGGCATATTGTTTCTAGTCCAGGCATTCATGTAAATCCAAAGAAAATTAAAGTAATTGAATAATATGTGAATGATGTATGGTCTTTTCTAGGGTTAGCTAGTTCTTATAGAAAGTTTGTAAAAGTTTTTTCTTATTTAGCGATTCCACTCACATTATTATTAAAGAAAAATTTAAAATTTGCATGGGGATTAGCAAAACAGAAATCTTTTGAAAGAATTAAACATGCACTTTCTCATGCACCTATTTTGCAACTACCAAATTTTTCACAACCTTTCCATGTAGTTGCAAATGCTAGTGGTTTAGGTATAGATGTTGTATTAATGCAAAATGATCATCCAATTGCATTTGAAAGTAGGAAAGTTAAGCCTTTTGAAAAGAATTATAGTAAATATGACAAGGAACTTTTGGCTCTTATGCATGCTTTAAAAATTTGGACACATTACCTTATGGGTTTTGATGTTCTAATCAAAACATATGAAAAGGATATTAAGCATTTAGTAAATCAACCATTGATTTCAAATAAACACATTAAATGGGATTCATTCATGCAAAATTTTCAGCCTATGATTCAATATCAACCTGGGAAAGCTAATGTTGTAGTTGATGCCCTTAGTGGCTTCCCATCCCCACAAACAAATATTGTTTCAATCAATAAAATTTATGTTGATCATATTCATTCATTTAATGACATGATTCCTACTTATGCATCTGATTTGTATTTTTCACAAACATGGAATGCTTTCAATAATTCTACAACATTGAGTGAGGATCACTACACTTTTCATAATGGATTTTTGTATTTCCAACACAAGTTATGCATCACACAAGACCTTAAAGAATTTGTTATGTGGATGGACCACCATATATGGGTCATAGAGGCATACACAGTACTATTTCTAAATGTAAGGATTTATTCTTTTGGTAGAATATGGAAAATGATATTGCATAGTATGTTTTCCATTGCATTGTGTGTCAATGTGTTAAATGACATCATGGTAAAGCATTTGGATTATTAATGCCAATTCCCATACCCAATGGACCATGGCAACAAATTTCTATGGATTTTATTACTAGTCTTCCTACAACATCATCTCATAATGATATGATTTGGACAATTGTTGATAGGTTTAGTAAATAAGCGTATTCATTCCTTGTAAAAAGACTCTTTTTGCACCTCAAACACTTTTCTGTATCATGGTTTTCCAAAAGTTATTCTTTTGTATCGAGATGTTCATTTTTGTAATCACTTTTGGACTACATTATTTAAAATTTTAGGCTCAAAAATAGATTGTTGCTCTACATTTCATCCTAAAAGTAATGGGCAAAGTGAAGCTACAAATAGTACTATTTTAGATTTATTATGTTTTTATTCTTTAGATAAATAAAGTATCTAGGATGAGAAAATTCCTTTACTACAGTTTGCATATAATAACACAACACATTCCACTATTGGATGTGCACCATATGAAATTCTTTATGGTAAAAAGCTTCCCACTCCCATGTCTCTCACTCAAACAGATATACCTATGGCTGATTCTTTTGCACAAGATCATATTTCTACACTTCATGAGGTTCATGAACACATTAAAAAGATTAAAGGACATTACATGCATAATGTTAATAAGAAAGGAAAATGAAAATGATTCGGTATGCTTATGGATAATCAAAAGACATTTGAAAAATATTTCACAACATCCTAAAGTTAAACTTGCACCGTGTTATTATGGACCTTTCCATATTATTCAAAAAATTAATGAGAATGCTTTTAGACTAGACATAGCTTTTCATTGGAATATGCATAACTCTTTTGAGATTAGTTTATTGAAATCCTTTAAAGAAACTTTACCACTCACTCCTTTTTTAGATGATCGTCCATTATGTGAAGAGGACGCTAGAATTTTTAGTTCCAAAGAAAATACTTGATTATGATGTTACTACTACATGCACAAGTAACCACTATAATAGATATTTAGTTAAATATAAAAATCACTCACTTCAAGAATCTTAAAGGATTCATAAAACATCACTAACTCCACACTATGATCATTTGATTTTTGCATCTCATTAATTCACAGTCACATAAATTCGGATTTTCCAATTGCATGCATGCGTTTTTAGATGGAACATGCTTATGATTGTCCTGTGATGGGACATGTGACTAGCCATCCATGTCTATTTTATTTTTATCAACTGAGGTCAGTTGCTCATCAACTTGGAGGCATGTTATATTTTATGGAATAATGGAGTTTCATATGGATTTTAATGTGATTTTTGTTTGATTTAGCAGGTGAAGACTCATGAGGGTGTGAATGAGCATGGACTTATTCAGATATTTGGAAGAATATTTGGAAGATAGCATTTTAGTTCTTTTTATTAAAATAATAGATCTCTTTAGAGAGCAATGTTTTTGTAAAAATAGTAGATTCCTTGAAAAGTGATGATTTTTTAAATAAAGCAAATTTTCATGAACACACACTTTTCAAAGTGCTACCCTCATGTATCTTCTATTGAAGAAAAAATGAAAAATACTTATAAATACATATGCTTTGATAGACTCGTCCATCGGAGTATGTGAGTGTAGATTGTACCCAATCTAGTGTCAATTCTCTTGTATATTTCTATTTTTTTTATGTTTTTGTGCGATTTCATTTCTATACTATCCTCTGCGTACGTGCTTCTGTGGGATCCAGACAACATTTGCAAGTTGTTTTCAAAACCTAGAACAACAAATTATTGATCTTAACTTTTAAGAAGATTTTTTTTTCATGTAATGAGAATGACTATTATGAGGACGAATATGAAATGGAGGAAGAAAGATTTGTTCACAAATATGATACTAACAAACAAAAATATGATAACAAGAATGAAAACGAAAGTGAGGACAAAGTTGTTAATGAATTCAAGGATGAAGCCACATCAATGGTTGAAATCAAGAGCAACGAAGAATGTGTAACGTCTGACAACACATATATAGAGTGGGAGGATGGTTCAACCCTAAATTCTAATATTCTCACCATTCCCCTATATGAAGAAATGGGATGCGAGACCCATATAAATTATCTTAATGAAGAGTCTCATGACTCTAAAGAACCTATTACATCTCAAACACTTGTTGAAGAAGATGAAATGATAATAGACTATATAAAGTTTGATAATGTTTTACATCTTAATTTCTTGATTTTAATTAACGGATATGATGATCAAAACACAGAATGTTTGTCTTATCTTAAAAAGATTGACAAAGATGATGCATGGGATGATTGTTTAGATATCGGTATTGAGAACATTTTTTCTTGCTGAAATCAAGTTGTCAATCAAAATGATGTCAAAAATGATTTCAGTGTTATGCAAGAAACCTTTAAGCATTCTTCCTCTCAATCGAATACTGTTGAAATAAACGAAACGGATCAATTCCTTATTCAAGGTTGTTGGAAAGAATTGACTAATGAAATGAATAATAAATATTTTGCTGAGGTTAATGAGTTTTCATTATTTGATTTATCTTCTCCTATCCATATAAGCACGAAATATGATGATTTAAGGGAAGTGAATGAAGAGAAAAATGCCTATGAGAGATATCACAATGCACAACCATACGGAAGTGGAAGTTTCAATGTTCCAGAAATAGGGAATGAAGAGAATGAGGAGATAAATGTTTTCAGAGATATCACAATGCACAATCATATGGAAATTTTCAAAATGAAAAGGAGAATTTTTATAGGTATGAATATGGTTCACAAATGGATGAAGATGAGAATGAATATGTTGAAAATATTGAGGTTCCCAGAGAGTTCCTTAATGTTGAAGGGTAGTTTGACTATAGAAAAATATTATCATGGAGTGCTACAATTTATGATAATTCTTTGACTGCATGGTTTATATGGTTGATGTTCATCTTTACACTCTTTCGCTATCACATTTGAAGTCCAAGATGTTCATGAAGATAGATTGGAGGTATGTATGGTCTGTTGCCTTCCCTAGTTTTTGAAGTTTAAGAAACTACTTCTTTAAGAGTTTTGATTCTAGGTTTTTAGTATGTGTGAGAGGATTACAAGATGCCAGGGTCATTGATGGCTTTATTAAATGAGGAAAAGAACTAGGATAATTGTGAACGAAGTTGTTTTGATGTGAATGATTCATAATTTACATTACTCATGAGGTTTTCGAGATGGATGTCATGTGCAGGTATAGGTGGATTAAAGGAGATAAAATTGAATGCATGAACTTTCAATTAAGCTTTTTCCATCTAGATTCCAATACCAATTTTCAATTTTTTCATTATGTTGTTTATTTTAGCATCAAAAGTATGCATGATTGATATGTATGAACACAAAAGTTTCCTATCCAATAGGTGCGCATCCAATTGCACCAGTATGAATTGTAAATGCATGATGCAATCTCAAAGCTAAGTATAACTTTGGGTGAAGAAAACATCATCATCAAATTCTTGTAGCTTATCTATGCACCATTGGGGGTTCCAATGCACTTAATGTTGGAGATTCACTCACTAATTAGACATGAAAACCTGAAGATGTATGAAGATAAAGAAAGACGAAGAAAAGCAAAAACAAAGCATTCAGAAAAATCAAAGCCTTAGTGAAGGGACAAATTCACATCTGTAATATACAGCATAGAAGTTTCCAGAATTACGAGTTTGGTGAAACCCGGATAAAAAATTGTATATAAGAGAGCACATAGAACCAGAATAGATATGTGCATAGAAGAGCGCATAGAAGAGTGCATAGAGAAACAAGGTATAGTGATATAGAAGACGCCAGAGATTGCGTAATGTAAAGATGAATAATAGAACCTGAACTATCGGGTATTCATCTGAGAGAGATGGTAAGGAATAACTACTCAGAGTAGGAGAGTTTTCCATAGCTATGAGCAAAGTGAGGCCAAGCTATTTTGGACACATCTTCTCTAATAGAAAACACATGTTCATGTGGAAGTTTGAGCGCATTCTTCATATGTGAAGAAATCTCAGTGATTTCATGTTACTGTGAAAGTTAGTTAACAGTTACAGTTTTTCTCAGTAAACATTTTCCGGTACTTCTGAGAGTTAGATCTCAAAGCACAGTGTAAAGATTTTCATGAGTGATAGCTTACCTTGAAGCTAGGAGTCTGAACTACAAACTGATAAAAAGAGTTTTGTGAAACGGGACATGTACACAGTACAAAGTCTGACCGTAAAAGACATCCAGAACTAGTGAAGGTTTTTTTCTCAAACTTCAGATAGAGTTCATTAAGTGAAGGAAGCTCAGATATTACTTCCTTTATTCAATTATAAACGTTTGAAGTAACCACAAACAGATTTGCAATTGAATCTGGTAAAATTACAGTGACATTATGGTAACAGTCCGGTGAAGTTCCGGTGATATCTTGGTGAGTTTTAAAGCTCAGTTTTGGCACACTTAAGTGATAGAAAAATTATCTAACTATAAGCAAACACAGTAGTGTAAAGTTTGAAGTGAATCGGTTCAGAATTAAAGCTTGAAGTAAACACGAAGCTTTCTGTAAAGTGAATTTTCAGTTTTCACTAATTACAGTTATAAAAGTTTACAGTTTCAAAAGGTTGCTAAGCTATTGATGATTATAGAGGTGTTCTAACATCACTCTAGTTTAGTTCTGGTTGAGGCGTGGCAATTTTCCACAGTCTTGTTAAGTGAACAAGCTTTTGCCGTGACATCACACATCCTCAACAAGTGTTGACATCTTTTGATCTTTCGTATATTCTTGTTTTCTTTTATTCCTGCCATTTCTTTGAATCTGCTTGTCTTTACTCCATCCAAGCTCTTCGTCAGAATATCTGCAATCTGATCTTTCGTCGATATGTATACTATTTCAATTTGCTTTTCCATTACCTTTTCCCTCAGAAAATGATATTGAATCTCTGTGTGTTTTGTTCTTGCATGAAATACTGAATTTGCTGCAAGATACAATGAACTCATATTATCTCCATGTATGATAGGTGTACCTTGATCAATACCCATGCTTTTTAACAAGGACTGCATCCATATCACTTCTTTAGCTGCTTCCACAAGTTCTTTATATTCTGCTTCTGTTGACGATAAAGCCACTATGTGTTGCTTCTTTGAACACTAGCTTACAAGCTTATCTCCTAGGTATATCATATACCCATGTGTTGATCTTCTGTCATCTTGACTTCTTGCCCAGTCAAAATCACTATATGCTCTCAGCTTTATATCTGATGTAAAGGGATAATATAATCCTTCTTTTATAGTTCTTTTGATATATCTAAGAACTCTTTGTCCTGCAACCCAATGTTGATCCTTTGGACAATGCATGAACTGTGAGAGAACTCCCACTGCATAACTAATATCAGGTCTTGTTAGTGTAGCATAAATTAAGCTTCCCACTAACGACTGATACTTCCTCATATCTTTAAACTCTGCACCACCATATTTGCTGAGTTTATGATTTACTTCAAACAGTGTTGAAGCTTCTCTGCATTTCTCCATGTTAAACTTCTTCAGTAAGTTTAGGAGATACCTTTCTTGTGAAACATATACACCATGATCTGTATATGTAACTTCCATTCCAAGAAAGTATGATAAATTTCCTAGATCACTAATCTTGAATTCTTTTTCAAGCAATCTCTTTACCTCCTTGATTCCTTCATCTGAGGTACCTGTGATTATAATGCCATCTACATAAATACAAATGTAGATCATACCTTCATCTATTTTCTTAATGAGTGTTGGAGTTAGACGTCTGTGGAAGCACAAGGAAGAAGAAGAAGCTTGGAGCACAACACACAAGACTGAATGTATTACTAGAGAATGTACAAAGATAAGTAGCCCATTAGGGCAATAGGCGTATATACAAGCCGGGGGAAAAAAACCTCTTAAAGAGGGAAAAAAGTGCCCCGGCAGTCCTAGAGTGTTCACACACATCACTACCTAAATATATCAACAAATCCCCCTTGGGAGTGATGCAGTGAACAAGGAGCTGGCACTCATGTATAAGGAAGTGCCAAGCTATGTGGAAATCACTCCACAAAAGGAAGTAAGCCCAAAGCTTTGCGGAAAGCTTCAAACTTCTCCCTAGGCAGAGCCTTCGTGAAAAGGTCTGCAATGTTCTCCTGCGTGGGCACATATGCCAAGCTGATCCCTCCAGCAGAGAACCTCTCCCTGACATAGTGATAATGCACCTCAATGTGCTTAGTGCGAGCATGGAACACAGGGTTCCTCGCAACTGCCAATGCGCTCTGACTGTCAGTGAAGATGGTGGTGGCAGAAGACTGGCCAACACCCAAATCAGCCATAAGGCGTCTGAGCCACACACACTCAACAGTCGCTGTGAAAGTTGCCCTATACTCAGCCTCACAACTGGAAGTGGCCACAGTAGGCTGCTTCTTGCTCAACCAAGATATACATGAGCTACCAAGCATGAAGCAAAAACCACTGGTGGACACACGAGTGTCATAGCAACCAGCCCAATCTGAGTCAGAAAAAGCATGCAAATCTAGCGGTAGTGATCCCCCCTTGGGATAAAACAACCCAAGTAGCCGAGTACCACTCAAGTAGCGAAAGATGCGCTTAACCGCTTTCCAATGCGTGACTCATGGGCAATGCATAAACCTGCTCATCTGTGAGACAGCAAACTGAATATCTGGCCGAGTAATGCATAAGTAAATCAAGCATCCAACAGCCTGCTGATAGAGAACAGCATCAAATGCATCTTCAGCATCATGAAGACTCAATCGTAAACCTGTCTCCATAGGAGTGGCAATAGGCTTACAGTCTTCAAGGCCAAAACGCTGCAATAATGTGTCAATATATTTCGTTTGACACAAAGCCATTCCACCATCAACGTGCATAAACTGAATGCCCAAATAGTGATGCAAATGCCCCAAATTAGACATCTCAAATGAGGCATGCAAATCAGCCTTAAAATCAGCAATATGTGTCTCAATAGGACCAGTGAGCAGCATGTCATCAACATAGACAACAATGATCAGAAGCACATCATTAGCACGCTTAACATATAAGGTGCTTTCAGTTGGACTGTTCTCAAAACCATGTGCAATCAGATAGGCATGTATCTTCTCATACCAAGCACGTGGTGCTTGCTTTAAACCATATAACGCCTTCTTTAACCTGCACACCTAGTTTTCATGCCCTTTCTGCACAAAGCCACGGGGCTGAAAAACATACACTTCTTCATGCAAGTCACCATTCAGAAATGCTATTTTAATGTCCAACTAATGTACATTCCAACCATGATGGGCTGCAAGTGCACAAATGCTCCGAACAGTAGTCATACGGCATGTAGGTGCAAAGGCCTCATCAAAATCAATGCCTCTTTCCTACGCATAACCCTTTGCAACAAGCCTAGCCTTATACCTGTCAACTGTACCATCAGGTTTACGCTTGAGCTTGTATACCCACTTAGTGCCAATGGCCTTCTTGCCAGGAGGCAAGTCACATAAAGACCATGTACCATTCTTCATTATAGCATCATATTCAGATTGCATAGCAGCCATCCAATTTTCTGAATGGAATGATCTGCATCATCATATGAAACCTGCAAAGGCTGAGAAGTTGCCTCATTAGGACCAGCACTAGACTGTCCACCTGTAAAAAGAGGCATCAAAGTATCATACATGTCTTTGGAGCTAACAGATGTCTCCTTAGTACATGAAAGCAATGGCTGAATAGCATGTTCCACAAAGACAACATCACGGCTAACCAGAATGCGTTTAGTCTATGCATGATACAGACGATAGCCTTTACTTTCAGAACTGTACCCAACAAAAATACATTTTACTACCTTATCATCCAATTTTCTGCGATGTTGTTCAGGCACTAATGCATATGCCAAACAACCAAAAACAGGCAGATGAGCAACAGATGGCTTGCGGTCATGCCAAGCCTCATATGGAGTGATAGACTGCAATGCTTTAGTGGGACACCTGTTCAGTACATATGCTACACACATGACTACCTCAAGCCAGAAACTATGAGGTAAAGCCTGACTCTTGACCATACACCTCGCCATCTCCATGAGAGACCTGTTCTTGCGTTCAGCAACTCCATTCTGTTGAGGTGTATACGGCACTGTACACTGGTGTTTTATCCCACGTTCAGCCAGAAATGCATTAAAATCTGAAGACATATATTCCCCCCCCTCGATCAAAACGGAGGGTGCCCATTTTACATGCTGACAGATTTTTAGCCAAAACCAAAAACTGTTTGAAGCACATGAACACTTCGGACTTTGCTTCGAGTGGATATACCTATGCATGCCTGGAAAAATCATCAATGAAAGTCATGAAGTAAAGGTAATTTCCAAAAGAGGGTGTCTGCATAGGACCACAGACATCACTATGTACAAGCTGCAATTTCTGCGTAGTCCGAACTGAACCATCTTTTGGAAAGGAAGAATGCTGCATTTTGCCCAAAATACAGCCTTCACAAACATGTTTTCCAGGTGCCTCAAGTTTGGGAAAAGAGGACACCATTTCAGATTTCTGCAGGCGTAACAAACTAGCAAAATTCAGATGACCAAAGCGTGCATGCCAAAGCTTTGAATCTGACATAGCCTGAGAATCATGAACTGCACATGCCGAATCATTCACAGATCTTTCATAGTCTATGAGCTTATAGAGCCCACGACATAAAATGCCAGAAGCAATAATCACATCGCCATTTGAGAGATCATGGACTGTACACCTGTCATCAAGAAATTTCACAACCAAGCCAATCTTGGCTAATGCAGAAACTGATAACAGATTCTTTTTGATCCCTGGCACAAATAAAGCATCTGACAAAGTGAAAGAACTACCATCAGCAGTAGTCACAATGATCTTACCAACTCCCATAACAGGATAAGAGGAGTTATTGGCGCATGTGACAGTATTCCCTGTAGGGGCAGGCTCGAGTGAAGAGAAGAAACTGCGCTGCGTGGTAATATGTTTGGTCGCCCCACTGTCAAAGTACCAAACATCTGAGTCTACTACAAACATGCACTGATCAGGAGAAGATGGGCAAAACTGCAGACAGTAGTAAACGCCCATTCTTCTTCCTGCACAAGATTTGCAGACTCTGTTTTTGGTGTAGAGGCCTCTGTAACAACCATTCCAGCCTCTTTCTTCTTTGCCTCTTTAGCAGCCAGTTTTGGACAGTTCTTTATGATATGATCATTGCCTTTACAGTACTTACAAAACAATTTCTGCTTTTCTGATTTTTTCTCATCTTTGTCTTGGTTCTTTGAATGTGCAGCATTTGCAGATTTCTGCTTACTAGTAGAAGAGCTCCATTTTCCTTTGCCCTTCTGACTAGCCAAGAAAGCTTGATCTGCAACACGCATAATGGACCTGTTCTGCCTGGACTGATCTTCCTGCAATAGAACAGAGACTAATTCCTCAAATGACAAGGCATTTGGATTGCCTTTCATCATCAACCGAAGAGTAGAGGCAAAACTCTTATATGAATCAGGAAGACCATTCAGAACGGTCTGCACAAGTGAGCTATCTGGTATAACCTCATCAGCAGAAATCAATTGTTCCTTGAGTTCTTTGATCTTTGTAAGAAAACTGTCCATAGAATCACCTTCATTCATGTGCTCACTCTCCAACTGTTTTCGGAGGTAAGCAACACAAGCCTCATTCCTAGCCTGGTACAAAGTGGTAAGTGTATCCCAAGCATCCTTTGCTATTCTACAAGAGCGAATGTGAGGAATAATGGCACGTTTGACAGACAAAGCTATCAATGCATGTGCGTGGGCATCTCTGCCATCCCAACGAATCTGCTCTGCAGTAGGTGCAACAGAAACAGCAGCACGAACAGGAATCTGTGGAATATCATCTTCGACACCATCTTCATCCGCTCCAACACCTGTATTTGCAGTACCTGTCGTTACAGGCGTAACAGGACATCTTTCAGCACCCTGCACAATGTTCCACAATCCTTTTGCAACCAGTACATGTCGCATCATATAAGCCCATAATGGGTAGTTGGTACCATCCAACTTATCCTCAACAGCCAACATACGGAATACATCACTGCTTTCAGCCATGGCCGGTGACTAAAATACCTTGATGCAGAAAATTGACTGTATCTAAAAAAGTTGAACGGAACTGCCCAAACGAGTTCTGCTAGACCTGTAGCAGACTTCGAGACGCTTAAACTGGCGAACAGAAACTGGTATATACCTTTGGCACAAAAGGACGAAATAGCTTGCACAAGCACTGCGATAGTGCATTCGGAGGCCGAAACGAGCTCAGATCGCGATTTTGGCACCACATAGCAAAGCTGTTTTGATCTCGGAAACACCCTGAGTATGCTCACCAAATTTCGTGCGAATCTGAGACTGCAAACGGAGGAGTGTCGACGGCGCCGTAGAAGAAGCGACGACCTACTCTGATACCAATTGTTGGAGTTAGACGTCTGCGGAAGCATGCGAACAGCACAAGGAAGAAGAAGAAGCTTGGAGCACAACACACAAGACTGAATGTATTACTAGAGAATGTACAAAGATAAGTAGCCCATTAGGGCAATAGGCATATATACAAGCCGGGGGAAAAAAACCTCCTAAAGAGGGAAAAAAGTACCCCGGCAGTCCTAGAGTGTTCACACACATCACTACCTAAATATATCAACAATGAGTAGACTTGCATCTGCCTTTGAACTTTGGTATCCAAGGTTATTGAGATACTTCACAAGTCTGTAATTCCAAGCTCTTGGAGCTTGCTTCAATCTATAGAGAGCTCTTCTTAATCTGCAAACATGATCTGGGTAACTAGAACTTACAAACCCTTCAGGTTGTTCCATGTAGACTTCATCTCATATATATCCTTTTAAAAATGCATTCTTTATATCCAGCTGACTTAGCTTCCATCCTTTTGATGCTACTACAGCAATCAATGTCCTTATGGTTGACATCTTTGCCACCAGACTAAATGTCTCATCATAATCTATGCCATGCATCTGAGCATAGCCTTTGACTACCAGTCTAGCTTTGTATCTGGCTATCCTTCCATCTGCAAGTTTCTTAACTTTGTAAACCCATTTATTTCCAATCACTTTCTTACCACTTGGTTTTGGAACAAGTTCCCAAGTCTTGTTCTCTTCCAGCACATTGAATTCCTTCTTCATTGCTTCTTCCCATTGTTTCTTACCTTTTGCTTCACTGTAATTCTGAGGTTCCTCATCTTCCTTTACTAAGTAAGCATTTTCTGAGTCAAATAAGAAGTGTCATAGGAATACCTTGTTGGTTGTTTCCTTACTCTGTTTGACCTTCTTAGCTCACATTCTTCATGTGTATCAGAATACACATCTTCATCAAATCTCGGTCCATCTTCGTTTCTCATACCTGATCCGATCCTGGATGTACTTGCCTGCATATGATCTTCATCTCCATTTACCTCCATATGTGATTTACCTTTTTCAATTCTTCTCATCTCTTCTTCAAGTGTTTCAACACTATGCTCTTTATCTGTATACCAGCTCTTTCCTTCATCAAATGTTGCATCTCTGGAAACAATAAATTGTTTGGTTAGAGGACTCCATAACCTATAACCCATCTGTTTTTCATCATATCCGATGAATACGTATTTTTCAGCTTTTGGTTCAAGCTTATGTCTCAGTTGTGATGGTACATAAGCATACGCAATTGATCCAAGCACTTTATAATGATCAAGTGTTGGTTTCTTGCCCCACCAAGCTTCATAAGGGGTCATTCCATTTAAAGCTGTACATGGTAATCTATTTACCAAATATGTAGCTATATTTACAGCCTCAACCCAAAGATAATTTGGACAATTCTTCTCCTTTAGCATTGCTCTTGCAAACTCAACTAGAGTACGGTTTCTTCTTTCTGCTACTCCATTTTGTTGTGGTGTATACCAGCAAGTTATTTCTCTTTTGATACCTGCATTCCACAGATAATCATTGAATTCTCGAGAAAAATATTCTCCTCCTTCATCAGACCTTAGTCTTTTGAGTTTCTGTCCTGTAAGTCTTTTAGCATATGCATGAAAATGTATGAAAGTTTCAAATACTTCTGACTTCTATTTCAAAACATAAAGAGTAATCCATCTTGTTGCATCATCAATAAAAAAAACATAATACCTTGATCCACTGATAGATCCTTCTTTTGTCGATCCCCATACATTTGTATGTACGAGCTCTAGCACACCATCGTGTTTGTACCCTTTCTTCCGAAATGATAACCTATGAGCTTTTCCCATCTGACATGCTTCGCACTTATGAATCATATGTTGATTATCTATATTTGGTAATCCTCTCACGGACTGTTTCTCCACCATAGCTCATTAAAATCTCCTAACCTCTTATGCCAGAGGTCTAACTCTGTAAATACCTCATCACCATGTGTGATTAATGCTTGACCAACATTTCCTTGTACTTTAAGAGTAAAAAGTCTACTTTCCTTTTTATCATGAACAATTTGATTGTATCCATTCTCTGGATCTTCGACAAATACTCTTTCATTTGTAAACCTGATTTGAAAACCTTTTTCTACTATCTGTCCCACGCTAATCAGATTCTTCGGGATTGTTGGAACATACAAAACATTTGTTAATAGGTCAGCTCCATTCTTACACTTTACTTTTCAATCGACCTTACATTATGTTTTGTGTTATCACCTGTTTGTACTGTATGATTCGAAATACCTCCTTCCAGTTCTGATAACAATTCTATATTTCCTGACAAATGATTTTAATAACCAGAGTGAATATAGAATACCTTGAAATCTTCATTCTCTGATGTACTTATCGAATTCATCATCAATGTTGTTTGATCATCGTTCTGCGTATCATTCGCATAGTTGTAGTAGGTAGTGTTGTGAGACTGATTCTATCCCCAACTTCTTGCTCCACCTCTACCATATCTGCCTCTTTGGCTTTGTCTTCCTCTTTGATATCTTCCACTTCTGCCTCTACTGTTACTGTTCTGATTCTGACTTGATCCTTGAGAATTATGCCAGCAATCATGAGCCAAATGATTACTTAATCCACAGATCCAACAAGTCTTCTTATTGTTAGTCTCATTTCCTCTTCCTTTTGTATTACCTCTTTTTTTGACGTTACCTCTTCCTCTTGCATAATTTTCTTGAGTAGTCATCTCTTCTTCATCTTTTTCTTTTCCTTTCTTCTTACTTTTTGCATACATAGCCGAACTATGTCCTTTATCTCCATTTGTCTTCAAATCTTGCTCAAACGTTAACATTAGTCCAAGCAACTGATTTAAATCTGATACAAAATGATTTAAAGAAAGTTCAATTGAGAGTACAAAAGGATTCCACCTTTCATCACCTCTCAATCCTGCAAACACTTGTGCTATCAACCTGTGATCTTCGATATCTTCATCAATAGATCCAAGACTATCCACCAAGTCTTTCATCTTAGTGACATAATCACTAATGCTTTGACTTTGCTTTTTCTTGAACGTTGTAAACTCTGACCATAAGCTAGCCTTGCTAGCTTTCGTCGTATTTTGGAAATGATCTTCCAATGCACTCCAAATGTCTTCCGCTTTCTCCAGACCTCTAATGTGCACTGGTAGATGATCTGTAATGGTATTGTAAATATAAGCTCTTGTCGTTGCATCTTTCTTCTGCCACATCTTCAAGGCTTCTAACTCTTCTTTGTTTTGGTTGATTGTCGTCTTCAAAAGTCGGCTTCTTTTCTTCTCCTATCACATATATCATTAAGTCCTTACTCATAAGTAAGGCTTCGATGCGCATTACCATGCGTGATAATTATCTCTGTCCAATTTGTCAATAGAGATATGATATGCCATAATCTTCTTGTTTCTGTTACTTCTGGTGAGTATAATGTTAAAAGGTTTTACCTTTTACAAACCTTTACCCTTGAGAATTACTTCAGACCATTTCTTGACGTCGTTTGTTGTTGATCATCTCATCTTTCACCTTTCTTTATGATAACTCTTCAAATTCTCTTGAATCTTCACTTCCATTTACTCTTTGAGAACTTTTCTGCTCTTCAGAATCTTTCAGCTCTAATACCACTTGTTGAGGATGTGTGATGTCACGGAAAAAGCTTGTTCACTTAACACTTAAAGTAGGCATGATAGGGTTCCATTTAATGACCTTGCATCGAGGAAAATACATCAATAAAATAGCTTAATAATGCTAGAAGGTCCCTTTTAAAAGATTCTTCAAACCTTGCTCTAATCTTGAAAGATCACATGTTTAAATCATCTCGTAGATTACAAGTATTTAATTGATCTTCAGGGACATAAGTTTGTTGGCCAAAGGTATCATCCATCGCATGATGCAGATGTTTTAGTAAGTAGGCTTTTGCATTTTACATAGAAAACCTATTCTAACACATTTTCAAGTTTTCTTTTACTATTATTTACCCATTCAAGGTCTTCGACAAATCCACCTACTTTATGCTCTAGCTGCAAAGCCATCTCGATCATAGCATCCACTCTCATTCTACTAATAGATTGGATTATCATTAACTTTCCTAATTGTGGGTTAAGCCCATTTATGAACCACTATTTTATTACATCATTTGGCAAATTGGCAGTTGCCTATTGTTGGAGTTTGGGGTCTATGGAAGCATAATAACAACACAAGGAAGGAGAAGAAGAAGCTTCTAGCACAATACTAAATGTATTACCAACAAAATGTACAAAGATAAGTGACCCATTAGGGTAATGGGCCTATATACAAGTAGGGGGAAAAACCTCCTAAAGATGGAAAAAAATGCACTGATGGTCCTAGTGTGTTCACACACATCTCTGCCAAAATATACCAACAAATCTCCCCTAGGAGTGATGCAATGAACAAGGAGCTAGCACTCATGTATAAGGAAGTGGCCATCTATGTGGAATCAATCCACAAAAGGAATTAAGCCCAAAGGTTTGAAGAAAGCTTCAAACTTCTCCCTATGTAGAGCCTTTGTGAAAAGGTCTACAATGTTCTCCTATGTGGGCATATATGCCAAATTGATGTCTCCAACAGAGGACCTCATTGTGATATAATGATAGTGCACGTGAATGTGCTTAGTGTGAGCATGGAACATAGGGTTCCTCGCAACTACCAATGTGCTCTAACTATCAGTGAAAATGGTGGTGGTAGAAGACTAACCAACACTGAAATCAGCCATAAGGTGTTTGAGCCACACACACTCGATAGTCACTATGAAAGCTACCCTATACGTAGCCTCATAACTAGAAGTGGCCAAAGTAGGTTGCTTCTTGCTTAAGCAAGATATGCATGAGCTACCAAACATGAAGCAAAAACCACTAGTGGACACACAAATGTCATAGAAACCATCCCAGTCAGAGTAAAAAAAAAGCATGTAAATCTAGCGATAGTGATCCCCCCTTGGGATAAAACAACCCAAGTAGCCTGATACCACTCAAGTAGCAGAACATGCACTTAATCGCCTACCAATGCTTGAAACTTGGGCAATGCATAAACTTGCTCATCTATGATACAACAAACTGAATTTCTAGCTACATAATGCACAAGTAAATGAAGCATCCAACATGTTGTTGATAGAGAACAACATCAAATGCATCTCTAACATCATCAACACTCAATTGTAAACCTGTCTCCATAGGAGTGGCAATAGGTTTGCAATCTTCAAGGCCAAAATGCTACAATAATGTGTCAGTATATTTTGTTTGACACAAATTTATTCGACCATCAACTTGCATAAACTAATTGCCCAAATAATGATGCAAATGCCCCAAATTTGAAATCTCAAATGAGGCATGAATATCAGCCTTAAAATCAGGAATATGCTTCTCTTGAGGTCCAGTGAGCAGCATATCATCAACATAGACAACAATGATCAGAAGCGCATCATTTGCATGCTTAACATTTAAGGTGCTCTCAAATGGATTAGTCTCAAAACCATGTGCAATTAGGTAGGCATGTATCTTTACATACCAAGCACATGGTGCTTGCTTCAAACAATACAATGCCTTTTTCAACCTACACACTATTTTTATGCCCTTTCTACACAAAGTCATAGGGCTGAAAAATATACACTTCTTTGTGCAAGTCACCATTTAGAAATGTAATTTTAATGTACAATTGATGTACATTTCAACCATGATGAGTTACAAGTGCACAAATGCTATGAACAATAGTCATTTGGCATGTAGGAGCAAAGGTCTCATCAAAATCAATGCCTCTTTCTTGTGCATAAACCTTTGCAACAAGCCTAACCTTATACCTATCACTTGTTCCATCACACTTACACTTTATCTTGTATACCCACTTAGTTCCAATGGCCTTCTTGCTAGGAGGCAAGTCACATGAAGAGCAAGTACCATTCTTCATAATAGAATCATATTCAGATTACATAATAGCCATCCAATTTTTTGAATTTTGTGCTTGATCAAAGAAAACAAGCTCATTCTCATCACAGAAACTAAAAGTAGCCATAGCATAGCAATCTGATGCAAAAGAAGAAATATGAGAGCTAGAATGAGTACGATATGACAAAGGTACATCTAATTTGCACCATCCATTTAGGCATAGTATTTGCCTCCTCTATATTAGTTCTCTCATCAACAAGTGCATCATGTATATATCCATAAAAAATGGAATGATCTGCATCATTACCTAAAACTTGTAAAGCCTAAGAAATTTCCTCATTTGGACGAGCACTAGACTATCCACCTATGAAAAGAGGCAACAAAGTGTTATAGGAGCTAACTGATGTCTTCTTAGTACATGAAATTAACGGGGGAATTGCATCTTCCACAAAAACAACATCACAACTAACCAAAATGCATTTATTAGGTGGATGATATAGAAAAGAACTACCCTATCAAGCTCTACTAAACATGTAACAGAATTTGAGGTGCTTATACTGGCAAATCAAAACCTATACACACACACATATATATATATATATATATATATATATATATATATATATATATATATATATATATATATATATATATATATATATATATATATATATATATATATATATATATATTTGGCACAAAAATACAAAAATTCCTACACAAGCATCGCAATAGTGCATTTGGAGGCCGAAACGAGCTCGGATCATGATTTCAACCCCATAGAGAAGTCGTTTTGAAATCCCAATCACATTGAGTATGCTCATCAAATTTTGTGCAATTCTGAGGCTATGACTAGAGGGGTGTCAAGGATGCCCTAGATGTGTTGATATATTTAGGATGTTTGTGAACACACTATGACCATTGGGGCACTTTTTTCCCTCTTTAGGAGGTTTTTCCTCCCCGGCTTGTATATATGCCTATAACCCTATCTTTGTACATTCTAGTGGTGAGACATTCAGTATTGTGTGTTGTACTCCAAGCTTCTTCTTCTTCCTTGTGATGTTTGTGTGCTTTCGTAGATCTCAAAATCCAACAGTTGGTATCAAAGCAGGTCGCTGCTCCATCTAGGGTGTCGTTGACACATCTCTAGTCACAGTTTCAAAATCACACAAAATTTGGTGAGCATACTCAAGGTGATTCGAAGTCCGAAATTGCTTCACTCTCTAGTGATAAAATCATGATCTCAACTCATTTTGGCCTTCGAATGCACTATCACAATGCTTATGTAGGTAATTTCATCTTTTTGTGCCAAAGATATATAGAAGTTTTGGTTTGCCAGTATAAGCATCTTGAAGTCTACTACAGGTTTTGCAAAACGTGACATTGTAATTTTGTTCAACTTTCTGAGATACAATCAATGTTCTACATCAAGGTATTTTATTTAGTGGCCATGGCTAAAAGCAGTGATGTATTTTGTATGCTGGCTATTGAGGACAAGTTGGATAGTACCAACTACTTATTATGGACTTATATGATGGGTCATGTATTGGTTGCAAAAGGACTATGGAATATTGTGCATGGGGTTGAAAAACATCCTATTACACCTGCAAATATAGTTATTGAAGCTGACGTAGATGGTGTTGAAGAGCATGATGATGATGATGTTCTTCAAGTTCCTATTTGTGTTGCGGTTCTTGCTACACCTACTATAGAGCAACTTTGTTGGGATGGCAGAGATGCTCAGGCACATGTAATGATAGCCTTGTCTATCAAATGTGCCATTATTCCTCACATTGGATCTTGGAAAACAGTAAAGGATGCTTGAGATACACTTACCACTTTAAACCAGGCTAACAATGAGGCTCGTGTTGCTTACCTCTGAAAATAGTTAGAGAGTGAGCACATGAATGAAGGAGATTCCATGGACAGTTTTTTGACAAAGATCAAATATTTGAAGGAAAAGTTGATTTCTGCTGATGAAGTGTTGCCTGACAGTCACTTGTGCAGACTGTTATGAATGAACTTCCATATTCATATCAGAGTTTTTCTTCTACTCTTTGTTTGATGATCAAAGGCAATCCAAATACCGTAGCATTTGAGGAGTTAGTCTCTTTTTTGTTGCAAGAACATCAGTCTAGGTAGAACAGGTTTGTTATGCGCATTGAAGATCAGGATTTCTTGGCTAGTCATAAGGAAAAAGGTAAATGGAGCTTGTCTAAAGCAAAAATCTGCGAATTCTACACGATCAAAGAAGGATCAAAAAGATAATAAGAAAACAAAGAAGCTTTTTTTTTTTTGCAAGTACTGTAAAGAAAATGATCATTTTCATAAAGAATTGTCCAAAACTGGTGCAAAAGAGGCAAAGAAAAAGGAGGCTAAAATGGTTGTTGTAGACGCCTCTACACTGAAAAACAGAGTATGCCTATCTTCTACAGAATGATGAATGAGTGTTTACTACTGTTTGCAATTTTGACCCATCTTCTCATGGGCATTGTATGTCTGCATTAGACGTAGATGTTTGGTCCTTTGATAGTGGGTCAACCAAACATATTACCTCACCGTGTAATTTCATCACTTCACTTGAGCCTGCCCCTATAGGGAATATTGTCACATGGATGAAAAACTCCTCTATCTTGTCATGGGAGTTGGTAAGAACATTCTAACTACTGCTGATGATAGTTCTTTTACATTCTCAAATGCTTTATTTATGCCAAGGATCAAGAAATATTTGTTATCAATTTTGCATTAGCCAAGATCAGCTTGGTTGTCAAATTTGTTGATGTCAAATGTACAATTCATGATCTATCAAATGGAAATGTCATTATTGCTTTTGCTGTTTTATGTTGTGGGTTGTATAAGCTCATAGACTATGAAAAATCTATGAATGATTCAACATGTGCAGTACATGATTCTCAAGCTACGTCAGATGCAAAGCTTTGGCATGCATGCTTTGGTCATCTCAATTTTTCTAGTTTGCTATGCTTGCAAAAATCTGAAATGGTGTCCTCTCTTCCCAAACTTGAGGCACGTGGAAAACATGTCTGTGAAGGCTGTATTTTGGGAAAAATGCAGTGTTCCTCCTTCCCAAATGATGGTTCAGTTTGAGCTACTAAGAAATTGCAGCTTGTTCATAGTGATGTCTATGGTCCTATGCACACACCCTCTTTTGGAAACTACCTTTACTTTGTCACTTTCATTGATGTTGTTTCTAGGCATGCATGGGTGTATCCACTAAAAGAAAAGTCCAAAGTGTTTATGTGCTTCAAAAATGTTTTGGTTTTGTCTTAAAATCTATCAGCATGCAAAATGGGAGCCCTTTGTTTTGATTGAGGGGGAGAATATATATCTACGAACTTTAGTGCATTTCTGATTAAACGTGGGATAAAACATCAGTGTACAATTCCATGTAAACCTCAATAGAATGGAGTTGCGAAAAGGAAGAACACACCACTCATGGAGATGGTGAGGTGTATGATCAAGAGTCAGGCTTTACCACATATTTTCTTCAAAATAAACGCACTTTGGTTAGCCACGATGTTGTTTTTGTGGAAGATGAGAATCAACCATTACTTTAACATACTAAGGAGACATCAATTAGCTCCAAAGATAGATATGATACTTTGCTATCACCTTTTACAAGTGGAGATTCTAGTGCTAGTCCAAATGAGGGAATTACTCAACCTTTATAGGTTTCATGTAATGATGCAGATCACTCCATTTCTGATGTAGATTGACATGATGCCCTTGATGAAAGAGAAGATATTGAGGAGGCAAAAACTATGTCAAGATGGTTGGTTTATACTTTATGAGATAGCAAATTAGATGCCCTCTATCATATCATAGTCGTTCTAGCTCTCACAATGCTTCTTTTGGATTAGATTTCTATGCTATCGTTGCCTCTAGTCTTTGTGATGAGAATGAGCCTACTTCTTAATGAAGCAAAAAAATAAAAAAAAACGGATGGTTGCTATGCAATCTGAATATGATGCTATTACGAAGAATGGTACGTAGTCTTTATGTGAGTTGCCTCCTACGAAGAAGGCCATTGGCGTTAAGTAGGTATACAAGTTGAAGTGTAAGCATGATGGAACAATTGATAGGTATAGGGCTCGGCTTGTTGCAAAGGGTTATTGTTGAAAGCAGTATGGGCACCCAAGGACTGAGGAGACAAGGAAACCAGCGGAGAGAGTCAGAGCGAGGTGAAGGATTAAGTAGATAGAGCAGTCGACACAAATCTGGCAGATAGACCCTTCAAATTTTTCCAAATCAACATCTTTATAACAGTGATTCTCATCACTAACAATCATTGTAAATACCATTTCATATTTTTGTAGCTCCATTTTGTGCAAGCCAAGGAGTCCTTGCGCTTGAGGAGCTTAAGAAGTACCTACATATCAATTTTCGTATTTTTTAGACTCCGTTTAAGCCCTCAAATAGACCCTGGAACCTAATTTTTAACTAGGCTGGACACTAGGTCTGGACAAGGCCAAAACCTAGTAAAAAACTATAAATAGAGCTAGAAAGCTCATTTTTGAGGTTAGCTTGTAATTGATTTGAACTTGTAAGAGCTTTTTGAAAGTAATCTAAGAACTCCATTGCTTCTCACTTTTTGTCTTACTGTGTGTGCGCGTGTGTGTGTATGTGTGTGCATGTTAGTGTGCTTCTCACTCACGCACTTGTACCTTCACTTGCTCGAGGTCATCGTACCATCCTCACGTCTTCCCGGATTGACATTAAAGGAGGTGCTACTCATCACTGAGCTACACCAAATTTTGGCGGCGTTGCCGGGGATCGAGCTTTGAGGACGAGCGTGTGATGGTAAGACGTAGATTTGAGACGTTGTCGTCGAGATTTTCTCTCCTCTCTCACTTGTGAAGGCCTACAAAAAACATATTTGGTGAAGGTAGCCAGAATTCCCCGAGAAGTCTAGTATGCATCAAGGATGTCAAAGGAAGGTCACATACAAAGTTTCAAAGAAATCAAGAAAGTCCATGGTAGCGGTCAAAGCTGGTCAAAGCTGGTCAAAGTTGGAAAATTAGGGCCAAAATTTCATTGTCACCAAATTAGATGAAAATCCATATACTTGTAAAGATTGTCAAAGGCAGTCTATAGCCCAAATTTCAGCAGAAAATGGATTTTGTAGCACATTGATATGCTATGTTCATTTTGTAAAAATGTAATTTTTCTAGTTTGACCCTACAAATTCTTGTATAGAAAATTATGTTAGCCATATGGTTTGGCATGTATAAAGACCATATGTGGCTACATATTTGTATAAAGTTTCAAGGCTATCCGAGCTTCCTAGACACCTTAATGCCACCTTGCAAGCTTCCAAATGTAGTCAAACTTGTACAAGTTAGATTCAGATGGGAGTTTTTTCTGCATATTCCTGAAGGAGATCTTTGGAAACATAGTCCTACAATGTTTCATCTTCATCAAAGCCTATTTGGAGGGTCAAAGAGTACAAAGTCCAGTTTTCAGGATCACCGCAGTTTTCTAGTTTAAGCAAATTGAAGGGTTGAAGGGCCACCACATGGCGAAAGCTGATTGAGCCATGTTGTACGATCAAGATGAGCTCATATTCAAGGGTGGAGATGCACTTATGCTTAAAGCAAGGAGGATCCACGAGTTTTTCCATAAAAGAAGATTGTTTTGACAATCAAAGATCAATAATGCAGCTTTTCTCCAAAAATAGTGGCTTATCTTATCCAAAATGATGTCAGCACTGATCGGACGGTCCAGATCATCCCCAGATCCAATGGTGGAGAATGAGGGCGCCTAAGTTTCACTCCTTTACACTAGATTTGATAGAAAGAACAATTCCAAGCCATTGATTTGATTAATCAAATGGTTGTAATCAAAAGTAGTGATCCTAGAGTTGAGAGTTGATTTCTCTAGATCCAAGGGCCCAAATTCATTCAAAAAACTATATAAACCCCCCTCCAAACTCCTAGAGCATCATTGTTAGGCATCCATAGGGCTCATGCTAGCTTACGGTTTCCTTGAGACGATCACCCTCAGTTGAGCGAGTGAGGATCCAAGGTGAGCTAGTATGAGTATAGAACCTAGTTTCAAATTTAAGTTAGAACTCCAATCTAGGATAGGCTCTTGAAACCAGCATCTCTATCTTGACTCACCCTCGGTGGAGCATGTGAGTGAGTTAGAGCTGATTTTAATGAGTCTTAGACTTCTTTAGTTAGACGTTACGAGCCTAGACAGACATAGGGTCACTGGAGTGGAACTCACCTTCTTACGTGTGACATTTGGTTGAACTGTCATGGTTTGAGGGTCGGAACCACCTTTGATCAGTAGAATGCTTAGCATGACGTACCACGACGATATTTTACATGTAACTTAATTCAAATCCTTTTAATTCATGTCACTTGTCACTTGTCTCTTGTCTCCTCTCTTAGTCTCTTAAGTATTTTTACATGTCTTCTATTTCTTCTATGTGTGAGAAGGCTCCGCAGTATTGCGTTGAACCAGTGAGGATGTTTCTTTGAGCTTGTGAGTAAACTCTATCATCATAATTCACTTGCATGCATATAATCCATACATACCCATACATATTGATTAGTTTCTGAAAGTGTATAAGAAGCTCCAATATTGGACCATTCTTCCTTTCGAAACTGGTTTATGTGTAAGGGTTCCATCTATTCTCGTCATGCATACATATCATCCAAAGAAGACTATGCATATGGATTGGAATTAGGAAGTGTTTAAGAAGCTCCTTCAATGGACCATTCTTCCTTCCAAATTTCATTCGTATGTATGGTTCTCTTTCATTCTTATCATTCATGTTCATAAATCTAACTTGCACTCCTACATTCCTATTCCCATAATCATTTCAACATCTCTCTCTTCTCCATACTCAACATTAATTTCACTTTCATGTCCTTAAACCTTCCAACATTCATTAGCTTCATACACCCTGTGTGTGCCACGACCGGACCCGATCCACCCGGATTGCGATCACCTCCACAACGTTGGCGTTGTAGGTAATCACTTTACTTTTCTTATTTTTCTCTTTCATACCCCACCATCATCATCATCACCATCTCCCACCTCCATCTCCATCATTGCAAAAATTTTAGTTTTTTTACTATATCTCCTTCCTCCTTTCATTTCCCTCATTTCACTTGTGAGAGAGAGCGAGAGAGCGAACTGTTGTGTGCTATTTTTTGCATGTTTCTTGAGTTTGCTTGCAGGTATTGGCTATCCCATCATCCCCAGCACGCTCCGCAAGTACGGAAATGTGCAGAACTGTCTCTGTGTCGCAAGTTTCTGTCAATCGCGATTGACAGAAAACTTCATCTTTTGGTAAAACTGAGTGCACCACAGTAGACTAGAGACCTTGCACTTCACAAAGCCACAAGAATTTCAAAAAAATTTGCATTTTCTTTGTCCATCACGATCGATAGCATCAATCGCGATTGACACTGTCCATCGCGACGGACAGCCAGTCCATCGCCACTGACAGACCCCGACGGACACGTGTCCATCGCGACGGACACCCCTGTCCATCGCGACCGATAGAAAAATCGCGATTGATACCTCTCCATCGCGACTGATACCTGTCCATCGCGATTGACAATAGTCCATCGCGATTGACACCAGTCCATCGCGATGGACACCAGTCCATTGCGATTAACACCAATCCATCGCGATTGACACCAGTCCATCGCGATTGACAACAGTCCATCGTGATTGACACCAGTCCATCGCGATTGACACCAGTCCATCGCGATTGACAGCTCAGTCGATCACGATTGACAGTCATTTTCAGCTAATTTTTTAGGGTTTTTAATTTGAGGATTTTGGCTAATTTTGGGCATAAATATGGGGCTATAGGGCATATACAGAGGCTATAAGCAAATAATTTGAGGAAACCCTGTTGGCCTGTTAGCCTATTTGGACCCTATTTTAACCCTAGAACCCTGAACTGGCATAACTTTCTCATACAAAATCCAATTGCTGTGATTCTTGTTTTGTTGGAAAGCTCGTGGGTAGGAAAATTGAGGGATCCTCGGGATTGTTTTCCATAAAGGCAAAGGATAATTTGGTCTTTGAGTTACATGCATGAAAGTGGCCTATTGTGTCATTTGAATCTAAGTCTTGAGCTAACCGTGGGACTTTTACAGGTCTAGTAGGAGCACTTGAGGGCATTCTAAGCAAGAGTAAGTGCAAGCTTGGGAACACGCGTCCTGGGCACACCAGGGCAACAACACAAGGAAAGAAACTCAAGGTTGGAAAATCCTCAACACCCTCTATCAATTCGTAGCTTAGGCTAAGTGCAGGAAGTGCTAGGAGTAAGTCAGGGCAACGATAGGCATCAATCAAGTTGAAGACTACCTATGCACTCAAGTTCAAGATTAAACATAATCTCTTCGTGATGCGATAACCTTAAAGGAAAGAATCTAACCTGGAACGATCAACTTACAGTGCGAAAATTAACTCAAATATTCGTGACGACGCGATTTCTGGCAAGAGCATAAACACGGTAACCACTAAAAAGAATCAAGTAACTTATACAAAAGAACTCAACAACGAGGTTGTACTTGGGCAAATTTGGGCTATTCAATTAGGCTTATGAACCTTAGATCAGGGCGACATCTAGGGAGAGATAGACAAAGTCTTAGGTCTTCAGAGGCTAGTGTCAACCACACTGCTAGGTCTTGGGCTCAGCAGTTGAGCCACCACTCATACTACCCTAGCTCTGAGACTAGTGAATCAGAGATGTCTCAAGGCATGGATCGACCTATGGGAAGTTCAGGAGTTCCATGCTTGCACAGGGTAGAAGGCCCGTACAAGACGCAACTAGAATACCTTAGGACCAACCGATTAGGTGCTAGCATCTATGAGGATGGCCTAGGAAGATCAGTGGTCCAGATTAAAAACCTTGACCAATCCATAGGACTAGAGCACCCATCTATCAAGTTTGAAAACGGAGCATACTTGGACAAAGAAGGAACAATATATGTAGTCACCAGTCACCCAAATAGGACAGATGAATTTGGGAATGTGATCTCAGAAGTGGATTTAGGTGACCTGGAGCAAGGAAACATGGGTATAGAGCCTAAGACCCCTCGAGGAAAATCCGTTCTTACTAGAATCCTCAGCCCCGAGTGGGTTCCCCAGGACAACAAGAGTATAGATCTGCTTCTGAACCGAGAGACTGACGAAGCCTTTTGGAGGTATAAATTTGATCGATTAAATGATATAGGAACAATCATGATCTATGAGTTTAAAGATCCAGATAGCCCAGGCAGAGTGACCTACCTAGATCACGCTTCAGAGAGGATCTTTGTGGTTACAGAACATGATAGACATGCTTACACTTGGAAGGGTGAATTCGTTTTCCCCCAACCAAAATCTAATGTGTCCTTTGGTCACCCAGGAGCTGGAACATCCCATGCTCATGGAGTTCAGAAAGACATAAAGAGAGACAGACCTGAGGTAAGCTTTGCTAACTCCTTGGGAAGAGGAAGAATGAGAACGGAAACAAATAGAGTGGAACCTGAAGAACATAGAGCCCTAGGGAACCGAAGAAATGCGGATGAATTCCCTCTACCAAGACCTAGAGAGCACACGAGGACTTTGAGACCGACCCAGCTAGTTAAGTCCATGAAGAACTACTTCGATGGCACTGGAGACCCTTATGACCATGTGGCAGAATTTAGGCAAGTCTTGAGAGCTGAACAAGTTGAAGATCTGTTCACGCAGTACAATGCCTTTGGTCTAACCCTTAGGAACACTGCCTTGACATGGTTTCAGCCACTAAACGAGAGGCAGTTCAGGAGCATAGACCAACTCCTAGAGGCTTTCATTATTGAATTCTCTAAGAGTGGCATAAGACATAATACCTCCTCATAGATTCACAGCTTCAAGCAAACCCCTCAAGAGACTGTGAGACTTGCAGGAAGAAGATTTAGGCAATACCTTGAAAGATGCCCTGTTTTGGAGCTACCCACAGCAGCTAAGCAAGTGGCCTTATTCTTGGATGGATTGCTAAGTACCAAATTGAGGTCATATGTGTATCTGAAGGACCCTAGGACTATAGAAGAGTGTGTACGCATGTGCATTGACATCGAGGATAACCTAGGGGAGGAGTTAGATCTTTCCAAAATATACAAAGATTCAGATAGTGCCTCTAGCCTCTCTTCCACGCAATCCACATCAATTGAGGAACTCGCTGAGAAAGTGGCACAAAAACTAGGTGTCTCTAGCAAACAAATCCCAAGGTTTGCCCCAGTAAAGAGGTGCCATACTTGCGGTGGTGACCATATGGCGAACGTGTGTCCCATTATGGCTCAACCCCAAGTAAATCCGAGTAGCCAATATTGTACCATAGAACGGAGATACACAAATCACACAACACAAGACTATCCATACAATAAGCAAGCGGTTAGGCAAACCTACCCTCAGCCATATCAACAGGGAAGATATCAGAACCAATATCCACCACAGCAGTATGCTAGGCCCCAACAAACCTACCAACCACAATATCAAGCCCAGCAAAGGCCTCAGCCTATGTTAGCCCAACAACCTCCAGCTCCATCCAACGTGATCCCTGTAAAGTATGCAGCTGCAGAAGAAAACCTGAATAGGGCCATAGTGCCAGTAACCCCATTACTATCAGAAAGTGACCCCAGTGACCATAGTTTCGATTCTACACATGTTGATAGCCCCCATGCCTACTACATGCAGTCTCTTGAACATGGTGAGTCCTACTACAGTGAGGAGCCGAGTGAACCTAATTGGGAGCCAGAGTATGCTAATGTCATGTACGCAAACCCCAACTCTAGACCCCAACCTAGGCAAGTAAGACCCCCATTCCCTAGAGGACCATGCTACAGATGTCAGGGAGATCACCTCATTCGTGATTGCCCCTTACCTCCACCTACACAACCCTAGTCAGTGACAATTCAAGGCTATTGCCAGGAGTGTGGAAAGGAGCATCTTTTACGAGACTGCCCTAAGAATCGTAATAATATGCGAAGATCACTCCTATCAATGTCGTAGGGCTAGTTGTAGACTCCACAGGAAGTGTAACGTCCACTACACCAATACAGGTGGTCACTAGAGCCCAAGCCTTACAGCAGAACCGAGGCGTAGGCCAGGGAAAGAGCCCAGATGTTAGTGAAACGGAGAGTACCACAAAGAAGAGGACTAGAGCTTGGAGAGATAGTCATGAAAGAATGAAAAGACAATGGGCAAGGAAAATGAGTGAGCTTGAGGAAAGCCTAAGAGAAACGAGAGCCAGGATAACCAAACTCACATCTCAAACTCCCTCTCACACTACCCCTCCTCCACAATTCCCAACTCCATCCGACCCGCCACCTTCCAACCCGCCTCACCTAATTCCACCACCCCCTAGAGTAGGATCAGTCCTAGCAGATCCCAATCCCGAGGACCTTAATATGATGCTTAAAGCATATCAGGCTAGAATCCAAGACGGGCCAAACATAACTGATCATGAAAAGTGTTACCCTAGAGCAGAACTAGAGCTAGAACGAACCAAAATTTGTGCTAAGATGGTGGAATTGGCTCAGACCATGTTTGAAGCCAGTCGCCTATTTAACATCTCTAGTTCAACTAAGATAGAGTTGCACTTTGATGGATTGTTAGAAAGAATAGAGAAGCTAATTGCACAATCAGAAAAGGAACCCGCCTCTCAACACAAGGACAAGGCAAGTGAAAGGGCAAGTCTTCCTGCCCAGGAAGCCTATGTGCCTAACTCTACGGAGCCAGACACATCATCTTCTATGAATCGGTTCACATCAGAATTCCTACGCGAGATTCAAGAAGACAAATGGGCTAAAGAAAGTGAAGTCCCTCCTCCCATTGAACTTGTGGATGATGCGCACGACGAATTCCCACAAGACATCCCATCCATTTATGAGGATCATGAGAGCACCCAATCTCAGGAAAGATTAGACTTTGAGTCTAACTTTCTGCAAGAATTACCCCACTTCACAGGCCCAGGGGAAGCTAAGTCTACTTGTATAAGAGCACCCACAGTCATGGTACAAAATGAGGACTCAATCATACCTAGGAACATAGAGGTAGTGAAAAACACTAAAGTACAGTGCAACCTCACCTTAGAAGAGCTACTCAAAGTAAGGCCAGAGCTATGGAAACATGTAGCCAAACAAGTACCAGAGATAGCAAAACCTCATTCCCAGGTGGGATCCCAGAGAACAGTGCCAGAAATACCATTGGACAAGATAGGAGACATGAGTGAGGGCGAAGAGGGAAACACATATCTTCCTATCACCATCAAGGATACACCACCAAGGCCATTCTAGACTCAGGTGCAGGAGTTGCAATTGCTACCACTTCCCTATGGAAGCGTTGGAGCAAGCCAGCACTCAGGCCAACGAGGATGAAACTGCAAATGGCCGATGGTCACATAGAGAGACCCTTAGGGCTGTTAGAAGGAATCACTCTCACCACATGTGGTGTTGAGTTCGAGCATACATTTGCTATATGTGATTTTAGCAAAAATCATGCCTATGAAATGATCTTGGGACGACCCTTTATGCGATAGTTGCAAGTGGTACAGGACTGGGGAACCAACTCCTTGTACCTGCAACACTTAGGTGTTATGACCAAAGTGAATCTCAAAGATTACTCTCATAGAGATGTCCCTCCTATCCAATGGAATCCCATCCATAGAGCCAAAGATGATACAGAATCGGTGCATTCCATAGGGTCAGGATCCTCATGGATGCATGAAGACATCCACTTATGGATGTGCAAAGTAGCACTAGAAGAAGAGAAGAGAGAAGAAGCCAGAGAGATAGGTGCAAAAGAAACACATAGATCAATTCAAGACCCAGCCTATGCGCCTGTAGTCTTTCCTCACGAAGAATTTGAACCCCACGGCTAGGCAGAAATCTTAGCAACAATGGATGTAGCCATCAATGAGGAACAATGGACACCCCACTGTGATGAGGATGGCTATGACATTTCAGTTTTCTCCATAGAGCCAATCATGGGAGAGGCAGTGTTAGAAGAATGCGAACCTAGCCCTGATGCAATTGAGGATGCGAGTGACTCCGATCTAGAGTCAATCATTATGGACCCATCTTTTGCATCAAATGAAGAATACTTCTATGAAGTAGAATTTCAACCCCAGAGGCACGGAGAGCTTACAAATGATATAAGGCTAGCCACACATGTAACCCCTAAGGAAGAAGGAAAGAAAAGGAAGAAGAAAGAAGTCACACCAGAAGAGGAAGAATCTTTGTTTGAGGTCGCGGAAAATTTTAAGAAGTATGAGATAGATGACAGGAGAGTCATGATTAGAATGCCTAACCGAGAGGCGCAATCGGGGGAGGCCTATGATAACAAAGAAACCACGAAGAAAGTAGTTGTAGCCATCGAGGAAGGAGAAGAAATATGCACGTACATAGGCCATGACCTAACAGAAGAGGAAGAACAAGAGCTAATAGCCTTGCTAAGAGAATACCGAGATGTATTCGCTTGGAGTTACAAGGACTTGAAAGGTGTGGACCCTGACATATTCTCACACACCATCCCCATGACCTCAGATGCCAAACCCTCTAAGCAAAAGCCATATACATATAATGATAATTACGCTGCCAAGATCAAAGAGGAGATAGATAGACTCGTTGAAGCTGGATTTATCTATGAAATTGAGCACACTGAGTGGGTATCCCCCATCGTAGTGGTGCCCAAGAAAAATGGAAAGCTGTGTGTATGCATTAACTTGAAGAAGGTTAATGCAGCCACAATTCGAGATAACTATCCGCTTCTTATCACAGAGCATCTCTTAGAAAGAGTAGCAGGCAAGGAAGTGTACAGCTTCCTTGATGGATTTTCGGGCTACAATCAAGTAGCCATAGCTCCAGAAGATCAGCATAAGACGGCATTTGCCACTGAATGGGGCATATTTGCCTTTAGAGTAATGCCATTTGGGCTTACCAATGCACGAGCAACCTTCTAGAGGCTGATGTGCCATGTATTTAAAGAGATCCTGAGGAAGAACTTAGAAGTCTATGTTGATGATCTTTGTGCTCATTCCAACATCAGACAAACCCATATTCCTGAACTCAGACAAATCTTTGACAAATGTAGAGAATATCAAGTCTGCCTAAACCCAGAAAAGTGCGTTTTTATGGTCAGGCAAGGCAAGATTCTAGGACACATAGTGTCAAAGAATGGCATATCCACTGATGAAGAGAAAGTGAGAGCCATAGCCGAGTTACCTAGGCCAAAGAACATCAAGGAAGTACAGGCTTTCATGGGGCATTGTGGTTACTACCGCCGGTTCATTCACATGTATGCTGTCATTGCAAAGCCCATGTACGGACTTCTGACTAACTTTGAGTGGACTGATGAATGTGAGAATTCCTTCAATGAGCTAAAACGGCGATTATGTTCAGCACCAATCTTAACCACACCAGATTGGAATAAGCCTTTCCATGTTCATGTGGATGCATCCAATTATGCTATTGGGTGTGTACTCGCGCAACCTATTGGTGAAGGTAATATGGATCTTCCAATTGCCTATGCTAGTAGACAATTGAATGCAGCTGAACGAAATTATACAACCACCGAACGAGAAGGATTAGGCATGGTATATGCAGTTAAAAATTTTAGACATTATTTGCTTGCAAATAAGTTCAAATTTTTTACTGATCACCAAGCTCTACTGTACCTGGTAAACAAGCCATCAATATAGGAAGATTAGTAAGATGGTTTCTCTTGCTAATGGAATATGATTTCGAGGTTGTGGTAAGGAAAGGGAAAACTCATTTGAGAGTAGATCATCTCTCTAGGCTCATATCGGGAGAAGCCCCACAAGGAGTGTCAGATGACCTTCCTGATGCTTACTTGTTTAATTTGGAAGTGGTGCCACAGTGGGCTAAGCCATTAGTGCCAGTATTGACATACGGGCCTAACCACCCAGTAATAAACACACAGGATAAAGAGGTAGTAAAAGCCCAAAAGTATCACATCATGGCAGGAAGTATGTACAAGCACACAGATCAAGGGATCTTGGCTTGTTGTGTGGAAGAGGATGAGTACTCTAAATGGTTGCAATTAGCACATATAGGTGCATTAGAGCAACACTACTCAAAACAACGAACCCTACAGACACAAGGAGACTCGGAGTACATTGGCCTACCATGGAAGCTGATGTCCAAAGATTGTGCAAGGAATGCCCAATCTGCTGCACTAAACCACCTGTGGAACATGCCACTCTTTATCAAGTGTCCATTGTGCCAGATTGGAGTGAACCACTAGTATCCATCCTGAGGACGAAAACATTCCCTCCAGACATGACTCTGGCTAGGAAAAGGAGTTTAGAACAAGAAGCCCTAGATTACTCACTCATTGGTGATAATCTATACAAACGTGGTAAAGATGGTTACCTCAGACTATGCATCCATGAGAGTGAATATCCCAAGATCTTGGAAACTGCTCACCAAGGTGTAGCAGGAGGACACTTTGGACCAGATCGGGTGATCAAGGCAATACTATTTGCGGGCTTTTGGTGGCCGACCCTTCACATGCATGCACATACCTATGTGAAACGGTGTGATGTTTGTCAGAGAACTCAGTATCCTATACGCAAAGATGAGATGCCCCTGAAACCCATGATGGGTGGACGTGCATTCTCTAAGTGGGGAATAGACTTTGTAGGTCCTATTAATCCCCTAGCCAAGGTTTCACATGCTGAATACATCATTGTTGCGACAGACTATCTAACAAAGTGGGTAGAGGTAAAAGCCACAACGAAGAACGATGCTCAAACAACAGCTAAGTTTTTATTTGAAAATGTGTTCACCAGATACGGGTTACCTATAGATCTAGTCAGTGACAGAGGCACTCACTTCTTGAATGAAGTTATTGAAAATCTGCTCCAAGAATTCTTGGTAATTCATAAGAAGTCTGCCCCCTATCACCCTCAAGGAAATGGCCAGGCTGAGAGCACCAACAAGATTTTGTGCAATGTGTTGACGAAATTAGTAAACAATAAACGCTCTGATTGGGACAAACAGCTACACCATGATGTTTGGGCATACCGAGTCGCCTACAAAACGGTACTCCAAGCCATCCCCTTTCAGATGGTATTTGGCCAAAATGCAGTGCTACCGTTGGACTTCTTAATACCTACATTGAAAGTAGCACAAGAGCATGAATGGACGGGTCATGAACTCTCCTCAAGACTTTTTGACCTTGAACGATTAGGAGAAACAAGATTGAGGGCAGCTGCAGGGATATATGCAGCTAAGAAACGACAGAAGGCCTACTTTGATGCCCACGTTAAGGATAAAGGTTTGAAGGCAGGCGACCTAGTACTAGTATACACGTTGAAACAACATGCAAGGAAACTGAAGAAGAGAGGCTACGGACCCATGATCATTAATAGAATCTCAACAAGTGGAGCAGTGCAACTAGCCACATTAGAAGTCGATGTTCTCCCATGCTACATAAGCGGATGCAGGGTCAAGTTATATCAAGAACCTCTCACAGAGGAAATGCTAAGTCGACTCAATATTGCTAAGAAACGCAAAGAAGAAGAAAAGTGAATTCGAGAAGAAGCTCAAGCAGAAGCTTTAGAGCGCATACGGAGAATAAAATTAAGAAGACAAGGCAGAGAGCAACCTAGGCCAGATGCATATGCAGATCAAGGATATCACATGGCAATGTGTGAAGTTTGAGGTGTTAGCTCTCATAGGATAATTGATCGACGTCCTTTTATAACCTTAGAGATAGGACAAGGAAAGGGTGCAAGGACTGTAAGAGCCTTGATTGACTCAGGTGCAGCCACTAGTGCTATTAAATTGTCTTACTGTCAAGAGTTGAAATTAACTGTCAATCCTATAGAAGCATATCTCATAGGATTGGGAGGTGTGGAAACCCCTTGCATGGGCGAGGTGGAACTTCTCCTCTATATTCAAGACGAAGTAATGACACTCAAAGTACTAGTGTGTCAAGATGAGGACCTCACTGAGCCTCTTGTCTTGGGTCACGACTGGATCTATGATCATGCAGTAAATCTAAACCTAAGAAGTGGACTTCTTCAGGTATGGGTAAATCATAGTCGAATTACAGTTGAATTGGAAAATGAGACACTCAAGGAACTAGGTAACGCACGAACTCCTGGTCCTTCCAGGGGCACACATGAAGTTGACAATGTTGTTCTTGTCCAAAACTGTATGATGCAGAAAGAGGATTGTCTCAACAATGGAGTCAAGGATACGACGGCACTCCCTTCTTTTCCAAAGGCCAGAGGGACACAGAAACCAACAGCAGGTCAAATACAGAAGGAGCAGAGTACTACCTATACCGGAGGCCAAAAACATGTGCGAAGCAGAATGTCCTTGCCGTTGAACCAAGTGTGGGTGCGGAAAGGCAAACACCCTGTTGCGACCACGCCAACCCCACGGTGTCGTCTATTTCATGGAAAGGAAGGAGAAATTGAATGAGTATGGTTACCCATATATATCACTCCTTTTTATTTGTATTTAAGAACATATTTTTCCCTCTACGGCTGAAGATTTGCACTTCCACTGCCACTAACTTCGAAATTATCATAAAGCTTATGTGCCATTTATTTCCCATTCGGTATGTCTAATACATCAGAATCAGATAGAGACAGATCGCTCTTACATGAGAAGTGCTTTCCTCTATGCTGATCGTTCACCTTCTCCTCCCCTTCAAAACCCCCAAAAGCACAGAGAAGAAGAAAACAAAACCAGCAGAGTTCACCTTCAAGATGCAAAGTAGTCCTATCAAGGATAATTTTTGTGGTTTTAATCAGGTTTCAAAACACTTTTCATCATTCGGTCTTACCGTTGTCAGCCTGGAACTACAACGCATGCTCAAGTATAGACAATACCTCAAAGAAGATGTAAATTTTTGTTTTTCATATGAAGGTATTAATCGAATCATTTATTAGACTTTCAGAATTCTGTGACTGGCAAAATAAGCCAATCGCTTAAGGCAAAAGCCTTTTGGGCATAGGCAATCTCCAGCGTCAACTGAGTTTACAGGCAATATAGATGCATGCACAGATCAAAGTTAATTCAACAGAGCTTATGGAGCATCAAACCGATCAGAAGATTTATCAATAGATTGCAACGAAATTTGGACTTTGTTTAGAACATTTTAAATATCACGATCAACAAGAATCATGTAGGTGCGCAATCAGAAGATGAGCGAGTATCATTCCCAATCAGCGCAGAATATAAAAAAGTTATTCCTGAAGAGCTTTAGATCACAAAATACGCAAGTCTAGTATATAATCTTTACCTCCGATGCCTTAGAATAGCTATTTCAAAGTTCTTCCATTAAAACTCCAGCATGCGAAACTTGAAGTCCGTCCGCAAGCCTCTGATTAGCTTCACTTTTCCGTGCGGCTCTACTTCTGAGTATCCTTCATGATCGCGTCCGAATACTCCGGTTGCTTCTACAGATCATTTCTTATTTCTTTGGATTTCTGACAAACCCTCTCCAGAACGTGTTAGAAGATCCTCCTCCGGATTAAACAATCATGGCGTTCTCCAAAACCATTTTCGGATAATTTCTCTGTCCGAATTGACTGAACTTTGAAAAAAGAAAATGACCTCCATCCGTAATATGAGAATCTTCGGATCTCTTTATGTAACAGATATCTGCGCTTCTCCTGTATAATCATTAGAACACTATACAAAAAAAAAAAAAACTACTGCTTTCATCATCAGATCCTACAAAGTCTGAAGCAATTTAGATGATTATCTCAATCATCTTCTCACACTCTCACAGGGGATGAGTTCTTTCTTTTCTGAGTCAATAAGATGTGTCCAATCAATATCACTACCGTTCTCATGCGCGGTCACATGTTCTGTTGCCACTGAAGATATCTTTTGGGCATTATCACATGTAGGAGCCTGAACATCTTGACTGTAATCTTGAGACTCAAAGAAAAACTGATTTTGGGAGGGACGTCCATACATTTTGCTTTCCGTATCAACAAAGCACCGTCGAGATGTAATTACTTCACCTGTATCCGAATGACTCAGGTACTTGCCTGGGCTAGGAGTTTCTGCATGGGCTCTCCTTGGCATAGTTGCAGAAGCGTTCTCCTCAGGTGTCCACTTCCTTGAGAAGCTCCCTCTTCGTCGAGACTGAAACAAAAAAATCCATTTCTCTTTGCTTGGAACGTTTGTGCTCTTTGCCCAATCTTCCGGCAGAGGGAGCCCCGACTGGTATACTCTCATGGGATGAAGCAGCAGATCTAGGAGAAAGAGAATTGCTTGACTCCTCAGCATCAGATGCTCTACCTCGGCTATCACAGCTTGAATTGGCTGGACCCGATTTGCATGGTGTATAGCATTGATAATTATCTGTACAAAGCAGATGCCGTTCGAGAGCTAAATCCTTTGCTGTTTCGAACGCTTCAGCAATAGCTGATTGCACAACACTTCCCTTTTTCTCACCGAAGCGCCTCTAGAGTCTTAATCACGAATGAATTCCTTCTGCCGCCTCCTTCTGCCTTCTTTTATTAGAATCCTCCTCCCGTACACGCCACATGACTGCACGGTGTTGTGTTCCCCGCATTCCCAGATGCCAGTTGGGATGAGGATCTGTCGGCCCATGCAGACATATGTCCACCATTCCTCATTGTTTTCTGGTTGCAATTCAGATATTATATCATTCACCAACTCCTCACGAGTCCCCAACACCCATTCACTTGTACAAAATATTTGGGTATGAGGTCGTAAAATATTTGGCACTTTGACAAAAGCCTCAAAACTTCCTGGAGCATAAGAGTAGTCACTTGGTCCCTATGTGTTCGTCCTCTTGTTGGCACAATAGGAAAGTGCACCTAAAAATCCCTTTCGACTTTGGTTTTCCCAGAAATAACATCGCGAAGCATCCCGAATAGTGCGGTTCAGCCTCTTCAAAACATCTTATGCCGAAAGCAATGTCTTCAAATCGTGACCACATCCACCCCCTCTGAACCTGTACATCCTCCGGATGTACCACCATCGATCTCGGTATCTGCAAGTCTTCAAGAATCCAAATGTGAGTGAAATCAAGTGCATGGGTTAAAACAAATGTGCCTATGCACGGCCATGTAATGAGCCCTACATATGCATACTCTAAGTGCATAAAAAACAGCATGGTGCAAATAGGGGAGGTATCAGGTATTCGGTGTTGAGGATTTACACTCAATTTTTATCATGGATATACAATTCAATATAAGTGCAATCACTCGTGCAACTATGGGTTTTAACCAAAATATTACTCGTGCTCTTTACATTTCATTTATGCATGTGTTAGGTGCATGAAGGGAAACAAAAATGGTGCAAAAAATCAAGGTTTTATGGTATCTAAGCAACGCTCACATCACTCACAACTCCACTCTCTTACAGATGCAATCACTCTCCCTTACTCAGAATTATCCTCTCTTATCACTCAAAACTTGCTTTATTATTTTTCAATGATATTTACCTATCTAATTGTGCAGATGGACGTGCTTCTACGGAATTTCAAAGATGTGTTTCTATATATTTTTACATGCATATTTGGCATGCAATGCATCTCAAAGATGGTGCAAAGAAAAGACCAGGGTTAAAGCACGATAGCTAATGAAAAAGATTTTCACGGCTTTGTTCTTGAGTCATCATCCCTGTTGGCTTCGCTTGATCATTCCTGCACTCATAGAAACTAAACAAATCATAAGAAACATCAAATCATATGACACAATATGTACATGCAATCCATGAAAGAACTTCAGGAAACCATTTGCAGTAAACCATAAAGATGTAATTTGAAAGTGGTTGCCTCCTGCACAATCCATCAAACTCCTAGATCTCCAATTAGCTCCATATCAACACCTGTTCTTATAAACTCAGAAAACACATTAGTAGCATCATATTCAAAAAGATTATTTTGAAAAATTTTCATTTTCTTGAGAGCTAGATGCATTTTCTTGCTCTATTTATTTATGCATTTATTTGTTTATTTATTTATTTATTTATTTTTATATTTGCTTTTATCCATCTCAAAAAATCAAAACATAATTATTAAGTATTTACATAATTATATTTACAAAAGTCACTTTTGAATTTCTTGTGAATACAAGAAATTCCTTTCCAATACATTTTCACAAATAAATTCTCCAAAGAAGGTATGTTTAAAAACAAGCCATCTTTGAATTGCACCAATCAGTGTTGCATTCATAAATACAGTAAATATGTATACAAGCCACCTTTTTTGCTTGTCTACCTCTTGGCAGCTTGTTTGGTCTTTGTAACTCTCAGAGAATTTGGATATCCATATTTCAATTATCTGAGCATGAGTATCTTTATTTATGATTCTTTCAAATTCATCATGTGCAGAGTCATGAATACATGTATATGAAGTTTGAAATTTGCATATGTCTGATTCATAATTGAAATTTTCTTGTAAGCATGTATTTTCTTTTATTTCATGCTTGAGATCATTTATAGGAGTTTTATCCCTTTCAATATCTTCTATCATGCCTTCATCACCGTTAAGATGAGGTTTTTGAATAGAATCATTTGATTCCCACTTCAAATGGAAGTGTTCATCATACTCAGACATCAAGACACAGTCATCTTTATTCTCCATGGCAAAATCATTCCTTTCTGACTGAGTTTCGGAAATTATGAAGTCTGCTTCTTTCTCCAATCTTTCCAGGAACTCTTCATCATTGTCTTTTTCCAGATTCATCTGCCCATTTTCATGAAGAGACTCAATATCACTGAACCCAAGAAAGTCTTCATCTTCAATATCACTAGAAACTTTCTTATCAAGATCAAACTCATCATAATTTTTACACCTTATAGGACAGTGCATGTAGATTGACGGGAACTCAACTTCTTTATTCAAGATCCCATCATAGAATTCTTCATATCTCTCAATCATTTCTTGCTTATTCTCTTCAGAGGATGTACTTAGTCCACCTTCTTCAAGCATTGATTCTTCAGTCACTAATTCTTGCTCAAGAATCTCATCATGTATGAGAATCTCAACATACGCATCCAAATCAACTTGAGCTTCATCGTTGCAATCGTTTGACTCAACAGTTTTACATTGGATATTCTTCAATGCTATACACGCATCTGATTTATCATATGTCACAATAAACATTTCATCTGCCACTTTATGCTCAATTTCTTCAACGTGTGGACTCAACTCAACATGATTATTTTTGACATACATATCAGTATTTAGAGAAATGATCAATGGTATTTTCTAATCCTCCTCATGTTCATTCATATTTCTCTCTTCATAGAATGTAGCTTCATTTCCATACATATCATTATTTTGAACTCCATCCAACTTATCCTCTCTTTTATGTGTAGGATCTTTGTTCAATGTGACATCGCTCAAAAGCATATCAGTATCTTGATCTTGATCTTGATCTAGACTATCCGTAGGATTCGGATCATGCTTATCACCATCGACATACATATCACTATCTAGAGGACTTATCATTTGTATATCCTCTAGATTAGTATCATGCTCAACTCCGTCATCACACATTTCAACCTCTAGAGGACTCATTATTTGCATGTCCTCCTTCATATAAGTAAGTTCGTTTTCTTGCATCTCTGTATGCATGTATAATGTGGATTTCTGCATATCCATTTTCTTACCCATCGGATCTTTTATTGACAGGTCCTTAGATTCAACATCATGTTCCATGGGAGTTCCTTCATGTAATTCAGTCATTAGATCAGAAGTTCTATCCGAATCTTGTGTTAGAAGGGAATCATCACCATCAAGTGACATCCAATCATACTTCAAATCTTGCCCGATGTCATCATGTAAGGATGCATCTCGAGCTCGATCTTCAGACATATTTATTAGGTTCTCTATTTGTATCTCATCTTTTATCTCCATTTGGTCACCTATGAGCCTTCTAGATATCTCTATCTCTTTGTTTGCATCTTGATATGTTTCTTGATTTGTTTGATTATCTTTTATTCGATGTGAGGAGTTTATCGGAGTAGAGGAAGCTTCATCTTGTTTACTTGTTGGGTTTTGTTGGTTTTTGTTTTGTTTTATGTTTGTTGTTTGTTTGGTTTGATGTTGGTTTAGTTTGGTTTGATTTTGATTAGCTTCCACTTGCTCCTTTGATCCTCCCATCTTCGGGCTTTGTCCACTTATGGCACCTAAAGATATAATCATTGTAAAGAAGTCTAGGGGCTCTTGGCACCTTGTAACCTTTGAGGTTACATCAATCGCACTTTTAGAAGTTTCTTCATATTTCTCATCATCACTATGAATATTAAGCCCATGCATATCTACTTCATGCCCAAATGGGGTCTCTACAACCTCATGGACTTGAACATTATCCACGATTGGTAAAATGCTTGGAACATGGTTATAATTTTCATCTGTTTGAAGATCTGTTCTCCAATCATTTAAAAATTTCTCTATTGTTTGTTGTTTCTTTACGTATTTCATCACAGCTTCATGGACGAGCATCCAATCCTCTGTGAGTCTTGAGTCGGAGTCTATATCTTGAAGAAGTGGAATTAACTCCTCTCGGGCATTAATATCGATTGTTCGAAGAAACAACGAAACCCTTTCATGACTCATGCACCTCTTATCGTGCTCGGAAAGATCATCATATTGTCGCTCAAACTCTTCTTTGATCTCAAGAATTGGTTGGTCTTTGGGCATATGAACCCACCTCAGGAAAGATCTACGAGTTACTTTATCAAGATCCTCTAGCATAAACTGCTTGAGGAGTGTCGCTTTGTATTGGGACCATGTCGTTTGATTTATTCGCATTATTTGGTCTCGCATGTCATATCCCGACACATAGATAAAGTTTTCACATAGTTCTTTTTCCGTCATCGGACTTAATCCGACACCTAGATATTTGGCCTCGAGTTCATATTCTTTGCAGAACTTTGAGACATTCTTCCCATTGAAAAAGCCACACCGATTGACTAGACGTTCATGAAGTGATTGGATGGCTTTTTGACGCCTATCCTCTTCTTGAAATCGTAGGAATTGAGCTAGGATCTCTTCCATTTTGATTATGCTAATCTTTGTGGCTCTATAACTCACTCACCCCCTCCTTTCACGTCGGGTTCACCAGGTATGTCGTCTATTTCATGGAAAGGAAGGAGAAATTGAATGAGTATGGTTACCCATATATATCACTCCTTTTTATTTGTATTTAAGAACATATTTTTCCCTCTACGGCTGAAGATTTGCACTTCCACTGCCACTAACTTCAAAATTATCATAAAGCTTATGTGCCATTTATTTCCCATTCGGTATGTCTAATACATCAGAATCAGATAGAGACAGATCGCTCTTACATGAGAAGTGCTTTCCTCTATGCTGATCGTTCACCTTCTCCTCCCCTTCAAAACCCCCAAAAGCACAGAGAAGAAGAAAACAAAACCAGCAGAGTTCACCTTCAAGATGCAAAGTAGTCCTATCAAGGATAATTTTTGTGGTTTTAATCAGGTTTCAAAACACTTTTCATCATTCGGTCTTACCGTTGTCAGCCTGGAACTACAACGCATGCTCAAGTATAGACAATACCTCAAAGAAGATGTAAATTTTTGTTTTTCATATGAAGGTATTAATCGAATCATTTATTAGACTTTCAGAATTCTGTGACTGGCAAAATAAGCCAATCGCTTAAGGCAAAAGCCTTTTGGGCATAGGCAATCTCCAGCGTCAACTGAGTTTACAGGCAATATAGATGCATGCACAGATCAAAGTTAATTCAACAGAGCTTATGGAGCATCAAACCGATCAGAAGATTTATCAATAGATTGCAACGAAATTTGGACTTTGTTTAGAACATTTTAAATATCACGATCAACAAGAATCATGTAGGTGCGCAATCAGAAGATGAGCGAGTATCATTCCCAATCAGCGCAGAATATAAAAAAGTTATTCCTGAAGAGCTTTAGATCACAAAATACGCAAGTCTAGTATATAATCTTTACCTCCGATGCCTTAGAATAGCTATTTCAAAGTTCTTCCATTAAAACTCCAGCATGCGAAACTTGAAGTCCGTCCGCAAGCCTCTGATTAGCTTCACTTTTCCGTGCGGCTCTACTTCTGAGTATCCTTCATGATCGCGTCCGAATACTCCGGTTGCTTCTACAGATCATTTCTTATTTCTTTGGATTTCTGACAAACCCTCTCCAGAACGTGTTAGAAGATCCTCCTCCGGATTAAACAATCATGGCGTTCTCCAAAACCATTTTCGGATAATTTCTCTGTCCGAATTGACTGAACTTTGAAAAAAGAAAATGACCTCCATCCGTAATATGAGAATCTTCGGATCTCTTTATGTAACAGATATCTGCGCTTCTCCTGTATAATCATTAGAACACTATACAAAAAAAAAAAACTACTGCTTTCATCATCAGATCCTACAAAGTCTGAAGCAATTTAGATGATTATCTCAATCATCTTCTCACACTCTCACAGGGGATGAGTTCTTTCTTTTCTGAGTCAATAAGATGTGTCCAATCAATATCACTACCGTTCTCATGCGCGGTCACATGTTCTGTTGCCACTGAAGATATCTTTTGGGCATTATCACATGTAGGAGCCTGAACATCTTGACTGTAATCTTGAGACTCAAAGAAAAACTGATTTTGGGAGGGACGTCCATACATTTTGCTTTCCGTATCAACAAAGCACCATCGAGATGTAATTACTTCACCTGTATCCGAATGACTCAGGTACTTGCCTGGGCTAGGAGTTTCTGCATGGGCTCTCCTTGGCATAGTTGCAGAAGCGTTCTCCTCAGGTGTCCACTTCCTTGAGAAGCTCCCTCTTCGTCGAGACTGAAACAAAAAAATCCATTTCTCTTTGCTTGGAACGTTTGTGCTCTTTGCCCAATCTTCCGGCAGAGGGAGCCCCGACTGGTATACTCTCATGGGATGAAGCAGCAGATCTAGGAGAAAGAGAATTGCTTGACTCCTCAGCATCAGATGCTCTACCTCGGCTATCACAGCTTGAATTGGCTGGACCCGATTTGCATGGTGTATAGCATTGATAATTATCTGTACAAAGCAGATGCCGTTCGAGAGCTAAATCCTTTGCTGTTTCGAACGCTTCAGCAATAGCTGATTGCACAACACTTCCCTTTTTCTCACCGAAGCGCCTCTAGAGTCTTAATCACGAATGAATTCCTTCTGCCGCCTCCTTCTGCCTTCTTTTATTAGAATCCTCCTCCCGTACACGCCACATGACTGCACGGTGTTGTGTTCCCCGCATTCCCAGATGCCAGTTGGGATGAGGATCTGTCGGCCCATGCAGACATATGTCCACCATTCCTCATTGTTTTCTGGTTGCAATTCAGATATTATATCATTCACCAACTCCTCACGAGTCCCCAACACCCATTCACTTGTACAAAATATTTGGGTATGAGGTCGTAAAATATTTGGCACTTTGACAAAAGCCTCAAAACTTCCTGGAGCATAAGAGTAGTCACTTGGTCCCTATGTGTTCGTCCTCTTGTTGGCACAATAGGAAAGTGCACCTAAAAATCCCTTTCGACTTTGGTTTTCCCAGAAATAACATCGCGAAGCATCCCGAATAGTGCGGTTCAGCCTCTTCAAAACATCTTATGCCGAAAGCAATGTCTTCAAATCGTGACCACAACGGCCAAAACCTCTTATTAGTAATCAACAACACGACACTCATAAGAAGTCTTTCATAAATTCTTCTGCGAAAGTTAAGTCTATTTGGGTACGCAAGAAGTCAATGAAGGCCAGCCCACAATCACGACAAATCTGGGTGCCTAAGGCTTGCTTGCAAGCGCAAATAGCTACGCCGAGGCCACAACTGGTACAACATGTTACACTCACTCGAACATCAGATGCCCATTCTTATACATCACACGCGGACACATATTCTTTCATGAGCACAAGTAGAATCACTTGTAAATGGGTCCCTAAAAAGCCTCATTTTCAAGCAGATTCTCCTATCAAACCTTCCAGAGTCTCCACAAAATCAAGATCAAAGCCCACCCATTGCATTTGGCAACCTAAAACTTGTAATAAACCCCCAGACCCCAGTTGTAAATCCATGCCCACCTACTAACTACGTCACTCTCACACTACATCATTCCACCTAGCTCCTAGGTCTAACCAATCCCTAACTACACACACAAGCACCGAGCACTTAATAGCCTACTAATCTCTCCTGAACCTCATGTTAATGTTGTAATGGGGACAAAAACAGTTCTATCTTGTCCTTTACAATGTTAACACATGTTTCTATATTCTCACAGAGTCAGGAGGCAAGAAGTAACATGGCAGATACGGCAGGAACTAGCACTCAAACAGAAACGAGCCAGCAAGTGGTGGACTTAGACAGTTTACCCGTTTTGCCTGAGACAAATGAAAGACCAGAAGAATTGCAGGCAATCATACCTATAGCGGACCCTCCCAGTGGCCATACCATGCCCATAGGAAAAGCTTCCCACTGGTTTAGTGAAGTTGCAGGACCCTTGGGAGAGGGAACATACCTATGGGAATCAGAGTTGGAATTCAATGGGAAGCAAGGTAATTACCATTTCTTTACAAGGGAATTCGAGAAGTTACAAAATGCAGAAGGTCTACGTTCGGTATGGGAGAAGGCAGGATTGGATGCATATTTCAGTGCACGGCTCCCAAAGCCTGACTTCATGCGATGCTACTATCTCATCAACACCTTGACTCCAAACAAGAACCCAAAAGGCGCAAGCTCCTTTGTGATTCCATCTATGACAAAAGGAAATGAGCTCAAGAGGTTTAGGCTATCAAACAACTTGGTGAGAGAGGCCCTAGATATGCGCAGGATGCATATTCCAACAGAGAAGGAGACCCTAGTGCCTGATTACATGAAGAATCGAAGCCTCACCAAACTCATAGACATGGTGTTCATGACGCCTAATATTGCAATACACCTTCGCATGTGCATGCAACACTTTGCTTTTCCTGCCCAAGATAGATTCACCATGCCGCCCAAAAAAATATGGTTTAGTTTGTATCTGGCAGAGACACAGAGCCTCACCATCAACTTACCCCACTGGATAATTGATCAGATACACCTAGCTCACAAACGATGGCCGTGGAAACAGGTTTTATATGGATGTTGTGCTCTGACTCGAATCATTTATAGATGTTTGGCCTACGACATCCCTATTCAACGAGCCCTGATGTGGAATCGAGTGGAACAGTTTAGAGGCAGGACGTCCACTGGACCCCCTTCTAAGAAGATGAGAGGAATTTTCCAAGTCCCTTGTGCTCAACCACGTGGAACCACCCTAACACCAGACGTTACCCCTCCACCTCGAAGAGTTCGACCATTCACACTCCGACTTCCAAGACGCAGCACCGATGGTCCTAACTTGATATTTCCTCCCGTCCCAACCGATCTTGAATTTCCGGGTGGCGCACCCTTGGAGGAACTCACGAATGAAGACTTCGAACAATTATTACAAGATGTAGAGCTGGAGGCAGAAGAGGCACAACATGTGGAGAATGTTCAACCGCAGGCGACAACCTCCCAAGTACCTGTCACTACAGTTGAAGTGGATGAAGAGGATGATGAAGATGAAGAACAGGAGGCAGATGAGGAGGATTATGATCAAGAGCATCAAGATGAGCAACAAGAAGTGCCAGAACTTGTAGGTGCACCGACATACACAGCTCGGCTACAAAGGTTATACGATACAATCAAGGCAGTACAAGAAAGGCATCAACTCTCTCTTGTGTCAGGCCAAGCTTTGATGCAAGAAATGCTATCAGATGATGGGGTGGATCAACACTTTATTGACACCCTCAAATTAGTGTCAAAATCTTTAGGAGTTTCGGAGGCTGTCCACACAGCAGTCCGCTAGTCCGTGAGGTATGACAAACGCAGAGTTGACACATTACCACGAGCAGGTAAGACTATCAGGATACCCATCACAGAACAAGAAGTACCCATTGAAACCACAGCTACCCCCACCACCACCATTGACCTCTCTACTGAAACCTTTGTTCAGATATCACCCATCTCACCCCAGCATCCCCCATCACCACCTTCTCCACCCCCACCACCACCTCCCACCATGGAAGAAACGTCAGTCATCACCTCTACCTTCACTTATAACCCACCCTCATTCACATCATTTTCATTTCGAGAACCCACCTCACAAGACACCCTCTTCTCTTTCGTCACCAATCCCTTGTACACTTCAACCCTTCTATCCTCCGAACCCATGACTAGCCATCCCATAATTCCTAGTGTCGTTGGAAACCCTGCACCCACAGAAGGCACCCTGTGTTTCCCAGCCTATCCCCCAATACGGATACCTCCATTCCATGACCCTCCCTTCCCATCTGTCCCCTACACCTCATTCTACGTAACCGCACCACCCGGCGCAGTACATCAGCACTCCAATGTTTCAGAGGCACATTTCCCTGATGTTTGCAACGACATCAATCTACACGAACACCACACTTACTTCACCTACCATACCCACCTACATGGTAGCCCCTGTACACACCACTCTGTCTGACCCAATGGACATTTCACCCACCATAGCACCTCTCCCCACAATTCCACCCTCTCCCCCTCCACTACCCCCCACCTCACCACTCAACACATCATTAGCAGACACAGCATTCACTACCTCCCTTCCCATTCCCACCTCCCCTGCATTCCAAACTTCTCCCCTTGCATCTCATAATGTAAATAGCACATTCACCACATTACTTCAGTGTGCACATCAACTACAACAAGAATACCATCAATTGGAAGAACGCACTGTGGCCCTCCAAGCAGAATCTCAGCGTCTACAAGCTAGATGATTACCAAACGCTTCTAGCAGAACATACCACCTTACAACAGGCTCACACAGAATTGGAATCGAAAATATCGACAGTGGATGATCAAGCAGTGAAGGAACTGGAAAGTATGCTCGAGTCCCAAATGATATCCAATGCTACACTTAGACGCAATCATGGGCTATTAAGGAAGCATATGGCAGCAGCACTAGAAGAAAACAAGAGGCTTCAACAACAAAACCAAGACAACTTTGAAGCGGCTATGGAAGGAACTGCAGGAGCAACCATTAGCCCTACCAAGTATAGAGCAGTCCCATCTGAAGACATTCGCATCTTACTCGAAGAGCATGAAAATTTCTTGGAGTCATATGAAAAGTTAGAGGTTGAATGTGCGGATCAAAAGAAGTAGATAGCCAGTGCCCCCACAGCTCAACAGGAGCCGATAATCTTGCAACACTCTACAGAAGAAGTAGAGACCCTCCGGAAACAGATGGGAGAACTCCAAGCACGCCTCTTACCATATGAAAGGCCACCCTCGCCAATTGAAGAACCAGAACCTGAAACAGTTGTGGAAATCCCCGTAGATGACACCTATGAAGAGCCTTACGAGCCGATGCCCACACCCGACGGTCGGGTAACAGAGGAAGGACAGGACACTTTAGAAATTGGAGTTCTAGATTGGGTTAAAAGGGTCGAGAAAGTCGGAAAGACACATGATGATCGCGTTGCTGTGCAAATTCAATCTCTCACAAATCTGGAAGAAACTGTCCTTCGATCTTCTTACTTTCAGAACCTATCCCACCAACGTTTGATCACAACATCAGAGACGCAATACATGCCTTACTTTGTCTTGCTACATGATTATAATGCAAAAGTTAAAAGGCATACAGGGAAGGAGCCCACATTCGCCACTCAATTTGAGCCAGAGGACTTACCGGCAGATGCCCGTGCTGGCTCGATCGTCCAACCTAATTGGTGTGCATGTCTACTAACCAATTACCCTGAGATGATGAGCACATGGGCAACCATGCCACTGTATATAAAGTATAATCCATGCTATTTCCCAATGGTACGTCGTAGATCATGGCAAGCATTTGCGATCAAGGTACGCAACAATAAAGAATGCTCGGCTTGGGTTAACTATCCATATTTTGCTCCACCTCGAGGGACCCCAACCGTAGCCTACATGATATCAACAATTCGACACTGGTCTACACGTCTAAATAATGTACCCGACATAGCAGCGAAAATGTGTATGAAAATATTTGAGCTCATGACCATTGTCTTCAAAACCTTTCGGAAGGTACAAGCTCCATACATCTCTGCCCCTGGATTCTCTCAAGGTAACAAGGATTTAGTCTACGACATGAGCCAGACTCCCTCGGTCAATATAATCTTTTCCTGGCATGCACGAATAAAGTACTTACCCGCATGCTTCAAGCAGACATTTGAGGAAATGTTCTCTACAGGATTCTGGGAATATCATTCGGAAATTTTCATTCCTAGACCAACATAATTGCTACATCTATTCGCAATAGAACAAGCCATCCATGCAGATCAGTTACGTCTGCCACATCCGGACATTCCAGGACCAATTGATTGGGATCGCATGATGACAGATTTGGCCAGAGGACTATGCATATCAACTTGCCACTCATGTGGTGGACTATTACATCCAACACTCCCAGCAACAAGAGCTGTCAGAGACGACAGACGCGAGAGAGGGGGGGGGGGTGTTGAAAGCAATATGGGCACCCAAGGACTGAGGAGACAAGGAAGCCAGTGGAGAGAGTCAGAGCGAGGTGAAGGATTAAGTAGACAGAGCATTCGACGCAAATCTGGCAGATAGACCCTTCAAATTTTTCCAAATCAACATCTTTATAACAGTGATTCTCATCACTAACAATCATTGTAAATACCATTTTCATATTTTTGTAGCTCCATTTTGTGCAAGCCAAGGAGTCCTTGAGCTTGAGGAGCTTTAGAAGTACCTACATATCAATTTTCGTATTTTTTAGACTCCGTTTAAGCCCTCAAATAGGCCCTGGAACCTAATTTTTAACTAGGCCGGACACTAGGTCTGGACAGGGCCAAAACCTAGTAAAAAACTATAAATAGAGCTAGAAAGCTCATTTTTAAGGTTAGCTTTTAATTGATTTGAACTTGTAAGAGCTTTTTGAAAGTATTCTAAGAACTCCATTGCTTCTCACTCTTTGTCTTACCGTGTGTGCGCATGTGTGTGTATGTGTGTGCATGTTAGTGTGCTTCTCACTCACGCACTTGTGCCTTCACTTGCTCGAGGTCATCATACCATCCTCACGTCTTCCCGGATTGACATTAAAGGAGGTGCTACTCATCACTGAGCTACAGTTATGCTCAAGAAAGAGGAATTGATTTTAATGAGAACTTTGCTCCTACATGCTGAATGACTACTGTTTGTAGCATCTATGCACTTGCATCTCATCATGGTTGGAATGTATATAAGCCGGACATTAATACTACATTTTCAAATGGTGACTTGCATGAAGAAGTGTATGTTTTTCAGCCCCATGGCTTTGTGCGAAAAGGACATGAAAACAAAGTGTGTAGGTTGAAAAAAGCATTATATGGTTTGAAACAAGCACCACGTGCTTAGCATGAAAAGATACATGCATATCTGATTGCCCATGGTTTTGAGAATAGTCCAACTAAGGGCACCTTATATGTTAAGCATGCAAATGATGTTCTTCTAATCATTGTTGTCTATGTTGATGACATGATGTTGATTGGTCCTCATGAGAAGCTTATTGCTGATTTTAAGGCTTATTTGCATGCCTCATTTGAGATGTTAGATTTGGGGCATTTGAATCGTTATTTGGGCATTTAGTTTATGCAAGTTGATGGCGGAATAGATTTGTGTCAAACCAAACATGTTGACACATTATTATAGCATTTTGGCCTTGAAGACTCTAAACCTATTGCCACTCCTTTACGATGAGTCTTCATAATGTTGGAGATGCATTTGATATTGTTCTCTATGAGTAGGCTATTGTATGCTTGATTTACTTATGCATTACTTCACCAAATATTCAATTTGTTGTCTCACAGATGAGCACGTTTATGCATTGTCCAGGTATCAAGCACTCGCAGTTAGCTAAGTGCATCTTTGCCTACTTGAGTGTTACTCGTCTACTTGGATTGTTTTATCCCAAGGGGGGATCACTACTGCTAGTTTTACATTCTTTTTTTGACTCTCACTAGGCTAGCTGCTATGACACTCATGTTTCAACCAATACTTTTCGCTTCATGCTTGGTAGCTAATGCATATCTTGGTTGAGCAAGAAGCAACCTACTATGGCCACTTCTAGTTGTGAGGCTGAGTATAGGGTAGCTTTTACAACGACTGTAGAGTGTGTGTGGCTCAGACACCTTATGCATGATTTGGGTGTTGGTGAGTCTTTTGCCACCACCATCTTCATTGATAGTCAGAGTGCATTGGCAGTTGCAAGGAACCCTATGTTCCTTGCTCACACTAAGCACATTGAGGTGCACTATTGTTATGATAGGGGGAGGTTCTCTATTGGAGAGCTCAATTTGGAATATGTACCCACATAAGAGAACATTGCATACCTTCTCACAAAGGTTCTACCTAGGGTTAAGTTTGACGCTTTTCGCAAAGCTTTGGGCTTAGTTCCTTTTGTGGATTGATTCCACATAGCTTGGCACTTCCTTATACATGAGTGCTAGCTCCATGTTCACCGCATCACTCCTAGGGGGATTTGTTGATATATTTAGGTAGTGATGTGTGTGAACACACTAGGACCACCAAGGCACTTTTTTCCCTCTTTAAGAGGTTTCTTTCCACTGACTTGTATATATGCCTGTAACCCTAACTGGTCACTTATCTTTGTACATTCTGGTGGTAATACATTCGGTATTGTGTGTTGTTCTCCAAGCTTCTTCTTCTTCCTTGTGCTATTCGTGTGCTTCCGCAGACCTCAAACTCCAACAAGATGAAGTGGGGACCTACTTTGATACCCATTTTTGGAGTTTGAGGTGTGGAAAAGCACACAAATAACACAAGGGAGAAGAAGAATCTTGGAGCACAACACACAATACTAAATGTATTACCAACAAGATGTACAAAGATAAGTGACCCATTAGGGTAATGGGCTTATATACAATCTAGGGGAAAAAAACTCCTAAAGAGGGAAAAAGGTGCCCCATGGTCCTAGTGTGTTCACACACATCACTATCAAAACATAAATGGCGACGTGATTATTGCTTCTGGTATTTTATGTCGTGGGTTGTATAAGCTCATAGACTATGAAAGATCTATAAATGATTCGGCATGTGCAGTACATGATTCTCACGCTATGTCAGATGCAAAGCTTTGGCATGCATGCTTTGGTCATCTGAATTTTGCTAGTTTGCTATGCCTGTAGAAATCTGAAATGGTGTCCTCTTTGCCCAAACTTGAGGCACCCAAAAAACATGTTTGTGAAGGCTGTATTTTGGGCAAAATGCAACGTTCCTCCTTTCCAAAAGATGCTTTAGTTTGTGCTAGTCAAAAATTTCAACTTGTACATAGTGATGTTTGTGGTCTTATGCAGACACCTTCTTTTGGGAATTATCTTTACTTCATGACTTGCATCGATGATTTTTCCAAGCATGCATGGGTATATCCATTGAAGAAAAAGTTAGAAGTGTTCATGTGCTTCAAACAGATTTTGGTTTTGGCTGAAAATCTGTTAGTATGTAAAATGGGCACCCTCCATTCTGATCGAGGGTGGGAATATATGTCCTCTGATTTTAATGCATTTCTGGCTGAACGTGGGATAAAATACCAATGTAGAGTGTTGTATACACCTCATCAAAATGGAGTTGCTAAACGAAAGAACATGTCACTCATGGAGATGGCAAGGTGTATGGTCAAGAGTCACGCTTTACCACATAGTTTTTGGCTTGAGTCTATCACGTGTACAACATATGTACTTAGCAAGTGTCCCACTTAAGTGATGCAGTCTATCACTCCATATGAGGCTTGGCATGATCACAAGCCATCTGTTGCTCATCTATGTGTTTTTGGTTGTTTGGCATATGCATTAGTGAATGAACATCGCAAAAAACCGGATGATAAAGTAGTAAAATGTATTTTTGATAGGTATAGTTTTGGAAGTAAAGGTTATCATCTGTATCATCTACAGACTAAACGCATTTTGGTTAGTCGTGATGTTGTTTTTGTGGAAGATGCTATTCAGCCATTGCTTTCATGTACTAAGGAGACATCTGTTAACTCTAAAGACATGTATGATACTTTGCTGCCTCTTTTTACAGGTGGACAGTCAAGTTCTGGTCCTAATGAGGCAACTTCTCAACCTTTGCAGGTTTCATGTGATAATGCAGATCATCCCATTTCTGATGCAGATTTACATGATGCACTTGTTGATGAGAGAGCCGATATTAAGGAGGCAAAAACTATGCCAAAATGGTTGGTGCAGACTTTGCGTGATAGCAAATTAGATGCAACTTTGTCATATCGTACTCGTTCAAGCTCTCATAGTGCCTCTTTTGCATCACATTGCTATGCTATGGCTGCATCTAATCTTTGTGATGAAAATGAGCCTGTTTCATTTGATGAAGCACAAAATTCAAAAACATGGATGGGTGCTATGCAATCTGAATATGATGTTGTAATGAAGAATGGTACTTGGTATTTATGTGAATGGCCTCCTGGCAAGAAGCCCATTGGTACTAAGTGGGTATACAAGCTGACCATGTCGGGAAGGTAGCAAGTGAACGGGAAGAGCCGGCACTGGGGTTGGATCAGGCCCCTCTGGTATGCGCCATTCCTGCTGTCCGGCGAGCCGCATCTACGCGTTGGGTGCCTTGCCCTCTCACTCTTTGGTGTGGCGATCCTCGTAAGGCCCCTACCCTCTCGGAAGAGACCTGCGTACGCGTAAGACTGTAGGCGTCACGAGCGAGAAAATCCAGGTACAATGCAAAAACACGAAGTCACGGGTTCGATGGGTAGACAAACTCAATGATACAATGTAAACATAGCTGAGGTCATCCAATAAATCTGAATGATACAATGATGCCCGCTACAGTGTGAGTCGGTGATATAGAAATCGGCTACAGTGCGGATGGACGAATACAAATATGTCGCTGCTACAATGCAGATCGGTCGAATAGAATGTAGACCTCTTGCTAGAGTGCAGGAAGTCACCCACGAGACTCGGCGGACTTCAGATCTTTTCTTTTCTTCTTTGGTCTTTGGTCCAAACTTTACTTCATGTCTTCTTCAAATAATTGTCTTCACTTGATAAACTGCAATAGCCTCCAATCACTCAATAACCTGGAGAATAGATGCACCAAGAAGATCCACGAGGAGTCAAAAACACGTTAGTACTTTTCAAAAATACATAAAACACTCTAAAGTATTTTATGAACCATACATAACAATGCACTTCCCTATCTTTGACACATAACTAGTTTCATGACTTCAGAAATGACAATAGATATGGCTTCTTCATTATTTCAAAGCTTAGGATCAGTCAATCTAATAAATAAGAGCATGAAAAACTAGCAATAACACCCTTGAAATAAGTCATATGTGTGCCTAAAGTCTTGCAATTGAAATAGTGTGAACAACTTTGATCCCTCAACCACTCCCTTCTTTTTCTCTAAAATTTCTTATTTCTTCCTTCTTTTCACTTTCTCTCTTCTCTTTTCTTCCCTCCGTTCCTCTCTTTCTTTATTTCTTTTCCATCTATTTTCTTTCATTTCTTTTCCTTTTATTTTCTTTATTTCTTTCTTTCTCTTTTATTTTTCTTCTTATCCTTTTTATTTCTCTTTATTTTCTCTTTATTTTCTTTTTAGTTTTCCATTCTCCTTTTATTTCTCATTTTTGCCGACCCTCTCTCTCTCTCTCTCTCTCTCTCTCTCTCTCTCTCTCTCTCTCTCGCGTCTACAGTGCTCGATCACCATTTGTGCTACCTGTGCGATCAGGTCTGCCACTGAGAGCGGCTAAGTGCGTTGTCTCTCTATCGATCCTTACGTGCTAGCCACCGACACTCGAGCTCTCTCTCCTCACTCATTGGCACTAGTTCCTCGATAGTGCATCTATCGCTAAATCTCCTCGGTGCCACTCGCTCTCTCTCTAGCAAGCTATCTATAGTGCCGCCTCTGAGCTTTTCAATTGCCACACCAGTGCCGAATTCCTCTCGTGCTTCTCTATGCCAAATGGATCTCTCTCTCTACGCTGTCGACGACACGTGGTCAAGTTGATCAGGTGCTCTCTCTCTCTCTCTCAAAACTCATGCCAATTTTTGCCGCGTCGACCAATCGACCAACTCCCTCTCTTCCATGTGGATAAGACCTACAACACCGCTCTCTTTCTTCACGGTGTCTGCATCATCTCTCCGTGATCTAAGCAACATAGTGCAATAGCCGTCCACATTAACTCGGCCGACACTCAATCATCATCCATTCCTTCTGGGTCTAGCCTCCGTGTGTATCTCTCTCTTCACGGAGTTTATCTCTCTACCTTGGCTGACCTCTGCACCCAATTATACGACTCTCTACCTCAAGTTCTATTGTGCACTTGCTGTCCATTCTCTCTCCCACCAGACACACAGGGTCATCATCGCCCTTCTCTCTCTCTCTCTACTTGCCAAATAAGCGACGGTGTCTTTTGGATGGAATGAGAGCTGGTTCAAACAATGAAGGCAATATTACATTGGTTACTCATGGACCAAAAATCTCGTTGATCCGCCTACAACAACATATCTGCCTCTCTCCACCTCTCACTCTCTCTCTCGACTATGAGGACTAATGGAAATGAGCAAGAAATAATAAATACGAGGAGGGTAAGGAACCGTACCTGGAGAATAGATGCACCAAGAAGATCCACAAGGAGAAACAAATGAGGCTTGGCCTCCTATTTATAGGCTCCCCCGCCCTTCTCCCCTTAGGACTATTCTCCATAAGTTTCCAACCTCCTTACTCAACTTTCTAATTTCAGACCACCATGCATGTTCATTTACTATTTTTGGAAAATCACACCACTTATTTCTATTTTTGAGTTTTCTCCTTTTTATTTTTCTTAAAGTAAGGTTTTGGTTTCACACTATACATACAAATTAATTACTTTTAGGGGTTTGACCTAGAGTAAACGCCAATTCCAAGGATCTAAGCTAGGATTTTTGGTCGGAGAAATTAGGGTTTTGCCTACAATTAAGTCAAGCATGTCATTCCAAGGACTTATTTATAGTTTGGACATAAACTCTAAGGATTTCTAAGGGTCTAAGTTCGGTTCTCATGGGATAAAACTTGGTTTTCAAGGGTTTTTAAGGATCAAACTTAGGATTTATGGATCTAAAGTCAATTATTTACACACACCGGTTCAACGTACATCTCTAACATGATTTTGCATCGCACAATCAATCAAAGAAGCCAAATCATACAAAGAATATATCACTTTTTCAGTCAAATCATCACACAAAACTCATAAAATCAATGAACTTAAAAAAAATCATGCACACTTTCTTGCGGGATTTCATCCTGATATTCGTCCCCACTAAAATTGCACATCGTCTCGATGGGCCAACCTGTAGAATCCAACAAAAGCGCATCAGGGTTCTTTTGCAACACTTTTTACTTTTTATGTTTTTCTTCTCAAAACTTGAATCGTGATCTCATGCATTTCATGCAATTTTTATAAAGATTAGTATAATTTTTTAGAAAATTATGCAGACTCAAGCTTTACAAACATCATACTATGTTTCTGCATGTGCAATCTGACAAGTAATCACATGAATAAACTATTAGCTTTCTATATCTTCTATTTTTTCAACTGGTTCAGATCCAACAACTCATTCTAAGTACTAGCATATACATATGTTTCTACTAACTCACTTTGTAGAATATACCTCGATTCCCACTATTTATCTCCTACTTGTCCAACTTTCCATTAGATCTCTTTCTTTTTCTTTTCCTTTTTTATTTTTCTTTTCTTTTTCTTTTCTTTTTCACTTCATCTCAGCTCAACATTTATTGTTTTTATCTTTATTTTCATGAATCGGCCTATGTCGAAATCGGGTGCGACTCATGGACTTGTCCGCCCGACCAAGTTTATCCCACTTATCTGCCGATCCGACATAGTGCACGACAAATACAACATCAGTCCTACATGAAATCGACGTCGGCTCGTGGCTCTGACCACCCGGCCAGAGTGACTCCACCTGCCTACCGACCCATGCACGCACATGACAATAGATAGATCAGGCCTCTGACGAAACTAGCTATGGCTCGTGGCCTTGATCACCGGACCAAGGATGTTCCACCCGCCTACTAGCCCAGCACAGTGCACTAACAACATGCACACACATATAAGCTGGCTTGAGTATGAATGTTTCTCATAAATCATGATAGATATGGAGGTAAGATCTCACAGGAAGCAAATAGTAGGACCCAAAGAATCCCACTCACTAAGTGTTCAAATCGATCAGCATACACATGCAATCAGTCTAAGCATGCCATCACATTCCCAAGCTTTCACTCCCAAAATTCTCTAGTCTGCTAACTGATTTCATTCATATAATTTCTGGTCGCTCATGCTTCATGCAAACCCATAATAGATATTTGCTATCTTCACTCTACATGATTTTCATAATTTCATACATATCTTTACCATACACATAAATGCAATGCATATGCTCTAAAAGAAAGAAAACAGATCTCAAATCAGAAACATTTCACCTGATTGTTTTGCTTCTTCTTCATTGTTGATCGATTCAGCTTTTCTTCAATTTTTTGGTCTATCATTCTTCATCAGCATCAACCTCAGTGTCATCAGCATCCTCCAGTATCATCATTATCATAATCATCAAGCATCAACATTCAATAATCATCAATCATCATCATTCATAATCATTCATTAATCCTCAATCATCATCATCATAATCGTCATCATCAATATCATTCATCATTATCAATATCATTATCTTTCATCATCATCAATTATCAACTATCATTAAATCATCATCATCATCAATGACTAATAATTCATCAATCATTTATCATCATGAATCATCAATCATCGTCATTCATTAATCATCAATTATGATCAACATCAATCACTATGAATCACTTATCAATCATGGTCAACTATCATCATCATCATCATTCATCAACATTCAATAGCTCTTGATCATTCTCATATGTTTTCATTATGATTCTTCTTCAATCATCATTCAAGGTTTGCAAATATATCTTGAAAAGTTAGATTTCTAGCTCTCTTATTCTTCTTCAAACTCTTAGAAGGTTTCGCAGTTGCCTTTACATTCCCCTCAATTTGCTTAATAATATCATCAAGCAATTGTTTCTTTGCCTCATTCACTTCTTTGTCAGATTTTACATCTCCTTGAGCTTCTTCTTTACTCTTCTCTAGTTCAATTTGTTTATCAAAGTTTAATAGGGATTGTAATTTCACAACTTTTTCTTGATCAAATAGATCCCCATTCATTAAAATTTTGGGATCAAATGAAACATAAATCTCCTGGTCTTTCTTTGATTTTTCTCTTTCAGATTCTCTTTTATGATCAATTTCCATTTGTTCTCTTAATATCTGTTGAATATTATGTTTTTCAACCTTTATCTGTATACTTTTGGTTTCTTCAGTTGGCTTCTCTTGACTCTCAATAGATGTCATTCTCTTTTGTTCCTTAGATCTATTATCTTTATGAGTTTTTGGTTTCCATATCTTTTGAATTGACATTCTCGTTTTAGTCTCCTCAAAATATTCTTTCATCCCACCTTTTCCTACATTCAAATGCAAAGGTAATTGTTCTTGGTATTTGCAAATTTTTCCTTCATGCTCACTTACAAGTCTATGTCTCCATGCACTCTCATATGCTAGACAATCGCAGACATATGCCCAAATTGATCGCACCAAAAACATCGTATAGGTCTCTTCTCAGCCCAACTTGATTTCCTAGGCATTACTCTAGGCATGGTTCTTCTAAGACCTAATGACTCTTTTTGTGCAGATATTCCTTGGACCTTTACCACATGTTCATGGTCACACTTCAATGTTTGTAGGTCTTTAACTTGGTTAGAAAACAACTCAACCTTGTTTTTCAATTCACAAATCCCAGAATCCATTTCATTTTTTACGTCTTTAATACTACGCCAATTAACTGAATAGTGTCAGACTTTGCATTTATTTTTTGCATTAGGGTCATCACAATACTAAATTTTGATTTTATAGACTCACTCACATTAATTTCCATTTCTCTAAATCGCTTATCATATTTCCTAAATTGTTCTTCGATCATTTTGTTCATTTTAGTTTTCCTCTTCTTATGATCTAGGCTGAGAAGTAGATTTTTAATCTATGCATCAATAGAAAGTTGCACACTCGTATGATCAAAACTAATGCAAAAAGTGGATGATCAAAGTCACGCAGTCAAAAGCAATCTTTCTATTCAAGTGTGTGGAACAATGCAATAATTCATAAAACTTAAGATCCTGGTACCTGAAATATTTGATTCGATGCCGAGGTTCCTGTTTGTCTTCTCAAGGAGTGGGTTACGTGTTGAGGATCACCGGGCAACCACCTCGCTTCACGTCCAATTCAAGTGTCGCGAAGGAAGCAGGTGAACGGGAAGAGTCGGCGCTGGGGTTGGATTAGGTCCCTCTTGTGTGCGCCGTTCCCACTGTCTGGCGAGCGGCATCTATGAACTGGCTGCCTCGCCCTCTCACTCTCTGGTGTGAGGATCCTCGTAAGGCCCCTACCCTCTCAAAAGAGACGTGCGTACGCGTAAGACCATAGGCATCGTGAGCGAGAAAATCTAGGTAGAATGCAAAAACACAAAGTCACGGGTTCGATGGGTAGACAAACTCAATGATACAATGTAAACGTAGCTGAGGTCATCCAATAAATCTGAATGATACAATGATGCCCACTACAGTGCGCATCGGTGATATAGAAATATGCTACAGTGCGGATGGACGAATACAAATATGCCACCGCTACAGTGTGGATCGGCCGAAAATAAGGTAGACCTCCTGCTATAGTGCAAGAAGTCGCCCACGGGACTCGACAAACTTCAGATCTTTTCTTTTCTTCTTTGGTCTTAAACTTTACTTCATGTCTTCTTCAAATAATTGTCTTCACTTGATAAACGAAAATATCCTCCAATCACTTAGTAACATGTAGAATAGATGCACCAAGAAGATCCACGAGGAGTCAAAAACACGTTAGTACTTTTCAAAAATACATAAAATAGTCAAAAGTATTTTATGAACCATACATAACAATGCACTTCCCTATCTTTGACACATAAGTAGTTTTATGACTTCAGAAATGACAATAGATATGGCTTCTTCATTATTTGAAAGCTTAGCATCAGTCAATCTAATAAATAAGAGCATGAAAAACTAGCAATAACACCCTTGAAATAAGTCATACGTGTGCCTAAAGTCTTTCAATTGAAATAGTGTGAACAACTTTGATCCCTCAACCACTCCCTTCTTTTTCTCTTTTTTTCTTTCTTCCTTCTTTTTCCTTTCTCTCTTCTCTTTTCTTCCCTCCATTCCTCTCTTTCTTTATTTCTTTTCTATCTCTCTTCTTTCATTTCTTTTCATTTTCTTTTCTTTATTTCTTTCTTTCTCTTTTATTTTTCTTCTTATCCTTTTTATTTCTCTTTATTTCCTTTTTATTTCTCCATTCTCCTTCTATTTCTCATTTTTGCCGACTCTCCCTCTCTCTCTCTCTCCCTCTCTCTCTCTCTCTCTCTCTACCTCTACGTATGCGTTGTGCCGCTACTGACCAAATCCTCTCTCTCTCTCTCTCTCTCTCTCTCTCTCTCTCTCTCTCTCTCTCTCTCTCTCTCTCTCTCTCATCGTCATCTATAGCGCTCGATCTCCATTTGTGCTACCTGTGTAATCCTCTCTCTCTCTCTCTCTCTCATCGTCATCTATAGCGCTCGATCTCCATTTGTGCTACCTGTGTGATCACTGACTTGTTGTGCCATATGTCCTTCTCTCTCGCTCTCTATCTCTCTCTCTCTCTCTCTTATTCATTGTGTGCGCATCAAGTGTGGTATAGCCACCTTCAAATGGCTCTCTACCATGTTCTCTGTCTCTTTGTCTCTGCCAGATGATTCTATTGCCAAGATTTCTGCACCTCTCTCTCTCTCTCTCTTTATATATATATATATATATATATATATATATATATATATATATATATATATATATATATATAGTGTGTGTGTGTAGCACGCAACAACAAATATCCTCCTACTATCTTTGAATGTCGACAATAGATCCCTTCCCCCAACTCTCTCTCTCTCTCTCCCCTCTCTCTCTCTCTCTCTCTCTCTCTCTCTCTCTCTCTCTCTCTCTCAAGCCAACGATCTCTCCTGACGTTTTTTCTATGGCGATAGCCAGGAACCCTCCAATCACGTCTGCTGCTGAGAGCGTCCAAGTGCGTTGTCACTCTATAGATCCTTGCGTGCTAGCCGTCGACACTGCAGCTCTCTCTCCTCACTCGTTGGCACTAGATCCTCTATAGTGCATCTATCACTAAATCTCCACGGTGCCACTCGCTCTCTCTCTATCGAGCTATCTACAACGCCACCTCTGAGCTTTTCAATTGCCACACCAGCGTCGAATTCCTCTCCTGCTGCTCTGTGCCAAATGGATCTCTCTCTCTCTCTATGCTGTCGACGACAGGTGATCAAGCTCATCAGGCGCTCTCTCTCAAAACTCATGTCAATTTTTGCCGTGCCGACCAACTCCCTCTCTTCCACATGGATAAGACTTGTAACACCGCTATCTTTCTTCACAATATCCGCATCATCTCTCCGTGATCTAAGCAACATAGTGCAACAACCGTCCACATTAACTCGGCCAACACCCAATCATCATCCGTTCTTTCTCAGTCTAGCCTTCGTGTGTATCTCTCTCTTCATGGAGTTTATCTCTCTACCTTGGCTGACCACTGCACCCAATTATACGACTCTCTACGTCAAGTTCTGTTGTGCACCTGCTGTCCATTCTCTCTCTCACCAGACACACAGCATCATCATCGCCTCTCTCTCTTCGTCTACTTGCCAAATAAGCGACGGTGTCTTTTGGACAAAGTCAGAGCTAGTTCAAACGATGAAGGCAATATTCCATTGGTTACTCATGGACCAAAAATCTCGTGGATTCGGCTCCAATATCATATCTGCGTCTGTCCACCTCTCACTGTCTCTCTCTCTCTACTATGAGGACTAATGGACATGAGCAAGAAATAATGAATAAGAGGAGGGTAAGAAACCGTACCTGGAGAATAGATGCACGAAGAAGATCCACGAGGAGAAACAAATGAGGCTTCGCCTCCTATTTATAGGCTCCCCCGCCCTTCTCCCTTTGGGACTATTCTCTAGAAGTTTCCAACCTCTTTACTCAACTTTCTAATTTCACACCACCATGCATGTTTGTTGGTGTAATTTGCAAGCCCTCACACTTGGCTTAGATTTGTTCTTGAAAACTCTACATGAGTGAAGACCCATAGGAACTTATGCTTAAGGTTTGTTACAATTTTACTCCTTGTAAAATTCTAAATGACTTGGAATCTTATGGATACACCTACTCGATAGATTCGTGGAAAATTAGAACTTGTGATTGAGAGAATATCTCCCTACTTTTAGAGGAGTGATTGAAGGGAGCCAAGAATTCAAATTTGAATTCAAACTCTCACTCATTTCATATATAAGTTGTACTTGAAAAGTCGCGGTGGGTGTCACCATTCCCGAGGCTAATTTCATCTATCATTGAGTGTGTGAGCTCTACTCCATAGCCTACACCTCTGAGTACCATTTGGCAATGATTATCATGTCAATGGGAATGTACATCAATGTGAATTAATACATATCTTTACATTCATCATCTCTGTTATTCTCTGAGTGTACTACTCCAAGTCTGTCAACTTCAAAGAGGCATATCTCAGTGCCTACTCCACCAAAGCAAGTGATTCACAGCTTGGTAGATCCAGCTCAAAGCATACTACAATCATACAAAGTTTTAAGTAATTTGGTTCAGCCATTCTCGAGAAATCGCGGTCGAAGTGCTCACTGGTATTTGTCTGCACATTTCCTAAAAAGTCGGGAGTGTTCCTAACTTTGCTAAAGTGATTTCTCTGAGTATACTTTATCATTTTATCTCGTTCCACTTGCAAATTGTAGCTTATTAAGCTAATAGAATACCTCTAGAAGGAGTTTTGCCAATTGTAAGTGTACTGGTCATACTCAGTGAAAGACTGAGCAGGTGTCAATACCAAAATAGCAAGTTTTCTTGGATTTGTGAAGTATCAAGTAGTTTGTTTTGATTTGATCACTACACACATCATTTGCAAAGTACATATATGATTTCTTGGTATCATTTGGAAGCTAAGGGTGTCTACTTATCATATCTGGAGTCACTGAGGGCTGCTGCAAAGCAGGATTAGCAGCATCTACTCAATCTCCAAGGAGAATCCATCCATCTTTCCCTACAGTGGTATCAGAGCAAACAAGGTAACATGGGAGATGGTTTTCCTTCATTTATTGACAAATTGGACAGGAACAATTATCAAGCTTGGTCTCTGAGGATGAAGAGGAAGAAGTCTATTTGGATTCATCTCAGGAGATGAGGAATTGCCCTCATTCAAAGCAAGGGGTCTACCCACCAAGGAAGAACAAGAAAGGCTTAATACATGGTGTGCAAAAGATGCATTGGCAAGGTCTTATCTTCTTAACTCTATATCTGATTTCCTTTTACCTCACATCAGGAACTGTAAGACTTCCCAAGAAACTTGGGAAACCTTGTCATCATACTTTTCATCTAATACAAGGGCCAGGAAGAATCAATTGTGGATTGAATTCACAACCCTTAGGAAGCAACCAAAGCAATCAGTCTCAGAATTTGTGACCAAGATCAAGGATGTGGCAGACCAATTAGCAAGCATAGGAGAGGAGATTGAAGAGGAACAAATAGTAAGGCAAATACCAATGGACTAAAGGCAGATGATAAATGGGAAAGCTTCACCACTGCAATGGATCTCTACATGGACATGCATACCCCAGATCTCACAACTCTGATGGGCCAACTATTCACACATGAAGCAAAGTTCACAAAGATTGGAGATACATCTAAAGGTAACACTCCTTCTGCCCTATATACTGATAAAAAGGTTAAAGACAAAGGTAAAGGTAAAAAGAAAGAGGATGAAGGGTCTACCTCCCAAGCTAACTATGCAGGGAGAGGTAGATCTTCAAGAGGCAGGGGCAGAGGAGGTAAGCAAGGTAGGGGGAGACCCTACAATTCATCACCATGCAATATTTGTGGATTGTCTAACCACACCACAGATGAGTGCTACAGAAACTACAAAAATCAGAGAGGAAGAGGCTATCAAAGAGGTGGATACTCTCAAGGAAGAGGAAGGTTCAACCAACACCAAGGCTACAATGGCTACAACAATAGCTACAACAACAATTACAACCACAATGGTAACTACCAAGGAGGATTCAGAAATAGGAAAGACTACAACAACTACACAGAGGAGCAAGATGACTCCCTATTGATCATGAATATGACTTCCAAGTTAGGTATAAATGATGATCATCTGTTTTATATTGATTGAGGGTGTTCTAATCATGTAGCTGGCAATGTGGCACTACTCTCTGATCTTGAGGAACCCAAGGGCAAACATCAAGTGCAGACAGGTGATGACACTAAGCATTCTGTAGTAAAGATTGGAAATGTAAAAACTTGTGATGGTAACCAGAACCTATTGAGCATGGTACTTTATGTACCTACCATTACCAAAAACTTAATGAGTGTTGGTCAGATTGTGGAGAAAGGTTTGCAGGTCAGATTCACTCAACATGGAGCATATGTGGAGGACCCAAGACATGGATTCAAAAGGATAGCCAAGGGAGAAAAATCAGGTAGATTATTTACTTTTGAGCTAGAAGACACCAAAAACATTGCTTTATACAATTACAAGGATCAAACACTTTCAGAATTAGAAATATGGCACAAAAGGTTGGGTCACATAGGTGAAAGGACCTTGAAGCAAATGAGCAGAGATCAATGTGTGCTTGGGATACCTAATGTATCCAAGCAACACATGATTTACAAATGTGGTGCTTGTCAATTCGGTAAGTCTCACAGATTGCCCTACTCAAGGAAAGGTTTTATGCATGAAGACTACCTAGACTTGGTGCACACAGATGTTTGGGGACCTAGCAAGGATCCCTCCATTTTAGGATCAAGGTACTATGTGTCTTTCATTGATGATTATAGCAGATGGACTGTGTTATACTTTATGAAGCACAAGGATGAAGTGTTTAATTGTTTCAAAAGATATCTTGCACTAGTTGAAAATCAAACAGGTAGGAACTTGAAGAAGCTAAGGTCAGATGGAGGATGAGAATACTTCTCAAATGAGTTTGAGGACTTCTTGCAGGAAAGAGGCATCAAAAGGGAGATAACCACAAGGTATTCACGTGAACAAAATGGGGTAGCTGAAAGAAGGAATAGACTTATAGTTGAAACAGCCAGGTCTATGCTTAATGAGAAAAAGTGGCCAAATTATCTTTGGGCAGAGAGTGTATCTACTGCCACCTATCTCATAAACAGGTTGCCATCAAAGTCACTTGATGGAATGACACCTTATGAAGCTTGGCATGGTAAGAGACCATCATTGGATCATTGCAAAATTTTTGGTTGTGTAGCATATGTGCATATTCCCTCACAGGTAAGGGGAAAGCTAGACCCTAAAGCAGAAAAATGTATTTTCATTGGTTATGACTTGAATAAAAAAGGGTACAGATTCTACAACCCCACCAATAAAGGGTTCAAGGTAAGGAGAGATGTCATCTTTGATGAGAATGACTCATGGTATGAAAATGAATGCAGGAAGGTTAGTCTACCCTATGATTTAGAAGAAGAGTTTCCAAAACTCTCAAAGGAAGAACCGATCCAGAAGGAAGACTCAAGTTCAGAAGATGATGACACAATCAATCTTGAGGAATTCAAGGCATGGAAGTCCAAAGGCAAGTTAAAGATGAAGAAGCTTGAGGATATACCAGAATCTTCAACACAAGCAATAAGGAGATCTCAGAGGGAAAGTAAGAAGCCTATCAGATTTGGGTATGATACATCTCTTGTTACTAAGCATTCAATTTACCTTGCAAAGGACTTGTTAAGTGAAGAACCAGGTTCATATGAAGAGGCAATCACCAAACCAGAATGGAAAGGAGCTATGGATGAAGAAATAGAAGCTCTCAAGGAGAGTGACACATGGGACTTGGTACCCAAGAAGGACTCTATGAAGGTGATAGGATCCAGATGGATCTACAAACTAAAGAGGAACTCTGATGGTACAATCAACAGGTACAAAGCTAGGTTGGTAGCCAAGGGTTTTGCACAAACCCTAGGCATTGATTATGAGGAGACATTTTCTCCTGTGGCTAAGATGCCAACAATCAGAGTATTGGTGAGTGTAGCTGCATCAAAAAATTGGAACATGTACCAATTAGATGTCAAGAATGCTTTCTTGAATGGATGGATATCTGAAGAAGTCTACATGTCACAACCACCTGGCTATGAAGATCCCAAGAAGGTAAATTATGTTTGTAAATTAAAGAAGGCTCTATATGGATTGAAGCAGGCACCTAGGGCATGGAACTACAGGTTGACAAATATCTCCAAGATCAAGGGTTTACTATGAGCAAGGCAGATACATCATTGTTTATCAAAAGGAGCAATTCAGAAGTAATCTATCTCTGTGTTTATGTTGATGATATCATCATTACAGGTAATGATGTCCAAGGAGTCAGAAGCATCAAAAATTAGATGATGAAGGAGTTCAAGATCAATGATCTTGGATTATTGAAATACTTTCTAGGACTTGAATTGGTTTATACTAATTCAGGTATATATATCACTCAGAAGAAGTATGTGCAGGACATGTTAAAGAAATTTGGCTTGTAGGATGCTAAAATCTCTAGTACTCCAATGGAAATCAACCTAAAGCTAAGTGCTCATGAAGGGGATGAAGTCCAAGACATTACAGGATACCAAAGTATGGTAGGTAGTTTGAATTATGCTACCTTGAATAGAATTGACATAGCATATGGAGTTAGTGTGCTAAGTCAATTCATGCACAAACCAAGGGTACCTCATCTTAAGGCTGCAAAGAAGATCTTGAAGTATCTAAAGGGAACTCAGAACCATGGTTTGTACTTTCCTTACACATCAGACATTGATATTAAAGTGTATTCAGATGCAGATTGGGCAGGATGCAAGGATGATAGGAGGAGCACATCAGGATACTTATCTTTTGCAGGTGATAAACCTATTTCTTGGTCAGCCAAGAAACAACCAACAGTGGCATTGTCATCCACTGAAGCAGAGTATAGAGGGCTAGCCAATGCCACTCAAGAAGCTATTTGGTTAAAGCTTTTGTATACAGAGTTAGGCTTATACACTAGGCCTCCAATTATCTTTGGAGACAACACAAGCTCTATTCACCTTGCAGCTAATCCAATATATCATGCTACAACAAAGCACATAGAGGTTCATTACCACTATGTGAGAGAGAAGTTACTAAGCAAGGATATTCAATTGACCTATGTGTCTACTAATATGCAATGTGCAGATTTACTCACTAAAGCTTTGGATGGAAACAAATTATGCAGATTCAAATCCATGATTGGATTGCAGGATGTGATTGAAGATTGAAGATGAAGACTTAAGCCAAAGTGTTTGGCTTGAGGGGGAGCTGTTGGTGTAATTTGCAAGCCCTCACACTTGGCTTAGATTTGTTCTTGAAGACTCTACATGAGTGAAGACCCATAGGAACTTATGCTTAAGGTTTGTTACAATTTTACTCATTGTAAAAGTCTAAATGACTTGGAATCTTATGGATACACCTACTTGATAGATTCGTGGAAAATTAGAACTTGTGATTGAGAGAATATCTCCCTACTTTTAGAGGAGTGATTGAAGGGAGCCAAGAATTCGAATTTGAATTCAAACTCTCACTCATTTCATATATAAGTTGTACTTGAAAAGTCACGGTGGGTGTCACCATTCCCGAGGCTAATTTCATCTATCATTGAGTGTGTGAGCTCTACTCCATAGCCCACACCTCTGAGTACCATTTGGAAATCATTATCATGTCAATGGGAATGTACATCAATGTGAACTTAATACATATCTTTACATTCATCATCTCTGTTATTCTCTGAGTGTACTACTCCAAGTCTGTCAACTTCAAAGAGGCATATCTCAGTGCCTACTCCACCAAATCAAGTGATTCAAAGCTTTGTAGATCCAGCGCAAAGCATACTACAAGGATACAAAGTTTGAAGTAATTTGATTCAGCCATTCTCGAGAAAGCGCGGTCAAAGTGCTCACTGGTATTTGTCTGCACATTTCCTAAAAAGTCGGGAGTGTTCCTAACTTTGCTAAAGTGATTTCTCTGAGTATACTTTATCATTTTATCTCATTCCACTTGCAAATGGTAGCTTATTAAGCTAATAGAATACCTCTAGAAGGAATTTTTCCAATTGTAAGTGTACTGGTCATACTGAGTGAAAGACTGAGCAGGTGTCAATACCAAAATAGCAAGTTTTCTTGGATTTGTGAAGTATCAAGTAGTCTGTTTTGATTTGATCACTACACACATCATTTGCAAAGTACATATATGATTTCTTGGTATCATTTGGAAGCTAAGGGTGTCTACTAATCATATCTGGAGTCACTGAGGGCTGGTGCAAAGCAGGATTAGCAGCATCTACTCAATCTCCAAGGAGAATCCATCCATCTTTCCCTATAATGTTCATTTACTATTTTTGAAAAATCACACCACTTATTTCTATTTTTTATTTTTCTCCTTTTTATTTTTCCTAAACTAAGGTTTTGGTTTCACACTATATATACAAATTAATTACTTTTAAGGGTTTGACCTAGGGTAAACGCCAATTCCAAGGATCTAAGCTAGGATTTTTGGTCGGGGAAAATTAGGGCTTTGCCTACAATTAACTCACGCATGTCAGTCCAAGGATTTATTTACAGTTTGGACCTAAACTGCAAGCGTTTCTAAGCATCTAGGTTCGGTTCTCATGGGGTAGAACTTGGTTTTCAAGGGTTTTTAAGGATCAAACTTAGGTTTTTATGGGTCTAAAGTCAATTATTTACACACATGCCTCTAACGTACATCTCTAACATGATTTCGCATCGCACAATCAATCAAATCCGCCAAATCATACAAAGAATATATCGCTTTTTCAGTCAAATCATCACACAAAACTCATAAAATCAATGAACTTTAAAAAAAACCAGGCACACTTCCCTGTGGGATTTCATCCCGACAATGCGTAAGCCTGATGATACAGTTGACAAGTATAAGGCTAGGCTTGTTGCAAAGGGTTATGCATAGGAAAAAAGGCATGATTTTGATGAAACTTTTGCTCGTACTTTTCGTATGACTATTGTTCATAGCATCTGTGCACTTCCAACTCATCATGGTTGGAATGTACATTAGTTGGATATCAAAAAAACATTTTTGAATGGTGACTTGCATGAAGAAGTGTATGTTTTTCGGCCCTATGGCTTTGTGCAAAAAGGGCATGAAAACCAGGTGTGTAGGTTAAAGAAGGCATTATACACTTTAAAGCAAGTACCACGTGCTTGGTATGAGAAGATACATGCCTATCTAATTGCACATGGTTTTGAGAACAATCCAACTCAATGCACCTTATATGCTAAATGTGCTAATGATGTACTTCTGTGGTTTATGTTGATGATATGCTACTCACTGGTCCTCATGAGAGGCATATTGCTGATTTTAAGGCTGATTTACATGCCTCATTCTAGATGTCTGATTTAGGGCATTTGCACCACTATTTGGGCATTCAATTTATGCATGTTGATGGTGGAATGGCTTTGTGTCAAACAAAATATATTGACACGTTATTGTAGTGTTTTGGCCTTGATACTGTAAACCTATTGCCACTCCTATGGAAACAGGTTTATGACTGAGTCTTCATGATGTTGGAGATGCATTTGATGCTATTCTCTATCCGCAGGCTGTTGGATGCGTGATTTACTTATGCATTACTCGGCCAGATATTTAGTTTGCTATCTCACAAATGAGCAGGTTTATGCATTATCGAGGAGTCAAGCATTGGCAGGCGGTTAAGTGCATCTTTCGCTACTTAAGTGTTACCCAGCTACTTGGTTTGTTTTATCCCAAGGGGGGATCACTACCGCCAGATTTGTGTGCATTTTTAGACTCTACCTGGGCTGGTTGTTATGGCACTCGTGTGTCCACTAGTGGCTTTTGCTTCATGCTTGGTAGCTCATGTATATCTTGGTTGAGCAGGAAGCAGCCTACTATGGCCACCTCCAGTTGTGAGGCTGAGTATAGGGGAGCTTTCATAGCGACTGTTGAGTGTGTGTGGCTCAGATGCCTTATGGCTAATTTGGGTGTTGGTCAATCTTCTACCGCCACCATCTTTGCTGATAGTCAGAGTGCATTGGCAGTTGCAAGGAACTATGTGTTCCATGCTCGCACTAAGCACATTGAGGTGCATTATCATTATGTTAGGGAGAGGTTCTTTGTTGGGGAGATCAACTTGGGATATGTGCCCATGTAGGAGAACATTGTAGACCTTTTCATGAAGGCTCTGCGTAGGGAGAAGTTTGAAGCTTTCCGCGAAGCTTTGAGCTTACTTCCTTTTGTGGATTGATTTCCACATAGGTCGGCACTTCCTTATACATGAGTTCTAGCTACTTGTTCACTGCATCACTCCCAGGGGGGATTTGTTGATATATTTAGGTAGCGATGTGTGTGAAGTGAACACTCTAGGACCAATGGGGCACTTTTTTCCCTCTTTAGGAGGTTTTTTCCCCCGACTTGTATATATGCCTATTGCCCTAATGGGCTACTTATCTTTGTACATTCTCTAGTAATACATTCAGTATTGTGTGTTGTGCTCCAAGCTTCTTCTTCTTCCTTGTGCTGTTTGCATGCTTTCGCAGATGTTTAACTCCAACAATTATGAGGAACAAGGATTGAGGCAATGATTAGAAATTCTAAAACTAAAACCCAAAACACAAATCAAGACAATTGTTCATTGTGTTATCATGTGATGCATGCTATGTATTTGACAATTGAGTGAGAACAAATTGTTCTCTCGTACAATCATGAACTTCCTTTGTCCATTACCATGTAACAACAGGGTGATTATTATCAAAACAAGGCCCATTAGCTCAATAGATAAGAGCCTTTCTCTCTTGAAATTGACATGGTTTAAAAGGGGAGCAAAGAAGGTATCGGAAGGAGGATGAAGCTGAGCATACGAGGACAGAAATCAATGGAAACTCTGAGGCTTGTTATGAGCAGAATAAATGATTCTCTTCATTTTGGAGGATGATGGAGGAGTGCATCTTAACTTCATGAAGAATTTGGAGAAAACATAGAAAGTCGAGGGATTTACTTTTATTGATCTACCCATGCTTTTGGCCCTCTCTCTCTAATAACTTGTTATTTAGAGAGTGTAATCAAATTGAATAGGAGGATAAAATGGTTGATGAAGGCGATAGAGGGTCAAAATAGGGAAATGACACTTTTTTGGGTCTTTTTGACAGATCTTATCTTTTTGGGACCCATGTCAACAATAGAGTTTAATAAAGATTAGGAATTGCATGACTTTGAAACTCTAATTTTAGAGCTTTAAAGCTATAAAGTTAGCACAGTAGCCAAGTATGAAGGGGGCATCGGAAGGAAAGAACGATCATCGACAAGGAGGGCAAGCTTTTTGCTCATAAGGAGATTTGTCGATAATTTGGAGGAGCTTATATTCAGCTATTGCCATCATCCTAGCGATTGAATTGATTCTTTTCTTTTGTTCTTCCTTTGGATCTTCGCTTGTTGTGGCTACTTCAGGCAAAGATCTCCTTCTCATCCATCAACCAATAGAGCAATTGACTCTAGAGCTAATTGATGAAGAGAATTTTTATTGATGAAACGAGGTTAAAGGATGCTAGAGTGATTGGAGAGAGCTACCAAGCATGCATTGTCAAGAGTGTGGGAGAAAAACAGATGATATCAATGCCACTTCTCTTGTGGAAAACTTTAAACGAACGACATTCGTATCTAATAACAACGATTGTACCACTTTCAGTGATCAACTCTTTCGAACCATTTCTTGAACTGAACCTCAATTTTTTTGTAAGATGTATATTCAAATTTTGGCGCAAACATTCGATTTCTTGTTTTTTTTTTAATCCGGATTTTCATCTGCTTCCAACGTGTATGCCTGTTGATTCATCCATCAATGATTGATTTAGTTTCTTTCAATTCTGATAAATTTCTTTGAATTTATGATGAGTACTATTACAATCTTCCGCCTTTATAAATTTCCTTTTTTTTTTCTCACGAAAAACTTCAATCTTTGGCACATCATGAACGCCTTCATTCACTGACAGCTCCTCTTTCTTTATCACCTTTTGCCAATCTAACTTCCCAAAATAATTTTGATGCTCTATGAGCCATATGACTTTTTTGGCAAAACGTATATCAACTATTGCAATCAATTCGACACGGATGAATCTAGAACAATGGCTTCTGAAATAAAACTTTCAGATAAGATAGAATAAGGTTTCATTGCTTCATCTTCAAATCAAGGGATTTAAAATCACCTCCTTTATCTAGATCGAGTCCTCATCCTTTCAGAGATGAATGCTCATCCATAACAGTTTTACAAATGATGAAATTTTAACTATCTACCTTATTCATGAAGAAGGAAAAATATATTAGAAGAATGTGCTATCCAGCTACAAAGTAAATATAAATTGAACATAACAAAAAAGATATCGATCTGTTATGGTGCACTATTGTAATGCAAGTGAACTTTTATATCTCAGCATATTCTACATTAAAAGAAACATCTTGTGAACAATAACTTCTAGAGTAATTTCATATTTTGAATTATATAGGGCTTTTATGGAATTCAATATGAATAAATCTTCAAAAGTGATGAAAGTTCTAATTACCCTTGTGCAACCTGACTTGGCTATCCTCTTACCATGTGAAGCTGATGCAAATAAGGATTTTATTACTAATGTTCTTCTTCTTAGTGGTAGAGAATTACCCATGTTGCTAAAGTTACCCTGTGTGAGCCATTGAACTTGGCAATTGGTGTGATCCACCAATTGAGCATTCCATCTTCTCGACACTATTGTGGCACACCTCGCTATGGAGAGAATTATCCATTTCATTGATGTTGAGTCCACATCGACCGCCTTTGAGATTGTGCCACTTAGCAGAAAAGAGCTCTGCATGACCCCAATCGAAGTGGGTCAAAGATTTTTCTTGCTCTTTAATGGTTTGGATTCCTTCCCTCCATATGTCGATCTTCCATGGAACAATTGTTCACTAGGGACAACTCCAATGAATACATAATCAGTCACTGACCAAAAGCCGAATGCTCCATACTCCATTTTTTAGTTATTGCATTGAGTCTCCAACATAGGCCTTATGGTATCTCCCAATAGTTTCACTCTATTGTAGCCCATGCCACCTAGGGATGGATCAAGTGGTCGGTTATCTTATTCAACCCCATTCATAAGGAATGGGAGCATATAGTTAGATAGTTAGATAATGGTCACCATCCCAAAATGCGACTTCTATATCTCCTTTTTGTCCTCTACCCAAGAGACTTCCCCATCACCACTTGCATGTTGCTCATTCCACACTACTTTGTGCAACCAACATCATCGATAGAAGATGAAGATGAAAGCATGAATCTAATCTTTTGTCCACCTCACCATATTTGATTCATCATTATGTCATCCTCCTCCAGTGCTGAGTAGATCAACCAAACCATGATGGCTGAACCTTCATCACCTCCACCCTCTTCTCTATGGAACCAGGTAGCCTTCTCCTCTTCTTTGGTTCAACCAACTTCCCCACCTCCTATGCCTCTAACGGATGAACCAATGCAGGAAGCTTCCCTTTCTCTACCACCTTCTCTGATTAAGGAAGCCTCTCTATTGGTTACTCCTTCTACCTCTCCTTCCCAGACCCATTCTCCAAAACATGCTAGTGTTATTGCAACACCCTCTCCTGATCATGCCACCCCTCCTAGTCCCTCCTCTCCTTCTTCACCTGAATACTCTCCACTCCGCACCCCTCCCAGTGTTATATTAAAGAGATGTACATGGCTAGAGGAATGAGAAGTTCCTTGCTTGGGGGATAGCCAAGGCCAAAAGCAAGAGAGTTCATATGAGGTACCTACTCATGATGGCTAGATGAGTAGAGGGACCTTAGATAGAACTCTAGATGGTGCCTGGCAAGGGCTATAAATAGGTTGGGAGGTGAGTCTTAGGTATGTCATTCTCCACTTCTTACATTTCGTATTAGAAGTTAGAGGGAGTTGTCGGGAAATATCATAACTCTCTTTTGTGATGCATTTTTCTCCCTTCTCTTGGCTCGATGGGCATGGATGGTGAGGAATGGTGAGCTCTGATATGAGGTAAGTATGTTTTCATTGAACTTTCAAAGTGTGTTCTATGTTTCTTTTCGTTTTTGTAGATCTCTCTATGTCAACTTGTAGAACATTGAATTTTGCACGTTTTGATATGCGATAAAGGGGTGGAGATCTATGATGTTCAAGGAGATGCTACTTCCAAAATTTTTGCAGCATGTTCAACTTTGAATTTAAAGAGAGAAAGAAGAAAGATTCTCGAACTCAAGCATACACACATAGAATTGAATATGTTTACACACACATATATGCACACTCATGTGTATACATATAACTACACATATACATTAATCTAATTATGAATGCACATATGCATTTAATTATGCATCTACAGGTATCTGACATAGAAATAAATAAGGAGAGATTGAGAAGAAGAAAACAAAGAGCGAAGAAAAAATTAAAGAAAAGAGAGAAAGAGACAGACATACATGAATACACGCACATGTATATAGATAGTGAAATATATGAACGTACTTATACACACTTTTATGTGCGAGAGAGAGATTCATATGTATTTTTTTTCTTCATGATTGCATGCATATAAGCATTTAGACATGCATCCATGCATGTACATATGCATTCAATCTATACGCACACATGCATAAATACCTATGTAAATGCATACTCATGTATATGGATATAATAAAATGTCATTGATATGCAAAAAAATATACATGGATGCACAAACATGATAAATTATGCATTTACATGTGTATTTATGCACATGCATTCATGTCTTAATTCATGTGTAGGTAGTTACTTATATGTCTTAATTTGAGCATAACTTTGTATAGAATTCACACTTCAAAAGCTTTTGAATGAGTGGCTGGAATATCTATTGGATTAGTTTTAGAATTCTTTTGAGATCTTTTAGTTTGCTGATTTGATCCAAAGAGGGAGGTGTTGCCTATATACTAGGTTTACTATTTTAGCTATAACTTCCTCATATGAGACCGGAGTCACAAAATTTAAATTGGGCAAGATTCCACACATGAAGAGCTATCATTTTGAGTGGCTGCATCCCATACTTTAGCACTTGCAAACTATCTCTACATAAGGTTTTAGTTGGCTATTGACTAGTGAGACGTGCATTCGAAATGAAAATCATCATCAAATTTGATGTTTATCATTTCTTAAGCATATTTAACATCACTTAGGAACTAAATGTTTTCATTATTGTATCCTTGTATACATAATTTGATTTACTTATGTTCTTTAATAAAAGAATGCGTAAGTTTTCTCTTGTGTTTTCAGACTTTGTTTTGTAGATGTCAAAGAAAGAAAAAATTAATTTCAACAAAAAAAGTTACCATCATGAGGACCTGTAGCACCCAAGAACATATTTTGTGCATAGTATTTCTTGTAGGTCATGGAGCAAAAAAATGCATCCCAAAGCTTTGTAACCTCATGGCATTATATGCCATGAAGAAAAAACTAGAGAGATATAGACTTTGAGAGAGGAAGTATTATGTGTTTTTTTTAAGTAGTAGCAAGAAAAGATTCTTGTGAAGTATTTTGTTTAGTACATGAGAAGATGCATGAGTGCATGCATACTCAGATTTTCTTTGCAGAAAGTCTGTGTTTACCTTCTCATCATTAAGATGAGCAAGATTTTATTCAAACATAACTAACATTTTATTGTACATAAACAAATTAGGATGAATATAAGTGACCGTTGTCATTAATATTTTATGTCTAACAGAAGGTTGGAGGTTAGATTCCTCAAGAACAACCAACATTTTTTTGCTAGTCGGCACAAGTTAGTGCTACGGTTATGATCATCCATACAAGTATTAAATGTTTGTATGTGATTGGTTGTGATGAGATTAATGAATATGCAAGAAGCCTAATAACTAGAATGACATCCATAGATATTCATTTTCATTGAAAAGTGGATACTATGTGAAGAATTGATTTTCCACAAGATAATTTGGATTGTTAATTGGTTTGCATTGACCTAGATGATCATTATATGCATGGATATGTCTCCCTGTCCTAATCCATCTAAGAGAATGGATGAGTATGTCTAAACATAAAGATTAACATGTCTTGTTATTTTTAGGTTAAAAAAAATTAATTGAGCAAATAGTTAGTGAGGTAGTAGCCTCATAGAGATTTGGATGCTGTTATTTGAGGGAATGCTTTAATTTATTGAAATTTGGAGAGCAATTAGCTCATAGGTGTTTATTTATTCTTTCCAATTTCCATATAATTTAGATACTTTTACAAAGGTCAAATGACCTCTGCAATAGAAGTGTTGCTAATAGAGGTTGACACCTAAAACAAGTGACTAAGGCCTATTAGAAAGGGCATTTCTCATCATGGATAGATCCAAATTGCATGAATTTGATTGGATATAATTTGATAGATCCCCTTTGTACACAATAATTTTTATTAATTTTAGAGATCAGTTGATAGGTCAAATGATCTCTGCACATGAAAGCATAGCCTCTAGAATTTATGAAATGACTAGAGACCTTGTCACCTAGAGGTGATTGTTTCTCTTAGCTCGTTTATTCACTTTGGATGCTTTTTCTTTGTGCACGTAGCGAAGGATCACTAGATCATGCTCACACAATGGCAAGATGAAATGTTTCTCCATTTGAGAGATATAAAGAAAAGAGTGAAATTCAGCCTCTGAAATTTGTTAAAATATTGGAGGTATAGATGCTTATTATTTTGGTCATTGTGAAAGACTCAAATGTCTAAATACTATGAAATCTATCCAAATGCAATCGAGTCTTAGTAGCTATATTCTATTAAAATTTGGAAGAAACTAGACATCAATTGGTAGGTCGAATGACCTAGTCTTCCAAGAACAATCTCTAGCAAGGATTTGACAAAGATTACTACATGTGGTTGATGAATAAATGGTTGTTTCAGATTGGAAGCTCCAATTTCAAAAATTTTCTTAGAAAAGCTATTCCACTATAGACCCCATGGTATGCATGAAATTCAAAGATTTATGAACATATTTACATAGTAAGAAGATATTCTAAAAGTGCAGCTTCATTGTTTTTAGGCTCACCTGAGCTCAGGTGTAGTAGAAATAGAATGATACATTTGAATCCGTATTTCATTGAATTTTAAATTCAAATTTTGTGAAACTAGACTGGATAGGTTCATATAGATTTTGGAACAAAGAAAATGAAATTTCAAGTTTCTTTCATGAGTCTAAGGGCTTCAAGAAGATGACCATGTACTTTTTGAGAGTTGGTTGTCAAGTGTTCAACCTTTCCAATGAAATGTTGATAGAACTCTAAGAAAATTTTCAAATGAGTGATTTTGAGCCTATGAAAGCTTGAGAAAAGATATATAAGGCTGTAAAATGCCATAAGTTTTGTATTAGTAAAAATTAGTTAAAGTTAAGATTTAATCTGCTACTGTTGAAAACTATTTATGTAGGAGTCGTTCTTGAAAGGAAAAGATTTTCCACAGGTTTTTATGATACTTTTTAGATATGGTTTGATCATCATCTGATAGCCATGCTCTAGATATTTATTTGGTGATCATTGTTTTATGGTGAGCATTCTCAATAGGACAAAGAAGACTCTGTCAAAATTTTCAAAGTTATATATAGTGCCATGTGTAATAGGCCTCTTTTCTAGTGAAATAATTCATTTTGAACTTTCTGAATTTCATTGTGGGGATAATGCTTAGAACGAATAATTAGGTCATTTTATGCATGTAGGAAAAATTTTGGGTTGACAAGTTTCATATTCTCTCTCTAGACCTTAATTGCATCATGTTTTCTAGTGGGATTTTGAAGGTGAAGATGAAAGAATTAAGGAAAACTCTGTATGAGAGAAAGGTAGAGCAAGTAGAAGAGAATAAAAGTGCCTGTGTGAGATTTTTGTGAATCATGTTCTAAGTACCTCGTTCAGGGTCCTACGTTTAGTTCATTGTAAGAAAATGCCTTGATTTTACTCTCTCTAGAATTTTAAACCTTGCAAGGCTCAAAAGTGGCATTTGGAGGTGGATTTGGACCTCGGACGGCTCTAACACTATTGTGCAGATCGAAAAATTGAATAAAAGTGTCTCTCACAAGCTTAACCTAATTCCTCATTGTTTTTGAGCTACAGGGCTTTGAAAAGTGCCGTTTTTTCCAACCCTAAAAAAAAAAAAAAAAAAAAACAAGGGCTTGTCCAATTCTATTCGAATCCGTGATTTTCATGCTCACGTGTCACCATGTCTAATTATGTATGTTTTCGGATATGTCTTCTTGGTGTTTTTCTGCTATTTTTGATAGGTATGCTAAAGAAAGGAAGTACACTACGATCGCATGGCTTTTTGCAAAAGTTTTGGAGAAACTCGACTTTTTCTAAATTTGGTGTATCTGCGTTCTTCTCTCCACTGTTATTTCTGAGTAATCTGAAAATTGTGATTGGGGATAGATTGTGATTGAGGAAACGCTACACCATGAGAGCATAGAATAGGAGAACTTTAGTAGTTGTTCTCATTTCATATAATTAGATTGATACAAGTTGTACAAATTCAATTTTTTTTATTCAAGTCTCATGAGTTGATATTTGATTCTAGTTGCATCCTTCACAACTCTAGTTGAGTTGATTTATTATATAGTTTCGCATTTCTCAACCCAAGATGAGTTGATGTTAGAGATAGTTATGAGTGATAGAGTCATAGAAATGGCTTAGTCCTTTCGACAGAAGGAAGGAAATACTTCAAGAACACTTTTTGATTTCATTATTATTATTTATGCTTGTGAGAGAAGTCTCTAAGATTGTATTTTTTTATGGTTTGGAGTTCATTCATATGATCTTATTATTATTAGACAATAGAGGGGTAGTTGAGGTAGTCACTCTGTATGTGATCGCAAACAAGGCAAGTCCACAAGCAAGTAGCCTAGAAGTGGAAAGGCAAGGTTTGCTGATATGAACTATGAAAAGGAAATTCATAGAGTATGTACTACTTTATTTGATATGTCTGAGGTTAGGCCATGTTTCATACATAGTGTGTATGAGGTGATCTAGATGCTTAGCATAGTTGGCCATGAGTGTATACACACATCTACTTAAGATTTTTTCAGTGTATTTAGTGGAATCATATTATGGTCCTCATTATATATGGGAGTGCAAGATTATTACAATATTTTACTAGAGACACCTCATTCCTATTTGGGAATGATTTTATCATAGTGATGATCAGACAATGATGGTCAGAAAAAAAGCAAGTTTCATCCACTAGGAACAACTTGCATGTTATTCTTGAGAAGACGATTGTAGTTCCACTAGTAGCTATACTTTCCACTAGTAGCTATACTTTCGCTTGGCATGATGGACTTAGTTCATAGAGTGCATTGGGATTTACTTTCTATGGGAGAGGTTTTAATCAATAGTTTGGATTATTACATATTACATATTCCATATGATAGATTGAGATTTTGATCCATAGTTTGGATATGAGAGATTGTTATCTTGGACCACAATTTGGACCATTGATAGATTGACATGTTGGATTCACAGTTTGGCTCATGATGAGACTTTCTTGATTTTCACTTCATTACAGTCAGTAAATCAAGCACATTTACTTGAGCTTATATATTAAGCACTATTGGGAAAATATTTCCATCTATTTTTAGTATTTTTCCTCAGAGATTGGACATAGTTAGATTGTTGTGGAGGAGCATAATATTTTTCATTACTCTCGTGGAGTGAGTGATTTTGCATGATTATACCATATGACAAGCTATTAGTGGGTATTTCATGGAGAGAAGGGCAAGTTGCCAAGGTCTCTATGGGTGACAAGCTGTCATAAGTTAGTAGTCAAGGTCTAGGCATAGGGAGTCCGAGGATATTCTGAATACTTATGTTGCACACATATGTACTTATTGGGCCTCAAAGGGATTCTCATGGTATGCCCAAGGAAGGGACTACTATTTAATGGTGGAAATGTTAGATAGCAAGCAAAGAGACTTGTGGTCTACTTTTTCAGCATCTAATATCTCACACACCTAGTACACTCTACTCTTATTATTTGGAGTCACAGATTCTGATTCCCAGGTTTATAGCCCCTTCTATATCATTGAGGACAATGATCATTAGAAGGGGGAGAGTGTGTTATGTTCCATAGATGTACATGCGTGGAGGAATGAGAAGTTCCTTGCTCAAAGGATAGCCAAGGCCAAAAGCAAGAGAGTTCATATGAGGTACCTACTCATGATGGCTAGATGAGTATAGTGACCTTAGAGAGAACTCTGAATGGTAGGTAAGGGCTATAAATAGGCTGGGTGGTGAGTCCTAGGTATGCCATTCCCCACTTCTTATAGCTAGCATTGGATGGTCATTGCCTTCCCCTCCCAATTCTCCTTGGAAATCTATGTGCCTAGCCCTTGAAGACGAGATTGAACTTCTCGATATCCCATGCCTTCCTACCCCAAATGAAGAGTATTAGAAGTTTGGTGTCAATGAACAATGTGGCTTGCATGAGTTCTATCAACTCAGTAGCTATCTATTACATATGCGGGGTCTGATCGCACATGACATGAACATTACAAATGAATCGTTGAGCACTTCTATCAACATAGGGAATGGATTCAACTCCGTAACCTCCTACTCTAGGCTTATTTATAGAATCACGTGTTCAACAACCAACAATTAGGTGATGCCTTATATCAAGAGTTGAGACAGAAATAGTATTTTAAAAGCTCTTTTTAGGAGTCTAAATAGAAGACAAAGAAGTACAAGAAATAGGTTGCAAATTTACAAGATGTTAACTCCCACCACCTGCTGCATATTCAAGAGTTAAAAAAGGAAACCATGGTGTAGGCGGCTGCAATCAAAAATATCTGCTTTCATCTACAAGAACAAGCCCACAATTATGGCCAACTATTGCAGTTGGCAATGGCACACAAGGAGATAAAGGAGCAATTGTCTACCAAGGCCGATCATCAAGATTAGCAAATTTTGGAAGTGCAATAATAAATTTCAACATTAGAGAAGGTTGTGTCTACAGAGAAGACACTGAAGGATGAGGCCATATAGAGTGTTCTAGATGAAGTTCAACACAAAACACATATCACCCAGCAAGATTTCTACCTACAAGAGGAGTTCAATATGTAGCTTGTTGAAGCATACAGCTAGTCCATTTTGTCATAGGCCTCTAATTTTAGTACCAATTTAAATGGTTTTGTCACCCTCCAATCACAAAAAGTACAGGACTATTGAAGACCATCAACAAAAAGATCCTCACTACATTTAAAGAGGCTCGAGAGTCTTTCAAAGCTAAAGTTTTCCCTCCTAATGAAGTAGATTGAATTTTTTCCTTTATTTTTTTTGTTGGATTGAGGTCGAGTCCTCTCGACATGCCAATGTTAGCCATCAAAAACCTTTGTAAATATTAATGCCCTGAAGCATCTTGTCAGAGAAGTAGACTACTGGATGTAACCCTTCAGACTAGTATACATCACTCTATGTCGCATATGCAAGGAGATAGATATAAGCCACATAGGTATTAGGCATGCTAGTCTCTCTAATCTACTACATAGATATGGAGTCACTTTGTACCACACTATGTAATATGTTAATTGTCTATGTGGAGATAAATGCAAGTGATTAAGTGATTCTTTGAGTAAAGCAGTTTGTTCGATATCCATGATTTGGTGAAGTTAACATTGTGGAGGTGATCCCAATCCAAGTGGATCGGGTCCGGCCACGACACACACAGTGTATGAAACTAGTGAGTGTTGGAAGGTTTATGTGATCAAAATGTGAGGGTGAAGGTGCAGTTGTCTATGGAGAGCAGAGATGTGATGATTTGATTATGGGAAGGGGAACATATGAATGCAAGATAAATTCATGAACATGAATAATGAAAACAAAAGAAAACCATGCACATGAATCAATTTTGAAAGGAAGAATGGTCCAAAAATAGAGCTTCTTATACACTTTCAAGATTTAATTGATATGCATGGGTTCTTGTGGATGATATGTATGCATGATGAGAACAAAAGAAAACCATACACATGAATCCATTTTGAAAGGAAGAATGGTCAAAAAATGGAGCTTCTTATACACTTTCAAAATTGAAACAAATGCATGGGTGTTTGTGGATAGCATACATGCATGTGGGCCATGATTTTTAAATAATTAGAAACTTATTCTCTCATTGTCAATGGATAATCCTCACTGGCATAATGCAAGATTGTAGAGCCTTCTCACACATAGAAAAAGATGAAAGCAGACATATAAAAATACATAAGAGACTAAGGGACAAGAGAAAAGAGACAAGGATTAAAAGAGATTGTAATTAAATAAATGTACATGAGTGTTGTGCTACGTCAAGCTAACAATCTACTGATCAAAGGTGGTTTGCATGACCCTCCTACCATGAGAGTTCAATCAAATGTCACACATGAGAGGATAGGTTCCACTTCCTTGGTCCTATATCTTTATAAGAGTGTAATGTCTATCTAAAGAGTTCTAAGACTCATGAAACCAACTCTTACTCACTCAAATGCTCCATTGAGGATGAGCAAAGATAGAGAAACCTGGGTTTATGAGACTATCTTAGTTTGGAAGTCTAACTTAAAATTGATTCCATGAACTATGCTCTTACTAGCCCACCTTGGATCCTCACATTCTCAACAAAGGGTGATCCTCTCAAGGAAACCATGTGCTAACAAGGGCCCTATGGATGCCTAACAATGATGCTCTGTGAGTTTCGAGGGAGGTTTTATAGTTTTTCGAATGAATTTGGGCCCTTGGATATAGAGAAATCAACTTTGAACCCTAGGATCAAGTGCTTTTGATTATAACCATTAGATTTATCAAATGGATGGCCAGGACTCGTCCTTTCTATGATATCTAGGGCAAAGGAGGAGAAATAGGCAGCTTCATTCTCTAGCATTGGATATGGGGAATTTCTCGACCATCAGATCAATGCTGATATCAATTTCGATGAGAGTAACTACTATTTTTAGAAGAATTTTGCATTATTGATCTTTCACCATCTAAATAAGCTTATCTGATGCAAAATCTTTGGCATCCTCCTTGCTTTAAGATTTAGTGCATCTTCACCATTGAATGTGAGCTCACCCTGACCATACAACATGGTTCAATCATTGTTTGCCATGTGGTGGTCGTTTAAGCCTTCAATTTTCTTATTCTAGTAAATTGTGGTGATCGTGAAAACTAGATTTCGTGCTTTTTGATCCTCCAAATGTCCTTTGGTAAAGACAAAAATTTGGAGGGCTATGTTTTGAAAGGTCTGCTTTAGGAATATGCAGAAAAAACTCTCAACTAAATCCCCCTTATACAAGTTTGACTACATTTGGAAGTTTTCAAGGTGGCATTAAGGTGTTTAGGAAGCTCTAATAGCCTTGAAAAATTGTACAAATGTGTAACCACATATGACCTTTATACATGTCAGACCACATGGCTAACAAAAATTCCTATACAAGATTCTGTAGGGTCTATGTGGAAAAATTATACTTTTATAAAATGCACATGGCATATCAATGTGCTAGAAAATCCATTTACATATGAAATTCATGCTATAGGATGCATTTGATAGGATTTACAAGTATATGAATTTTCATGTGATTTGGTGACATTCAAATTTTTGCTCTAATTTCCAAACTTTGAGTAGCTTTGACCGTTATACTAGATTTTCTTGATTTGGATGTGAAATCCCTTTCACATCCATGATGCATCTTGGACTTCTCAAGGAATTTTGACTACATTCACTGAATGTGTTTCCTATAGGCCTTCATAACTGAGAGAGGAGAGAAAATCTTGACGATATTCGCCCCCATTAAACTTGCAATTCCTCTGAAAGTGCCACTCTATTATCTCTAAAAAAGAAAAATTTCTAAGCATCAAATTATTTTTAGGCAACATAAGAAACATGAAAGAAAAAATTGATTATATGGATGATGAGTAGGCAACATCACATGAAGAAAAATTTGCATGAGAGAAAGAATTGAAGCAACATGAATATGCATGAACAAATAGGCAACATATATGCAAATGAGCAGGCAACATTGACATGTAAAGAAAGGAAACAAACAAGCATCAATATGAACTGGAAGTGAATATAAACAAATATTTAGGATTTTCAAGAGACATCTTTCATCTTTAGCTTATTTTAGCTTACTAAACTCCACTAATGCATAAATCTACCTATATAGCCCATGTTTTATTCTTCTATGCCTCCTTAGCATCCTTTGACTTGCTCTTTTTTTCTTAATGATTCGGTGACTTTATGGTTATGTTCACTTTTTTGGGGTGGATGAAAGTGTAAACTTCTTGGTAACATATGATAGCTTGTCGTTTTTTCTTATGATGGGAAAAAATTAAATCCCGATACAAGGTACAACCATTTTTGATGATGGAGAACAATCGTTCAAACTCTGATACAAGTGTTGTGAGGTGGACTAAGGATGTAGAAACATGCAGTAGTAGAAGTTAGGGCTTCAACAATTATGCTTTTGATATAGGATACATATGCATGTTTATATATGAAATTCATGTTACCATAATAGACCTCAAAATTTACATGCTCTATCTTTCCATACTCCTAGATTATAACCGATTTGTTAGTAGGTAAATTACTACTTAAGATACAATTTTACATAAGTAGAAAAATCATCATTTTCCCTTTTCACTTAAGTGATGTGAATATGCAACACAATGCAAATATTAAAAAGTAACATGCATGCATTGAAATTGGCAACAATCAAAAAGTGCAACAAACTTGAAAAAACAAAGCAACATGAACTTGAAAAAGAAATTATTCTTTTTTTTCCTTTTTAAATGGATACTCTTGTTCATGAGTCAGCCTCGTTGGTGGCATTTTCTTCAATTTCCTCATCTAAAAGATACTCATCATTATCATGTTGCTTGAATAAATTTATCCTTTTACCTACAATCAACATATATATGTGGAACATAGTCAAATAAGGTTATTAGATCACTAAGATCATCATCAAATCTAGATCTTGATAACATATAAGAAACTGAATTCGACTCACCTAAACTACGAAAAAATTCAAGATTTATGAACTTCATATATGAGATCCTTCTAAGCATGGCTATATCAAGAAATGACCAATTGGCTATCATTCCAATGAGAGGCAAACAATCAATCTCAACTTTCACATTTGCACCTATGAAATATTATTTATCTGTTTTCAAAGTTAGCACCATACCTCATATTTCTCATTTGATCTATTAATACTTTTGTTCCGTTTCATGTGAAATTTTAGCCTCGAACCTAATTGCATATCTATTCCCTTCACTATCATCTTGACTTATGACCCAATCTATACCCAATAGGACTAGTATCAATAGTCAATATAATAGGTTTGTTAATAGAATAGTCTACATGGTTAAGCATGGGAGCTTTAAGCAACAATTTCTTCAATTTATGCATAGCTTGTGTGTGTTTGTCAGTCCAAATAAATTTTCGTTTCTTCCTCAATGAGTCAGAGAAAATCGGCAACATGAGAAAAGTGTGGGATCCAAATAACATAAAAGATGCAAGCACCAAGAAATGTGTGTACCTCAATCATCTTGTTATATGTTTCAAAAATCTTGCTAATGGCTTTTGACCATAATGACCACAAAAATTTCCAACAATAAGAACCTTGTTGATACTAAAAATAGATTTTTCTATGGAAAATGTGAGACCTACGTCTTCAAATCATTGCAATATTCATTCACTATCACAGATATGGTCAAGAACAAATTTATGACATCAAGATGAATCTAGAGCAATGTCCTTTACATGTTCCTCACTCCCTTTAATTGAAATATCATCAATGAATGACATGGTTATATGAGGGATAAAATCATGTAAGACCATATTCATAGCACTCATCATATGTTCCACAAACGTAGTCACTCCTTCAGGTAAAATACACATTCACACTAAGCCTAAAGGAGTTTTATTATGGTTACATCACGACTATCAATTCCTAATTGGAACTGGTCATACCCAAAATACAAATCAACCATTGAATAGATAGAATGTCTTAAAAAGGATTCAGCAAACTCATCTACAATGGGTCATTTTCCTACATTCCTTATGGTGACTTTATTGAGGAGTTGGAACACTGAAGTAAAGTGCAAAAGATGGCTCTAAAATTCTCATGTTTATCTTCTCCTTAAGTAGTTTCATTAGCTCAGGTAAGTGAAATATGTGGAATAGTAAAGATAATCATGGTTGCAACTAGCTTAGGATCTATAGAACCAATCTCATGAGGATCCATAGTAAAAACTTTCCCATGGCTATGTATGACTCTCTCAAATTTATCCCTCTCTGGTGGAAAAAGAAAGTCATCATCTTTACTAATTTCTTATCTACTGTGAGATTAGCATGCACTAAGTTATCAAGCGATCAGTCCATGACATCTGATAGAGAGGGCATCCTTACAGAGAACTTAGTGGTTGCTCACGAGTGTCTTAAGAGGCCAGTACCATTACATTTGTAGCAAGCTGGATTGTTCTCACATTATGATTTTTTTTTTTGAGAGAGATCCTAAGGGAACAAATTTTCCTGTATGTTTTGTTTCTTTGCAAGAAATAGTTATGAGGGTTAAGGCGAACCCTGGTGATCCCAACATACCAAAGGAGGAGTGAAATGTATTCCTCAACATTTCACTCCTCCTACCTTCTATTGTACTCCATCAACTATAAGCTCTGATCATCAAGGTTGAGTGAGCTCATCCTTGGATTCCCAAATTGTAAATGCTTATTTATACAGGGACTAATCAGTTTATTTTCATGCTTAGTTTTCTTTAGAGGTGCTAATGTCATAAAGTTCCTATCTGAGGAAGGGCATGCCTGTAACATCTCTATAATAGGATGAGATCTTTTAATCATGTTTTCTTGCTTAAATATATAGGGAGGATGGTATAATATGGGAAGAGCCCTCTTACAATATGCACAGAGGGAGCGACATCAAGGAGGTCTGAGCTACTGGCCTAACACCTAGTATTCATACAATTAAAATGGAGGAAACACTTCTACCGGAAATTAGGACTCCGAAACGGCAAAAGACTCTGAAAGATTTCAAACTAAAAAAGCATTTATGCCAAAGGGAAATAAGCATTCTCAAGTATACAATGGTCAACAAGGACACAAGCATTGTAGCTGTAGGCACTAGAGAGGAAAATGGACCTTGCTCCTTGACTTTGTCTCTAAATCTTTTGTGCCACCTACATCTAACCTTCTCCCCAAGTATGGGAAACACCTAAGATTTGCCCACACAACCCTTTTCAATGGAAAGGCTACAATGAACTATCATGCAACTCGTATGACTCAACAATTTCAATGTCTTGTGTACTTCCTTTGTGTCTATTTTGCAATGTGTATATTTTTCCTTTCTATAGTGGCCAATTCTACTATATTCTTGTTTCATTTGCATATGTATGTTGATATATTTTCATAGTGTTTAGTGAGCACACACTCAAGGCACATTTTTCCCTCTTTAGGAGGTTTTTCCCCAAACTGGTATATACACCTATAACCATAATGGATCACTTATCTTTGTACAATTCCTTGGTAATACATTCTAAATTGTCTTATGTTCCAAGCTTATTCTTCTTCCTTGTGCTTTTCAACTACTTTTGTAGACCTCAATCCCTAGAAATTGGTATCAACATAGGTCATCACTTCATCTAGAGAATATCGAAACTCCTCTCTTCATGGTCTTAGAATCGCACAAACATTGGTGGCCATACTCGCCGCAATTAGTTCAAAATAATTTCAATCCATGGCATTGAAATTTAGATTTGATCTTGTTTCATCCTCTCAATGCACTATTATAGTAACTATGCAGGCAATTTTATCCTTTTGTGCCAAAGATATATACAAGTTTTGGTTGCTAGTACAAGCACGTCAAAGTTTCCTACAAGTTTACTAGAGATTGACAAGGTATTTTTGTTCAATGTTTTGAGATACAATTAATTTTCTACATCAGGGTTTTTAGTCACTAGCCCTCACTAAAAGAAATGATGTATTCTATATGTTTATTGTTAAGGATATGTTGATTGGTAATAACTACCCATTGTGGTCGGGCATATATGATGTTTCACGTAGTGGGAGGAGAAGGATTGCACAATATTATAGAGGGTATTAAAGAACCTTTGACTAGATCTACAAGTACAATGATTCAAGATGGTGATCTTCAATATCCTAGTTGTTTTGATGTTTGCGTTGCACCTATTATATCAAAACTTTATTGGGATGGGAGAGATGCATAGGCACATGTATTGATACCTTTGTCTATCAAAGTTTCCATTTTCCTTCACATTCACTCCTTTCAAAAGATGCTTGCGATACTCTTACAATGTTATACCATGTAAGAAGTGAGGCTCATGTTGCTTTCCTCCAAAAGTACTTGGAGAGTGAGCATATGATTGAATGAGATTCAATGGAAATTCTTTTGACAAAAATCACAGTTTTAAAGGAGCAATTGATTTTTGCTCATGAAATCTTACTAGATAGTTCACTTGTGTAGACTGTTCTTAATGGTTTTCCAAAATTCAAATTAGATTTTTGCTTCTAATATTCAATTCATGATGAAAGGTAGTCCAAATTCCTTAAAATTTAAGGAGTAGTCTATATTTGTTTGAAGGAAAATCACTCTAGAAAGAATAATTCAATAAATGTGTGTTGTAGATCAAGCTTTCTTAGCTAGTAAAAAGAGCAAAGGTAATTGGAGCTCATCTACTAGTAATCATATATCTCTTAATCTTGCACACTCAAAGAATGAAGACATAGATGATAAGGAAAAAACAAGAGAAAATAGTTTTGCAAGTATTATATGGCAAAATATTATTTCATAAAAAGTTTTTCTAAATTGCCTACAAAGGAGGCAAAGAATAAAGCAACTTGAATAGTTATTGTAGAAGCCTCTACACCTACGAGAGATTCCTCTAATCTTGTTACAAATGAAGAATGGGAATTTACTATTGTTTGAAGGTATGACCTATCTTCTCATGAGCTTTGTATGTTGTAGTAGAATTATATGTTTTGTACTTGATAGTGGTGAAACCAAACATATAACCTCATAGTGCATTTTCTCTAGTTTGCTTGAGTCTGTCCCCATGGGAAATACTATCACATGTGCTAACTACTCCTCTTATCATATAATGGGATTTGGAAAGATCATATGGCTACCTTTGATTGTCGTTCTTTCACATTGTCAGATGCCTTCTATGTGCGAGGGATCAATAAAACTTTTTTGTCAATTTTAGCATTATCCAAAATCTGCTTAGTTGTCAAATTTTGTGATGACACATGTATACTTTGTGATCCCTAGAATGGTGATGTATTATTTCTTGTGGTACTTTATTTTTGGGGTTATATAAGATCATAAACTATGAAAAATCTATGAATGATTCAGCATGTGGAGTTCATGTCTCTTAGGCTATCTTAGATGCAAAGATTTTGCATGAATGGATTGTTCATCCAAATTTTGCAATTTTTGCTTTGCTTGTAGAAATTCGAAATGGTACCCTTTACCCAAACTTGATGCACCTTATAAAAATGTTACATGATGGTCTAGTTAGAGGTAGACATAAATTGAATCTTGTTCATAGTGATGCATATGGTCTTATGAAGACACCACTTGGGAATTACCTATGCTTTGTGACTTTTATTGATGGATTCTCCAAGCATGAATGAGTGTAGCCGTTGAAAGAAATTCCCAAAGTTGTGAGGTGCTCCAATCAATTTGTGATTATGGTTTAAAATTCATCAACATGTCAAATGGACACCCTCCATTCTTGTTGAGTGGGGGAATATACATCTCTTGAGTTTAATGCATGTTTACGTGAGCATGGGATAAAACATTAGTGTATAGTGCCATATACACTACAAAAAAATGCAGTTTCTAAAAGGGAGAACATTTCTTGCATGGAAACGGCAAGGTATGTGGTCAAAACTCTATCTTTACCACATAACATTTTGGTTGAGGCTATTATGTGTGCAACATATGTACTTAACAAGTGTCCATCCAAATCATTGTAGTCCATCACTCCATATGAGGATTGGCATGGTCACAAACTATTCGTTGCTCATTTGCATGTATTTGGTTGTCTTTGATATGTAGTAGTGCATAAACAACAGTGAAAAAAACTGGATGATAAAGTAGTAAAATGTATTTTTGTCAGGTTCTCATTTGCATGTCTTTGGTTGCTCAACATATGCATTAGTGCATGAAAAAACTGCAAAAAACTAGATGATAAACTAGTGAAATGTATTTTTTTGCGTCTGTATCATGCACATACTAAATGCATTCTAGTTAGCTATGATGTTGTTATCATCGAAGATGCAAATTTGCACCTAATTTGATCTCCCAAGGAGACATCGATTACCTCAAAGGATGTGTATGACACTTTGCGACCTCTTTTTGTAGGTGGATAATCAAGTGTTGGACTAAATCAAGAAATTTCTCAACCATTATAGGTTCCAAATGATGATGAAGATCATTCGATTTCTGATTCAAATTTACATGATGCACTTGTTGATTAGAAGGCTGACATAGAAGTGATAAAAACTATGCCTTAATGGTTGGTGCAAACTTTTAGAGATATAAAACTTGATGGAGCTTTGGCATATTTTACTCATTAAGGCAATGGATCTCTCTAGTCCTTGTGATTATAACCATGCTATTTCTTTTGATGAAGCACATGATTTCAAAAGTTGAATGGCATTCATTCAATCAAATTATGATGCTATTTTTAAGAATGGTACTTGGTCTTTATGTGATTCACCTCTGGGTCGAAAATCCATTGGCACTAAATGGGAATACAAGCTAAAACATAAATGTAATTGATATAATTGATAGGTACAAGGCTACACTTGTTGCTAGAGGTTATGCTCAAGAGAGAGGCATTGTTTTCAATGAGACCTTTGTTCCCACATGCCAAAAGACCATAGTTCATAGCATTGTACATGTGCAATCATCAAGGTTTTTATGTACATCAATTGGACATTAAAACTACAGTTTTATATGTTTTATATAAAGAATTATATGTATTTCAACCCTATGGTTTTTTGCATAAAGGGCATGAAAACAGGTATGGAGCTTGAAAAAATAGTTATATGGTTTTAAAGCAAACACCACGTTCTTAGTATGAGAAGATACATGCCTACTTGTTGGCACATGGTTTTGAGAATAGTCCAATTGAGAGTGCCTTATATGTTAAGTGTGTTGATCATGTAACTCTACCCATTGTTGTATATGTTGCTAATATTCGATACACTATTTGTAATTAGAAGCATACTACTGAATTTAAGGTTGATTTGCATGCCTCTTTTGAGATGTCAAATTTGGGGAATCAGCATCATTATTTGGAAATTCATTTCTACAAGTTGATGTGGGAATAGCTTTGTGTAAAACAAAACATTCACACATTATTGTAGCATTAAATGTAAAAAATATACCTGTTTTCTCTCCCTTTGCAATTCTCTTGAATCCATGTTGGGGGTCCTCCACAAAAGCTCCAAATTTATTGAACCTAGCCTACAAATGCCTTTCCACTATCTGTCCAACACTCATCAATTTTTTTATGATAGTAGGTACATAACATAAAGAAATCTGCTCAACAGATTCTTATTCCCATCAGAAGTTTTGACGTTTACTACCTTGACAATTGAGTGCTTGGTATCATCACCTATCTACACTTGGTGCTTTTCCTTGGGCTCTTCAAGATAAAAAAGGAGAGCTATATTGCTTGCTATATGCTTTGAACAACCTGAGTCAATATAGAAGAGGTGCTCATCATTCATACCTTCTTTTGAGGTCATGTTCATAATGAGAAGAGAATCCTCTTGATCCTCCGTATAGTTGTTGAAGTCTTTTCTTGATTTGTATCCTCCTTGATAATTGTTGTTGTAGCCATGGTTGTAACCTTGATTATGGTTCAATCTTCCTTTTGATTGTGAGTAGCCACCTCTTTGGAATCCTCTTCCTCTTTGGTTTTTGAAGTTCCTATAGCACTCATCTATTGTGTGATTAGACAGTATACATATATTGCATGGGGAAGAGTTGAAAGGTCTCCCCCTACCTTGCTTACCTCCTCTGCCCCTTCCTCTTGAATTAGTAACTCTCCTTGCATAGTTAGCTTGGGAAGTAGCACCTTCATCTTCAAATTTTTTACTCTTTCTTGTATCCTTAGACGTTCATTTATCTGTATAGAGGGTAGAAGAATTGCTACCTCTTGATGGTTCACCATTTTTGTTAAGCTTGGCCTCAAGGGTGAAGAGTTGCCCCATGAGAGTGGTTAGATCAGGGATTTGCATATCTATATAAAGATTCATTGCAGTTGTGAAGCATTCCCACTTATCATCTACCTTGATGCCATTGATTATTTGTCTCACTATTTTCTCTTCTTCAATCTCCTCTCCTATGCTTGTCAACTGATCAGCCACATCCTTAACCTTAATCTGAAACATTCTGCTTAGGTTGCTTCGTTTGAGTAGTAAACTCTATCCACAATTGATTTTTCCTAGATCTTGTATTGAAAGAAAAGTATGAAGATAGAGTGTGCCAAGTCTCTTGGGAAGTTTTACAATTCCTAATATGAGGAAGAAGGAAGTCAAAGATAGAGTAAAGTAGATATGACCTGGCTAAAGCATCTTTGGCACACCATGAGTTGAGTCTTTCTTGCTCCTCTCTTGTAGGTTGATCTTTGCTTCTAAATGTGGGCATCTCCTCATCTCCTGATATGTATCCATAGAGACTTCTTCCTTGTAGATAGGTACTCATCCTCAAGGACCATGCTGGATAATTATTCCTATCCAACTTGTCAATAAAAGAAGGGAAAACATCTCCCGTTTTGCCTCAACTTGCTCTGATACCACTATTGGAAGAGATGGATGGATACCTCAAGGAAGTGAGGTGGTATTACTAAAACCTTCTTTGTACCATCCATGATGCACTTTAGAGTTATAAAGTAGGCCCTTTTAACTTTAAAATGACACCAAGAAAGTACCTATTTACTTTGAGTTGATGCTTGAAACAATTAATCCAAAATAGACTAGTTCAAGAATAGCTTGTGTCGAAAACTTACCATTTTAGCTGGCTTTTTTACTCAGAGATCACAATATAGTAACAATTGACAGAATTCCTTTTCGGGGGATTCAATTATCTTAGTTCGCTAATGATTTCAAGTTGAATCATTTAAAATGATCAACTATGCTCTCAGAAATCATTTTAGCAAATCAAATCTTACCCCTGACTTTTAGGGACTAACTAGTAGATGATGAGTGAGCACATCGAAGATGATTTCTCCACGATTCCTAAATCAAATGCCTTGAAATTTCAAATGCACAAAGTAGACTTTAACCAGGTTCCAAGAAGCCAAAGATTATGCAAAATGGTTGAGTATTTAGGGAGATATGAGCAAAAGAAGTTGAGTGTTCTAAGTAGTCATAGTAGAGAAGTAGACAGAGATGTTCAAAGAGCTATATGTATTATAACACATGATTATATATAGTCATTGGCCTTATAATGATGTTGAATGATGATGAACTGAGTGAGCTATGGTGTGAGCTACTCAAGTTCTCCAAATGATCAAGAAATGAGCTCGGAATGAGGCACACTACTCCACGAGTTTTACAAGACCTTTTTATAAGTATTTCTTCTAAGTTTGAATTTTGAATTCAAACTTGGATCCAATCAAAACATAACTCCTCTGATTTAGGAGACATTCCCTCATCTTGAATGCATGGCTAATATTCCTCCTAACTCCATGAGATATAAGCTTTTACAAGATTCTCCAAGGATTGAATGATTTACAATGGTAAATGATCAAGTAGTTACAAGCTATAGTTCACATGAATCATCAAGTACTTCCACACAATGTCGTCCATGCTAAGACAAATGTGTAGGCTCGTACATTTGTGCCAACAATATCTCCAGTGTACTTTCTTTGAGTGAGGAACATACCTTTCTCTGTATATAACACTTCTAAACCTAGGAAGTAAGTCAGCAATCCAAGGTCACTAATCTAGAACTCCTTCATTTGAGCTTTGGTTATCCAGATTCCATCTGGATCACTTCTTGTACTGATTATATCATTCACATATACACAAAGGATTATGACCTCTCAATGATTTCTCGTAATGAAGAGGGAAGGATCTACCTTGCTTATCTAAAACCTTGTCCTACAAATAAGTGATAAGTCTATGATTCCAAGCTCTAGGAGCTTTCTTCAAGCAATAAAAGGCTTTCCTCAACTTGCATACATGTTCTGGATATGATTGGTCTTCAAAGCCAGGAGGCTAAGCCATGTATACCTGGTCCGAACCATTTAGAAAAGCATTTTTAACATCCATTTGATATATCTTTCAATTCTTGGAACATGTAAGACTCATAAGTACTCTAATTTTAGGCATTTTTTCCACAGGTGAGAATGTCTCCATAATTAATACCTTGGGTTTGTGCAAACCCTTTGGCTAGAAGCCTTGCTTTGTACCTATTAATTGAGCCATCAGAATTCATCTTTACCTTGTAAATCCACCTTGATCCAATGACTTTCATAGATTGTTTCTTGGGCACCATTTTGATTTTTTTGTAGAGCTTCTATTTCTTCTTTCATGGCACCTCTCCATTTTGTCTTCTTCTTGGATTATTCATATGTTGATGGTTCTGCTTACTAACTAGAGAAGTATGATAATGATAACTTTCTTCTTACAGTTTGTTGAGAGGATTTTGCCACATCTCTCATCTCTTGCACTTTGGCTTTACCTTTGGAGTTCCAAGGATTAATTGCTCTCTTGGAGTCTTGTGATCATCATCAGAATCACTTGATACTTCAAGTGTATGCTCATTCCTCTCTGACAATCTTGGAAAGTCTTCCTCTAGGTCATAGAGAATTTTTCTTTTTTTGAAATCATCTTCAAACCAAGATTGTTTTCATAAAAAGCATCTCTATTTACAACGAAACCTTTATTACTATGATTATATATCCTATAATCTTTCTAATTGAGGTCATAGCCAATGACGATACATTTCTCTGCCTTTGGATCTAATTTGCCCTTGATTTGTGAAGGTATGTGCGCATATGCTTTGCAGCCAAAGATCCCGCAATGATCAAGGCTAGTCTTGTTCCATTCCATGCTTCATAAGGTGTCATCCCGTACAATGCTTTTGATGGGTGTCTATTGATCAGATAGCTAGATGTGGATACAACCTCTACCTACAACTAATCAGGTAACTTCTTCTCATTTAGCATTGATCTTGTAGCCTCCACTATGGTTCTATTTCTTCTTTCCACCACTCCATTTTGATCTAAGGTATACTTGGTTTTAATCTCTCTTTTGATTCCTCTCTCTTGGAGATAAGAATCAAACTCGTGGGAGAAATATTCTCCCCCTCTGTTTGACCTTAGCCTCTTCAAATTCTTTTCTATTTGATTTTCTACAAGTGCTAGGTATTTCTTAAAACATGAGAACATGTCATCTTTCTATATAGAGAGCAGACGATTGATTACCTTTTGAGTTGTCTCCATTCTTCATAAGCTTTGCCTCATGTGTGAACAGTTGTCCCATGATGGTATTGAAATCAAGAACCTGCATGTCCATGTAGAGATCCATGGCTATGGTGAAAGCTTCCCATTTATCATCTACCTTTATTCCATTTATCACTTGCCTTACTACCTTCTCTTCATAAATGATCTCTCTAAGGCTCCAAGGTGATTTACTATGTCCTTCATTTTGGTGACAATACCAATCACACTTTGTTTAGGCATCTCCTTGAGTGTGGTGAACTTCATCCATAGTTGATTCTTTCTTGACTTGGTACTTGATGAGAAGAATGCTTCAAGAGCATTTGAGGTCTCTTGTGATGTCTCGCAATTCTTGATGTGTGAAAGAAAAAACATAGAGATTGAGTAAAGAATATATGTCCTTGCTAGAGCATCATTTGATCACCATGTGGTTAACCTCTCTTGTTCTTCTTGAGTTGGTTGTCCTTTGCATTTGAGGATTGGCATCATCTCATCTCTAGATATGTAACCATAGTGTTCTTGTTCCTTGAAGGTAAGCTTCCATTCTAAGCAACCCAGCTAAGTAGTTAACTCAATCCAATTTGTCTATGGATGAAGAAAATCCATCTGGCATGTTGATTTATTGTTGCTATGATACCACCATGAGGAGATGGAGTGATAGAGATGAGCTGCTGTTGCACAAAACCGGCTCTACGCCTAGCAAGTTAACCTCAAGGATGCTTAATAGACTCCTTTTGCTTCACCAAAATGCATTTGTAACCAATAAGTGCTTCGGAGCATCATTCCTAAAAGTTTGCATCAAAATAGATAACTTGCATATACTAGAAATATGAAGAGACCTTCTATTTTGGGAATAGAAGTTCTCAATATTTTGCTAAGAGCTCACAACTCGATATGAGTTGACCAGTGAGCTTCTGCACACATCTAATTGTGTAGCTAAATAAAGCAAGTTATTTCATCAATTTGGTACCATAAACTAAGAAATGAATCTAATAAGTTAGGGGGGTCATCTTGACTTTAAGGATCTAAAAGGTATGCAGACATAGACACCTCTTATGCCTCATATCTTGCAATTAATTGGACCAAACTTGATGAAAACTGATATGCACCTAGTGGACACTTCAATCTAACTAAACCAAGTTAATGTTATAGTATATAAACGAGTACATGCAGAGAAATTGTTTCCACCAAATCACTGTAATGATGAAGATGTAGCAGAGAACAGTAGACAATGATATACTTGACAAAATGTATCAAAATGTATATGATATTGAATATATGATACAAGGAAAATATAGTGGACTACACATAGGTAATGTGAGCTCAATGTATCCTCACTAAAGTAGCTCAATGCCTCTCATAATGGCTCTCTTATCCTACAACTAAGAGCATGTCTCTTTATACTCATAGTTTGAGTTTGAATTTGAATTTTCCCTCACCAAAAAGTGATCCTATTCAATAGGGATGATTTGCATTGATTCTTCCTACCACATGAGTCATGGTTTTAGATCTCTAACTTCATGAGATTCCTTATTCTCTTGGGTTTTACAATTATCCAAAGTAATTATTCTAAAAAATGACTAGCATAGGTTCATATGTAGTTCTCTCTTGTGAAGGGACAAATGGATGTGTAGCCCTAAGGCTTTAGCAATGCACGTTAGGCTTGCTTATTGCACTAACAATCATGGATGTGTAGACACCTAACTTTGACATATTTCTTGGACAAATCTTCAATCAAGAGACGAACAACAACATAAAGGAAGGCAACTCTCTCAAGGTAATTCTACTATTTCTCTTTATACAGATAAGAAGGATAAGAAGAACAAAGGAAAGAAGAAGCACGATGATGATGAAGAAGTTTCCCAAGCCAACTATGTAGGCAAAATCAAGTGGAATAGAAAGAATAAAGGAGCAAAGAAAGATAAGTCCAAATGACAAGAAGGTTAGCCTTGTGCCATTTGTAACAAAACCAATCACACCATTGAAAACTATTGGTTCAATGGAAGAACATAGAAAGGAGGAGTTAGAAGTGGATTTGGCAATATAAGAGGTAAAGGTCGACAAAACTAAAACAACTAAAATAGAACCAATAGTAGAAGACATTACAAAAACTATTTAGAAGATAAATCACATGAAGATTCATTGCTTATAATGAACTTGAGTCATAAAGAAGATAAAGAGGATGAATATTTGTTCTATATAGATTCTGGTTGTTCAAATCATGTTGCAAGCAATGTTTCTCTTCTATGTAATTTGGAGAAACCTAAGCTCAAGCATCAAGTACAAACAAGGGATGATACCAAGCACAATGTGCAAATGATCACAAATGTTAAAGCATCCATTGGTAGGACAAACATTATGAGTAAAGTTTTTTATGTACCAACTATAACCAAGAACCTAATAAGTGTAGGTCAAATTGTAGAAAAAGGCTTGTAGGCTAGGTGGACTCAACATCAAGATTATGTAGAAGATCTATGTCAAAGCTTCAGGAAGATAGCTAGAGGTCAGAAGCATGGAATACTCTTTACATTTGAAGTGGGAGAAGCTAGAAATGTAGTGATCTATAACTTTGGGTCTTGAGCCTCAAGTGAGCTAGAGGTATGGCACAAGAGACTTGTCCCAAGTTTTGGACTCTAGAAGTAAATCAGAAGATGAACAAGATGAAAAAGAAGATATTAAAAACTTTGGAAGTCTAGAGGGATGGTCAAGATGTAGTAATGTGGATAATGCTCCAAACACACTCTAAGAAGATCAACAAGGGAGACAAGGCAACCAAAAAGAAATGGTTATGACTAATTTTGTAACCAAACATACCATTTATTTGGCTAAAAAATCAACTTCAAAAGAACACTTACCTTATGAAGAAGCCAAGGGTAACACTAATTGGGAGAAAGCCATGAAGGAAGAAATTGAAGATCTCAAAAATATGGATACATGGGAATCGATTCCTATGCAAACCAACACAAATGTGATACGTTGTAGATGGGTCCACAAATTGAAAAGGAAAATGGACGCATCAATTTATAGATACAAAGCTATGTTGGTTGCTAAAGGTTGTGCTTAAACACAGGGCATAGACTATAAAGAAACTTCTTAGTAGTGGCCAAGATGATTACCATCATAAACTTACTTAGTATTGCAACTGCAAGGCATTGGAAGCTACTTCAACTTGATTTGAAGAATGCATTCATCAATGGATGGATCACTAAGGAGATATATATGTCAAAACCCCCAAGGTTTGAAAACTCTAACTATCCTACTTATCTATGTAAGCTTACAAAAGGCACTATATACGGTTTAAAACAAGCTCCTACATCTTGGAGCTACAGATTGGTAACCTACTTACAAGATCAAGGATTCAAATAAAGCAATGCAAACCCTTCCTTGTTCATCAAAAGAGTTCATAATTAAGTTATGTACCTATGTTTTTATGTAGATGACATAATTATGATACGTGATAATGTGATTTGGATAGAAAGAATAAAGAAGCATATGTAGGTGGAATTGAAGATCAATGATCTTGGAGAACTCACATTTCTCATAGGAATGCATGTAACCTACATAGATCAAGAGATGTACTTGTATAAAAGAAGGTATATTCAGAATCTACTCTTGAAATTCAAGATGGTGAATGCCATACCTATAGGAGCAGCTATGGAGGGGAATCACAAATTTAGTTTTTATGAAGGTGAACACATTGACGATATTAAGGTTATATGAAAGCCTTGCAGGTAGTCTAATCTATGCTACACATACAAGAGGAGACATCTCTTATAGTATTGGAGTGTTTAGTCAGTTTATGCATTGTTCAAGGAAGCCATATATGCATGCATCTAAAATAGTGCTAAAATATATAAAGGGTTCTATAAATCAAGGTATATTCTACGGATCTCAAACTCCATTCAGATATAGACTACGCATGATCTAAGAATGAAAAGAGAAGTACATCAAGTATCCTAGCATTTGCAAGATCAAAGCTTGCTTCTTCGAGGTTCAAGAAGCAACCTATAATAGCCCTTTCCTCAATAGAATCTGAGTAAAAGCTTTGACAATAAACACACAAGAAGCTATATGGGTTAAAGAGATATATTTAGACTTGGGACTTGTAAGTTCCAAACCTCACATTTTTAGAGACAATATTGTTGGTGCAAGTCAAGCCTTCACATTTGGCTTGGACATCTACTTTGAAGACTCTACATGAAGCAAAGACCATAGGAACTTATGCCTATGATTTATTACCATTTTATCTCTTGTAAAAGTCTATATGACTTGGCAAATTATGTAATCACACCTAATTGATTGAAAGTCGTGGAAAAGTTTGTTGATTGATTGAGAGAATATCTCAATCAACTTTTTTAGGTGAAAGATTTTAGGAGATTGATTTGAATTCTAATTCAAGTCATCACTCAATTCCTATAAAAGCTACAAGGAAAATGTCGCGGGCGTCCTTCACTCATCCCGAGGCATTTCTGTATCAATCATTGAGTGTGTGAGGTCTACTCTATAGCCTACACCTCTGAGTACCATTGAGCTATGTTTATCATGCCAATGGGAATGTACATTTACATGATCTAATACAAATATTTACATTCATCATCTCTGTTATTCTCTGAGTGTACCACTTCAACTACTGTCAACTTCAAAGAGGCATATCTCAGTGCCTACTGAACCAAATCAAGTGATTCAAAGCTTTATAGATCCAGCTCAAAGCATACCACAAGCATACAAAGTTTGAAGAAACTTGGTTCAGCCAATTTCGAGAAATCGCGGTCGAAGTGCTCACTGTTGTAGTTCTTACAGTAAACGAGTAATTTCCGGTAGAAGAACGAAGTAGATCTCGCAGAGTAATGAGAAGCCTTGTATAAGAGATAGCTCTCTATAGCTAGACATCTCTACTTTTAGTTGATCAATCTTTCCGGTGAAAAAGATATCTACACACACTACAAAGTCTGACCGGAAAGAGGCTGTCTGAACTAGAGGAGTTTTTCTTAAACTTCACAAAGAGTTCAGTAAGTTAAGAAAGTTCACGAGTCACTTCTTTACTTTATGTATGTTCACTTGAAGTAATTATAAACAGAATTGAAGTTCATTCCGGTACGATTACGGTGTTAGTCCAGTGGCAGTCCGGTGAAGTTTCGGTGAAATTTTTCCAGTAAAGTTAGAGCGCAGTCTTATATGTTGAGTGCTAGACTTCGCTAAGCTATTGATTGATTACAGAGAATTTCTGAATCACTCTAACTTAGTTCTTCTTGGCGTGGCGGTTTTCGCAAGGCTCAGTCTTCGTCACATCATCAAGGAGTAGTATCGGAGAAAAGGATCAAAGAGGGCTGGTGCAAAGCAGGATTAGCAGCACCTACTCAATCTCTGAGTGCATCCAACCATTTCTCCCAACAGTGGTATCAGAGCAAATAAGGTAACATGGGAGATGGTTTTCCCTCATTCATTGACAAATTGGACAGGAACAATTACCAAGCTTGGTCTCTAACGACGAAGACCTATCTACAAGGAAGAAGCTTATTTGGATTCATATCAGGAGATGAGGAATTGCCCTCATTCAAAGCTAGAGGCCTACCCACCAAGGATGAACAAGAGAAGCTCAACACATGGTGTGCAAAAGATGCATTGGCAAGGTCTTATCTTCTTAACTCTATATCTGATTTCCTTTTACCTCACATAAGGAATTGCAAGACCTCCCAAGAAACTTGGGAAACCTTGTCAACATATTTTTCATCAAGTACAAGGGCCAGAAAGAATCAACTATTGATTGAAATCACTACTCTTAGGAAGCAATCAAAGCAATCAGTTTCAGATTTTGTCACTAGGGTCAAAGACATTGCAGACCAGCTGGCAAGTATTGGAGAGGAGATTGAAGAAGAACAAATAGTAAGGCAGGTAATCAATGGACTAAAAGCTGATGACAAATGGGAAAGTTTTACCACAGCAATGGACCTATACATGGACATACATGCTCCTGATCTAACAACTCTGATTGGTCAACTCTTCACACATGAAGCAAAGCTTACAAGGAATGGAGAGCAATCAAAAGGTAACAACCCCTCTGCTCTATACACTGATAAGAAGGTTAAAGATAAGAGTAAAAGTAAGAAGGTTGATGAAGAAGGCTCTACCTCCCAAGCAAACTATGCAGGGAGAGGTAGATCTTCAAGAGGAAGAGGCAGAGGAGGTAAGCAAGGTAGGGGGAGACCCTACAACTCATCACCATGCAACATTTGTGGATTGTCTAACCATACCACAGATGAGTGCTACAAAAATTATAAGAATCAGAGAGGAAGAGGCTATCAAAGAGGTGGATACTCTCAAGGTAGAGGCAGATTCAACCAACACCAAGGCTACAATGGATACAACAATCAGTACAACAACAATTACAACCACAACCACAATGGTAACTTCCAAGGTGGATACAGAAATAGGAAGGACTACAACAACTACACAGAGGAGCAAGATGACTCCCTATTGATCATGAATATGACTTCTAAGTCAGGTATCAATGATGATCACTTATTCTATATTGATTCAGGATGTTCTAACCATATAGCTGGTAATGTGGCACTACTTTCTGATTTGGAAGAACCCAAGGGCAAACATCAAGTGCAGACAGGTGATGATACTAAGCATTCTTTTGTAAAGGTTGGTAATGTAAAGACTAGTGATGGTAATCAGAACTTATTGAGCAAAGTACTTTATGTCCCAACTATTACCAAGAACCTAATGAGTGTAGGTCAGATTGTGGAAAAAGGTTTACAGGTCAGGTTCAATCAACATGGAGCATATGTGGAGGACCCAAGACATGGATTCACAAGGATAGCCAAGGGAGAAAAATCAGGTAGATTGTTTACTTTTGAGCTAGAAGGCACCAAGAATATTGCTTTATACAATTACAAGGATCAAACACTTTCAGAATTGGAAATTTGGCACAAGAGGTTAGGTCACATAGGTGAAAGGACCCTAAAGCAAATGAGCAGGGATCAATGTGTGCTTGGGATACCCAATGTATCCAAGCAACACATGATATACAAGTGTGGAGCTTGTCAATTTGGTAAGTCACACAGATTACCTTATTCAAGAAAAGGCTTTATGCATGAAGACTACCTAGACTTGGTACACACAGATGTTTGGGGACCTAGCAAGGACCCTTCCATTTTAGGATCAAGGTATTATGTGTCCTTCATTGATGATTATAGCAGATGGACTGTGTTATACTTCATGAAGCATAAGGATGAAGTATTTAATTGTTTCAAAAGATATCTTGCACTAGTTGAAAATCAAACAGGTAGAAACTTGAAGAGGCTAAGGTCAGATGGAGGAGGTGAATACTTCTCCAATGAATTTGAAGACTTCTTGCAGGAAAGAGGCATCAAGAGGGAGATAACCACAAGGTACTCACCTGAACAAAATGGGGTAGCTGAAAGAAGGAATAGACTCATAGTTGAAACAGCTAGGTCTATGCTTAATGAAAAGAAATTGCCAAATTATCTTTGGGCAGAGAGTGTATCTACTGCCACATATCTCATTAAGAGGTTGCCATCAAAGTCACTTGATGGAATGACACCTTATGAAGTTTGGCAGGGTAAGAGACCATCATTGGATCATTGCAAAATCTTTGGTTGTGTTGCATATGTGCATATTCCCTCACAGGTAAGGGGAAAGCTAGATCCTAAAGCTGAAAAATGTATTTTCATTGGTTATGACTTGAACCAGAAAGGGTACAGATTCTACAACCCCTCAAACAAAGGTTTCAAGGTAAGCAGAGATGTCATCTTTGATGAGAATGACTCATGGTATGAGAATGAATGCAGGAAGGTTAGTTTACCTTATGACATGGAAGAAGACTTCCCAAAGCTCACCAAGGAGGAACCAATCCAGAAAGAAGACTCAAGCTCAGATGATGATGACACAATTAACCTTGAGGAATTCAAGGCATGGAAGTCCAAAGGAAAAATGAAAATGAAGAAGCTAGAGGATATACCAGAATCCTCAACTCAAGCAATGAGGAGATCTCAGAGAGAAAGTAAAAAGCCTATCAGATATGGGTATGACACTTCTCTTGTAACTAAGCATTCTGTATATCTTGCAAAGGATCTATTGAATGAAGAACCAGGTTCATATGAAGAGGCAATCACCAAACCAGAATGGAAAGAAGCTATGGATGAAGAAATAGAGGCTCTCAAGGAGAGTGACACATGGGACTTGGTACCCAAGAAGGACTCTATGAAGGTGATAGGATCCAGATGGATCTACAAACTAAAGAGAAACTCAGATGGAACAATCAACAGGTACAAAGCTAGGTTGGTAGCCAAGGGTTTTGCACAAACCCAAGGCATTGATTATGAGGAGACATTTTCTCCTGTGGCTAAGATGCCAACAATCAGAGTACTAGTGAGTGTAGCTGCATCCAAGAACTGGAACATGCACCAATTAGATGTCAAGAATGCTTTCTTGAATGGATGGATATCTGAAGAAGTCTACATGTCACAACCACCTGGCTATGAAGATCCCAAGAAGGTAAACTATGTTTGTAAATTGAATAAGGCTCTATATGGTTTGAAGCAGGCACCTAGAGCATGGAATTACAGGTTGACAACATATCTCCAAGACCAAGGATTTATAATGAGCAAGGCAGATACTTCATTGTTTATCAAAAGGAACAATTCAGAGGTAATCTATCTCTGTGTTTATGTTGATCACATCATCATTACAGGCAATGATGTCAGTGGGATTAGACACATCAAAGGACAGATGATGAAGGAATTCAAGATCAATGATCTTGGATTATTAAAGTACTTCTTAGGTCTTGAATTGATTTATACAAATTCAGGTATATATATCACTTAGAAGAAGTATATTCAAGACATGTTGAAGAGGTTTAATTTGCAGGATGCTAAAGTCTCAAGCACTCCTATGGAGGTCAACCTAAAGCTTAGTGCTCATGAAGGGGATGAAGTCCGAGACATTACAGGATATCAAAGTATAGTAGGTAGTTTGAATTATGCTACCTTAACCAGAATTGACATAGCATATGGAGTTAGTGTGCTAAGCCAATTCATGCACAAACCAAGGGTACCTCACCTAGAAGCAGCAAAGAAGATCTTGAAGTATCTAAAGGGAATTCAGAACCATGGTTTGTACTTTCCTTATACATCAGATATTGACATTAAAGTATATTCAGATGCAGATTGGGCAGGATGCAAGGATGATAGGAGAAGCACATCAGGATACATATGTTTTGCAGGTGATAAACCTATT